>OU744720.1:56607444-57250431 GCA_916613615.1 Steromphala cineraria | reverse complement strand
TATAAAGACTACGTGTGATCTAAGGAAGGCTAGAAGATGAAATACAACTTAACACACAGACCATTCAATGTCTGCAGTTGGTGGTTTCCTCCATGCGTGCTGATATGTAAAGTGATGGAGAGTCTATTATAGAAACTGAGTGTTAGAGACTGAAATTAAGAATCAAACACATTACTCATCGACGATTCGTCCGAGAATGGTTTGGATACAGTGAGACAAACGAACTCGCCAAGCGATTTTCCGTGCTAACACGAGAGCAGTGAGCAAGAAAGTAATATTGAGTTGAGCTACACGATGAAGTGCTACAGTTACCCGTCCGTGCAGCAGTTGACCAGTGACTTTAACGGTCCTCAACAAAAAACAGCTCCAGAACCCGAGAAAAGCGTAATTTAGCAATTTTCTCCTGTTGGGAGTTCACCAACTTCCGGAGAGACTGTCCCTACACCGGTGGCAGTCGAAGGCAGTTCAGACCAATAGGGCCAGTCTTAAGATTTTCAAAATAGTCACGATACAGTACTTGACGTTAATATTGTCTTAAAATAATTGGCACCATTTTTGAATATAGAGAGAATCAAGTAGTTTACTGATAATCAAAACGTGCTGAACCACTGTTAAGAACGGCAGCATGAAAACACAGCTGCAAGCTATCGCGTTTCAAGCGTTTTACCTTTGGTGGATGTCACGCGGTGACTATGAAAAAGCTGATTCCCTCTGTAAAATAGTTGATCATAACGACATGGGGTGTCAGCAAAGGAGTTTTTCAGAGTGTTTACAAGAAATGGGGGCCACACCAGGTTGATTGAATTGCCTCATACTACAATGCTAATTAAGTAACTGTTGTTCCTTAACTCGTGCGATACAGCAGCAATCCAGGTTGTGCATCTATACTATAGATTGTTTCACTGTCAGTTTGACAGGAGTCATGAATTGGGTGGTTCCCTCTGAAACTGAAGCTGTATCACTTGTTGTTCCACAATGGGTGTCAACTGCTATTAGGCCACTAACGTGTCCACAGTTTAGGTATTTACCAAAAGGAAAGCTGCATATATCTGCCCCTCGTCAAAAGAAGCTTATGTCACTAGCAGAATAAAATAGGATAGTGCATTCAGTCTCCCTTGTGTTGAATACTTTTTATAGTTTGAGACATTCCCATTGAAGCGTTGGTTTGCCAAGCCCTACAGATAATAATTTATAAGAATAGTTTAGAAGCCACTAACAGAAAGCTTGCTCAAAAGGCAGTAGATAAATAAAGAACCAATTCGATTTGTAATTTAGAGCAATTATATGATGCAAAAGGTCGGAGTGATTCTCTAATGGATATGAGAATAGTAGCAATAACTTTGATCAGCTATGCTGGATTTCTGAGAACTACTGAATTATTGAATATCACAGGGACTGATAATGTGTTATCTTAGACTCGTATGATGCTTTTTATCTATAAAATAAAAAGTGAAATTTACAGGGATGGTGCCTGACTGGTTATTGGCCGGACAAATACAAAACTGTTTCCTGCAAGATGTCTACAAAGATAATTGTTTCTAGCTTGTATCGACCGTTAGTCCGAGAAAAGCTGATCTGCCCATGTCCATATAATAGACTGAGGGACGATTTAATAAACGTGTTCAGTCCCTTTTGTTGACTTGTCATGATTCACAGACATCTTGTTTATGTTACACGAGTCGTTTAAAGAGGTTAGTAGTTTATGTTGGTGCGCTTCAATCTGTGCAAAGAGCACTATATCGTCTGCATTTAGTCCTTTCAGTGTTGAAATCAAGTTATTATATATACGTTAAAGTAGAGGGGATGGAAGGCAACCCTGTTATAGACCACATTGAATAATCTGAAGAAGTGTCCATTAATCCTTATACATGATTTCAAATCCTCATATAGATTTAATAGCAGTAATTATCTGTCCACAAATACCTGCTTGTATGGATGGTTTTATTCGGTAAAGGGGCCACAGGCCCATTATACAATGCAATGAGTACAACAGAAGTAAAGCACATCATGGAGCGCCTGGAAGACATGAGGCAGTAAATAATATAAGTTGCTGAAGGAAATAATACCTGCTTGTGATAGAACATCTCTGTTTGTTGTGTCATACGCCTTTAAAAAATCTATGAAATCTTAGGACTTTGGTTATTGAGTAGGTTCATTGACTCCACTATAGAGGTAAACGATGACAAGTATCGACCGTCCTTTTCTTAAACCATTTTATCTATCTCATAATTCGCCACTGTTTGTCAGCATATTTTGGTTGCCGGGTATTTAAAACAAAACAATAAAGTTTACAACTGGAGTTCGTCAGTGATATCCCTCTACATGATAATTGGTCGTATTTTTCTGCTCTTGATGACTTTAGGAAATGATTCCGTCTAGCTTTTCATCCAATCCCTGGGAAGACTTCCATTTAAAAAAAACACACGTTTAAAGTTTACGGAGAAACACAATGCAGTTTGCGATTTTCAATACACCAGTGGGAATGCTATCACACCGAGGGGCCTTGTTGTTGCTCGCAGATCGGACCTCGTACGCGTCATCATATGAAAAGGGTTTATTATCCCCTGCCACGAAGTGGGAGGGGGATATAGTTTTGGACTCCGGTCCGTCCGTCCGAGTTAAAAGGGGGAACATCTTTTCTCAAAAACTATGTAAGATAGGATAACCACATTTTGTGTGTGTCTTAAGGGTATCAATACCTTGATGGAGTTCGAAAATAAAATCCGTGCAATTATTATGTACAGAGTTATTGCCCTTGTTCCGATTTGTTTACTCTATTTGAGGGTGTCATCAAAGGGGACATTTTTTCTCGATATGTAAGATAGGATAACCAAATTTTGTGTGTGTTCTCAGGGTATCAATACCTTGACGGAGTTCTAAAATCAAAACAGCGCAATTATCTTTTACATAGTTATTGCCCTTGTTCCAACTTTTTGGACTCTGTTCGAGAGGGTCGTCAAAGGGGACAATTTGTCTCTGAAAATATTTGAGATAGGATAACCAAATTTGGTGTATGTCTTCATTGTATCAATGCGTTGATGAAAATTGAAAATGATATTTACATGTGAATGCAATTACATAATACAGAGTTATGGCCCTTGTATGAAAATGTTGGGAGCTTTAATGAAAACTAATTTGTCGGTTGATGTTGATGACTATGTCTTCTTGTTTTTGTCAAGTTTTTCTGTTGTGTCTATCTAGTTGTGGCTGGGTCCATCTCCTCCGACTGAGCTCATCTCCGCCTCGGTTGTTATTGATAATTCTCCTTTAAACAGCGCAGATTGTATAAATGATTAAAAAAGTAAACATGTTAGAAGGTTATTAAATTACAAACAATTGAAACATTATCAGATTTTATAAATTTCAATTCTTTTACAAATCTTCTGCTTCGTTATCATCATTTAAGCAAACATTCAAATTACAAAATGAAAAAAAACCCCAAAACAAATACTTATATTTAATGATGAATTTCCTTTCATGTCATTTATCAGTACATGAATTTACACATTTCCATAGCTTTTTGACATTATACTTGAGATATTATTTCAATATCATAGAACGATGGTGTGTCGTCATAGCAATTCAATAAACATTGTTCATATTTTAGAAACTCGTTTATAATTTAATCATTAAACATACAATTCATCATAATCTTATTCATATTTTGTTTTAATCATGAACAAACAAGATGTCTTTCCGAAACATTGATACTCTGGATTCAAAATAGCTTAAAACATGGTTAAGTATCAACGGTAGATCATTCATCATTGGAAAAAAATCACACGTTGATTAAGAATCAACATCAAGAGGTAGAATATTATAATCTCACCTCAAATGTCTTATAATGATAGATGCACATGTGAAGTATCAAATGTCTATCTCTTTCCAATCACAAGTTATGGCGAAGGTTAACGTTTTCGAAATATTCCTCCTACGCAAAGATTAAGGTAACGAGGTCAAACATTTTTACCTACATGTATGTGCAAGGTCTTATCATGATAGATGCACATGTGAAGTATCAAATGTCTATCTCTATCCACTCACAAGTTATGGCCAAGGTTAACGTTTTCGAACTCGAAAGTGTTTTTACTCGTAAAAACAGATGTCTTCCCCATACACCATTCAGCTAAATGTTTCTTTTTGAAAATATCTTAAAGATTTTAAAACTCAAATGAAAACCATATTTTTATATAAAACAACATAATCTGTAAGTTTTGGTTACATTTTATTTCTATTTATTGGAATCGTTAACCAACTGCTACACAGTTTGTCATTTTAAAGGGAATTGTTAGTTTTCATGATAAAGTTCAAACTTTTGCCCAAAAACCCAAAAATACATGATTCAAAAGAAATTGAAACCTCTATAAGGCACATCTACATGATATGAAGAGGATGTACACCAAATTCCGTGCAGATTGGTCATGTAGTTTCAGTCTTTAGCTCCGCAATCTAACCCTTCCCTTAAATGACAAATTTAAAACTGTTGCCATGGATATCAAAAAAATAAAATTGAAAAGAAGTTGATACCCCCAAAAGACACATCTACATGATATGAAGAAGATGTATACCAAATTTGGGGGAAATTGGTCATGTGGATTTAGAGTTATGCTCCGGAAACTAACCCAACCCTTAAAAATGACAAAGTCCAAACCGTTGACATGGAATAAAAAAATAAAAAAAATTGAAAAGAAGTTGAAACTCCCAAAAGGCACATCTACATGATATGGAGAGGATGTATTCCTAATTTAATGAAGATTGGTCAATTAGTTTCAAAATTATGCTCCGGAAACGAGACGGGAACAGCAACGCGGAAACGGACGCGGACGCGGACGGGAACTCAGCCATAACTAATATGTCCCCCGACCTTTCGGGAGGAGACATAAAAATGCTTGCTGAGCCAAGATCAAGGTCACGAGGTCAACATATATGACCTCATCTGAAAGGTCTTATCATGATATATGTGTAATATCAAAGGTTATAAGCAAGCAAAAGTTATGAGCAAGTTTTTTTTGTGACAAACAGACTGACAGACAGACGGACAGGGTCAAAACAATTTACCCCCTGAATCTCCGATTCGGGGGCTTAAAAAGAGAAATACAATGCTCTTAAAATAACCTTTATTCCATAATATTAAAACTTGTAAAAAACTCCCTAAGTAAGACATGGATATGTTCCTGAAACTAACATCTTACATAATCAAAATGAACAAAATAATTTGTCATTTATTAACATGTTCCTTTTTTATACTTTCAGCAAGGAACAGGTGTATGAAGTGTGTTTCTCACATGGGAATTGTAAACGATTGATTAAAAGCTAAAATTAGATAGCAATGCATAATCCAACTGTGGCTCCAACAGCTGGACGCCTCTGATCAGTTCAATTGAAGATTGGAAAACACAGGACCCACTAACCTACAAATGAACATAGAACGTGAAGATCATATAGAGTCGGAATCGCAGATGTTGCCGGGCTCATACGAAGTTAAAGATTTTATTATGTAGTCAGACTTAACTTGGCTTTGTTGTTATGTCATCTATGTTACATGCAACATACGTAGATTACACACTGAAGGTTTGTCTTCATCACTTGTAATTTCTGTTTTTCATTGTAATTGCAATTGTTTGTTAAGTAGTATCCATAAACTGTTGATTCCATATTACTTCTTAATCATCCACAGTTTCAAATAAATGTTCCATATGAGCTTAATTTTGATCAATTCAGTTGTGAAACGAAAAACCTTTATTAAATTGTTATTCATTGATTACGTAAAACAGTCTAATTGTCAATCAGTATGATTGCTTATTGGATGTTCCAGCTGTCCGGGAGAAGTTGTTGACTGATTAATTAAGAGCCTCGTGGAATGAAATAATATATCTTATCATCGATTTATTGAAACGAAATGTGAGCATATGAGCTGCCGAGCGCAATTTGAATCGTTGTCGTTGGTTTTCAACATTTCAATAGCAGACTACTAGACTTAAATGCAGTTGACATCTTCAGAAGTTATCAACCGTGGCATAAAAGAGAATAATCGAAAAACTTCTATACCAAAATCATGAAAAAATGGACACACTGTTCAAAATGGGAATTGCTTTTTTTACAAAAAGATGTTTGTTTAAAACTTGGAATTATATTATTTCAAGTTAAAAAATATGACTGAATATTTGCGTGTATTCATTGACAAATAATTGAGAAAGGTTTTCTTATGGTTTATATAGAGATGATTAATTTTTAATTCAATTATGGTGTAATCTGAACCTGTAACTTCTATGAAAAACCATCAACAATAATACATCTCCCTATCTATAACAAATCAAGATACATTTACATCTTATTAAGAGTTGTTCATTCGATGATGACAGAAAAACAAGTTTTGGGTATGTTCAAGTCACCAAGTTACCAGATACCTGTTACCAGCTCAACCGTTATTGCATAAAGGCGTCATGGAAATAGAGAATCTCACCCAAGTGTCTTCTGATATCAAATATATCAACACAAGTTATGAAACATTGTTTTTGATGATAAAATGTTATACCAGTAAATCACATTCGGTCGTCACAACTAATAAACTACTGATAATTGTAAGATGTCATAGCTGAATCAATCCTGAAGCAATTAAGATTATAGAAATGACAGGAGATACAAAAGTTGAAATTGATGAACAAAAGTTGAAATAATTGATGAACCGACTACTGCGAGATGTATATCTAACCGCCGTATTCGTATTGGTTTGCTCTGTGGACAGAACTTCTCTCAAAGAATAGAATAAACTCAGTCTGTGAACGGCATTTCGAATGTATTTATAACAGTACGAAGGCCAAGAAAGTTCAAACTTTTTATTTTGTCTTGATATCATACAGATTCTGATTCAAATGTAACCCTACAATGATCATTACTGTTGCCATCTGCTAGTTGGTGTTCTCTTAGCTACATGTATGGTGTCTATCAAGACTTCTTTCTCTTCTGAAACTGTATACATACATGGTTCATAGATGACCTGTCCTTTAAAAGAAATACTCTCATGGCTTGAATTCTGCATTACACATACGTTTTGAAATTACTCCAGGGTTGTACAAAAGGATGTTTTGGAGTGATCCATTCAAACTTTTAAGAGGTATTGCCTTGACCGTTGACTTTTAGCACGTTATCATTTCATTTCAGATTGACATACCTGCCATGTGATATGCAACGATGTAATGAAGTGAAATATTTCTAAACCATTTCAATAGGTAATGATTATTTAATGTATAAATTTGCTACGCAGACAGTTTATATAATATCTCATTTGTAGTAAAAGTATGTAATTAATATCTTATAGGTGTTATTTGCAAAGTGCAATTAGAGTAAATGAAATGTTTATTAGCAGTTGCCACTAACATGAGTGCGCAAGTACTGCTCGTGTTTCGTTACGTGACATATATTAACATGTACTGCATCCTCCATTTTAGATGAATCTAAGTCTGTCGAAAAGGTTTTGTAGATGTATGGAATTTAGGTACTGTACAAAGAACATGTTTCATTTAAGTTTGAATAACATATTTTGCTGAACGTTGTATTGAAACCATAAGTCTTGAATATGATTACTAACCATTGAGAGAAAGGTCAAGGTCATTACCCGGAGGCATTTATTAAATGGTTTTAACAAAAACGTTAAATGCACAGTAAAATGTCAACATTCTCAATTTCAAACGTATGCACTGAAATACAGTATCTGATAACACAATTTCCATCCGTAAGGCCATAAAATCATTTAATATAATAGTATATCTCCAACCGCAGGGCCACAACATCATTAATTGATTAACAAGTGACCGTCAAGGGAATATGCCTTACGTGTCCGTAGAGATCACCGATCACGTATTATTAGAAGAAATATATATCCCACTATCACGTGTGACAAGTTCAGTGTATTGTGATTAGCATGACCAGAGTTATATATTCTGACTCAGCTCATTCGGGTCTTGACTGATCTGAACATGCCCCAAGTTCGTCAACAAAGCTCCTTACAGCTAAATACTGCTAGTTACTGGATGAAATACAAAATGCACAGGATTTGTATTTTATTATGGCATGAAGATACTGATTGTAAATAACTGTACAAACGTAAGAAACAAAATGCACAACATATTAATTCATTAAACTATCTTAAGATCTGAAATTGCAGGATAAGGTGATTCTTTGAAAATTCTTTGAAATAGTTACATAAAAGACTTTGAAAGACTTAACTCCGGATGTAAATTAACTTTCTAATTTCAAACCTTCATTAATAATTCCTAGAATATTCTTTATATAAATGAAATCTTAAAAAAATAGCACAAGTTTAATCATTAAGATTACTTTATTTTTAAAGTTTGCAGTCACAAAATGACTCTTCCAGATGATATAAAAAAATGTGATTTCTTTAAGCCATGCTTGAACATTTAATCCTATTTATGTCAAGATCACATGAAACTATTTTCTGTAATATTTCATATCCCTGCCTTACCTACAGCATACAACGCGAGCTGTAAGCATATTGCGACTATACATTAGAAGCCTGTCAACATAAATTCCAGCAAAATAATTCAATAATGAAATTTATCATACAATGGATATTGTTCACGGCATAATTAGGCCAACGGATATTTTCGGTATCCGTTTGACGTGGCTGAGGGTCATATAAGGATACCGATGAAAAATTTCAAAGGTCAAGGTCGGAACTTCTTTCGAAAATTCCGATGACGTCACAAGCGTTAACATTTTGAACGCCTTAAGTAACGGAGAGAGACATTACAATATGAATGAATATGAATGATATGTTGCATAGACAATAATCTAATAAATAACAACAAAACTGTATGGATCTTTAGCCATATATATGGTGTAAACATATTTTATTCAAGAAAATGAATATGCATGGGTAAACAAGCCGCAATGGCTTATATGAATACCTCTCCTTTACAAAATAAAATAACAAATATTATTAATAAACAGTATGTGATACATGAAGGAGAGCAAGCAACCTGCGTATTGAACTAAGTAAGCAAAGTAAATCATTTCTCAAACCTATGCGAGTTGATAATGAAGGCATGGACAGATTTAAGAATCATAGAATTTATTAATTTGCTTTGATTGGGAGTTCCATTTAAAACAGAATTTAAATTATAGCCCTGGTTATAGAAACACATTTGATGTCTTAAGGTGGAATAGTTTGGACAAATGAAAAAATAGTGTAAGGCGTCTTCATAGGGGTGACCACAGGAGCAGGATGAATTAAGCGATATATGCCGTTCAAACATATGTGCATTCAGATCACTGCACCCAAGTCTGAGGCGTGCATGGACTATTTGGCAAAAGCGTGTTCCAAAATTAAGGTCAAATCTTATGTGTTGTTTTGTTAACTGCAGCAAGTTTTTAAAGTTTCCAATAGTTTGGGCACCAGAAATGTTCTCAGGTAGATTATTCCATAGTTTTATTGTATCAGGTAGAAAAGAATTACTGTACAAATTACTACGGCAGCGTAAATTCTGATTATTATTACGGTTTCTTAGTCTATGGTCACTCAACTGCGATACTCTATCTGGTAAAAGATCACATAAATATTCTGGTACCATACTGTTTGTCATTTTGTATAATAATGATAATTTACTTGCTTTTCTACGGTCAGCTAGGGGCATAGAGTTTGTTTCTCCGTAGATTAAAGCATGACTTGTTCCTCTAACTGCCCCGCAAATAGTCCGTAAAGCATCTACATGTAAATGTAAATTTTCAACAATTTTTTCTTGTTCTTTAGTGCAATTATCCCAAATGTGCGAACAGTAATCAAACATTGGTAATATGTAAGACTTGTACATTTGCTCTAATGATTTTCTTGATAATCTATATTTAAGGCTACGAAGGCAATTTACTAATGGACTTATCTTTTTAACTAATTCAGCAATGTGAGAATTAGCCATATATATGACTTATCAGTGCCAAAACACTGTCATCACGAGTTGAATGAAACCTACCGAACAACATTACTCACAGGTACCAAAGGCAGTTGAAGTCTCGTGTTTCAACTCTTCATATACCCATCTTCGGTGTTCTTTACTTTAGGCTTGTAGTTTAGCTCTCTGGCCGTTATGTTCGAGCTGCCATTGTAACGTAGCCGAAGGGAAGCAACTCTTGCCCCTTGGTGAGATGGACTCGTCCTCTCGATGACGTCGGATTAAAGAACATCAGTTCGATCCCGCCAAATACAATTTAAATTGTGTTTCATTTAAAAACTCATCGTATTTGATAGATTTTTAACATTTCAAAACCTTTGAATGGTGACAAAATAGCTAAAACGGCAATAAAATCCATTTATAAGGGGGAATTATATTTTGTCAATTCACCGTCACAGTCGTTACTTTATTCATTTGCATATATCAATGCGCGAATCCTAAAACAACGTCTATTAAAAAAAGTATTAGCAGGCATTTTTTCGAATTAAATTTTAAAATGACATTGTATGATAAAGAAGTTATCATGCTCGTGTGTTTTGGGATCGTCAATATCCTGCATAAGGAATAAGCACTATGTATTTAGCTCGCCAAGGCTCGCAAAATACAATGTTTATTCCTAATGCAGGAAATTAACGACCCAAAAGCACACTCGCACGATAACCTCTAAACCTCTCTGACAAAAAAACAAACAATAAAAAAACAGGATGCTCTGTAATCATCAGTAAAATATTACTTTAATTTGGCGATCACGCTGTGTTTAATTAACATATACTAGTAAATGTTTTACACTGATAACATTACTAATCAAAGTGTAAAACAAAAATAGAAATAACGAAACTGTAGAGGCCATTAACGATGGAACCAATTATGCAAAGATAATGTATAATGTTTTGAAATACAATTTTGTTTTTTCGTGATGCTCATATTCAGCTTGTACAGAACCTTCAATATGACATGATCTACGGGTTGTATACGGATGTGTACTTTACTGCAACGCAATTATAATAATTGGAATCTCATAGGAAACACCTGTTGGACCAATACATATTTATATTGTTACACATCTGACGGCAGGCTTAGGTGTGTCATCGCGAAAAGAAAGTAGTATCACTTTGATACACCAAGGTGTTACTACTTGTTAAAGACAATTCTATGGATGACAACTTCTTGTTTATTGTGGATCACAACGTTTCTGGGCTATTCCATGCCCCTTCGTCAAGTGAATGGTTGAATGGAAGATACACCGAAGTAAATAAATACAAAGTGAGGAAGCCAGCGATCCATGTATATGCAGTATTGATAGCAGATGAAAGAGTGCGATGTACATGTTTTGGTTATGTTTTTAATCAGACAAGAAGTTGTCATTCATAAAATTGTCTTTCACTTGATACAGTTGTACGCAAACTTCTAAATGCCTCTCAATAATCTCGTGTTACTACTTGTCAAAGAAAATAATACCATGAACACACAAGCACCTCACTGTCTGGGAGTTGCAAAGGAAATGTTTTACATCTATTTCAATGCGGTAGACCCTCTATGGTTGTTTGATCTCCATCCACAAGTTCTTAATATGATAGATTATATAAACAGACTGCATACATGTTTCTGGTAAACTGCATTGTAAACAAAGACATCGATGATTTTACAGTAAGATTCCAGCTTAGGTCGTTTGTAATTACAAATACTTCAAATCGACATCAATGGCATTTCAAATAGATTAACAGTATAAAGAACATACAATAAAAAACAATTTGTCTAAAGGTTGCACTGTGGATGAAACTTGTATTAATTATTTTTAATCAAGTGACAGCGTCGACCTATTTCTGATTAAAAGCACTCATAATTTAAAAAAAATTAACATCTTAAAAGTATACGAGCTAGCAATAAGTTACATATTAGTGTTTATAAAATATAATTTTCTCTTATTAGCCTACTATCATTTTATAAGTCAGTAATATAGATCTAAAGAGACACACAACAGATTTAACAAGACAGCACTGTAGTAGCTCTTACGAATTAACTTCCACAAAGTAATAACGCACAATCAATGACTTACAATTGTTTATGTGTCATGTCAAGCTTTTCAATATTAAAAAAGAACATGTTTAAGATATTGATAGACAATAAAAAATTTAAGACAGTCAAATACCCTTTTAATGATTTAAATATATTCTTTGATTAATTTTATGTTATTCAACCAACGCTATAAGCGATCTGGACATATGATTTCATAGACAATTATCTTTTACGGCATAAATATTGCATCATATTGACATATGATTTGACCAATATCGAGCGATAAGTTGTAAATGTGTTATTTAACCGATTCTTTTTTGTATGACTATCGCTAAGGACAGGTGCTAAACCTATTAAGGAGGTTGGATACCTTTGTTACTGCACATCCGCACCAGTCAGATTGTGCTATTTTGAAGTTTATGCTGTTTTGTTTATTTTTCACTGAAAGTGTGAGATAAAAAAATTAAATAATGATTTAGTTTAATAAAAAACAATGTTTATGTTATATTTGTGAACATAAGTATTTGTTTTATGATAAAATTTATTTCACTAATTAACCTTCAGTTCTAATGAAAATTTCTAAAAAGGGTAATGAAGAGTTATCTCCCCTGGATGTTAATTTTCATTGATGTGGCTAAATTGAATGTGAATATCTCTGTTATCCCCTGGTGACATTTTTTTTCTTTTAAATCTTATTCTAGTGTGTATCAACTATAAAATATATAATTTTCAAAAAAATCTTAATACGAGAAATAATGTTTTTTCATAAAAGAATACTATTTTACAAAAATAAAAGTTTTTTGTATGAAGTAACTTCATATTATTTTCAAGTTCCTTTTTTTCTGACTTAGTTTATTTCCATACTGCAATGCCTTAATAGAAAAACATTTAAATACAAATTATATTCAAAAGTTATCTTGAAAAGGAGTTTTTAAATTATTGTAATTTCATCATTGGGTGCCCCGACGGATGGGCCCTTTTTCGAACAAAAACAGTGGTGACATGGTATTTTTATCACACAATTTGAGACATATTTTTCAACAAAATAAGACCAAATTAAGCTTTTTCTCAATACCTCGATATTTTGTATCCAACCACCTTAAGCATGGTGTGAATTAAGCAATCTAATATTTAAATTAGAGAGAAAATCTATTCACTAATTTTGGATTCAACAGCTGGGGGCTGCTGATCAAGTGAATACAAATGGAACCCAGGACCTACTAACCTATTACCCCCAAACGTAGATAGTTCTGTAAGGTAATTTGGAATCGCAAATTTCACTGAACTTATGGCTTACAAAATCGACAAATAGTTGTTTGAGGGCAAATCAGAAAGAATTATCATCCAATTTTGATAGATTTCTATAAATGAGTCATTTTTATAAATATTGACTACAAACATGTTTCAATAGCATTCCTCACCAAAGCTAACTTGTATCGGAATATTAGTGTAGAAGACAGTATATAAAAACCTTGATGGAACATCAACTAAATGCTCTTGTACATGTATATAATCCTACATAGAAAGCCGTTTGTTCTGTAGGACGTCATAATTCATAATAGATTCGACGTTCGTTCATTCATAATAGATTCAACGTTCGTTCATAATGAGAGCCAAGGCCCAAGAAATATTGATTTTATGGTGTTAACCAAAGTCTTATAATGAGATAGTTAAAACGTAGATTGAGTTCAAAGAAAATTAATGATTTGATGTAAAGTTTCATTAAATATTACATTAAAAGATAATTGGTATATAAATATTATATAAATCTGTTCACATACATCTTTGGTTATCAAAAGTATGATAATAGAACCACTTTTACCATGAAGAAATTGACAAAGTAAAAATAGCGACCAGAGATTTTGTGTTGATACTTCTAATGCAATATCTAAAGAAGCAGAAATACTTACGGTTGGATTCATGGGCCTATTCATCTCTGATGTCATCTTGGTCTAAACTCTGGTATCATAAGCCCAGCTTGCGGGCTAGAAAAGTAGAAGCCTGATTGTATGCAATCAAACTAAGTAATGATAGCAGCGACGCTGTTTTGAATTCATCAATTTGGCCAATGAATCATGGCGGAGCTCGGTAACAACCTTTTCCATGCGAAAAGCGTTTCATTTTCCAAAGATTTGTTGTGCATTTTGCCCAAACAAGGGAAAATTGCGTTTGAGAACAGATGTTTGATTGTAAGAGCCTACAATCTGTAAACTTCATCAATAATTGGGTTTAAATTTTAAACGGGCAGTAGCACGATTTTTGAAAATTCAATTTTTTCAATGATAATTGTACGTTAATGCTAATTATAAATTACTTTTTCGATTTAGCCTCTGTTATATTCCGCAGACGTTGTTGGATAGAATGGAAGATGTCTGATTGGAGGCAATAAAATTTAGTGTGTGCAATCAGCGACGCTGTTCTTTAATCGTCATTTTGGCTACTGAATCAAAGCAAAAGCATTGTGATATGAACCACGCTTTCCATGCGAGAAGCGTTGTCATTTGATAAATAAATTCAAATGGATTGTGATGCGGGTTTTTTTCCGCCAGAGGAAACTGCTGGAACCCACGGATTTCGGCGTAATAGAACAGAGGCTAAATCAACATGACTTGGTCTGCCTCTGCCTCGTAATTACGAGTTTTAAAAGACAAAATACAAGTTTCAAATGATGTCTAATAATCTCGTAATTACGAGTTTATGTAAGATAGAATACAAGTTACAAATGTAGTCTTACAAAACTCATAATTACGAGTTTTTTCTCGTAATTACGAGAATATTCTCGTAATTACGAGTTTATTCTCGTAATAACGAGTATTTTTCTCGTAATTACAAGTTTTTAAATACAATTTACAAATTACAGATATGGTCTTAATTTCTCGTAATTACGAGTTAATTTCTCGTAATTACGAGTTAATTTCTCGTAATTACGAGATTTTTCTCGTAATAACGAGTTTTAAAAGACAAAAAACAAATTTCAAATGTGGTACCAATGGTCTTTCGTACATAATAGAGAACATCATTTATCTCATAATAGTGAACCAATGCTCAAAAAGTTAAGAAAATAAAGTCCTTTTTTTATGTTTTTTGATTTCAAAAGAAAGCACTGAAGGACATAATATCTTCCGGCGCTGAGCAAAATATCATGAAGCCATTTATGGTGTGACAGTAAAGGTAATAAGACGTACGTGCCAAAAGGGATCAATTGTTATTAGTTGTAGTATCCCTACATCACGTGTGACATCTAATTAAGAGTTCTAATTCTGCTGTAGTCCCAGGCCTCTAATTATGCCTTTCCTTCCGTCTGCTCCTTCATTCTGTCGATCTTCTTTCTCTCCGATCTGTCTGCTTTCTTTTGTATGGCTGACATATTGCTGATAACACGTTTAACCTCAACTCACTCAAACTCACACACTCAGTGTATTTTCATACACTTTTGACTCACCTGTGTAATTTGCATCGCCATTTGCGCGTCACGCGATCAGAACATGGCAAATATGCATCAGGGGCAACAAACCCCGTTAGAGGAGCAGACTCATGGGTATAAAGTGCAACAAACAATACTCAACATTTGTCTCTTATGATGAAACGAAAATACTACTTTGAATTCGAATACTTCAAGGTCAGTAGCACTTTTAGGGGGAAGATAAGGTGATGTCAGGAAAAGAAAATAAATGGTATAATTTCAGTGAATTTTTTTTAATATTTGTTTTTCTAAAAAAAACGTGCTACTTAAACGTGCCCATTTAACAAGCATAAAGAAAACTTTTAAGGTTTTGAAATAAAACAGAATGTTCTCTTTTGTCTTATGTGTTATGAATTGTTTATGAAGATTGATTTTATTTATTCTGGCTATTATTATAAGATATCTAATTACATGTACATGTATAAGCAGAATGTTATATTCGTAATTGCATTTCAAGCAAAAGTAAAATTAAAGTAATGGTCAACGACTCTTCAACAATATCTTGGTATAATACAAAGAACAGTCTTTTCAATTCGTATTCAAAGGTAAACAGTTACAGCATCATGACAAATTATTATCTAAATTATAGCTCGGATCATGCACATGTTTAAAATAGCATTTTATTTTTGTCAAATTCACTTGACAGAATAATTATTCATTTGATTATGCATGGTTATGTCTCCTTTCGTAAGATAATAAACATTGATTCACTGGTATCCAGCAACATTTCAACAACAGCCCAAAGAAGGAATTACTTCTACAAATTAAAATGTAAATGCGCTTGTTGGAAGTTTCAAAGCGACTGTTAATGTTATATGAATTTTCCTCTATGAATAATTTTATCTTTGACAATATTTATGTTGCCTCAGGCAAGAAAATGGAACGGGAAATCAATAATACATATTCACATATACCTGATCTTTGAAATTGAAAATGTCATTATTATTCTATTGATGGTTCAAACACTGCATTAGGGCAAGTAGAATGCTCAGATGCGATTATAGATATTAAATACTCAAGTAATTGGCCTATGTCAATTTCTTTGCAGATAGGTTGGCTCGATAAAATGAAATATTGAAGGTAAAATATTAATGCCTCCAGGACTTAAATACAAATCTTTTCATCAATTAAAGGGTCGTTGTCAATGTTAATGATTTATTACTAAAGATTTTGTTATTTTCATTCCCTTTTAATTTACCAAAATAATAACATCACATTAGATCTGTCAAATACATTCAACTCAAACCGCATTGGCTTGTCTCTATAAACCTATAGATATATATATTCTGCAATGATAGAAAAGCTTATTTATTTAATAACATGCTGCTTTCCTTTAAAGTAGAATGATCCTTTATTACTGTCCTTTATTACAACATCACCCTTTTCATTTTACAGTATATAAATGTTTCGCTTATTATATCTACCATGGATCATAAAAATATGGGATTCAAAATGAAAATGCCAAAAATAAAAATAAAATATTTTACTCTTTCACATAGTATTCAATATCTATGGGGTGACTCCTTTGGCAAGATGTATTTTCACAGATTCTCCTGTCAACTGGCAAAAAATGAATATCTGTTTAAGAGTTTGAGATGGTGATGAACTTCCATAGAAATTTACAACTTTATAGATTATTCAACATCAACACCTTAATGCTTCTTTAAGAAACACTTTGGAAGCCCTTGCAAAGAACACAAAAAGACTCGAATCTATGAAGACATGATTACAACATTCAAATGTCAATAATGATCCTGCAGCACAATGTATCAAGGCAAGCAGCATCATTAACATTAAGGAAACAAATACTCTTTGAAGCATTTGTGCAATTGCCAAGACAGACAAGTTTGATATGAGAGAATCCATTGCATAATATTATAATAGGTTATATGGCTTCTTATACACCGATTGTACAACATAAGCTTTTTTGAAAATGCCACACAAAAAAGTGTTACTCTTTCACATAGTATTCAATATCTATATCCCTATTCAATCAATGTACATCAATCTCTTCCCTTGTAAAAACATCTATGTGGCTTCCAGTCAACTTAATCTTTTTGTACATCCAATCACCATTGCTCATTCTCTTATAATATTGTACATCCAGCTTATTTGTTGTATTTACAACCCATCGCCAACCATTTATATATTTACTCCATCTTTTGAACATGCATCACTTGCTTGACAATGACATTATAATCTATGTCAAAACATTCCTTACATAGAATAAAAGAACTTGTGCATCCATAAGAATTGTTCTTATTAATTGTCCATCACTCCAACTTCTAGAATGCCAATCAAAGCAGAAAAAAACTTTACATCTCTTAGATTTGCTATTCATATTTATACAATGACGTTAAATATGATACATGTGGCATTTTAAGAACCAAACAAACACTAGAAGAAAATAATAACAAATAACAATCTTCAAACTCTGTAATTTTTATTCATGAGGTGCTTTGCAAATAGTCAACATGAAACAAATGCATCAGCGAAAAACACACAATATGCATCACATATCTTTATACAAAATCTGGGAATGGAAAATTTGATTAAATTTAACTTTCTTATGGCTACTGGCGCCATATTAAATGTGCTAGGAGACATATACAGCAGAATCACGCATCAACTTGAAATTGTTCTTGAATACTTTGTGACTTAATGGAACAATTCACTGCAATAGGTTATTATCAAATATAATGCCTCCTATAAATACCAATAACTTCAATGCTTGCATTACATGCTTATATAGTAATACTCATTTTAAGTTTCTGTACACTATTGTTTCATTCTGAAACAAATGTTGACATCTTAGTTGTCATTATATTAAAAACAAACAATGAAAGCTGATTTGTGCTATAGCGATCTATCGTAATATGTTACTTGAACCAAACAATTGTATCCATGATTAAGTTTCCTATTCAGCATCCATTGTGCTTTTGATTCCCGTTTTAAGTTTCTAATTCCAAATAGTTCCATGTATGATAAATTTATTCATGTCAAGAAATCAAATTGTATGTGCTCAACGATGTTGGTTTAAACGGGCAGTAGCACGTTTTTAGGGGGAAAATAAGGTAATGTCAGGAAAATGAAAATAAATGGTTCCAATTGAAAGACAATGTATTTAAACTTAATTGAGCAGTAACAATTCAAATATTTAACATAAAGTTTAGCCATGCGATTCATTTTTCTTAGCAAATACTTACAATTATCAGTGAAATATTTAAAATATGCAATTATCAAAAAACGTGCTAATGACCCTTTAAATTGTTCACTGATAATTGTACGTTATAAAATATAATGCTAATTGTATTATCTTGATAGTGTCACAAATCACATTACACAAATGAATGATCCATAAGGGATTTCAGCTTATCAAACAAGGTTTGAACACTAATTACTCTCGGGTGATCTGATATCGATCTACGCGAGAAGATGCTTCGAATTAAATGGCGTTGTTTTGATGTTGACAAAGAGTCCTACAGTAACCACAATCAAATAACTTTTTTCGTAAAGTCTGATGTACATGTACATGTGTATTTATAGCTGTATATTTTGCATACTATTTCCACGTGACAGTGACACCAACAGCTATCAACAAGAGGTAACAATATATTGAATATTTGAAGCAAAATTATAAGATGTAACGTTCCGTCGACAGGAATAGGGATGTATAAGTCCCAAGCTGGGTGTAATACAACTTTGCCCAACGACCTATGTCAACTTGGACGGCAATTTGTAACTATTTTATTTTACCGGAAAATGCTTAAAATAAAACAAACTAAAAGTACCAAAATGACAAATATTAGTTACACGGTGTGTACAGGACTGTAAAGCCTTTGGCGCAGCGAGTAATTTCAATTTGTGTACTCTTTCTGTTCGGTATAGATTATATAAGATTATTCGTCTGCAATACGTAGTGGCTGATTACATAAGCTCTTGTTTATCAGTTACTTCATTTCTGCCCACTTTCATTTTTTTAATGGGTATTAACATGTCTAGATGTGTAATCAATATAGCTGAAAAATAGATTATCTGACATGCTTATTGCAAATCATGAGAGAACTTGGCATGTAAACATGCTTCAAGTAATTAGCATTAAGTGTTCCTGAGAATCACTGTGAAAAGAAAAATACAACTTTATTTACTATTATAAAGAAACATGATTTTGCTTTGATTGGATATATGACGGTACCTCAAAATAATGAAACTATTAACAAACAAGAAGGCATGGTCACAAATATCCCCTACGAATTGGTTTTAGAATTGCTCCGAACATTTCCCAAGAATCCAAAAATCACAGAAAAAGGGCAGTAACTCCATTAAAAAGTATTTCACACTTCATATTTTTTAACTCCATCATGGTGTGGATTCTCGGTGGTCATAAAGCAAATTTAGTTATCTTGTCTAAACATATTCTGAGAAAATGTGTTTGTTTTGTAAATATCCTCGACCAGAATAAAAAAAAACAGAACGATAGCAATAACTCCTTAAACATAATTCCACACTTCTGATGATCGAACTCCATCAAGGCATGGATACCCTAGAACACATTGCAAATTTGGTTTTCCTATCTTATGTAGTTTCTGGGGAAAGTTGTCTCAAAGTTTAACTCTGACGGACGGACGCACGACGCACGGTCTGAGCCCAAACCTATATCCTCCTTCCATGTCGTGGCGGGGGATATATAATTTCAAATTATGCAAGGGATTAACCTTTTAGAGACAGGTTTGTTGCTGTTTTAGGTACAATGTGACTAAATGCATTTCCATTAACTTTCTATGTCCAGATCGAAGTTTCGCCTCCAAATGGAATATTATAAGAATTATGGTTTCGTGTGTTTTCGTCAATTTGCACAGTTATCATGTAGACTAGAAAATCTGTAAAAATCCTATGTTACCAAATTTTAATTCATAAGATATGTAAACGAATTTAAAACTCTTGAGGTAAAATAACATACAATGAATACTAAGATGGAATTCGTATGATGGAATCGTAACCGGATAAATCACTGATTCAGACATAAAGACTACAACACGAGTGAGTGTTTAATATCGAAATATTTCAATGACTTCTTTCAAATGTTTTGATTTATTCACGAGCGAAAGCGAGTGAATAAATGAAAACTTCGAAAATATTGAGTTGAAATATTTTCGATATTCAACACTCACGAGTTTTGTAATCTTTTTATTACATACAAAAGGGAAATTCTTTTTCTTTTTGAAACATCGATCAAACTGTGCGCGACATAATTGCGTAATGATACACTGGTGAGGTTCCACTATGTTTGCATTAGCAAAAACATAGTCCCGTTTTCCGTGAGCATCGTCTACATCTCTAAATTAAATCCTTCTTGTAAACAATCATTTGTGTCCAGTTTATCGACAGAATTATCCAAAACCAAGATATTAGCAAACGTTGTTGTCGGTACTGTACAGTAAAGAGATCGCCAAGCTTGATGACAGTGACATGGATTTTGAACGCTTCAATCGTCCTTGCTAGGCCTAAACGTTTCTAGACGAATGCTGATAATTCAGTATTCTGCTTGATTGTGTAAAACGATGTTGATATTATAGCCTAAATGAAACTGCATCTTAACACAATCGTTTCTAAACTATCGGCTTTCACTCAAACTTGCTGCTCCGTGTTGACAAAACACGTCTGTTGAATACCAAAGTGAAATAACTCTTTCCAAACTAAAGTTAGGCAATATATTTTTCAATTTAGTGATGAAATAGCCGAGATCGGAACGCGAATATTGGTCTGATAATTTTGCATGTGATGCAATTTTATTTTGAGGGAAAATACGAAAATGGAAAAAAATATGATGAATTAAAAAATTGGAGCGGCGGGGTTTAATTCGTTTGCACCCGATCGGCTGATTGCAAAAGTAGTACGGCATTATGACGTCACTATCGTTGAAAAACCTGCTTTGGTTACACAACACTCGTTGAATAAATTTCAAATGGTTACACAACATTTGTTTAAAATAACCAAAATTATCTCATGAAGATATTCAGAACACGTATGTAATAGCCTACGATATCTCGCCACAGCTGGGACACAATAGGATCGATTTAGAAATAAATGCTTAAATGTCAAACTCAAACATTGATCATGTAACAATTATATTCCAGCAATCCCATTTTAAAATCTTTAAATCAACATAAATGACAATTCATCCACATAGAAATATTATTTATACCACACAAATTTAATCAACATTATCTATTTATCACTGTGTTTAGAAACATCCAATACTTTTGATATGTGTTCTTTAAATCATTTGACAAGGTTTGCTCTGACGAATTCTGTCTCAGAATTTTATGAAAATACAGTCATTTGATAATCATGTTCAATGGTGAATGGTCAGAAATAGTTCTATGTTTTTATATCTAGCGAGAAGGAATTTGTCCAGGATTTCCATAATCCTGGTGTCATTGCCTTAACATGGCGATTTGATACTAATATGTTGTCATATCTAATCAATAACTATGAACCTGAAGAAAAAGCAAACGCTTGGGAAACATGCCAGTGGTCTAAGTCACCAAAGATTTAAAAACATGTCATGTCGGAGTCTATTTTCAAATAATTTAAAAACTTATTTTTAATAATTTAGAATAAACATGTTATCCTTTCAAACAAAGTTCCTTGTTAAAGGGGCAGTAGCACGTTTTTAGGGGGAATATGAGGTGATGTCAGGAAAATGAAAATTAATGTTTCTAACTGAAAGACAATGTATTTAAACTAAATGAAGCAGTTATAATTCAAATATATAACATAAAGTTTAGCCATGCGATTCCTTTTTCTTACACAAAATGAATTAAAGGTGTTCACACAAAATGGCCGCCAATGGATTTTATGCGAATCTCCATACTTTGTCCTCTGACTATGAATGATTGGCTTGTGTAATGAGATTTTTGACACTGTCAAATAATACATTTAGCATCAACTTACAAATCCCAGTGAAACATTTCATTTATAAAATTATCAAAAAACGTGCTACTGCCCCTTTAAGGGTCGTGTTAATGGTGACGTTGGAGTGCCAAATATGTCACTTGGGTTGGACGACGGTAATACTAAATTCTTACAGCGCATTAAAGGGACAGTTTTATCGGGGTATTTTGTGTGGAAACGAAATTCAAGGGGACTTCCATTATTAGACTAAGATCATGACATTCCTTCATTCAGTTGAAGTCAAACATTAAAAAGAACCGTATATAAATAGCACATCAAAATGTGTTTAATTATATGAATGTTGCATGCTTTCATGAAAACACATTGACAGAGATAAGTTGCAAACTTCCAATCTGCTTAAAGCAACTTGTCATTAAAACACATATATAAAATAGAAATGATATATCAATACGACGAAAACGCACAAATTAAAGGGTTTCAAGTTCGTGAATAGAATGACATAGAATGAAGAAAAAAATACAAAAGATGTGTATCTAAAATTTAAGTATCTTCAAATCTTAGTTGGAGTGTAATAGATCCTATCATATATCAGTGAAAAGTACATCTGAGTATCTCACAGACTTATCGATTGGGAGAGGTCTGGTCATAATGATTTAGCCTCTGTTATATTACGCCGACTTTAAGGGATAGAATGGGAGATGCCTGATTGGAGGCAATCAATGTTAGTTGTGCAATCAGCGACGCTGTTCTTAAATCATCGTTTTGGCTACTGAATCAAGGCAAAAGCATTGTGATATGAACCACCCTGCGTGGAGCGTTGTCATTTGCTAAAGATATTCAAATGTATTATCCTATTTGGGGTTTTATATCGTGATACCTTAAAGAAAACTTAAAATCAATTCAAACTAGAAAGTGTTTTTACCCGTAAAAACAGATGTCTCCACCTTCCTCAAATGCTCCAAACCTCTAAACAATACTATCATAAAGCACCATTAATGTTCTCTGTATAATTCAACTTGAATAAATTACCTATCAACTCCACAATTGTAGTAAACAAAGTATTCAACATTCTAAATGATTTGATGCTGAAACCCTTGAAAAAGACTAAGTCCAAATTGTTGCCATGGAAATAAAAAAACATTAAATTTTAAGAAATCTATAACCTCCAAAAGGCACATCTTATTTACATGATGTGGAGAGACAGTATACCAAGTTGGTGATGATCGGTCACATAGTTTTAGAGATATGCTCCGGAAACGAAATAGGAACGCCGAGGCCAACTCAGCTAAAACCAATATGTCTCCCGACCCTTCGGGGGGAGACATAATGATCCATTGATTGATCCATTTTATCAACAATATCAACTTGTTTCATTGACATTCGAAAATATTGTGTGTAACATTTTCATGGCACAATCATCATGGAAATGATGAATGAGTGAGGGTCATCAGTGAGTGCCGATCCCACATCACTATAAATGACGTCCAATATAATGTTTGCAGTTTGCTAGTACCAGTGTTAGACCACGATTCATTTCGTGATATTTTACCCAAGACTCCTTGGACTTCGACAGTAAATAGGCTGAAAGGGTGCTCAGACCTTTCCCTAAAACAGTTTGTTGTTCTGAGAATGTATATAATTTAAACATAACTTCCCTAAAAAATCGGTATAAGATTTGCATAGAAAGTGTAACCCTCCCTTTAATTTTACATTTCTGTGATAATTCATTTCCTTCCCAACTAAGCATGTTTTCTATCGTGGTAGTAAAGCTTGTCATCTGATGTTACAAAATTGTATGTTTAAACCTTTATGACAAGAGAACACTTTTTCAGTTTGCATATGCAAGGTAATTACAAAAATAATTATATTACTGCGGAGGGTATTTTATGAGACTTTTTAAGTTCAACTAAAAGATGAGAAACGTTTTTCCAGTTCCAAATGATGTATATTGATCAAGGATGTAGCTTGTTTTTGTTTTTGTTGAATTCATTGAATAACACCTTAATTCAGTCGGCATGGATTTACGTATTTTTGTTATCGCTTTAGGGTTTGTTATTTAAAATGACGTTATTGCACTGAAATAGACTTTGTTGAATCATATAAACAGGAAATTTGATTACCAATGAAATGGGAAACCCTTTGTCAATGTGCGCCCTCCGTTGAAATATTACCGTCTCACTCCAGTTGACAAACACAGTTTGGTCGATACATGTATATTTTTGTTTTAACTTAATGTTCATATCACAAAAAGCAGTTCAACCATAAATCATCTAATAACTGAACAGGTCAAGCATTCGTGTCATAATTGATTTGTGAAATGTATATAAAATGTGTTCGATATAGATTATTGAATGTCAAATCAAGCTTTGTAATATACACATCTTTTAGTGCACAAATCAATGTTTAATGTTCATGAAAATCCTTGAAAATTTTAGTTCAATAACTCCTAACTCTCAGTCTTTTTCATCTGATGTACTTTTTTTTAAACTTGCAGGAATAGATGTATTAATGATTATTAAGTTCATAAAGACAATGGAATGGGAAAAGATTTGACAGTCTAGTTTATTCCCAGAACACATACAAACAGTTACAAATGTTTACAAGATATCAAGTACGAAAATATTTACGTTTGCTCAATGTATATCAACCATGATGTATTGTTTGATTTTCCTAAATTTTTGAACATTGAACAGAATTTTGAACATTGAATTAAATGTTTAACCTGGTATATTATTTATTATGTTTAGTACTAAAGCCGTTTCAAATTCATTTTGGCAAACTGTTAAATGCCCACATATATTAGTTTAAGTAGAGACAGACAGACAGAACAAGTATTGATCCAAGCCATACTAAATGGCCTCTGGCCATCTACACAATAGTTTTGTTCAAAAGAATGCGATGTTGTACAAATGTAACAATTTCTTCACTTAAAAGATAGTAAAGATAACATAGTTGTGTAAATTGAAGTTACTTATAAATAGGGAACGGAAATTATATTGTTATACAAGGTGAAGAAGAATTTGGAGTTAGTAACAACAGATTCTAATATGTGGAATATTAGACATAAGACAAAAATGGAGTGTCGCTGAAGAAAATGGCGTCTGTCAGTCCTTAGCCTATTGTTGTATAGCACGTTTTTAGGGGGAATATAAGGTGATGCCAGGAAAATGAAAATTTATTATTCCAATTGAAAGACAATGTATTTAAACTAAATGGGGCAGTAATAATTCAAAAATATAAGTTTAGCCATGCGATTCCTTCTTTTACACAAAAACTTTGAAACTCTTGTTAACGCCATATCTCTTGAACCATTGAACATTTAGTCAATGGGAACATTTGCTCATTGTGACAATTCTATCGCTATATCCAAACGGCGGGACATTGTTACGTTAGTGGCAAACACTTGTATTTACCTAATTTCATGATCTTTGTTTTGTAGGTACATGTACACGTGTATAAAGCTTCAACCCCAAAGATTCACAATACACGTGGTAAGCTGTCTATGCTAGATTGTAATCCTACACCTGTCTCTCTCATAATCACCTTATCGTCAGCAAATGATATTACATACTATGAGATTTTCTTCACATAGGTCTTCTTGTAGTTTGCTTTCCAAATCTCCGATGATCACGATATATGATAACATTTCGCCTTATCTTAGTCCTGTTGACATTGTCATGGAGTTATTTCTTGACTTTTCGTCAATAAATTTGCAGTAGTTTATAAATATTCTTTAAATGCCTTGCTCCAACATTTCTAACCACTGTTCATTTCTATTGACACAATCAAAAGATTTCTGATAATCTATACTTCAAACACACAATATATTTTCTTATCTTCGGTTAAAATCTAAAGGTAAGAGACTGCCCAGTGCAAATGCTACATCCAAACTGTGCCTTTGATATGACGTTAGTTTCCTAATTACATGTGATAATCTGTTACTTAAGAATTTGGTGAATAATATTTAAAAGGAACTCAATAGATTTATGGCACTGTAAATGTCCTTTCTTGAAAAATTCTTTTTCATAGGGATTATGTATCCTACTGGCAATGCTTCCTGAAAGTAGTCTTTATCACATATGTTATTGATTGATTAAACTATATCATAGCGCTATCCCGCCCAAAAGATGTCAATTAATAATTGATGTGTAAAATTGATGTGAAAATTGGATTTTTGTAGCAAAGAAATTTAAAACCGCTAAAATAGGCGTTTCAAACTGATGGACTGCGTCCAATATGTGGTCTAGTTAAAGGATGAAGTTTTGTCTCTAAAGTATTCCGCCACAACTGAAAATTGAAGAGAAATTGAATAAATGATAAAATCTCTTTATCAATTAATTATGATAGTCATGGTTACAACTTACGACCTCAATGGAAGTCTTATTCCCATGGTAGTGAAACATTTTACAAAATACGAAAAAGATCAAGTTAACACCTTTCTACTTATTCAATTTTGTATGTAAGAACAGATGCTGTTTATAGTATTCCCAGCAATGCGCGCAGTAGGGATCAACACTATTGCCTATCTGTAAATTAGCTTTGATCTTACACAGTGTGGAGGTTTCACAGTAGGGTACTCTATTAATGTCATACTCCATGTCATAGATTACAGACACTGCACAAGTATATATGGAGATATATTATTGATTTCCTTTTCCATCTGCTGATTACTATTGTCCGGTAGAGGGGATCGCCTCGAGGCCACATTATTCAAAATTGCTTCTCAAAATGCCCAGAAGTACTCTATATCAGGTAGAATAAACTTACTACAAACGGCTTCCTGCAATTCTTTTTAGATACCAACAAGTCTTATACAATATCATGTTATCTATAAATGATTCATGATACATCGAAAGGATTGATCCGTAGTTACTGACGTAAAATGAAAGTAAAAAGATGTAGTGTTTGTGCATAACTTCAAACGTGTGATAATCAATGATGAAAATCTTATATAATGTCTACAAGTCATTATCAACGTGAGACCCTTTGATATTATATGTGTATTTTTATCATTGTCGGAAAAACGGTTTTGAAATGAATTCTATTTGATTTGTTACTATTCACACTGAGTCCAAAATTCTAAGCAAAAAGGAACTTCACGCCATGTTGGTACACTGAAATATTACTTTGATTTGTATGAAACCTGGTTGAAGATATTGTTCGTAACGTAAGTTACATAAGGTTATGATAGACAAAACAGCAGAAGCAGCTGCTGTCTCTAAAGGATATTGATAATTATTTCCATGCTGTTCGTGAATTCAAAGCCAAACGTTCGACCTCATCCTATTACTTCAGCTTTCAGGATAGTTCTAATGTTTCTGTTATGCACCCTGTTTCTTGTTCTTTAATGTGCAGACATAAGTGTTAGTGCATTTTAATGGTACTAAGCATGTTACAAACTGCTTAGTTGCACTTTGCTGATGTTAAGGTTGATAGATGTTCCATGAAAGTACTGGATAATAGCCTCGTGGTTGAAACTTTGCAATTTGTATCACACTGGCTCACATTACTATTACTAGTGTCTGCGTGAATTTCAAGAAAAATATCACAGGATTAAGGGGGATACGGAGCCCAGTCGATGTTGGTTTCAATTTCAAGATAGTGAATACTTCAACTTTTGTCAGCTGTGAAACCTTCACTTTAAGCTCCTTAGCGCCATATCCCAAAATGAATTCTTTATAGTCTCTTTACTTTTTGCACTGATAATCTGTTTATGATAATAAGGGTGAACATTAAATACATTTCAAAGCAACGGTGTAGTTTGAGGTGTTCAGAATATGAATTTGAATGTTCTCAATGTAGCTAGTCAGTGGAATATATAATAGCTTCTTGGAAAGAACCATTATCATTTTAAAGCCTTTACCTGTAAGTTGTTTTTGATATAGAAAGCTATGATATATTTCAATAAAAAATATTGTCTATACTATTTAGGAACATTAGTACATGTAGTGTATGTAAACAGGCCATAAAATGTACTTTTGTAAAATCACGATTTTGTTCTCCAAGCCAATCAATACGAATAAGGTATTACAAACTGAATATGTAAGAGGCATGTCATTTATGATCTTTCATATCAAGTCGATAGAATATCATTGGGATGTACATGTATGGTGGATATTAAAATTTGATAGATTGGCTTTACCAAATTAATTACAATTTGATGATTTTCGATAATCCTGATAGCGATGGTTGCCTAAATCATAGTCTACATTTCTTTAGTCTTCGGATTGTCTGCTTAATTCCATTAATCCAAACGGGCTCTTGATTTGGGTAAATGGATTTGTTCAAACATGATCGTTAAATGTATTTCATGTACTATTGACATCAGATTGACAATTGGTCAAACTGATATTGATTTTCCCATGTTCGCAGTAGTGTGCCTCACGACCTGTTCACAGAATTGCTTAGAACTTACGGGTAGTTTAATTGTTAAATCTCACTTATTTTCAATTACCACACTGAACCATTATGACAAAAACGACAGCCTTAAATAATTATCTTATCTTCAACATTATCTTGAAGTCGATCAGTCTCCTAATCTTTCCTGTTTCCCATACTGAATAATATTAATCAATCCTATTTTGGGATAGCGGCTTTACATTACAAATGAACATCATATCAGGTATGAAATCATAATAATTATGACATCTACAGTTTAAATCCCTGCCAAGTTTGTGTTGGATATTATTCTTTTGTTTCCTTTATGCCTTTTCCGTTAAAGTCAAATTTGTTTACATCCTCTATTCAAAGTTTCTTAATTTTACAAACATGCTTTTATTAGGACGTTATCATGTTGTGTTTAATCCCTTAATTTGCCTTATGATAAGGTCTTGGTATTGCGATAATAGAAGATTAAGTTCCCTTTCTTCATTCATTACAGTCTAAACATAAAATTAAACAATTATTTCTACTTAAAAATCCATAATGAATATATTTACGATGTAAAAAAGATAACATAGGGTTGGTTGTTGATTGGTATCCTTTATCAGACTTTGAATTTGAAATGCGAATATGTATATAATTTTAGATCTGCATTTGATATGAACCAGCAATTTGACAAAACAAATGTTAATTTAAACTTAAAGTACCAAAATGACTTCCGTACTTTGAGATTGTTATCAGAAAGCATTAATGTGAGATTCTTCTCCTTTTGACATGAAGATACATTAGACGTGATGAACAGACTGTGCATTGTATCATCACCATCATCATCATCATCACAAATATTGATATCATTGTCAGCTATATTTGTTTTCAACATGTACATGGATACATTCCCTCCCCACAGAGGCAGATCAAATCATGAAATGTTGATACAGACTCTGTTCTATTACGCCGAAATCCATGGGTTCCGGTAGTTTCCCCTGGCGGAAAAAAATTGTATCACAATCCATTTGAATTTCTTTATCAAATGACAACGCTTCTTGCATGGAAAGAATGGTTCATATCACGATATAATATTATGATGCTTTTGCCATTATTCCGTAGACAAATGATGATTTCAGAACAGCGTCGCTGGTTGCACAACTAACTTTGATTGACTCCAATCAGGCATCTCCCATTCAATCCCACAAAGCCGGCGTAATATAATATCTGTGTGCAGAGAATGACATGGATACATGTACCTTTCTGTATCTTGTCTCATTAGTTGTCTACTTGAAGCAGCTTTGTTAACTGAGTTTCTGCTTACTCACCAATATCTTAAGCTTGTAATATGACAACATGGCGGATATAGAGTTTTCGTTTCTGTGGTGTGCGCCCTTTGGTACAATTATTGAATCATTATCTGTAACAACGAATTGTGTGTAAATGTTTACTGAATTTAAGTGCCCTGACATAAACGTGTTTTTTATGTTAACGTAAATGATCGTACAATTCTCAAGATTTACATTATTTTGAACTTTCGTGGAGGGGCCGTGTGCGCACCATAGACAACACCCCTATTCCCACACCAGTCTAATGCGCCACTTGCACATAGCACATGTAAAACTTGACCAATGAAATGCTTTACGTTTTGAAGCATACAGCATGCACAGTTTTATAATAAAATGAGAAAAGAATGTAGTTTCATCTTTGTTGCATTTCTCTACATTGAAGTCGATGGACAGCATTTCCTTCGCCTCATTTACAAATGATCTTAGTTTAAGATGAAAAAACGGATATTATGTATCCTGAGTAAATACTTTTGACACCTTCAGTAGTAGACTATTAGGCTTGCTCTCGCTCTATATCTTGAAACCCAATTACTCCACAGAATATTCTGTTCGACGAACTTAATGTTCTCACAGCATATAACATGATTGGCTCATGCTGAAGTTGTAACTGACCAATTTCACGACCATATTTACTGGTGTAGTGAAGTGCCGGCAGTGTAATCTGTAACGGATATGTGGTCATGTATGTTCATTGATTTACATGTAGGCTATCACTTGATTATTCTTATACCAATGATTGCTATTGGTCCGTATTAATCCGGTTCTGTCTATTTCGAACCAATCACACGCCATAGAATCGATATTTCATTTTCAGGCTTCCTTTTATGAAAATTGTGATTTCGTGAAAACTACACATGTGTCCATGTCTTTGGTATGAAGTTTTTTAATTGAGTTAAACTGATTAAAAGAAGTATTGTTTGCACTGATTTAAATGGAACTCATTACTTTATTAAAACTTCGCTTCATATGTTGACCCATTTTAAGCATAAACTTAATAAAGTATATATAAAGTAATCAAAGATAAAGTCATTGTGATGGCAATGCAGTTTCTTTCAGGTGCGTAGTTAATCTATTACTATACACTAAACCCGAAAAGAAACTATCCACTCATTCAAATTTTCATTGAAAAATAACAAGACACGGTTTTCTATCCTAACAACATTTTATCTCATACTGAATCATTTGCACATCATCTAACTTCATTTGTTTTGCAATAACTCGTTTATCTTACAGCCAGGAAACGTTTTATTAACACTGGTGTGAAATGTCAATTTCCATTTTTTAGAAATCGAAGTTTCTGATCATATGTTAATGAATTTATGGAATATGGAGTCCATAGTCATCATTACTTCGTATGTCTATCTCAGCTGTTATGCAGGCAAACACTCAACGTGTCATTGATGTCGTGAGACGTCTGACGGTGGCGTTAGGGATGTTCCCCCATTCATCCTGTAGGGCTTGTTCCAGCTGCCTCAGGTTGACTTGATGATTTGCTCTATTCCTGATTCGCCTCCCTAGCCAGTCCCACATGTGTTCAATTGGAGAGAGATCAGGAGAACGTGACGGCCACGGCAAGACGTTGACGTTATTGTTGTCCAGGAATGTTGACACTGTTCTAGCTGAAAGTGCAGGCGCGTTATCATGTTGAAACAAAGTTCCCGGGTGATTCTAAAAAAATGGCAACACAACAGGACGAAGAACTTGATCAATGTATCTTTGCGCAGTCATGTTACGCATAACGATAACCAATGGCGACTTGTTTACTTCTCGGATACCGCCCCAAACCATCACACTTCCCCCACCGTGTGCCTGGACCTCTGCAACACAATTTGGAGCGTTTCTTTCACCCCGACGGCGATAAACGCGGGCTCTGCCATCATGCTTATATAAACCAGCTGCCACCTTCGTACACGTCTTGTCCAGATTAATCGGTTATGTCGATGTTGACGTGTCAACGTTGGGCCACAATAAGGTCGACGGGCCCGAATCCCTACTGCTCTTAACCTCCTTCTGACGGTTGATTGACTAAGCACCCTCCCGAGAGCCGTAGACGCCGATTCTGCAACTGTCAGGAATCGATTTCGGAGATGGAGAGTTTTTAAGTATCGGTCTGACGTCACACGTGGTCTACCTGTACGCGATCTATCTAATGTTGTTCCCGTGTCCCTATAACGTTTCATCAAATTTCCGATGGTTTTTCGATGACAGCCGAGTGTTCTTGCAATAAGAACATTTGAAGCACCCATGTCCTTCATATCCAAGGCCCTGCCGCGCTGTTCTTGGGTCAATCTAGGCATTTTAAAATTGGTTTTATATGACCTGGCTCACATGTGAATTGATTGCTTGCTAACTTTCAATAATGAATGTGCGAAACAATGATCAAAGAAAAACGTGTTTTCTCAGTTTTCAACAAAAGTCATGAAAATAACGTACCTAATCAATTTCTGAGATGAACAACTGAAATGTTAAGTTTTGGCGACCTGTTTCAATAAAATTTAACATTTAGCTAAAGTAAATATATATAAAGAATATATTTGAATTCTAAAAATGGATAGTTTCTTTTGGGGTTTAGTGTATATGACTGATGAATGAATGAATGCGTTGCTTCACATTTCAGAAATATGTATGTTTCTCTGAGAACAACTCGAGGGCCAGGAATTCTATAGTTACATGTATTGGCAGGGTCTGTCCCTCAGCGCTATGAAAAACCTGCCGACATTGCATATGTACGTATTAGTGCGTGCTGCGTGTTTCGTGCCGCGTGTTCAATTCCATGTTGCTGTACATGTAATAGTGTGACATGAGTATCCATTTAAAAATTCAATGTGTAATGAGTATTTAACACTTTTCACTTAAATAGAAGAAGTTGATTCCATGTATTATGCGTAATGCATATAGTGATGTCCTTTTTTGGTCTGCGTAAGTGCGTATTGCGTATTCGGACACTCTCGTGAGCGTTTCGGCGATTACACACTACCCATTACGCATTACGCAAAACGCATTGCGCATCACGCACTACAAACACATTGAATACCGGCCTTAACCACCATAGATTTTATTTGCGATACACCGTCTTGTTTAAAAAAGAACAATGATGATAACACAAATTCAAATCAATAAAGCTATTAGATGATTGACCTTATAAATAGCACCTCTATGGCAATGTTCAATACATGTACATTTTACCATATTTGAATCAATACTTTCAGTTAAGATATTTTTTAATAAGTGAATCTAAATCGAAGATAACTTAAAAGAATTCTGATCATTATCTTCTAATTTAGATATTAAATTCGTATTTAGAACGTGATAATACATATTGAGATTTTTATATATAGCGCTCATTCTGTCCGTCCGTCTGTCCGTCCGTCTGTCCGTCTGTCAATCAGTCCGTCTGTCCGTCGGTCACAAAAGTTTGTCCGGAGCATATCTCCCAAACTATACATGCTTGCTTCACCAAACTTCATACACTTATCAACCATATGATCCCTAGATGTGCCTTTTGAGGGTTAAACCAACACATTATTTTAAATTTTTGCGGTTTCCATGGAAACATGACTCAAACAGTGACTCTATGACCAAGTCCTTCGTCCGGAGCATATCTCCTAAGATATTCATGCTGGCTTCACCAAACTTCATACACTTATCAACCATGATCCCTAGATGTGCCTTTTGAGGGTTAGACCAACAAATTATTTTTATTGCTTGCAGTTTCCATGGATATATGACTAAAAAGTGATTCTATGATAAATTACTTTGTCCAGAACATATTTCCTGAAATATACATCTCAGCTTCACCAAATTTGCTACATATGTCAATCGTGATCGATGCTGGATATGCCTTGTGAGAATTAAACGATATATGGATTTTTTTCCTGTGGTTTCTTTGGAGAAAATGACATACAAAGTGACTCAACAAAAATAATTTTGTCCTCAGTACATCTCGTAGAATATTCATGATAACAACCTTAAATTTGAAACAAAGATCAACTGTTATCCCTTGATGTACCCGTTTAATTGTTAAGCCTATTAATGAATTTAGTATTGGGGTTGCAGTGGAAAGAAGATTTACACAATGACTTGCTGTATACTCAACTATCATACAACATTAAACAATATTAATCAATTTTACTATTTAAAATTCTTTGAACAAAGTGGGGAGCGGGGGTATGTGAGCTCTGCTCGCTTCTTCACTTGTCTAGCTCGTTATCAAGATATAGTATGTCCTCATTTAAATAAAGAAATTGATTAAAGTAATCAAATACATATGAATTTGAGAAAGCATTCCCCATTTGTAGTTAATGATGTACAAATTAGGCTATTGGACGTTTACAAGTAATCAAGTCATCCTAATTTGCTATTCAAGCGTGGGGATACAGTTACTATTATAATCAGTCTGTTTTCCAGTTTTGTTATAATCTCTTTCATTGAAAGATTTTTAATCAATTAGAAAGAACATACTATTTTTGTTTTTACAATGGTTGATGTTTTCGTATTTCTGCACAGATATGTTTTGTCTATAGCATTATACGGTATTAACATTATCAATAAAAATGAATATCATATGTTCTTCTAATATTTGAACTTGATTCAAGTACTTCAATGTTTCCTATGAAATTGATATATCCAACACTACTCATGATCAATTGATAAAACTATCTTTGATCCCATTTCTTGTTAAGTAAATGGTGGAATTATTTGCTTGGGAGTCTTCGCTGAAGACGTTGCAATTATATCTCAAAGTAAGCATTTCACAATTGAACCCACCAATGTTAGATAACTGACAGTGAATATGGTTTGCTGCGAGTCTCCGTAACTTTAAAGTCGCCAAAAGGAATGCATACCGTTTACGTAATACCTATTTCGACACAGGATTCATGCAGGTGTGCTTTTCATCTGAAGGAATCCATTCGTGGTCTTATTATTTGATATTTTTCTGAATAGTCAACTTTTGAAGAATGGTATCATCAGCTAAGGGGCACGAGTCTATTGGATTGTCAATGTAGATTAGTTTTCATATACAAGTTTTGATAATCTTATATATTAAATGGGCAGTAGCACGTTTTTTGACAATTTTATTTTCTAAATTTTTCACTGATAATTGTAAGTTAATGCCAAATGTATTATTTTGACAGTGTCAGAAATCTAATTACACAAGCCAATCATCCATAGTCAGAGGACAAAGTATGAAGATTCGCATAAAATCCATTGGCGGCCATTTTTTGTGAACACCTTTAATTCATTTTGTGTGAGAAAAAGGTAATCGCATGGCTAAACTTAACGTTATATACTTGAATTATTACTGCTCCATTTAGTTTAAATACATTGTCATTCAATTGGTTTCATTAATTTTCATGTTTCTGACATCACCTTACATTCTACCGCAAAACGTGTTACTGCCACTTTAAAATCTTAAAATATAATTCCTCAGCTAAGTTGAACAAAAAACAAATATATTTCATTATTTTTAACAGTAGACATAGTTTATTTATCCAATATATGTTGTAATTTTAGTTGTGCTTATAGCTATATTCGACTACATGGAAACATTTCTTGAGAATCAACATTTAAAATCATAATTATCTGAAATTCTGTCTCTTCATAACATATAAAGCCACTGCTGACAACACATGTAAAATATTCCTATATTTTATCGTTTTTACTAGTCATACTTTGAATTCTGACACAATAAATCAGCTGAAACAATCTAAAACGCTAGAATCCGAGTTCCCATCTTTACGGTGTTGGCAATAACTCACACTTGAATGCTTCATGGCGCCAAAATGATTTAGTCTAACCATTCGAGTAGAACAAAATATCATAACTGTACTGATATATCAGCCGACACAAATAGTAATCGATATTTCATCATCAACAAAGGTTTCTTATCAAATTGTTCTCATCTTTTAAACAAGGAGTTGTAAAAATATTATCTGTTTCATGGCGCTCTTTTTTAAAACCAAAATCAAAGAACATGAAAAGCATTTAAGATGTTAGGTAGTAATGATACTTTCACATGCAGATGTCGAACGTCTTTCGAACTAGTGCCTCTAAGTATATATCTTATCCTTACATAGTCAAATTATTATTTAATCATGATAGCTTATCACAAAAACATTTTTTTTTCAAATGTTGTTAATATAAAACTCATAGTTTTTCTGTGTTTTTAAAAATCAACGTAGATAGAGATTATTAACCGGGTGTGGTTTCGTATCATTAATATCATATCATAGGAATAAAATTTGCGAGCATTATACATATATTTTATTCCTATTATATCATATTAAGCATACGAAAACACACTCACTCGCTTAATAATTTCTTCATCATACAATGTCATTTTGAATTAAAAGGCTTTAAACGAAAATATGATTCCTTCTAAATATATGTATGACCTAAATTTCGCGGAGTAATTTGATTCACCAAAAAAAGTGAAGATCATATTGTCATATACAGTTGTGAACAGTTTAGAAATATTTCTTCATCAAATGACTTTTTCATAGTGATAGAAACGTCTCCTACAATGTATCAACATTTTAAGTCTGATTTCCAGTGCACAAGCACACATACTTTACTTTATAACACAAAATTGGTATGAACCTCTTGACAACGTCGCTACAACAGGGGAAGTAACCTTAACTGTATTTTGAAAAGCTGTATTGTCATGGTTGTTACGCCAGTTCAGTTACGGCATCCTTAGACTTAACGCCGGTTATAAGCGAAGGTGGGGTTGCTACGTTTGTTACTTCGCTCCTCGATAATGTGTACTATCACTAGAATATGATTTGTTTTTGCTGATAAATTGGTAACTGACATGGTCAAAGCGGTCTAGACCTATGTTACTGACGCACATTGAAGTACATATTTGTTCGATAGCCGGTATTGTTAGCTGCATATCGTTATATTGTTGTTGTAAACGCACGATGAAAACAACTTGAAATGCTTCGATAACCAAGCGAGTGCGTGATCAGTTTACCCTGAAGGATTTTGTTTATTTTTTCGATCAAAAAAAGACAACTTGAAAACTCCCGATGACGTTATCAATGGTAAGCTACCGGTATAGAACTCGCATGACATGCATGGAGTTTTGAGAAATAGTTAGTGTTTTGACCTAATTTGCATCTTTATCAGATTTTGAGCCAAATCAGATTTCAAGTTTATCAGATAGCTTTATTTCATCGATAGCACCCTCCATTGTATGATAAAGTGTGTAACTAGTATAAGAAACTGCCCTCAAACATGACATTTACATCTGCTTTGCATTAAAGCTTAATAACCTTGAAGGTCATAGCATGAGATCAGTAGAAGTTTACCCTGAGTTAATTGACCGTGAAAACACATATTCAAAACAAAATCGTTTAATTCCTCGTGCTAAACATAAAAACGATGGGCGTCATTTAGTGTCAATAACCATGACAATTAAACACCTTAACATCTTGCTGATCACGTGCCAAATGTTATAGAACATTTAATGTGATGACAAATTCGAATATCTAATTTCATTGAGATTACATTTTAGTCTTGACAATTTCGAAAGTGAAACCTGAGGTTTCGTATGTTACGTCCTATTATTCGCACACGTATCCAATGTGTTTCAAGTTCTTGTTTTGTCACAGAATATATTTTGCCTAAACGCAATTCCGACAAACATTGGGTGTCCATCGAAATTTACTTGCATGCATGGTATCTTTTGTAAGCACAATCCATGTATCCCTTGCAATGAAAAGGAAGTCAGATTGGTTTAGCGTCAACCAACATTCGTATGTTGTAATTACTCCAATAAGCAAAACAATGACAGCAACCATGTCAAGGCTTGTGTGTTATCTTCTGTCTTTCAGAGTACCTTATGGAGAACATGACAGCAGTTATAACAGCACAAGACAATTCTCGATCAAAGGAATATGTTGGTTGCCCATACACAGCCTTGACTTTGATAACACTACCTATCTCTGTTAACTGTTACAGTGTGATATATAAATAAAATTGTTTGGTAGTTCACAATGAAAACAGTGTAGTAAACCTGGCAATATCAATGTTTACATATTGAAGTTAAGTGATTATATCACAGAAATATGAAATAATTGGTGTAAAGGAAAATTCACAAGTTAAAGTGGTAGGACTTGGTCGTGGTAGAATTGAATCATTTGCTAGGTTTTTGAAAAAGGAAGTGTTTGATTGTGCACTTAAATGAGTAGCATGGTACCTGTGATAAATATGATGCTGCCAAATGGTTAGCAAGCAAGGTAGTTAGCGTACATCATGGCGTGAAATATAAGCAGTTAATGAAGTTGAAGGTCATATCAATAGGATAACGACGACCCTAACAATTGGATAATCGTGAACCTGAAGGTAGGAAAGCAAAGATGCAAATTGACCTAAAAATATACGAAAAATCCCTATCCTGCGGGCTTGTTAATGTAGGTTGCAGCTGAAGGATCACTAATTAAACTAGATCAGCATCATCAGCACTGGTAATAAGATTGGAAGAATCCGATAGGGAATAAGTTGGTTTACAAATGTCTGCATTAAAGAGATTGAGTGCTTCACAGACTCCTGCAATTCACAAACGTTATTATAGACGTTTATACCAAATTAATCCCATAATAAGTTTGATATTATTATCTGGTAAAACATATCACCAGATTAAGTCTCGTATTACATTAAAAGCTGATTCTCATGAAAATTTCACGCCAACAAAAAAATGTATATACTATACTTAACTACTAAAATCCAGCTCAGAGAGCGCTGCTCAAAGTTGCTTTGTTTTTCCCTCGATCATTGGATACCATTCTTCATGGCACATATTTTACCATCTCAACTCCCGGGGGAGCATACAACACATGCAATCGCACAGCCTTAATGTCACACTACAGGTCTACATGAAATATTTTGTGTTAATGGAAGAAAAGTATGATAGCTTATGACCTGTTCTCAATAACAGAAAAAGAAATCTCGTTTTTGTTACTGTTACTGTTATGAATTATTTCGATGGAAGTCATATACTATAAAGATGTTCATAAATAATTGCCAATATATAAATAAAGGTACAATTTGATACTACAGTATATATCTTGTAATGAATTGCAAATACAGTGAGCAGCTATTCGGTATTCGACTGTACTAACGGCGGTGCATTTTCACTTTTTGAATATCCTGTGTTGATATTCAACCAAAGCCAATGATCTTATTCTTATCTGAAATAAGAACCATATCAAAGGATTCAAGTTTATCATTTGCTTTCTTTAAAGTAACCAAGCTACCAATACATATTTACCGAATTATGAATACATTTACGGAAATGCTCTGTTTAAAATTAATTAGCATGGATTTGATATTCTATATTCAGGATTGAATAATTGAATTTTAATCATAATAACTAGTGTTTGTTTCTCTTCCTAACATAATTGGTTGTTGACTTCATATGTCAATCAACAATGTTTAATGTTCAAGTTATTTTCAATCTTGATTAAGAACAAAATGTAAACAGGTATTGAAATTTGATTAAAATTTCTTTTTTGTATGGAACGTAAGAACTATAAATGTTTCATTTGTTATATTAAACATATTGTTTCTAACTTGCATGTGCTAAATATATATTCTTCTCATCAGAAGTCATTGAAACCATTTAAACACAACTATAATGACATTATATGAAGTATAAACATTGCCTTTGGTAAAGAAAAAAACATTAGTTTTACCATCTTAAAGCAATCAGAATTCATAGTTCAAACAAAGTAAAAATCGGATGACATGTTGTCAAAAGTTGTCAAAATAAGTACTACTTAATTGTATTCGTTAATGAAAAGCAATATCAAAAGTCAACTTGGTAACATATAGTACCAAAAATCATTATTTTCTATTTTGTTATGTAAGATTTATATATTGAATAAGTTATATTTGTCAGATCCCTCATATCAAGTAGTCGATCGGAGTGCTCTTCTATCTTGTGAGGATCTTGTAAGATGGAATTCACGTTTTGGCAGAAGTACGTGAATATATTAAATCCTTTTTCTAACTTCAATTGCTGGAAACCCTTATAACACAAAACAAAAGTACCTTTTAGTAGGTGTAAACCTATTTACACCAAAGCCACTAAAGTGGGCTAATCGATGCAATGATTAAATCATTCTAAAATGCCCATGTCATTTCTTTTTACACAAAAAAATGGTATAGACTATTTTTATAACAATCGTTGTATTGTAAGATATTTAACATACATTCAATGTATGATCGAGAAGTCTGTAAACGCTATACTATTGATGTATATATAATATATCTATCTCTTGTGAAGACAGGACTGGTACTCATTACATATCATACAAACATTTATGCCTTGTAAAAGTAAGAGATATGTCATTTCAATCATTTGAGTAGAATGTTTGACTTGCCCTTGGCAAGTTTCGCAAATATTTTACAAATGAAACAGCCAGAACTCGTACAGGAAACCTTGTTCTGTCACGTTTGACTTACTATAATAGCCTCTGTAACAGCCCACATTGTCAGTCACAAGACAAAATGTGTTTTGTTTAACTTGCTACCATCAGAACGCCTAACATTATCACTATCCAGTGAACGATCCCCAAAGTTCTGAATTACCATGCTCCTGCCTCCTCTGTCTATTTTAAATAAAGACAACCGAAACGTAAAACACTACTCAGTTAAGGAACACTTATATAATTAAGTAGTAATATCATTTGCACGAAATTTACATGACAGCAGCTCAAAGAGAAGTTTTATTGAAACAAACTTGCATACCTGACACCTGACTTCTAAACTTCAATTTGATTCATTTTGGATACTCAAATTTTTAATCACTTTCTTTCAGGAAAATGTTTCTATCAAGCTTTTCACTACCAGTGATATAATTTTCAAAGCAATGAGTTAATCCAAAACAAGACCACAATGTTTTGAACCTGAACAATCTGACATCTGGTGATTTTCATTTTCGATCCCTGCCTTGTTTCTGACATCAGAGGGCAATATAGAAACTGTGTCACTTGCAGTATTTTGTTCGAATATGTCAGTAAGATAGTGTTTATTTAATAGAATATGTTACTTTAATCATGCGCTAACCTACTAAGTATATAGGGGACACTATGCAAATTTCCATTAAATTCTATTGAGAAATATATATTCTTTGTTGGTTTTAATTCTCCCTTCTTTAATGTGAAATGTGTTTGCTTTATTGTTTAGTTTTTGTTCTATTGTGTTTCGCAATATGTACTTATTAGTTGATAAAGTGATAAAGACACCAATATTAATCACCATTGTATCACCTCTAATGATCACGGTATCATAATTAATTTCAACAACATCTGTGAACACGGCACCTGATGAACAGTACATATAGGCATGAAGAAGTGGGCATATTCACTTTTGTTAATTACCCACCAATGCAGTTGTTATCCCCAAAATATTTTGATTTTAATATGCCCTTAACAGACATCATTGATTATCATTTGATAAAAACAACATCAATAAGAATATGAAGTAATTCCAAAACATTTTGAACCCCCCCCCCCCCCCCCCCCCCCCCCCACAGGTTGTTTTGTATGTAAGAATGTAATGCAACAACGCTTTTGGAATACAGTCTAGGCATTGTCAGATTTGTTCCATATTCTTTTACCCAAAAAGTTCAAAACAGGTTGTCTTTTCCGACTTTTGCATAAACATAAATATGACTGATTAATTAACTCTTAATCAAATAACATTTGCTTGTATTGAGTTTGATAACTAAAACAACGGTTCATGGTAATGGATAACTAATTTTACTGAGACAAGTAGGCAGAAAATATTTTATTGAATATATTCTGAAACCAACGAATAGAAGACATGTGATTACAACCACTAACAGTATTGTTTTTTGAATAAAAGAAACATCTTACATTTTACACTTCTATTGATAAACACTGTTTGTGTGAAATTAAAAGAAAACTTAGTACCTTGAAACATTACCAAATCATAATAACAATGAACTTGCCTGTAAGAATCTTACGACAAAAGGAAAATTGACAGAAAAAAATCTCACCAGGTAGTCAAGGAAAACATTTTTCTACCACACATGCCATAACCATTCCACGATATGATATCGTGATATGATATGATAGAACGGAGATTACCAATAACATCATATGCTCATGGAAGAGGCATCACATTATCATATAGCATGTTATAGAAGGTAATGTCTTAACACTAAACAGATATCCAACGAATAATTTTTCGTAGTTATAAAAGTTATCAAACGTATTCTTGAATTTGACATAATGATTAATATGCAATTATATATATGAAAGGACGAAAAGATATAACTGTCTCACCTTAAAGGGGCAGTAGCACGTTTTTCGAGGGAATATAAGGTGATGTCAGGAAAATGAAAATAAATGATTCCAATCGAAATACAATGTATTTAAACCAAATGAAGCAGTAATAATTCAAATATATAATGTTAAGTTAAGCCATGCGATTCATTTTCTTACACAAAATGAATTAAAGGTGTGAATCTTTATAATCTGACTATGGATGATTGGTTTGTGTAATGAGATTTTTGACAGTATCAAAGTAATACATTAAGCATTAACGTACAATAATCAGTGACAAATCGAAAATTTAAAATTGTCAAAAAAACGTGCTACTGCCCCTTTAAAACATAGAAACAGTAATCAAAACGTTTTATTATATTATCAGGCAACAGTGAATATATATTATTTTTACATTACTAATTGAAGTTGACATTATGATATCTATTGATATATTTCTTCCATTGTGGCTTTCATAAGGGGTCCTCTTCAAAGGTCATTTTACATTATTTATGCTTCAAGTATTCCTCATCCTGATAAAGCTCAAAATAGTAGACAAAAGGCTAAACAAACGAAACTGTTCAAAAGTACTATAATGTGAGCTTTATTGCTAAGAATTGTTTTGTTTTAGCTCTTATAAACCATAATATATCATACCCTCCGGCAGATAGTGTTTGCTAAATGGTTTGGTTTATATCAATTCTTCTCCTCAACATCCTTGATAAATTCATGCAACTTATTGCATCAGTGTCTAAAGAATGAATTCCAACCCCAACTCCAAAAACCCTATATGAAGTATGATATACTTACTTTGAATTAGAACAATTTTAATGAAATAGATTAACATCTTTATAAGCAATCACAATTCATAATTCATACAATCTATTTATATTTAACAAATATTTTGAAGGTATTTTAAATAGAAGAGTCTTGGAATCGTTGTCCTATTCAGAAAATATCAAAATTCAAATAAACTACTTAATACAAACTTATATTTTGTATAACAGTTTGTCAAAAGATGATATTTGAAATAACTAAAACATGTGTATGTGACTGTATTCGCCTTATTTGATAAAATAAAATGTTACCTTGATTACAAATAGTAACAAAAACAGTACTTAATACTTTTGTGTGTGCAATCTAATTTGTTCTCTTGTTGTAACTATTTGTTAGATTCGCAAACCATCATTCTTGTAGGGATGTCTGCTGTTAAATATTTGGCATAAGTAAGTGATACTCTTTCTATGACCCACGAAACCTTCATAAAACAATATGGGAGTACCTTGGCCACGGTAAACACATTTAGATCAAAACCAGTTATATATTGTGAAATACAAATTGTAAAACTGAGGTGACTGTACAATGTTGTAATATGTATGTATGTAAAATTGCAATTGAAGTATATGTACATGCCGTTGTTTAACGTGTAAAAACGTGTCATATATCATATATTGCAATGCAATCCTTGCTTAGTCAAAAGTGACGAAATGTCATAAAATATGAAAATGTCCTGAATGATATTTGAGTTAAGGTGACATTATATGGTGTTAACCACCGCTTTTAAAGGTATTTTAGTTATATAACTGCTGCTAGAATTATTGCAGGGAGAAAGCCTGCAACACTAATATGGATATGCATTGCAGTGAAAACCTGCAAGTATAGGATGGAACTATGGGTGTACTGTGCTGGAATTCAGTGTAGCGTTGAACCCACACCTTACTGCGTGCAGAGCAGTTCCCTACTGCAAAAGTTACCGTGCCCCTTACTGGATTCGAACCCTAATCCTCTTGATCCAGAGTCGTTCACACTACGCCCAAATGATATTTGAAAAAAGTTTATGTGTACAATGGATGTAAAAGATGTATTTGTAGCTGAGAAATTTAAGACAGTCACTCTAGGCATTTCAAACTGATGTATTGGGTCCAATTGGTAGCCTAGGTAAACAGTGAAGTTTTGTCACTAGGGTGATATGGTATTCCACCACAATTGAAAATTGAAGAGAGAGTAAATAAATGTTATGACAAATGAATCTTCGATGAACATGTTTTTCTGCCTTGAAAGGTGTAACTTGTAAGTCTCTTGGATGTAAATCGAGTATGGTTCACATTCAAATAACACCAGTCAAATATACCAGTTCTTTTTTTGCTCAAGGTCACAATAAAAGACATATATCATGTGCGTCCATAAACAATCTAATATAAATATGCAGCAAATAGTAGTTTGATATACTCACTTTTAACTTAAACTTGAATGGGATTGAGGCACCTTTTATTGAGCAATTTCTTAGTTAGTTAAAGGTAAAATGACTATTGTGACTATTACTTTTTTTAATTATTTTATTTCTTTTTGAGGTACATACATTTTACATAGCAACATTTACATTTAGGCGAATTTTGAATACATTGAAATATGCACAGGTTACATCAAGTTTCCAAATACAATGGTAACAAAGGCATATAAAGACGAAGTGATTAGTGTTTGAATAGTACATGGCAGGATGACCAAAATTTCATGTATTTTGAGTAGTTGCAATTCGAATAACAGTTGTATTTATCAATGTTATATATTTTTTTCAGATCATTGTATGTGAAGTTTGGAATCACACAAAAATGTTTTGCTTTGAAAATGGTGTTTTTTAATATCAATTATGCTATTCAAGGTTACAACTCTCCATCTCTATGCGGATCTTATTCACATGGTAGTGAACCATCTTACAACTTACGAAGGATGAAATAAACACATCTCTACTTAATCTTGTTAATGTTAGTATTCTCAGCAATGCGCGCTGTAGGGATCAACACTATGGCTTATCTGTAAATTACTTTTGATCTTATACAGTGTGGACGCCTCACAGTAGGGTACTCAACTAATGTCATGCTCCATGCCATAGATTAAAGACACTTCACAAGTACATGTATACATGGATATATATTATTGATTTCCCTTTCCATCTACTGATTACTGTTATCCGGTAAATGGACCAGCCTCGAGGCTGCATTATCCGAAATTGCTTAAAAGTTTTAAATCATTAGCTGGTAGAATGTTTTGACTATACTTGCTTCTTCCTGTAAATCCTTTTAGATAGTAATAATTCGAATGAAATATTAGGTCACCTTTAACTGTTTCATGATACATAGAATGAATAACTTGAGAGGCATTTTAGAAGTTTGAATAACAATAAGGAAGTGGAATATATGGATGACAACTTCTTTATTCATTGAATGAATGGATTCATAGTCAAACGTTTAATAATCAATGGTGGATTTCTAATATGATATCGAAGTAGGAATTCCACCTTTGATATCATATTCCCATATTTACCATTGTTGTAAACTTTATATTGAAATACAATTTTGTATCAAATTTTACCATTCCTTAAATTGTCATGATGTCTGAAAAAATCGAAGCAAAACGAAACTTGATACCATGTGTGTATTTTCAAATATTGCTTTGATTTTCATAAAATCTGATTGAAGATAATGTTCGTAACCTAAGTAACATAAGGTTATGATAGACAAAACAGCAGGACCAGCTGCTGTCTCTGACAATATTGATAATTATTTCCATGCTGTTCGTGAAAGCCAATCATTCGACCTCATTCTATTACTTCAGCTTTCAGGATAGTTCTAACGAGTTTGAAATACAGAATGTGTCTTCTTCTTTATATGCGCAAACATGTAAGACAAATGTTAGTGCACTTCAGTAGTACTAAGCATCTTACAAACTACTAAGGTGCACTTTGCTCGTGTTCAGGTTGATAGATGGTTAAGTACTGAATGATAGCCTCATAGATTTGTAGTTTGTGTTACACTGGCTCACAAGGTTATAGGATATGTATGTACTAATTATTTTGATTGATGATCCCTTCTTTTTTAGCAAATCTCATTACTTTCAATGTCACAGTTTTCTCCTTATTATAGAACATTCCTTCAAAATGTTTAAGCATGTTATATCTTCCTTTTTGTAAGACAATATGAAATTACTTTAATAGGTGACTGGATATCATTTTGTGCAATAAGCGTGAATTTTCAAGAATAAATCAAGGATTAGGGTAGAGTGAGGCCAAGTTGATGTTAATTTCAATTTAAAGGTCAGTGAATTTTTAACAAGCTTTGTCAACTGTGAAACCTTCACGTTAAGCCAGTTAGCGCCATATCCCAAAATGTATTCTTTATTGTCTCTTCACGTTTTGCATTAGGAAGCTTATTTAGATAATAAGGGTGAACATTAAATACATTTCAAAGCAACAGTGTAATTGTCAGAATACGAATTTGAATGTTCTCAAATAGTTTCTTGAGAAGAACCATTATCATTTAAAAGTATGATTTTTTAAATTTAGAAACCTGTCATATATTTCAATAGAAAATCTTGTCTATGCGATTTGGGAACATTAGTACATGTAGTGTTTGTAATTAGGCCATAAAATGTACTTATGTAAAATACATATGTTTTGTTTGACACGCCAATTAATACGAAAAATTATTTTAAAATGAATATGTGAGGGGCATGCCATTTATGATCTTTCATATCAAGTCGATAGAATAGCATTGGGATTGGCTTTACCAAATTCACATTTCCATATCTGTTGATTTTGATAATCCTGATTGCGAGGGTTTAATAATACTAATCTACCTTTTTAAGTCTTGAGATTGTCTGCTCAATTCCATTTATCTAAACAGGCTCTTAATTTGGGTAAAATTTATTTTTTTCAAACATGATCATTAATGTATTTCATGTTGTATTGACATCAGTTTAACAATTGGTCAAACTGATATGGATGTTCTCATGTTGGCAGTTGTATGCCTCACGACCTGTTCGCAGAATTGCTTCATACTTAGTTTAATTAATTAAGTCTCATTTTTTGAAAATATATTTTCAATAACCACACTGAATCATTATGAAAATATTTTTAAACGACAGCCTTAATTAGTTCTCTTATGTAAAACATTATCTTGAAATCAATTAGTCTCCTTATCTCTCCTGTTTACAATACTGAATATTAATCAATCCTCTTTTGGAACAACTGCCTACATTACAAATGAACGTCATATCAGGTATACAACCATACTAATTATGACATCTACAGTTAAAACCCCTGCCAAGTTTTGTTGGATATTATACTGTTTCGTCAAATTCCAATTTGATTACATCCTCTATTCAAAGCTTTTATTAGGACGTTATTATATTGCTTTTAATGCGTTAAGTTACCTTAAAGGGGCAGTAGCACGTTTTTTGATAATTTTATTTTCTAAATTTTTCACTGATAATTGTAAGGTAATGCTAACTGTATTATTTTGATAGTGTCAGAAATATCATTACACAAGCCAATCATCCAAAATCAGAGGACAAAGTAAGAAGATTCACATAAAATCCATTGGCGGCCATTTTTTTGTGAACACCTTTAACTCATTTTGTGTGAGAAAAAGGAATCGCATGGCTTAACTTTACGTTATATACTTGAATTATCACTGCTCCATTTAGTTTAAATACATTGTTTTTCAATTGGAACCATTAATTTTCATTTTCCTGACATCAACTTATATTCCCCCTAAAACGTGCTACTGCCCCTTTAAGATAACGTATTGGTATTGCGATAATATCAAGTAAAGCTCACTTTCTCCATTCACTACAGTCTAAAAATAAAATAAAAAAGATATTTCTACTTAAAATTGAATAATGAATATAATTATTATGTTTGAAGATAACTTACGGTTGGCTGTTGATTGGTATCCTTTATTTGAAATGCGAATATTTATAATCTTTTAGAATTACATTTGATATGCATCAGCAATTAGGCAAAACAGATATCAATTTAAACTGAAAATAACATACATGACTTTCCTCACTTGTTTGAGATTGTTATGAGAAGTCATTAATGTGGAATTGACATGAAGATTCATTAAAAGTGATGAACAGACTGTGCATTGTATCATCATCATCATCATTTTGATATCATTGTCAGTTATATTTGTTTTCAACATTTACCTGGATACAATTGTACAGGCGAGTTCTCCTGACAGAAAGAATTGCAATATTGTGAATGGTAAGAGAGAAAATGATCTCTACATAGCTATTTGTATATGTCTATATGAAGCAGCTTTGTTAACTGAGTTTCTGCTCACTCACCAATATCTTAAGCTTGTAATATGACACCATGGCGGATATAGGGTTTTCATTTTTTGTGGTGTGCGCCCTTTGGTACAATTCTCAAGATTAACATTATTTGGAACTTGAGTGGAGAGGTCGTGTGCGCATCATGGACACTCCCAATCCCAATGCTGGCAGTGTAATCTGTCACGGATATTTGGTCATGTATGTTCATTGATTTAGGCTTTGCTTTCACTTGACTAATCTTTTAAGCAACGCAATGGGATTCATGCAGGTGTGCTTTCAATCTGAAGGAATCAATTTGTTGCACGAGTCTATTGTCTACTCACCACCTTAAAATCTTGAAAAATAATTCCTCAGCTAAGTTTAACCACAAAACAAATATATTTTTTGTAGACATATATAGTTCATTTATCCATTGTATATTCCAATTTTTAACATATTTATAGACTTGTGTTGTGCTAATAGCTATATTTGACTACATGGAACATAGTTCAACATTTCTTGAGAATATGTTGCTTCATAACATATAAAATCGCTGCTGACAACACATGTAAAATATTCCTATATTTCATCGTTTTTACAAGTCACACAGTGAATTCTGACACAAAAAAATCTACTGAAACAATCTAAAACGCAAGAATCCGCGTTCCCATCTTTCCAGTGATGGCAATAACTCACACTTGAATGCTTCATGGCGCCAAAATGATTTAGTCTAACCATTTGAGTAGAACAGAATATCATAACTGTACTGATATATCAGCCGACACAAGTAGTAATCGATATTTCATCATCAACAAAGGTTTCTTATCAAAATGTTCTCATCTTTTAAACAAGGTTTGAAAAAAGTGTCTGTTTTATGGCTCATTCTTTGAAACCTATACCAAGAACATGAAGAGCATTAAGGATTTAAGATAATGATGACACTATCATAAGGTTTTCGAACTAGTTGTTCCATGTTAATATGTTATAAAGGAATATGTTAGTTGTTCATACACAGCCTTGACACATGCCATTTGCGCTTCCACTGTTCACTTTCATTTGACATCAACAACACAAACCTTTTTGTATTTTTGACTGTTTAGTTTCTCTGTTTAATTACTATATTTTGATTAATAGGATAAAAATACCTTAAGTAACACACATGAACGCTGGAAAATCAATTTACCATATTTTGAAATTATTCTGATCAAAGGTTGAAAATTGATACAAATTAAAACAAACCAAAATAATATATAGAGAGAACATGTTGTTTCCATTAGAAGCCCATTTTTAAACCGTTTTCCTCAGTAAATGTCAGGTCAAAACACTTAATCTACTTGTTATCATGGAGTAAAATACTATGCTAAAGCTCTTTTGTTCAATAAAAGAAATAAGGAAATAGTTCAGTATCATCGCATTAATATGCATATTCAATCATATATTTTCTCGATTTTGATAACACTACCACTCTCTGTTGACTGTTACAGTGTGTTATATGAATAAAATTGTTTTTATTGTTCACAATGACAACAGTGTAGTAAACCTGGCAATATCAATGTTATTGTTTACATATTGAAGTTATCTGATTTTACCACAGAAATATGAAATAACTGGCGTTAAGGATATTTACAGGTAAAGGCCAAAAGTTAAACGAGGACTTGGTCGTGGTTGAATTGAATCACTTGCTTGGTTTGAAAAAGAAAGTGTTTGATTGTGCACTTAAATGAGTAACATGATACCTGTGATAAATAGGATGCCGTCAAGTAGTTAGCAAGCAAGGCAGTTAGCATACAGCGTTGTTTGAAATGAAGTAGAAGGTCATATCAATAGTATAACAACGACCCTAACATATTGACACAAATCTAGAACCAGAAGGTAGGAATGCCAAGATGCAAATTGACCTAAAAATAACCGAAACATCCCTATCTGACGAGCTTGTTAATGTAGGTAGCAGCTGTGTATAGCACATAAGGACAGATCACTAATGAAACTAGATCTGCATCTGATCAGTGGTAATAAGATTGGAAGAATCCGATTGAGAATAAGGTGGTTTTCAAATGTCTGCATTTAAGAGATTGGGTATTTTACAGGCCCGTGCAATTTTACACATACGATATTAAAGATGTTCATACCAAATTAATCTCATAATAAATTTTAGAGTATGATCTGGTACGAACATGTTGACTCTCGTTTGATATTAAAAGCTGATGCTCCTGAAGAAATGTTCACGCCAACAAACAAATGTACAGAAGAAATGACATCACATGTACCTAAAACCCAGATTTTTTTATTAACCTTTTCAAAGTAACCTTTTTGTCAAATATATTGATAATAAAACTTGCAAGAATTAAACTCTTGTCAAAGACGTTGTCCAATTAACTTTTATTCACACCAATAATCTGATCGGCAGAAAGCATCTCAGAAAAAAATGCTTATATACATTTTGTTTTTCCCTTTATGCTTTTGCTAATTTATAGGTTTCCTCCCGTCTTGTAAGTGTATTTAATCTTATTTTAAAAAAATAATTAAACCTGCATCAAACTGAGAATGTACAATTCAATGTTGCTATGGAAAACAATTATCATACTTTTACATGCAATATATATAGTTTTTTGTTCTTCAGAAACGACATTTACTATAACAATATCTATTTTGTACTCAGAAACCTGGCACAAATGTGCAAAACACACGTTTATGAATGGGTACTGTGAAAAATCAGAGGACATATAATTTGGTTATACAGTGCTCTGTTTACTTTGTCTAATGCAGAGGAATTCATTTTTAGAAAAGTAGACACATTTTGAAAAGGTTCCAGCTAAAATCCATCAAAGATCAAGGTTAAAGCAGGGTCGCGACTTAAGCATGGTTTAGTGAAATTCTTTAATTCAACTAAACTGAACGCCAAAAAAATGTGACACCTCTTTGAATTTGAATATCATAAAAAAGTGACGTGTTCAGAGGAATTTGCTTTGTTGTGTTGTAACACTCCATCAGTTTAGTGTTTTGTGCTAAAATAGCAGACCTGTTACTTTAATGGTAAATAAGTTATTGCCAGTTCTTCATGGGTGGGGTCAATTGTCTTATTTCCGATCATGCACAAAAACATAAAAATCATAGAATAATCATTAGTTTAATGGCAAATTGTATGTGATCAGTATCTGGTATGTCCGCTGTTGGCATTCAAACATGCCTGAACTCCTCGTCTCAAAGAAAACGTCAGTCGTTTGATGTAAGTAGGTGGTATCTGCCTCGATTCGGCCATCAATGCAGCAATAAGTTGTTGACGTGTGTGTGGTTGGTGTCGACGTTGACAGATCCTTCGATCGATGTAATCCCAGAGGTGCTCGATGGGATTCATATCTGGTGATCTGGCAGGCCAAGGCAAAACGTGGACGTTGTTGACACTGGGATACTGTAACGTCACTCTGGCTACTTGAGAACGAGCATTGTGTTGTTAAAAAAAGGGTGAGTGGATGGCATTGTAAGAATTGGATATAACCACTGACTGTAGGATCCTGTCAATGCACCTCTGCGCCTTCAGATTGCCGTCAATGACAATGAGGTTGGTGATTCCGTTGCCGCGTATCCCACCCCAGACCATGGCCCTGCCTCAACTGAAAGGGATAACTTCCTGTACACAGCAGCGTGCCTCCTTCTCACCCTGGCGACGGTAGACCCTCCTTTTCCAGTCTGCTACGTGCATCTGGAACCGACTTTCTTTGGAAAATAACACTCTCTGTCAGTTTTGGTTCTGGCAACGTCAAACATTTCTAGCCTAAACAACCTAGTTTTGTTGATTTCGGCCCATCAACAGCATTGCTCGCATCGGCCAGTATGACCTCAGTCCATGTTGTTGGAGCCTTCTTCTCACCATCTGGAGACTGATTCGGTGTCCAAATGCAGTAGAAGCTGTCGTTGTGGCGGCTTGAATGCGGATGCAGTTGAAGCAGGTACCGGTCTTCATTTGGGGTTGTCACTGGCAGCCTGCCAATCAAAATTCATAATTCAAACAAACTAATTTCTGAAATGACATGTTGCCAAGAATGGTCTAAATAAGTAATAGGTACAATTGTATTCGTACAATACGAAAGTCAACTTGATAACAACTAGTACAAACAATCATTACTTTTCATTCTGTTGTGTGCAAGATACATTTTGTTTTATCTCCGATATTTGTCAGATCCCTCATATATCCAGAAGTCGGTCAATCAGAGTTCTCTTCCATTGTATGAGGATCTTGTAAGATGGAATTGACTTTTTTGCAGAAGTACATGCATACATACTTCAATTTCTGGAACCCTTATAACACAAAACCAAAATACCTTTTAGTAGATGTCATTGTGAACCAATTTAGATCAAAGCTACTCAAGTGGGCGAATCAGTACAATGTTCAAATCATCCTAAATGGCCAGTGTCATTTCTTCTGACACAAAAACAATAGTATAGGCTAATTTTATTACAAACTTTGGATTTTAAGATATTTAACCTACAGTATTGGAATATTGTTGAGTCCGTAAAAGCTATACTATTGTTGTATATATGAAATGGTTATCTCTTGTGAAGAAAGGACTGGTACTCATTACATATCACACAAACATTTACTATACAAAAAAAGAAACGCATAGGCCAATTTTATAAAGAAATGTTTATGTATTTTAAACATAAAAAAAATAATGAACAAATACTCCGAGCATTATGAATTTTAACATGTGTACAGTTGAAGGGAATGTTTTTGGCTTACAGTCATTGACATGTGGCAGAACAATCACATTTTTCGCCCAACTCTCTCGAAGTGTCAGTACCTATTGTGTCCACCACGTGCTCCAATAACAGTTCTCACCCGCCTTGTCATGGATCTTATCAAACGTTGGATAACCAGCTGAGGAATCCTCCTCCACTCCTCCTGAAGAAATGCAGCCAATTCTTGGAGACGTACGCAGTTAGGAGTGTAACGTTCATGAGCTCGTCTGTAGACACTGTTCCGTCCATCACGTCTCTGCAGCAGGAATCGTGATTCATCACTGAACCAAAGGCGTCTCCAGTTCTGTAGGTCCCATGCGGCCACATTGTTGCCCCGACGGAGACGTAGAGCACGGTGTCGATGGCGTAGAATGGGCCCAACAAAAGGTCTTCTGGCTCTTAGGCCAGCTTCCCTCAACCTGTTCCGTACAGTTTGGCTGGATATCCTCCGAAGTCTTGGTACTCTGGCTGCTGTGCTAACTGCTGTGGCTCGGCGATCACGCAAATGAAGGACCCGGATGTAACGATATTCGGCTGCATTGGTCACTCTTGGTCTTCCTGATCGTTGACGGTCATTTACTGTACCAGTCTGGTTGTAGCGAACTACGAGTCGGCTGATGGTGCTCTGACTGACATTTTGACGCCTGGCAACAGCAGACTGGGACTCTCCAGCTTGAATTCGTCCGATGGCGATGTTCCTTGTGGCAATGTCGAGAAGTGGCATATTGGTATGGCGCTGCAACTCATTCAAAATGAACGACATTTCAGAAAACAACCTGCCTTTTATAGCCAAGGTATGCATGTTGCACGTGCTGCACGTTGCACGTGCATAAGACATTCATGTGCGTTTTGGCGATGTGTTTTGTACTTCCTGAAAAAAAACCCTCAAGTTCAACCTTTGCGTTTTCAGCCGCACTTTTCATTTGGAAAAGGGTACAAATCATGTTCAAACCATTGTATAACATATTTATGAATATCGTAACAAAATAACCCACATGGGACTTCTGAAAAACAGCAATCGCCTATGCGTTTCTTTTTTTGTATAGTATATATGCCTTGTTTTGTGGTAATAGTATAAATATGTCATATCAATCATTTGTAGAATGATCTACTTTGCCGTGGCACATTTCGCAAATATTTTACAAATGAAACTGCCAGAACTTGTGCAAGAAAACCTGTTCTGTCACGTTTGAATTACTATAATAGCCTCTGTAACAGCCAACATTGTCAGTCACAAGACAACATATTTAAATATGTTTTGTTTTAATAGCTAACATCAGAGCGCCCAACATTTCACTATCCGGTGAACGTTCCCCAAATTTCTACATTACCATGCTCCTACCTTCAAAAAGAATTTAAGGAACACTCAAGTTGTAATATCATTTGCACTAAATTTAAATGTCAGCAGCTCAAAGGAAAATTTTTGATTTAAGTTTTATTGATACCAACTTGAATACCTGACATTGGGTTACTGATTTTTAAACTTGAAATATTTTTTTGAAAATTTAATTAATTTTTGAATTTAATCTTTTGTTTTAAAAAAAAGTTTTCATTAAGCTGTTTGCTACCAGTAATATCACGTTCAAAGCAATAAAGTCACCTAAGACAAAACCACAATGTATTGAACCTTAGCCATCTGACGTCTTGTGAATTTCATTTTCGATCCTAATTTGTTTCTGACATCAAAGGGCAATACAGAAACTGCATCACCTGCAGTATTTTGTTCCAATATATCATTAAGATAGTGTTAATATAATAAAATACGTAACTTTAAAATGTTAAAATGTATTTTTATTGTTTTCCTTGTATTTTTCACTAAATTGTGTGACCAATTTGGGGAAAATTGGACCTAAATTCATTAAATAGGAGATAATTTACCAAAATGACCGAAACAGCAGTAGACATGAAAACGAATCAGGTGTGACCATCTCACAACTTCCGTTTTGTCCACCCAATGCAGTTGTAATCCACAAAATATTGCTATTCCTATATGCCTATCACAGACGTCCTTGATTATTATTTAATAAAAACGACATCAATAAAAATATGAAGTACTTCAAAAAATATTTTGAACCCCCTTCCCAACCACATTTTCTAAAGTCAGAGTCCTAAATCACAGATCAAGAGCAATAACACTGTAAATTAATTCACGCTCAGGATTTAAGATCTTCAACAAGGTATTGATATCCCAAAGACACACAGCAAATTTGTTAATAACTTCTTACTCGTAGATAATTTATGAAAAAAAAACTAGAACAAGGGAAATTACCCTACAGCAGCCAACTTGGAAGATTGAATCAATATGCAGACTCGACTCATCCATAAATCATAAATACATCATTTAATTTGATAGTATCCGCAGTAATGCCTTAAATAGTTTTGCCCAATTTCCATAAGTATTTAAGTATTGATCATGTACCAGCTATTCTATTTACTGTTCTAGGCGTAATTAAGCTAACAGATAATTTGATTTACAAGTATGATATGGATCGAGCACACTATTTCCACAAGACAACATGTACAACGCCTTTGAAATACAGGCATTTTAAGATTTTTTCCATATTTTGTTTTACACAAAAAGTACAAAACATGTTGTCTTTTTCGACTTTTACACTAAACCTAACATGACTGATTAATTGACTTTAATCAAATAATGATTGCCTTTTTTTAGTTTTATAACTAAAACAATGGTTCTTGGCAATGTTTAAATAACTTTATTAAGACAAGTACACAGAAACATTATTGAATATTTTCTGAAACAAACGAATAGAAGGCATTTGATTACAATTACTATCGGTATTCTTTTTAAATAAAAGAAACACCTTACAAATATATTGTACACTCCTATTGATAAACACTTCATGTGTTTGACAAATATTTACAGCAATGAAAAGAAAAAATAGTACATTGAAAACAGTTTTATACTACACATGTAATTATTCCACGACTTGTAATATATACTGACATTCCCAATAAGTTACTATGCTGATGGGGGAGGTGTCACATTTGTCATTCATGTCAGATCTTAAGACACTGATTTCCCCTAATTCATATAGCATGTAATAGAAGGTAATCCCCTAACACTAAACAAATATCCAAAGAATAATTTTTCGAAGTTATAGAAGTTATCAAACGTACTTTTGAATTTGATATAATGATTAATATGCAATTACATATATGAAAGGACGAAAATAGGAAACTGCCTTAACTTAAAAGATAGAAACAGAAATAAAAAAAGTTTATTATATGATCAGCGATGGAATACTGGGTTTCATCAGTGATTAAACAGTCTCTCAGGCAACAGTGAGGATATTTTATATTTTCACTGTGACCAGTTACGATATGATATATCGTTACTACTGAGGTACCGGAACTACTTTCTGACATGTGAAAAAAACCCGGGTAACCTTCCAATTTTACAGTTATCTAGATAACATATATCGTTAAAATATATCATTCGAATACTTAATGTAGTTTTTCAAACTGTTCACCGGTTGGTAGCATATTTAACTTGAAAAGTTACTTGGTAAAATTGACATTTCCTTCGAGGCTGCGTCAATTGTAAATATCAACTTTACCAATTACACTCGATGAAATAAACCTGGTATTTGGAAAACTACATTCTGTATATCGGTCAAGAAATAAAGATTTTAGCGCAATTATCGATCTAATATAGACAAAAACACAAGGGTGACACTCTGGTCGCTAAAACCTGATCGAAAACAGAACACATCGACATACGGTGCAATTAATACTAACTTTTATGGCAAAACTATGCATTGAAATCGTAAATCAATCTCTTCACTTGCTGAACATCTCGCCTAATTCCATCTAACTTTTGACCACTGACCCTCGCATTAACACCACCCCTATCTTTAAACAAATGCCTGGTCGACTACGGGAAGATATCAGCAATTTTTGTAATTCAAACACGCTGCCGTAAATGAATCGGAAATGGAAACGCCTCTCAGTGGTCGATTTACACGTGCGCCCGTGTTGTCATTTCAAATTGCTTTGTAACCGTTGCCAACAGCTTTCGATGTGAGATCAAAATCTAACCCCTGTGAAAATGACAATCATATTGTAACAGTGAAAATAAATTCATGTATATGTGTATGTCTGTCTGCCTGTATGTATGTAGGTAGGTATGCCATTGGCCTTTAAATCTACAAAAATAAAGCACTTTCTCTCTAAGCATGCAGGTTCAGCTGTTAATCAATACTTCGAGTTCTGTATCAAGGGGAAGGCCAATTCCAAAATTAAAAATCGTTTTGTTCACATGATTTTTATTGTCGTCAAAGAATACAAATGGAAATATCCAATAGTTTGCTTTCGACAGGCCAAATTATTTATATTATTTATTTATCTATTGATATATTCCTTCCATTGTTGCTTTGATAAAGGGTCCTCTTCAAAGATAATTTTACGATCTTTCAAGTATCCTTCATCCTGATAAAGCTCGAAATATTAGACAAAGAGCTACGAACACACGATTAAAACTGTTCAAAATTATTTAATGTGAGCGTTATTACTATGAATGATTTTGTTTTAGCTCTTTTAAACTATAATATCTCTTACTCGCCGGTAGATAGTCCATGCTCAGTGGTTTGGTTTATATAAATTCTTCTTCTTAACATCCTCGATAAACCCATGCAATTTATTTCATCAGTAATTTAAACTATGAATTTACATAAAAACTCCCAAAACCCTTTAAGAAGTATGATAAACTAACTTTGAATGAGAATAGTTATAATTACTTTATTTTACATCTTAAAGCAATCACAATTCATAATTCAAACAATATATTTATTGTAAACTAATCTTTAAAAGGTATCTAAATCGAAAAGTCTTGAAATCTTTAACCTTTTCAGAATATATCCGAATTTCAAATAAACTACTTAACACAAACTTATATTTGTATGACATGTTGTCAAAAGAGGATATTGGAAAGTACTAGTACATGTGTATTTGACCGTATTCGCCTCAAAAGATAAAATAAAAAAGTTGACTTGATTACAACTAGTAAAAAGATCTTAATTCCTGTATGTGCAATTTAATTTGTTCTCCTGTGGCAGCTCTTTGTTAGATTCTTCTTTGGAATACTGCTGTAAACTATTTGGCAAAGGTTAAAGTTAAGATCCTCTTTCTTTAATCCATCAAACCTTCATAAAACAATATCGTACCTTTCAGCAGATGTCATGGTGAATACATTGAGATCAAAGCCAGTTAAATTGTGTAATGTTCAATAATTCCTTCCGACTGTTTCAGATATTTGTCGCACATGTATTGTAAGATCGGAATGACTGTACTGCGTTGTCATACATGTAAATATGTATATATGATGCAGTAAATCTGTGAAATATTTAGCTAATACACGTAACTGCTGTTACACGTATTTACTAAACCTTATGGGAAATACATGTATTTACTGAAAATGGAAACTATTATTACACGTAATTACTGACCATAAGTGCAAACAACAGATATTTAAAAAGAACATATATAATATTTCCCTTCTGAAAAGAGGAATACAACTCATTACATTTCGTAAAAAACTCTCAGGCATTGCATTAAGCACGATAGAGGAGTTTAATTTATCTACCACCAGAGACATTTGCATCTAATATCCCTGGGGATTGATAAAGATGTCTCGATCCAATTGATCTAAACCTAAAACCAGAAAGAAGGAAGCTTGATGATGCCAATTGACCTCTAATATCCGTCATATCTCTAAACCTTCAATTTACGAAGCTGTATATAACAAACTGGGGCAGATCACTAATGAGAATAGATTTGCATCTGATCCACGGTAATTGAATATAATGAATCGACGTTTGGAACAGCGCTGGAGAGAAAGGCAACGTCCACTATATAACGTTTTCATAACAAACTCATTCCATTATAATTTGAAGATTATCTGACACATACATTTAGAATGGTTTTTTTTCATATACTTTTAATTTTGTTTTGAAGGTTTCGCGTGAGACATACATGTACTTTTCACTTACATCTCCCTATACCATTTCAATCAGCGGCGCAAAAGTTCTACTTTCTCCAGAGAATCATTCAGGCACACACATATTACAAATGAAACAGCGAGAATATATGCCAGAATCTCTGTTCGGTCATGATAGAATAACTGTGATAGTCTCTGCCGACATTGTCAGTCTAAAGACATTTTTTTAAGATATATTTTGTGTAGATTTTGGTTCCAAATTATCTTTACTTTCCGGTTATAAATTCAGACTATGAAAATTCAAGCGATATGCTCCGTTCTGATTGTATCTAACAAGGTCACGTGACCGGTATACATTAGGATTAAATTTAAAATGAATTAATGTCAAACAATTAGATACAAAGTGCTGTTTGCTGTAAAATAGATAGATTTACTTATCAAAATTGCATATTTGTTAGTTATCATGACAAATGTATCAAATAGGGTTTTTATTAGATTTCCTCGCAACATGGACGTACAATTTGCTATCTTCATGAATAAACATGAATCAACAAACACATTGAATGATATTGAATAGTAATAACTAATACGACTAGTTTGCTTTCATTTCATTCAGACATTATGGCTTTTTCTTTCATTCAGACATTATGGCTTTTTCTGTCTGGTAAGTTTTACTGTGAAAGTCGTTCTCAAAAGATATTGAGAAGAACTATTTCGCATTTACAGTACATGTATGTAAATGTAGTCAGCAGTATCCTAACCCCTTTAGATCGACGCCAGATATAATTACATCGACGGACCTGGATAATTGAATCATTATTGAGACTAGACAATATTCGATGATATAATCTTGACTAATAATAACATCAATTCATTCAAATATTTCCTAGGTTATTGTTTATTAAGTTTTGCGAAAATAATGTCTCTTAGCACTGATTTAAGTATTTCATCATGAATGGAGTTTATTAAATAATGGAAAGCGGTTAGATGTATTCAGATACAAAATTTGATAATAATACAATATGACGAATTTTTTTTCTCCAAACTCCATGCCCCTTATTCGAATCATGAATAAATTGCCTTTTTTGTGTTATGTACAAATGTGTAAATAAAAGCTGATACAGCACATATACTTCAACATGGTCGTTGGCATCCAGGCATTTTAAGATTTGTTTCTCGAAAATATTCAACTCAACTCGAAGCTTCAGCACATGTTGTAATTTCAGACCTTTGCTTACAACTGAAGTTCAATAACTAAAATCAACTTCTGTTTGTATTGATTTAAATAATTAAAATAACGGCTCATGCCAAAGTTTCTACAAATCACATATTTTCCGGAAATATCGATATCCTATGAACAGTTTTGAGCATGAAAGTTATTCTTCGTTGTAATTTCCAACACAGATCCTTGGATTCCACTTCAGTTTTCCTGGCAGGTACAAGTTGGCCTAGCGTACACATCGCAATTCTGATATATTTTATTATGAATATTTTAATGATAATGACTCCTTTTCTACTTACTTTGTTCATGTCTTTTCTAGTTAATGATGACCTTTCGTTCGAAAACATCTCGGAAAGAACATGAATATAAATAACTTTTAACCTTTTAGCACACCAAGGTCGATTGGCCTGTGACATGGCATTATGTCCGGCGTCAGTCCATCTGTCCATCCGTCCGTTACCTTTGTGCATTTTCGACTTCTTCTCCAGAAGCCCAAGATCTAGAATACTAAAAACTGACAAAAATGTACCGACTCCTTCACTAGTGAGGATTATAAGTTGTGCCTTTGGTGGCTCTGATGAGGTCACAGAGGCCACACCCTTAAAACCTATTTTGATTTTGTTCTTCTCCAGAAGCAAATCACATCATCTATATACTTAATCGTAGGATTGATGACCCTGTGGACCCTACAAGAGGGAGAACCACTTTGGCCACACCCATCGGCAAAATTAAATATGAAGCCTGATGAGCTACAGAGCCAATGGCTCTTTTTGTATCTAAAACAAACAAATGGTGACGTGCAGCCTTACAATCAGCACCAATAGATATTAACTAACCGGAACAAACTTCTTTCTTTGTAAGCCGTTATTATTTTCATTCGGAATAAATGTCAGAACTCAGTAACAGAAAAAAACACTATTTAATAGAAACTGAAAACCTTCGAAAACATTACTAATTCACTAGGGCTAACGAACCTGAGTGTTAAAGAAGCATATACGTAGAGAAAAATTGGACTAAAAAACTCAACTTGTGATTAAAGCGCAAGAAATAAAAAACATCCACATCATTGTCATTACCATTTGATGACTTTCAAAATAGAACTGAGATTACCGAATGAGTTACTATGCCCATGGGAGAGGTGTCACATTTGTCATTTATGACAGTTCTCAAGACATCATTACCCCAGATGGATGTAGAATGTAACAGCAGATGAACTTCTAACACTTGCCAGATGCGATCTCTTAGTAATTTTCTGTTGTCAGAAATGACAAAATTGAACACATTTTCTGTAATAGAAATCACCTTTTTGCTTCGATTCCAATGCAATAACATAATTGAAAGGACATATAACATGAAACTTACTCACCATAGAAACAGACACAGTTTATATATATCATATGTGTGTGTTTTCTATTATCTACAGGCAGGACGTCATTTTAATCATTATGAGGGCTAGGCAATTCCCACAAGTCAATAATTAAAAATGTACTAAGCTGTCAGAATCCAGTTAACCAGTAAATTGGACAGAATAGATTTAACGAATATTGACATGTCCCTTAGTCGTAACAATTATGTACACCATGAAGTAAGTATTGAGTCAGTAAATAAGTACAAGTAAATTTTGTTTTCTTCGAGTGTGCACATTATTTGCCACCTACATGCATGTTAAGAGGATTAAGTATAGAATTAACTCTATTTAAAATACAGTCACGGTATTGTCTCACAGGCAGCTTCAACGCCTTGTTCTCTCCAAGCAAATATTGGTTTTTTATTTGATTGGATCTAATAAGGTCATGTATACATACAATTAAATTTACAATGAATGAATGTCAAACAATTAGATACAAAGTGATGCGTAATGTAAATTATATTGACTTCCTTTTCAAAATTGCATATTTGTTAGTTACTATGACAAATGTATCAAATAGGGTTTTTATTAGATATCCTCGCAACATGGACGTACAATTTCCTATCTTTATGAATAAAAGAACTATAATGAATCAACAAACACATTGAATGATATTGAATAGTAATAACCACTACTATATGTATTGCTTCCTTTTATTTCATTCTATTTCACTTTTTAAAATTTTTATTTTGTATTTATTTACTCGTATATATGTGGTAGAACAATTATTTTATAATTCTACGCGCCTTAATTAACAATGTTTTTGTTATTACATGTACATGTATTTATGATATATTAAATGCTATATTGCCAGTGTCTCATTAGCTAATTTATGGCTTGATGGCAGTTTTTACTCATGTATATATATTTTTGTAACTGACCTGTGACACTTTAATAAAATATTTCTGTCTGTCTGTCTGCCTTTAATGCTAGTTGTGTGTCTTAGTAATATGCCGCAGTCATTAGGTACCAACATCCAGGTTTAAAAAGTGTACATTCTCATTGGAAAACATGTTCAAATGTGAAATGGTCTGTTCGACACGGTTTAACTTTGATGTCAGTTTATATATAATCAACTGGTTGATAATTGAAGAGATGTTTGATGTCCATATTTTCAGCCTTCTTTAATCTAAGGTGGTCACGCTAATGTAAACTTCATCCTGAAAACTATAAAATCCTTCCACAACAGCCATGAATGATACTGAATAGAAATAACCACTACTATACGTATTGTTTCCTTTTATTTCATTCTATTTCACTTTTTAAACTAGTTGTATTTTGTATTTATTTACTCATATATATTTGGTATAGTTAGTTAAAGTTATAAAATCCTTCCACAACAACCATGAACAACTAGTTGTTGCTAACTTGCAAGGTGTATGTCTACGAACTGATGTAGCTGAACGACAGAAATGGGACAAAAGTGTAGTGACAATGAAGCTTATCATTAGAGTTCTGTTGAAAACAAACACAGTCATAAACAACAATACCCATGCGATCTTTAAGGCTCCTCTTGACTTTAGTGCAAAGAGTGAAACAACAATGGAAATAGTTGAAGCACTTGGTTTGGATCGATGTTCTAGTCGATTAGAGCTCAATAAATGAAGATTGCTCCAGAAGCATTCATCAATTACGCTTTTGGAATATTTAACCCTTGTAAAAATAAAAATTAATTTTTCATAAAAACATTTACTTGTGATGAGTATAAAGAACTGTTAGTTTTTAGAATGAAATATTAAATAGCATAAACTTGATTTAGTTGGAATATGGTTTAAAAGGAACAAAAGATTTTATATTTAAGGACTACCATTTGACGAACATGGAGTATCTATACAAACCAGGGTCCCTTTCAAAAAGCACTAAGGTGATCGTACAGTGTATGTACTTAAGGTCGCCTTAGTGCAATGTTAAAGAATGGGAGTTAAGGCAAAGCTTAGTTAAGGTTGTTTTGTGAAATAAATGATAATGGTTATTATAAACAGTTTGGTAAGTTTTATTGCCATGTTATATATAATCGATTCAAATCAAGATTGTCAACGAAAACTTAAATAGATTCAGAGGAAGATTATTGGTATAAATTAAGAATTCTACGATTTAGCTGGTTTTGTTAAATCAAATGAATCCCAACTGACAAACACTGTCGACTTTATTTAACTCCTTGATTACATCGATTATACTTCAATATGATAATATCCGTTGAACACCATTATAAACAGTCATAGTAACATTGTTTAGTTTTAAGAAATTCATTAACTCTTGAGGGTCACTCATTGACCTTATCATTCATTAACATCTTGTAGATTATTTCTGGTTTTAATCATAGTTCAATGTTAACTTAACGTACCACCTTTCTAGAATAACTTCCAAAATTACAATTCCGTCAAAAAGTCTTAAAAAAGCATGTATGGCATAAAGAGGGACAAATCCTACAATGACTACCTGCTCAAAAATTTGACTTACGATATATACACTCTACTTATACTGATTCTCTTTATAGTATATTTAGTTAACTGAAATTCTTGAATAATGAAGCACATGCGCCTACTCAATTATTACTGGAAGAGATAATCAATGGCTAGAACATTTCAATCAGTTTATAGCCATTGTAATGTAAAAAGAATACATCGATGAAATATTTACCAAGTGTTTTGACTATCTTTATAGGTTTAGCTGATATTTCCTTTGAAACATTTGGAAACTTTATCACGCATAGATAACATATGTCAAACATAAAAGCAGTTGATTAAATGCACATTTAGATTGGGTGCGTCACGCTGGTTAAGGAGGGAATTCTCTGGTATGTCAGATACCACGTTATTTTAAATGGCGCTTCGCGTATCGGAGCTCCGATTAAATTGTTTTAAGAAGCTTTTTATATGCATTTCCTTTTTAAGGGCAAAGAGGCAAACGGATAGCCAGTTGTGAATTTAATACATTTCATTATTTTTTATGCGTATCTCTCACATGGTCATGCGCTTAATAGTTTGCTACAGCTCTGTCCATTGGTTGTTCAAAATACCAGGATATGCGTAGAACAATTATTATTGGCTGAAATTTCTCTTTGAAGTTTCCAAGACTAAATTAAAGTGAAACCTCTGCAATTAGTTTTCATCATCACCTGTTAATTAACTTGGGACGTTAGCGCCAAAAGCAATAACGCAAGGGTGCTCAACTTTTATCCATTTGTATTTATAAATGTACGTTTATCACGACATATACCGTAAACATTTTTTAACTCATTCTTGTTTGTTTGTTACCTTAATTCACCCTCTCCTACAGACACACACGTGTGACGAGTGTACAAGTTACATTGCATCAACATAGCTCGATTGCTTAGAGTTTAAAATAAGTTTGTAATCCCTAACTGTGGTTCGAGCAGCTTGACGCCCCTCATTAGATCGCCTGGAAGATAAGAAAACTTCGGCACTACAAACCAAAATCCCAAAAAAACCCAATATCGAATTCATAGAATCTTTACTTTTTGATAATAGATCTATGGTAAGAAGTTATCATTTTCATAATCTGGCAAACATGAAAAGGGAGTTCTGTATTGGCCACATTTTACTAAATCTCATTAATGTCACATAAAAAGTAACCAGTAATAAAAAAAATTTTAAATTCCTGTACAAGGAGAGTGCTTCCAATTAATCCCAAACTAATTGGTTTATATCTTTCATGATTTTAACATTGATAAAATAATACAAATAAGCCCAGAAGTGGTAGTATCATGTATTTAGATTCCTGAGTAGATTAATAATATAGAATTGGCATTAACATATATAACTATCATTATTCCTATGTGCGAGCATTCCTACATGTACGAGTCCCACTTATACGAATGATTTCCATCAAGGCCGTGGTAAGTTAATCCCATAAGCTCATTTTAAAATGGTATATCTTGAATCTTTCTTTCGTTTCTTATCGCGTTATCAAGTTCAAGTTCAAGTTCATTTATTCTCAAAAACCACCCTTGGTGGTATACGAGTTCATATCAAATAAGAAATATACATTGTACAAAGTGACAAAATGGCGGTGGACTTCAACACAATATCTGAACACAATCATATATATATACACACACATATAGAAAGTAGATTAGAAAAAATCAGGTTCTCAGCTTTTGGATTTTGGAAAATATAACATTTATAAATTTTGCTAGATTTCTTACAGTTATAACGTCGCTTGTAGTAAATAGTTGCCTAAAGGAAAGAATATTTGAAAATGTTATTAATTTGGCTGGGACATACATTTTTCTAACTTCATCAAGTGCAGAGCATCGGAATATATAGTGGAATTCATCTGCAATTGCTGGTGAATCACATAGTTTACAGGTTCTATTTTCTCTTGGGGTATTATTCCAACGTCCGGTCTCTACAGGCAAGTAGTGATTAGAGGTTCTAAACTTTAACAATGGGTAGCTAATATATTTGGGTAGATAGTCATCAAAAGAGGGTAAAATCTTAATATATTTATAATATTGTCCCTTCGGACCTATTTCTACAGTATTTCTCCACTTTTGATAGAATTGATCTTTCAGAGTAGTTTCTACTGCATTAAGTAACCATGTTCTGCTATAATTACAAGGAAAATGAAATACATTACTAAGCCCACAAGAGATTAAAATATTTTCAACGGAATTAAGCCATGAATAGGACTGGTTATTAATCATACTATCCAGTGACATAAAATTGAAGATAATCGAGGATAATTTAAAGTGAGATGATGGTGTGTTGAGTTTATGCCAAAAGCTGATCATTCTTTTAGATACATGAATGCTGATTGGATATCTTCCAAATTCACCGTACAACATGAAATGAGGTGTTGCCATTCTTAGGCCAGATGCTAGTTTTAAAAACTTTGTATGTACATTTTCAAGTATATCTATCCTAGCATGACCCCAGAATTCGGAGCCATATAGCATGACAGGTAAAATCATAACATCAAACGCTTTAACAACACAGTCAAGTAGCAGGTCGTTGTTTCTTGCCATTTTCAATAACAGATACATACATTTTTTAGCCTGTGCAGCTAGTTCTTTTACACCAAAAGTACATTTTCTGTTTTTATGAAATTTAAATCCCAAGTAGTTATAATAATCTACAATTTCAATTTCATCTTGACCGTAGTAGAAGGACAATTTATGTGTTCTTGACTTACCACTTCCAAAGATAACAATTTTAGTTTTATCATTATTAACAGTCAGATTCCATTTCTCACAATAAACATGAAAATAGTCCAATGACGTTTGTAAAGTTGATGCTGACGTAGCGAATAAAACTGTATCATCGGCGTATAATAGTACAAGCAGCGCTATACAAAATACGTGGATATCATTAATTCTGATGGACAAATCTACACCGTCACAATTAAGTGCTTTAAGCCATGAATCCAAGTCGTTTATAAAGATGGAAAACAAGAGCGGTGAAAGATTTTCTCTGTGGCGAACCCCCGAGAAACTTGGGAAGAAAGCCGACTTTTCATGATTAAACTGTATACAGGATTTGATATTGGAGTAAATATTTTGTACTAATGTGAGAAATTTTCCATTGATACCATAGTTTAACATTTTTGACCAAAGGCCGGCTCTCCAAACATTATCGAAAGCTTTGGAGAAGTCAACAAAGGCACAGTACAGTTTCTGTTTACTATGTTTAAGTGATTCTATAACTGAACTAAGGATAAACATGTTATCAACTGTAGAGTAACTTTTACGAAAACCAGATTGACAAGGAGATAATAGAGAGTTTATATCTAAAAAACTGGGTAATCGTGTGTTTAATATACTGGTAAAAAGTTTACCAAGACAACTTAGTATCGTGATGGGTCTGTAAGAATTTGGATCACACGAATCCCCCTTCCCTTTATAGATAGGGTTAATAATCCCGATTACCCAGGAATCAGGGACTTCACCTGTGTCAAGTACTGTGTTAAAAAGTTTTTCTAGGAAAGGGAGAAGTAAGTCTACTGAGTCAATTATATAATCATTTTCTACAAAGTCTTCACCTGAAGCTTTATTTCTTTTCAACTGTGATGCGGCGTCTCTTATTTCCTTCTGCGTTATAGCCACATTTAAAACAGAACAGTCTAAGGGAACATTTATGTCATTGGTATCTTCAGTAATGTTGCCTTCGTAGACATGTGCATTCACATCCTTGAAGTGGTCATATAATTCATCAATACTTGGGGAGGCAGCAGTATGTGTAGCTTTACGTTTATGAAACAATTTCCAGTACTCCCCTGGGTTATTTTTCTGCTTATTTCTGATATCAGATACTATTCTACATTTATGTTTTAATAAAATAAAATAACGAATTTCAGTAAACAAAAGCAGAGCTGCTCATCATTGATTAAGGGGACCATTTATTATATTCATTTACTGCATTTTCCTAATGAGTTTTCTATTAAAACATTGTCAAGAACCATCCAAATATGTACACTTTCAACGTTTCACAAGCACATTGCTCGCTTCATCAGGAATGAAAGTTCAAATTAACACAGCTGGTATGTGGTGAGGCTTGTTATAGGGGACAAAGAGTCCAAGCTGAAGTGATTAGTCAATCAAGTCAACAGCCGGTCGGTTCATATTCATTTAAACCATTAGGCCAGACACAGTTGAGTTTATGTATCCAAATTGATTCAGCAATGTTGAGTTTCACTTTATCTTTTGTTGGGACTCTCTGTAATATAAACGTTTTAAAATTATGATCTGGCTGATTGAAATGTGGTGCTACATGAGGGTCTTTTTCTGTTTTGTTGTATTTGATATTGTGGCGATGTCCTGATAGACGTTTGCTGAAAGATGTGATAGTTTGTCCAACATACTGCATGTGACATTTAGTACAAGTGAGATTGTAGATGACGTAATCAGACTGACAAGTGAGAGACTGCTCGATGGGATGGGACACAGAGTTTCTGTCTGTAATGGATTTTCCTAATGAGGCAACGTTAAGTGTTCTTACCGTCAATATACATTCTGGAACAAGAGAACTGTGAATTATTCATGAGGTGCTTTGAAGAAAACATTAAGTCTCTCGCTCTCTTACAAATACTCCACGCCGTCCGTCTTCGTAAACACCACTACTTCTCATCAAACCCATATAAAAATTCATACGATTCATTTCCTAACACAATTACAGTCTAAAGTTATTAACTGATTCTCAAGCCCGTGTATTTGAAGAAAAGCTCCAGGCATATTCCTTAACCCCCTGTGAACACCAATCGAATGATTCTTCCACAGAATAACTCTCAGTGGACTCGCGAAACCATTTAGTGAAAAGTGTTCACACGCAAGTGTTACACGAGGGTATTTCTTTTCTGAAGTAAACAGCCAACTACAAAACGTGTTGCTTCCACCACATTAATCAAGCGTAAAATTATGTTTGCAAAATGTTCCCTCTGTCTGGTTGCTGTCATTAACGATCTGGCAAGCAAGGCACACTGGCACATCACTCGGCGCGTAGAGAAGTGATCACTCCCCACTCCACCATCCGCTAAGCTGGAAGCATGTGGCACTCATTGATCGCGGCTATTTAACAGTAGCGTACGTAGTGAGGTAGCATTGCACACAGGCCACGGATAAAGACAGGGACAGTAGAACGTGAGGCAGACGTATAGGAGCTCTTTCATCTTAATGCTTAGTAGAAATGTAGAAACAAGGGGAGTGTCTACTGTAGGGAAGCAAGAAGCAGGATGTATAACGGTATTCCTGCTTCACGTAGTATCGAGGACATGAACAATTCAAACATGTACCGAATCCTGCAGTCCAAAACAGACTCTACAACAACTAATCCAGGTACATCTTCTGGATACCTGAAAACCTGGGATAATTATACCTCGAACATTTCTACATCTTTACCGCGGGAGATGACATTCAATGATGACAACTTGGTGTCTGTGATCGCCTACAGCTGCCTGTTTGTTGTTGCAGCTTCGGGCAACATGATAGTATTTGTTACTCTCTTTCGGAGTAGGGGCTTCAAGTCGCGTGTAAATACGTTCATAATGCATCTCTCTATAGCGGATTTGATTGTATCTTTTATCATGCTTCCTCTAGAAACAGTGTGGCATATCACAGTGTCATGGGAAGCGGGAGACTTTGTTTGTCGAATGATGATGTTCTACAGGGCGTTTGGATTCTACCTCTCTTCTTTCATACTAGTGACTATCAGTCTGGACAGATACTACTCCATAGTGCACCCAATGAGTATACACGATGCTGATAGAAGAGGAAAGATTATGTTGGTTGTGGCATGGACGCTAAGTGTTGTTGCAAGTTTACCTCAGGTAAGTTACTTTTACCATTGGTTTATATCTAACTTTTGTTGTATTTACTTTGGCGTCCTATCAACCTTCAGACTAATTGTTTCTGTTAAGGGAAAGGCGAAATGTAAAGATAACAAGACGTAAATCATTGGAAGTATTAGGAGTCAGTCATTACATTAAGAAATAAAGAATGTTTCGTTGAAACATATATATATTGTTCCTCAGACAAAGGTTTTTCATACAATCAAATATATTGACTGTTCTCGTATATATGTAACACGTCTTATATACATATGTTTTCTGCACATGTATCCATATTGTTATTCACAGTTTAGGTGGTGTCTTGATGCTGGATTATTAATGATAGAGGAAAGTCAATTTTATAAAAAGTCTACTTTTAATTGCAAAACAATGTAACTTTTCGAAGAAGATACGAATGCTTGATCACTCTTTTCGAACCAGTGTCAGTTTTTGACGGAAACGTCGTATGCTGTAGAGAGTCGAGCATCAAGAAATTGGTTTTCTGTCAAATCTAATACATCGACAATGTCTCTCGGAGAAGAGATGCCAACTTGTAGTTATGTTTTAAACTTTTCACATGTCGGTCCCACAGGTCGGTGGCTATTTAATTATCGAAGTAAAGAATGTTTGAAGATGGACAAAATTTCAGTAAAATTATGCATAATTTGGAATGATTTGCTAATATATATACTCTGACGACATAATTTGTTAATATATCAATAAACTCAGAATGCTTTACAAGCAACAATTCAGAATCACGCCTTTTTCATAAAAGGCTGTTCTTATTGACCGTAAAACCATCCCATATCAAACTACTTGAACGTTATTACAGAATTTACCAGAATGATTATTCCGATCTCTCCAATTTTATCATCAAATACTCTTTGTTCAGGTTAAGTTTCAGAGTAATTCATTTGAGTGAGTGAAGAACCTTTGAGTGGCTTGCTGACAGATTCAGCAAGTAGGCAGATGTAATTACTGGCCAAAGACTGTCTTAATTTCGCAATTAGGCTTCCAATAACATGTCGTGACGAGACAACCCTTGATGTCTTGTATCTTTTAATCAGAAAAGCCTATCAATCATTTGAATTGTTTAAGTCATGTACAAATACCTTGGATTTTCTGAATTTCTTATCTTTAAAACCCCAATTGAGAAAAGTGTCAGTTAAGTTCCAAAAATGTCTATAAAAATCCTCTGATGTTCTGATAACTTTAGTCTAAGCAGAAAGGAATTTCGTAAATTATGTTGCTCTAAGCAAAGGTTTTACTAAGCGTGCTTGGTTGATATTTAATCAGCTGCAGCTGAAAATGATTGTAAATAATTTTAGCGAAAACTGAAGTCTTTGTTGGGTGTTAAGGGTAAGGAATCACCTATTGCACTTGATGTTTGGTTTTATTATTTTAAGATTGTTTAATCCAGACACTATGGTTAGAAATACTTTGATGAAACTATTGTTAATTTCATTATCAATCACGATGCTTCGAGTTGTACTAGTTGTGATAACTCCTTTTGAAACAATTTCTGAATTTGAGATTACGATAGCATTAAGTTCTCTTAAGAATGGCAAATCTGCCGGAATAGACGCTATCCCTCTTGATTTTGTTCTTTTTTAATTATTGTTTTACTCAATACTTGATTGTGGTATTTTCCCTGACAGTTGAAATACTGATGTGACTGTTACTTTATTAAAAAGGTGACTCTTCGGACCCTAATAATTATTGTGAAATATGACCTTTAGATATTTGAGGGAAAGTTTTCATTTCAATTATAGAAGATAGAATTAGGATGTGGGTTGAATTAAATGGTATTATTCATGAGTCGCCACGAGGATTTAGGACAAAGTACTCAAATTACTATAACATATTTGTTATACAGTCATTGTCGCAAAAATAGTTGATGAAACCTAAGCATCGATTTTATGTAGCTTCTACCTTGATTTTCGTACAGCTTTTGATTAAGTTGATCGATAAAAATGATGTATGTTGAATTTTAATGGGGAAACAGGTGGTAAATTATTTAACTTTGTTTATGATATGTATTAAAAGGTTAAGGCTTAAGCTTGTGCTAAGACAAAGGGAGGTATAACGGGACTTTTCAGTACCTCTTCCTGTGTTCGACAAGGGTGTATGTTAAGCCCAATCTTGTCTGAACGATATAGTATCTGAATAAGAAAAGGGTGGTTTTGGGGGACTTTTTGTTCGAGAAAATATACAACATGAACTTGCTTTGGTTTATGAAACACTATTAGGTTGGCAAAGAAAATCATATTTTCTCGGTTTTGCATAAAATTGGGGTTTGAATTTAAGGTAAAGGTCAAGTATAGTAGTGTTTAGGAGAGGTGGATTTTTGAAAAGTACTGAAAGGTGGACATACATGTATGCTGATACAGAAATGAAGTGTCTTTCGTATTATTAGTATTTGGAAATAATATTTTCTTCAAGATTAATTTCATCTATAGCTCGTTAAACTTGAGCATTGTTTCCTGTTAATAGACTATTGAAATCATTTGCGTCAATACCATTCCATACTATAATATAGGTATTTGGTTTTCAAATTCTCATTTTCTTATGTACCGTTCAGAGATCTGGGGTCACACTTTCAGGCAGGCAATAGAAAAAGTTCAAACTGATTTTTAAAGAGGTGCCTTAGAGTTTCAAGACGAATATCAAGTAATGCAATCCTTGGTCATGCAAGTAGAAGAGATTTGTGTGTTAATTTTTACAGTCGTTGCATAAGTTTTTTTGTGTAGAACCATACATGTACGTATGGAAAGGTCAAGATATCCATATGAAATGATGAAACAGTTTGATGGACAGGGGAAACACTGTTGGGTCTCATGAGATTGTGGTCGTATTTATGCTTTAAAGGGGCAGTAGCACGTTTTTTGATAATTTTATATTTTAAAATGTTCACTGATAATTGTAAGTTAACGCTAAATGTATTATTTTGACAGTGTCAAAAATCTAATTACACAAGCCAATCATCCATAGTCAGAGTACAAAGTATGAAGATTGACATTGAGATTGGCTATTTTGTGTGAACACCTTTAATTCATTTTGTGTAAGAAAAATAATCGCATGGCTAAACTTTACGTTATATATTTGAATTATTACTGCTCCATTTAGTTTAAATACATGGTCTTTCAATTGGAACCATTTATTTTCATTTTCCTGACATCACCTTATATTCCCCCTAAAAACGTGCTACTGCCCCTTTAAAGAGTTTGTTTTTTTAAAGATGTAAGGACATACAATTACAGAATTGGCAGAATAAGGTTTCAGGATCAAGCTTTGTTAAAGCTTTTAAATCTGCTTTAAATGTTGATTTTTGTCCCTGAATTGTTTTCTGCTGAGGACCTCTTGAGGATGTTCTAAAGATCCGTTCTGGTTCTCACAAATTAAAGGTACCGTTACTTTAATATAAATGCTATGATAGCCAAACGCATTGTTATGTACGGAGGGCGGGTTTGTTTGTATTGAGGTCGAATTTCACCTTTTATTTATATGTCTGTATTATAATGCAAATAGAAAGCAGTTTTTATCTGTATACTATTGTGATAATCAATCAAACCTTAAAATGGATTAGTTGTTGCAATATAATGCTCATTAAGTCTTTATCTTTGTATTTTTCTGCCGGTTTAATATTACTTTATAGCTTCCAAATGCATCCTTTATTTAGTTGTACAATGTACAATCTATATTGCCTTATATGTTTAACACTTTTTAGGGAAGTTTAAGTATTCAAATAATGTTGACAGTCATTAAAAATGCAAAAACGTAATGACTCAAGCTGTAGCTATAGAACAATGCAGATTTTAAGTTATGTTTTCCTCCATATATAAATATACGTAGTCGGCATAACTGCCAAAATTTGCCTTCAAGGATATTATTACTAGTTCAAGAACATAATCATCAGTTTCTCTGTGTTACAACCACGAGCGGATTAGTATATGTAATGGAGGCCGTTCATAACAACAGGTTTAGAATAGCTACGGCATTCTTCTCAGCTTCTTGTAATGAGCTTACAACGTTGCATTAACAAGGCCAAATAAACCTTTGTTTATGCATGGGGAAAAGAAAACATATTTTGCCTAGAAAACGAGTTTTGGATGATGATGATAATATAACCAGGACGTCAATAAGCATCATTTATGATAAGCAAGGACGACAAAAGGTTCTTCTATGTCGTACCTTAGCAAATCTGAAACTGAGTATTCAATAAGAAAGTATATTTTTCCACTTTTACGTCCATGGCAATATGAGAACGGGCTACCTCTGTGCTACAATGTATATCAAATCGATCCTGGTTTAAAGAATATTACATGGATGAATTTCGTTTCTCCTAAAATAAGTAATTACTGTATTTTATTGATTATGTATAACCTGTAAGGTGCAGTACCAGCTGCAGCCAAGACGTATAAATTGTTTCATTTCCTGTCACGGAAGTGTTTGTGTCAAATCTGGCCAACTCATTCTCTTGTTCAAACCTTATTTTAAAACCATTGAATATATTAAGATGAATGGTGAACATGTATTGTGCTGTATTTATCTTCTGTTTAAGTCTGTTGTCCAACAATTTGATTTTTTGAAAATATTTGCAAAGCTTCTTGAAAATTTCAAAATGCAACTTGAAAATTAAACCTCATCATTAAAATGGAGCGACCATTTAGGCTAAAAAACTGAATCTTGGAATACGAAAATATGCTGAAATTATTTGTCTCTTGCTCCAAAGGTTTATAAATGTTTCAAAAAATATTTCTTCAAGAGTAAGTAAGTGAGTAACTGTCCAATGGTAACTAACATGTTTGCTAATCAGCAATTGGAATATTTGACAGCGTTAACATGAAAATTACAAATATATAGTTAAATGATGTGATTGATGGTTCCCTATTTCCATATAGAAGGGGTTGAGAGAAATTCTGAGACTTCAGGCTATATACTTATCGCTTTGTACAAGCCGATCTCTTGATCATTGACGTCATTCTACTCTACAACTAGATATTTTCGTCAATAATCAACCATTATACTATGGATACGTGAAGCAAGGATTGTTTTCCCTGTAGGAGGAAGTTATTGAATATAAAGCTATTTAATTGTATAGACATATTTCAATTTTAATCCATATAAAATTGACGTGGATATTGGCACTTACCAATCACATTTGCAATGACCTTTTCTGTCAGGCTGCTAAACTGCAGGAGACTTGACACTTACTGCATCATCTTGAACTGTTTCAAGGGAGAATGTTTGACAGACTATATGAAATAATGAAAGCACTAAACAAAGTGAAAGCACATATGAAAGCAAACTGCATCCATTTATGCACTAGGTTTGCACGACGACCTTTCACTGTTCAAAAATCAATCGTTATATTGACCGTAATGCAGACATCGGTTTGTGTAATATGAAACATCTACGAAATATAATCAATGGTTCCTTATTCTTTGTAAACATTCATCTTGACATAAATACAATGACAGCTAAGAGGTTTCCTGACAACGCATGCATTTATTTACAGATGCCACGTGCTTTGGTCGAACTTCTATGTTCCTTTAACTGATTAATGGTGAAGTAATAGTCGTTATTCCGTACATATAATGTGCAATATAAACGAAATAAAGAAATAATAAAAATAGTTAAAAACTTGTCACCACCGACGTATGAATCGTGTGAAATACGAAGCTATGACATTTCAAAGCTTGTAAACAAACGTATTTAATGTAGATGTAATGATAAATGAAACTGTTTTATAATACACGACGCAGTGTTGTTATCAATTACATGTATGGTATCAGTATCATTATCCTGGATTACTTACGCATGGTATGGCTATTAGATAACCAACATCAGCGAACTAACATGGACAACTCGGGAAAAGAACTCCCGTAGACGTGATATCTGAACGCATATCGAAAGAGTTGCTTTTATAAGACTCAAACGGGCGACACTTTTCATTACCAAATTTGTTTAAAATATCACGCTAAATGAATAGGACAATCCAATTCACAAAATTGTAATAGCTGTTATATCTTTTCTTGCGTTTTAAATTGGTCAAACTGATATATTTCCACGAATGTCCATGTGTAAAGTGGATGTCGACCATCTGAAAAATAATTGATTTAGTGTATAAAAAAGAAACTATAATTAAGACTTAAAAAACATGGCTTAATTTAGATACATAGTGGATGTATTTCATAGAAATGTAATGCCTTTTGTTCTCAACGTCAAAGAAGAATGGAACATATCAAATCCCCGCAAAAGACCATGCGGTTAACCATTCACACTTCACTACGATAAGGAACTGCTTTTTCTTCCACGATAAGGAAGTTAAAACAGTATTGTCCCAACAGACATAAGTATACAATTTATCACGTTTGGTGAATACCAGTTCGATTGATACCTTCTGCATCTCTTATAACATACATGTATTTGTTATTTTGAAATGATGAAAAAGCAAATAATTGACATTATTTAACGAAACAACTGGATTAAAAATTCGTCCTAAGATTACATGGATAATGGACATAATAATTTTTCAAGCAGAAGATCTCTCAATTTCCGCCCTTCTTGTTACTTTGCCCTTTCGATGTTGTGCTGCACGCAAAGTGTAAAACGTTGCTTTGCTTCCGTGCATCGGAAGGTGAAATGAACAACGTCCGTGTATCTTCAGACAGATTCATTTCATGTACTGAACTGCGATTTAAACCAAGAACAACTTTTATATCAAATAGATATTCTGTGACCTTTCTAAAATCATTTGAAAATTATTCTATTTACGTTCATGATATGTGTAGAACTGACTCGAATCAGTACCTGGATAATAATTACCTGACTACGGATATTTTTAGTGTTTATTTGTTAATTCTTGAACATAATTGCATACCTCTAGCAAGTATCAAAACATCTCTGTTTTTCCCAACTAGGCCTTTCAATTTTTGTAATCTTTTGTCTCTCAAAAGGTCATTTTTCAGGTAAAAAATGTCAAAAATTTGCATGATTTATTGAGTTTTAGAAACAGAACATAACTGACATCACATTTTTTAGACAACGGCTGCCTGAAGCACTGTAAAGGCGGGAAACATCATTCGCACGTGCATTGTCAGTTTCGGGTCGTCTCAAATCATTGTTCTTGTATCAATTGATTGATATTTCTGGGTTTCTTTAGTTTAATTTCATTTCTTTCAAAGGGGATAATAAATTTTATGTGAACTTAAAGATACATATAATAGTGAATAGTTAATTTAATTTGACAATATGCTAGTAAAACAAAAACTGCATAACGTTAATAATTACACACTGTATATAAGGCAGGATGTGTTTCAATGTTGAAACTCATTGTGACTGTTTATTTGCAAATCACAGCAGTGAATGAACTGGAATATGTGATAATCTAGAAACAACAATAAAGATATGAACATTTTTGTGAAAAACTTTGACAGATCAATTTTAATTTATAATTCATAATTTGTATATCTTAATAATCGTTGCATTATATACAACTCCATGACCGTAATTTGTCATTATCAGAAAAATTGAAAGTATTTCTAATTTGCATATTATAACTCGCATCAGAAAAGTAGTTTTGGACTCGGGTAATATTTTAGGGTGCAATTTTTACGCGATTTTCACATCTTTTTCGGGAGATTTTACATATAGTGTCAATGAGTAAAATTGGGAAAAAGTTCGATTATTGAATATATAAAGTCATAATTTGATTTGTTTGTGAATTGGAAAAAATAACGCGAAAACCCATTTTATTTCTATTTCCGTGAGTACTATAGCACTTACATGTAGTATGCAAAAGTGCAAAAAATAAAGTGATATACAGTTCAACCAAGCATTTTGCCTTAGACCAACTATTCAATACCTTCATATATGGTTAACACTGTATCACATTATGAATAGAAAGATCTACTAACCATCCCCATGTGATGTGAATGAAATAATGACTTTACCTCGTGAATTCATCTCACCGATCGTTCAATGGCTATCACATAAAGATGTATATGAACATTTCTATGACTTCCAGCGTCAAGAAACGGATACCACTTATAGTGTATAAAGGATTTCATTTAAAACGAGAAAGACATATGCCAACTGAAGGACCAGATTAATGTATATATGAATATGGATATATGAAGTTTGGTTTCATTCATTTGATGCTTCAAGTCAAGTATGAGAATACATTCCTTAAGAAACTTAGTAAATACCGTATGTTATTTCATATCTATATTCTAACACTCACATGCTCAAAATATTTCAATAATTAACTTCTTTCCTAAACCAATGGCGTGTTCGAACTCTATCATAGCCTGTTAGAGACTCTCAAGGAGGCTACCGTTGTGAAAATGACTTAATTGACGCCAACACGACACAATGACCGGCGACTTGGAAAACCACCTATGATAATAATGTCATAAATGTCTGCTCATGATTTCGATAATCAAGACATATAGAAACATCCTTTAGTAAACCATTATCGTAGTTTCTCGTACATCCCAAGCCACAGAAGGCTATCGTTATTAGGAAACTGCGAATAAGATTCTGCTTGATTTAATGACGACACTTATACACTGTCCGTTAACATTAAACTAGTGCAACCAGCAAACCAGTGATGAAAACGACATAACGTCTTATGAGGTTTCATGATTAAAACAAAATGTTAACTGCCTTTTATACAGCAAACATTATCATTGAATGTCGTTAACCTTAAGTAAGAGTGAGAAAATTTGAAACTGTAATCTTATGCTAGTTAAATTCCGCTTTGTTAATTTGAATGAAAGACGTCAGTTTCCATGAACGCCTACATATATCATTCTCTCCCCACAGAGGCAGATCAAGTCATAATGATTTAGCCTCTGTTATATTACGCCGACTTTGTGGGATAGAATGGGAGATGCCTGATTGGAGGCACACAACGTTAGTTGTGCAATCAGCGACGCTGTTCTTAAATCATCGTTGGCTACTGAATCAAGGCAAAAAGCATTGTGATATGAACCACCCTTTCCATGCGAGAAGCGTTGTCATTTGATAAATAAATTCAAATGGATTGTGATGCGGGTTTTTTTCCGCCAGGGGAAACTGCCGGAACCCACGGATTTCGGCGTAATAGAACAGAGGCTAAATAAACATGACTTAGTCTGCCTCTGTTGGGAGAGAATGACATATATCTACGTTAAAATTACTAGCCACCAATAATGCTAAGGGCATCAAAGTTATATCTGCATATGTGGTTTTAAGATTAAAAACAAATGTACTTCCTCTTATATAAGATTATAATGGTTTGCTGTTAACATTGAGTCAAAGTGATACAATTTTGGAACGGTAAACTATACAGTGCTAGTGAAAGCGTACCTTTTAGATTTAATGTTGATACGTCAGTTTACAATGACCGCCTACATAAATTTACGGCGATGTTATGAAACCACCCAATGATATTAAACTAAAATCTGGACATGTGGTTTCATAATAAAAGATATGTAAACTGTCTTTGATATAGTTAGTCGTTTACGAAAAATGAATTTTAATGTACATGTATAGGCGTATCACCATGCAGAGAATAGACTGATGTGCTTTCTCATATACTTTTGACATTTTGAAGACGAAGATAAACTCTTTTTACATTACCAGATCCATTTGTTTATATATTTATATCAGTTTATACCAAGAATGATATATCGTCTCCTATCTGTCGTGACGTCAAGTCATTAGCTGTATATAAATCAATTTCTTTCTTGAATATATTCAGAAAAGTTCCTCGCATAATTTTTTAAGCGTATCATAAATATAATATATCGTTAACATGTACGTCATACATAAATGTAACAGTTATTACGTATGGCTAACTATTAATGATAAAAGAAAAACAGTTTGTCACAGGATGAGGATAAAAGATAACTAAAATAAACCTTAATCGCATATCATATGCTTTAAAAATAGTCTGATACTTTTTGGAAAAAAATCTCCTTTTAGATAAATTTCAAAGTAAATGATTTTAATTGTGTTTAGTGAACAAAACCTCCATCAAAACGTTTAATCCTGCGAATTATCCTGTGTCAATGTTTAATGCCTAGTATTTTATATAATAACCATTTGGTTTTTATTATATAGAAGAAGGACAACACCCTGAGTTTGTTTTTATCTTGTTTTTACCATTTTGTCAATGGGAATAGTTAATGATAGAGCAGCTGGATTAAAACCAAATAATAATGAGACCTTTAAAAAGAAATAAAAGCCATTGACTGCAGCTAATGAATGGTAGGTATTGTGTTCTGGTAGTGCTAGAGCGCCGAGAATACTACTTTGCTGTAGGGAACTATATTTTAGCACTTGATAACACTATAAAGCGCAATAATTATACCTTGGGGATTTGGTGACTCTGTAAATTGAAAATTTAAAGCTGTTTACAAACTCCTTCGTCATGTAGAACTGATAACAATGATTGATGTCATTGAGTATTTGACCCCTGCTGATAGCTGCAAGGGCGTTACCTTTCTGATAAGTTGTTTTTCTGATCCTTTTATGTGAAAATAAGAACCACAAAGACTGAAATGTCTGTACTGAACGGTAGAACAGGATTAATATAATGTAGTATTAGAAAGACCCTTCGGCCCACAAGGTCGATAGCAATCCTGATTGTAAGCAACAGTGAGCCTTTCCAAAAAAGTTTTTTTTTAAGACTGAAACATTGATGCAAAACATGTGTTTAATCTTGGGAGATGACATCGAAAGTTGTGTCATATTTTCATCAATCTGCAATATGTAAATTTTATTGATAATAGGCACCACGAACAATAAACTCGATGGAAGATTGTTGACAAGCGGAAAATAAAAAAGTTGCGGAATAATGTACAGAGGACTCTCTCGTTGTATCTAAAAGTAAACAAAACTGTATGTTGAACTCTGGGCGAACGAAGAAAACCTTGGTCAATACTCTTTTGTTTCTTTGTAAATAAAATCCTTTTCAATAAACACAACTCAACATTGTTTTTCACAGGAAATACCATGTCAAAATTTTAAATATTTCATATCGTTTGGGTTCACAAAGTAAACCTGAAAATTTGTGTTTTTGAGCGAACTGATTATCAAATTTGAAATGTATTGTTACCTTTTTACCGTAATGTAAACAACAAATTTATCAGATCCAGCCAAATATATCATTTAATATGCTTGATAATTACCCAGCATTTTGTTTTTTGGATAGAACAATATTGGCTATAGAGTATATTTATTAATCATTTGATTCTCAGTTAATCTGACACGTGAATCTTTTTCAAGGACTGAAAACTATATCAATCGGAAGGTAAGGTTAAATACATTTAATCCATGCGCAACAGTATTCAAAAGCATTAACATTTCAACATACAGTAATATAATACATTCTACTGTAAACCATCTATTCGTAGAGAACAGTTCCGCCAGTGACATCTGATTAATAATTTAGCTGATATGAATCTAGCGTATACGTCTATCGTCAATGAAGGCAACCTTTGAACAATTTGAATGTGATACTGAGTTTGAGTAATGCATATATTGGTTAATGGAATTTACTATGATTGGGTTTGATATCCTTATCGGTCGTGGTTATCACAAGCTTATCTTGAAATATGTATCATCATTGACGTCAATCATATACCTACACATACAGAAGGAGCAAGAATATGATAAGTAGTTTGTTTAATGTTATTTGAGTTTTAGTACGCTTACTTTCTCTGGTATAATCCCTTGAAGGTCCCGTTGCACATTTTGAAAAATAATAATTTATAAAATTTCCCTGTTTAACGTTAGTTTATGCAAAATGTTTTTCAACAGAAGCACAAAATATAATTACTGGACCTAATTATTAGAAATCGTGAAAGAAAATAAAATCGCAAAGCGTTAATAACAGGATTTAGCCATTAATGAGCTCATGTGACTATTTTGAGCCTTTGATGTGTTGTTTTAGGTCAAAAATATGATTTCTAGCGAATTTAGCATTATTCTAAGTACACAGAACGTTGAAGCTATGTTTTCCTGATGTGGTGCGCAAAGATTTTGTGACATAAGTCTAATTTACATCACTTCTTTCCGTGTTTCAATAACTATCTCCAACCACAAGTAAAGAACCACCAGCTAGCAGTAAATGCACATTTCAAAGGTCCACAAGGGTGATCGGTATTTTGAAAAAAGAGTTAATCGAGTAAGTCACACCATGCCGAAGCCGGGTCGAATTGTCAAACCCTTATTGATGTAAACAAAAAGTTCCAAGTCCATAATTACCACTCACTAGTACCCTTTTAATTAAGGGAAGGTGCAATTGCTTGAAAAACACCTTGAGCATAAAAAGTATAAAAGTTTATGGGGTCCACTTTGACATTTTATTGTAAGTGCAAACGAAAAAATGTCAAAACGGACAAAAGCTTTCCCCTTTTTTAAACAGACAACATAAACTAACAAATATATGAGTAAACTTTAACTTCTTCTAGAATCGTTTCATTAATCATACTTAAAGGCCACAGGCCTACAGTACACAAAACCGATTATATATACAATGAAGCGCGCATCTAAACATAAAACTTCTTCACCCTTCTTCAAACATATCACAGCTAGTGAATGACCATGATAATACATAAACACGTTAACGTATAGAACATTTAACAAACGTTTATTACCATGTATTCTGAAAAATAGTTTCAAAATAGTCAAAATAAAAGCTAGTTACGCCAAAAGATTTATCTTCAGATAGTAAAACATCTCACAAACAAGTATCTAGCGAAAACGTTAGTGTAAACACCTTTAAATAAATCAAATAACGTTCGTTATAAAATTGCAACTTTCGCTTAACACTTGTTTTTGGTATTCCAACAATCGCTTTGTTTAATTTTAAAGAACTGTTCCTTTTTGTTAACCTTGTTGTATAATCTTGATGATATATTACATGATGCTATAACATTTACCATTATGTTACCAAAACACGACCATAAAAGCATTGCTTAGCAAAACCACACTTGATGTCTGTAATGTTGCTATCTTACATTGTCATTTTCCAAGGCAAACACAGACAATATAACCATTCAGAGATCATGGGATAAATAATATATAATAAATATATTTACTTGTTATCATTTGTAAACGCATCATTGATGTAGGACCCCAACAAACAAGCCAAAAGCCCCCTTTGACTCTCGTCTCGTCTAAATGGAGCGTCGGAAAGAACGAATTCTTAAAACACGTGATTTGTTCAGAAACGTGAACAATTATTGTTTTGATATTTTTTTTTATTAAGGATTCAGCCATAAGGCTGAATCCTTATTGTTATTGGCGTGTTTTTTATTTTTATTATTCCACAAAAGTTTGACAAAAGATACAGCCAAAACGACTGAAGCAAATACAACCAAACTTTACAGTCTGATAGCCCTTACCCTGGAATCGAGGCACTAAGGTTTTGGGCTAAATCAACCAGTACATTAAAGGTCCAGTTCGATTCCAAAATCGAAAAATTAACATTAATTTTTTTCCAAATTGCACTTAGAGACCTGAAACTTTTTGTAAAAGTTGCGCAATGAAAAATAATGAAAAAAAAGTAAATCATGACAAATTTGTAGGTCACGTGGTTTGGTCGCCATCTTGATTTTAAGCCCTTTTTTCGAAAGTCCGACCCCATGCACACTTGGTGATTCACCACTCGGCTACTAGTGATGCTAGAGAGCTGAAATTTATACATAAAGTAACAAGTTTGTTATAGAATTAAAAAATCCGAAATACTTTTGTCGCATCCTTTCAAAATTTCTAAATCTCTAAAAAATCTAAATTTCAAGGGCAGATAACTCAAAAACCTGACCGACGAATTTCATAATTTTTGCATGAGATATATAAAAGGCCAAGCTCTTTAAGATAAAGAAATTAAATCGCTCGCGAACAGTCATTTCCGGTCGCTATAACGCATTTTCTTAACATGGGGTCAGCTCTGACAAAAAAAACTGTAAATGATACTTTCCAATGCTGCTGTAGCTTATTGCTTCACGGGATTTTCATGAAACTTTCAGGAATGATTGCTAACATTTTTATCTGTATGATAATAATGTAAGATGTACGGCTGAATCCTGTTATCGTCGCTTGCGACTATATTTTTTATTTACCTTTTTTGTGGTACATGGGCATTACAATGGCTGGTATAATACATATGATATAAAAGAGATACAAGGAATGATAAACAACACAGGTAGATGAATCATAACATGGCAAGAAGCAAGGATATACACATTTTGGCAGAGTAATGTCATCACAAGGCATAAAGATATTCAATGGTAGAGGAAAAATAAACAATTTATTCTGACACATGAAGTTTTGTTTTAATATTCATAATTGTTTTAGCTGGCTCCTGAACCCCTGATGTGATCATGTTTAGTGGCAGTTGAAAGTATAAATGTATAAATGATGAATCTTGTTGCTTCAAGTCACAATTGATTTACTCCAAAGTGAAAAAGAAGAGTGTTCTTCTTAAATTAGAACTGAGTGCAAGCATGATAGCATGCTTCTTGACAGTTTCAAGATCTCTTTAGGGTGATGGACATCGCTCTTAGGCAGACTATACAGGTGATGAACCTTGAACTACATTGTAGTCTGTCGAGGTTCAAAATCGCAATCAACATGTCAGGCCTATTGCAAATCAATTATATAAATATTCAATGATGAATTTGGACGCAACAATTGTTGTATCGCTATAATGTTCAGCTATCATATTCTTGTCGCATTTCATAACGTGGATATTAGTATTCATGTAGTATTCCTGTTTATTCCTTCCTTAAGGGATGTTCTATCATTAGTCGCTACATCAAGTAAATCAAGGCGCTAAATGGGCTATTCATTCAGTATGGAAATCTTGCCAGTTCGTACAATGTTCTATTCTCCCGTTTTATGGCCACACTATCTAGATCTTCTGGAAATATATTTCTTTCCTTTACACCAAATCATTAACAGGCACTGTAAATTACGTAGTCATCAATTGTCTCCACAGAAGCGATATTCATTAAGCTGCAAATGTGTCTAATTATTGATCTTGGTTTGATGAGGCTTACATAAAACCTGTATTGACACTTTATGGGCGTCATTGACGTGTTGATCAGTGTGGGGTTGTGACATCCCTCACACGATAGACTCATTTAGATGTAAATAAGTGAAAACGAAGCCCTATAAAGATGCTATAAATAATTTTAAAAGTCTAATTACATGGAATACTTGACAAGTTAATGAAATTTGATTTTTGTTGGGCATATAGAAGTTTGTAGGTAATACAACAAGGCTTGCCGTGGAATACAATATAAACATTTAAACACAACGTTACATGGCTTGTTCTTATCCTATCGAGAATATTTCCTCTTCTGCACATCTTTATCGTTTGATCGATTTTGCTAGCTGTATATATTTGTCAAGATTACCAATTTACTATCATTCAGCTGATGAAGGCATTTAAGTTCTAAGCCAAATAACCCAAATCCCTCACAACTATTCCCTTGTATCAGCAACTGAGGTTGGACTTTATCATCAACAACATGTCATGTTCAATTGAAATTTGCCAGTAGCATCAATGACGTGATTGGTGATGGAAAGACACACACCTGCATTACGAGTTTTGAGGAGCATAACATATCTCAGTGTGAGAATATAGGTCTAAACTCAACTGTATGGATAGTCATTTTGATAGCAGGATAAAATCAAAGGATATTTTCGGTATCTGTTGGGGTGATATACGGATACAGATACAAATTACAAAGGTCAAGGTTGGGACTTATTTTAAAAATTCAGATAACGTCACAAGCGTAAACATTTTGAACATATTTTGTTACGTGGAGCTGTTAAATTAATATGATACGATGTATAGGCATTAATTTAAGATATAAGATACGGTTCTATTCTTTTACAAAATGTATGACCAAGCAGTGGAAAAATTGTCATCGGGAGTTGGATGAAATTCTCTTGATAGCTTTGTATACATCAATACATGTACATGTACTCTATTAGTAATTTTAACATTATGTGTATTTTTCATTTAATTACTTTTGGGTTTCTCAGTGATAATAAGACCAACATTAAGGATTCTGGAATTTCTCCCCACAGTGGCAGAGCAGTTTATGTTCAACATACGTTGATCTGCCTCTATAGGGAGAGAATGACATTCTGGAGAAAAAAATATCTTAGAATTAGTGACTTTGCTACTGGTGCAAATCCAACAAAAGTCATTCAAGAACAAATCCGGAGTAGCATTATTAAACTCGAAGTCTTTTATTGAGTTGATCAAACAATGAATGTTGTCATCAGCCAGCGTTTGTCATTTACAGGAATTCCCTTTCACCTCACTTGGTTACTACAATCTAGGAAATGAAGGTTCTGACAGATTATTCGTGTATAGTACATTGTGAGTCGTAGATCAAAGATCTGCAAAGTCTAGTCTATAAGGATCCCCACTCGTGATTATTGCTGATAAGGCTGCTTTGGCATGATTCGGGCACATCAGTTTGTATGGCAGATATGGCAATGGCGTTTGAATAAACACGAACAAATTCATCATTGCCAGGGTTATACTTTGAACGATTACACGCTCATTAAGTCAATGCATTATTATTCCCTTTTTTTCATACTAAAGACAAAACATTTCAGATGATTTGTGTGCATTTATAATTTGAAAGACGATCGTTTTGATTGGTCGTTGTCAGAGAAGATATTTATTTGGAAACATTTTGTTGGACCTTCTCAACTTCAGTAACTACACATTAAAACGTCAAATAAATAAATGAATATTGTACTTTATAAGAACACTATTTTCATTTTTGAAAAGTACATAAGGTAACATTGTAAGCTCTTGGAACAAACCAATGAAAACCCCATGATCATTTATATTGACTGTCATAAAGAAGATTAATTGTAGTGATTACAATATTAAAAGTGTTAATATGTAAATCAACCATACATGCTCCGTTAAGTGTCTGCATTCATTTGTGTCTGTGTTCATTTTAAACCGTTTCCGCCGTATTTCTTAGAGTGCTTCATATATCCTCATATTTGAAAGGCTATTCCAGGTTATGAAGTACCACAAATAACGTGTTGCTTTTTATTTCCTGCTGGGGAGTGTGATATTGGTTATAATCGGTCATATTCTTAATGAGAATCACGTTTGAATGCCTATTCAAGGTTATGTGGTACCACAAATGACATATTGCTTTAATTTCATTTCCTGCTCCAGAGTGTGATATTCCATGTGGAGCCCCATCCGAAGCACCCGTGGTTCAACCAATGTGTGACCTTCAACTTCTTCCCCTCGCCCCTCCACGAGCTGGCCTACAACCTCTTCAGCGTCATATCCGTCTACGTACTACCCCTCGTCGTCATCACAACGTCCTACACGCTCATACTCTGTAAAATATCAGAAAATGCTCGGGCAGGAGGTAAGTGGTCCCTTCCACAAAGTACCCGTCAAAAGTTTAGACCCACCAGTCTTAATGAAGCATTTAACTGTTATCAACGGTTCCCAATTAACAAATGCCAAATATTAAGAACTTTTTGGAGTATGTTTTAGAAACATTTGATATATTGTAAATACAAAATTCAACAGACAAGTCTATAGCTTTGAACTCTATGAAGGTGAAAGTCAGTGCAATTTGCTAAGTTTAACTGTTTAAACGCAGCTGTGCACGATTATGCACATACATATAGAACATTTAACACTTATTGCAACTTCTCCTCATAATGGTTGCAGGTGCTTCCTTCTAGTTTGGGGCGAATTGGATCTTTAATGTAGGCATAGGGAGAGCAGGAAATGCAATTTACACTACTGAGTCTAAAGTTTTGAGGATTGGTGTACTTGCAAATAGGAGTAAAATTCAAAGATATATATTCATTTGAATCTGATTGTAACTGCCATTGAATTAAAAGGGAGTGTATTACATGTATCTGTTTGTTCAAGATTCCTTTAGGAAAAAACCTCATTTCAAAATGAAATCTAATAATTCTTGAAACTGTTGATAGCTCTCTCAAGTGCAATATGATCCTTTGCCTTTCTGTTATATATGAGAAACATTATTACTATTAGGTATGAGATTTATGGTAGGATTTATGAGCGATTGAAAGCATACTGCAATTAAAAGTGCTTTAACTGTCGTTAATTTCTTAACTTTTTGCTTCAAGGTGCACCAAATGTTTCAGTTTTAAAACTCGTTTCCATCTTATCCGGTTGTTTATGATGTAATTTGGCCAAACATGTTCGTTCATGACAGTCATATTTTTTCTTTAAAAAAAAGGCAAATAACAAGACTCAAACATTGCAACTTACACTCCAAATATGTATTTCTTCAGTCCGATACCGTTTTTATAACCAAAGACTTACACATATATAGGATGTTTATTAACTGACAAGCGACCCTCGTTAACATGTAATGATGAATATTTTACTTATCCATTCCCTTTTGTTCAGTTATTGACTTTTAGGGATTGTGAGAAACATTTTGATAAGCAGTTTGTTTTACTTATCCAATTTTTAGTCTCAAATAGTGATGATTACTGTAGCAATTTACCGAGACCAAAGGAAACCTTTTACTTACCCATTTCTTTACTAAAGACATCTGTACTTAGGCTGTTTCCACTGTATGTCTAAAATAAAAGTACATGTTTAATGTGTATGCTGTGTTTATCACATCCTTTGCTTGAAAGAATCATTTGGTACAAAAACACACATGAATTTATTGCATCCATAAAGCTACAAGAAAGTTTCGTGATATTAATAACCGTGACATTTAGGTATTGAATTTGACGTTTTTCGGCCTTTTTATCAGTTAATATTCCCCTAGGGAATAAGGCAGTGAATCACGGCGACTAAATGGGAGGAGAAAGAATGAAAATGCTGTCTTCTAAAAAATTATGCCCATTTTTGTTCCTCGTCCTCAATCACCTTTTTACTGCTTAAGGATTTGGTCTGGAGTAAGTCAGACTCCAAGTAGTGGTCATTAGGAAGAAGGTTATTTCTATTACCCTTTCGTTCATATTTTCTTCTGACATTATCATATTTTTGCAGCGTGCTATTGTGTTTTGTCAGAACTTTCTGTTTCAACATCAGTATTTTATTGGTGTGATGATTTTAGTTGAAACTCATTGACCCCGGTGAGGGCTTTGTAAAAAAGCAATTTCCTTTACACAATTTTGCAGTTTTACAGTTTCCAACGATAAAGTTCAACCTTATGATATTTTCTGCTTACATGTCTATTGTTGTTTTGATTTATCATAGCATTAGATTCAGTCAGTCTTTGTCAATGTTCAATTATATCAATTTGAGAAACAGATATGACAGTGTGTGGTTAGAGTCCAACACATCGTCTCAATTCAATTAAAATTATTCTATGCATATCAAAATTGCACATCGGTTCAGTATGTTAAAAAAAATCCAGTCATAATTTGTCTGAGAATGAGAGTGTCTATGATTCAAACCCGATTCAGAGACTTTAGTATCTTAAGGATCTCTTAGCGACATAATAAGGCATGAAGAACAGGAAATCAATATCTAAAAGTATATAGGATAAGGATTATGATATCCCCTCCCTTATACAATAGGCTCTAAGAGGAATATCCGGAATGTTCTTGCCAGTCGACTGCCCTAGACAGAAGTGACCCAGATTGGTAAAAGTCAAAGCAGGCTGTCTAAATATTTCAGTACAATACAGAATGTTTAAGAATACAACAGATCAAAACTGAGAAATGATGAAATACAATACATATTTTACATACACTTACATCAACACTGACTTATAATCTAAACGAAATATTATGAATAACGTCTTCAGAGCAGCTGTTTGGCGGAGATTCTGATCACACATGTACCTTCAGAAGTAATCGATGTATCTCCGAGGTTTTAAGCCAAAATTAGGATATGCATCAACCGAAGAAAAACACTTTTTTCTGAGAATATATAAACATTTATAAACTGTTATGGGATACGTGTACAAGTAGATTTTTTATGTCTCACTTAATTTTGTCATTTATGTCTTTTTCTTAACAGATATAGTTCTTGATGATAGAAAACAGTACATTCGTGGACTTCGATGTTCATCGAACGGGAAAATTGGAAAAGCAAAAATTCGAACTTTAAAGATGACATTAGTAATTGGTAAGTGTAATATTTCATAAAAGTTAAAACTTTTGAAAGGGATTTTGTTGGTTGCTTTTTTACATGCACAGGAAATTGGACAACATGTTTTAACGAATGAAAAAAGAGAGGCGAATTATAAAGTGACATGATAAGTGCTTTCTAGTGTTCCTAGAACATCCAATTGTGGTACATGTATACCAAAAGTACCCATTTCAGCATATGAAGCACGTATGCGTTTTAGCAATCAAGTAAGAATGTTTTTGCTCGCTGTGTTATGCTACCGCCAACGTTATTTGAATTAGGCGAAGACGAAATAGCTTTTCGACCGGATGACTTAATGGTTGTCAATGAAGTTGGTCGAGAATGTATCCTAAGGGTATGATGTTGATAACTGAATTATCCAATCACGATAGTGATTCACAGTGTTTCATGTTTGTGCCCTCGTTTTGTATATATTTTGTAGCAGCTACTCCTTACAAGTTTGTCATGTTCGTGTTTTTGTGCAATTCTCATTTGTAGAATATAATTCTTTTGAATAAGTATTTTCTATATGTTGATTAATAAGCTATAAGAATCCGTTTCATTCGTGACATTTTTATTTAGAGTTAATGTGACCAGTGTGAATCGCATAAAGTAATTAAATGAAATAAATCGAAAGATAAAGGAAGGTTGTTTATGACATTACACATGTACATTTTCTACATTATTACTTACTATAACGGACACGTTTTTTGCATTTGAGTAATAAACAAGCTATCTCCAATATTATGAAATGTTAACATAAATGTTTCCTTTTGTCATGCTGATTAGTTAAACAGATGCCTTGCCGACTGTTTGAACTTTGTGATTATATTGTTTTCAGTGAGTGTATTCATCATGTGTTGGACTCCATATTTCGTGATGGCAGCCTATTGGTGGTTTGACAAGTGAGTAATCAAGAGAATAATCTACAAGTGGTTTCAATTTGGCATCAAAAACTTGAGCAATAACAGAATGTGTCGTACGCTTTCATTAATGTTTATCATACATAGGCAAGTCTAAGACATAATCGTTAATTGTGAAATTGGTTTTGCTGTCACATGCATAGTAACGTGACATGGTTAATAAATGTTTTAAAGGTATATTGAAGTGATATGAATTAATATGTAATTTGAATAAAACACGCAAATATTCATTAATTTTGTTATTATAGCGTGAAAAACGGCTAGCTATGAAGGATCAGAAACTTACCATTTCGATGCTGTTCAATAAATATAATAACAATAAACTGATAGAAGTGTGATGGAAAACCGAAAAAACTCATTTGCTTTGAAAACACTTTAATAAAGTAATGTTTGCAATCCAATGATTAACTGTTAAGGTAGATGGTTTGAACCCACGGTCTATAATAGTGGCCTAATAAAGCAACAGACAAACTCTTTGAAACCTACTCTGTGTGACTTTATGCCGATATCTGGATGGAGGTTGCATGTGAGCAATGTATATTACACTTGAACGTATTATATAAACCTCAGGCGTCATATATGTGTTGTTGGTGAAAGTAATTTCTTTCTCGGGTAAACGTCGTTTCAGGGCAAAACACAACATCACAAGGACATTCTTTGAATGTCCCGGGACATTATTATACAATAATCCTTACTTGGCCTTGGAAGTAGTCATTTCCGAAACAAACAAATGGACCTGTAAAATTGGGAAATTTTGACAAAATAGAATGATGAGATTTGAGTAGATTCGAACCCGGAACCTCTATGTTGTCAAGCAGCTGCGGAGGCTTCATGTCACCTGAAATTCATTTTGTTGTGTCATGTCTGTTATGTTCATATAGATATTATATATATTAGTTACGGGTTAATGTTTGATTCTGAAATCATATACGAGAGTGTATTTGCTATTATCTTACGCGAACAACGTGCTGCTAAGCAGGCAGCTTGCAACAATTAGCCGCGTTGTGCAATACTTTCGGAGTTTCATGAACACTTATTTACGGTTCGTGTTGAACATAGAAACCCGCCTAGTCAGAAACAGCCTAAAGGGCTTAGTTCCTTAGACTGTTCCCTTCAAGGCGGGTTTCTATCTTCAACCAAAACCTGAAAACGTGTTTAACCTTTACCTTAACACTTACAATAAGAAACTATAACTTTTTCAATTACAGAGAAGCTGCCAAGAAGGTAGATCAGAAGGTACAACGAGGACTTTTCCTCTTCGCTGTGTCAAATGCCTGTATGGATCCCATTGTATACGGTACGTTTTACCTCCAGGTTACATGAATATAGAGAGAGTTGGCAATAAAGAACCAACATAGGATAAAGGAGGGAACTAACATTATATGTTGACAAATGTTTGCTTGCATTCTACCCGTTGGCGTTAAGAATGGCGTTATGATGTACGACACATGATTATACTACCTGAAGATACAGTTTCTTACAAATTAACTTCCTGGGTTTCTGTTACTGGTTCCCTCTCTTGTTAAGGCAATATGTCATGAAACATTGTTCTCAATCTTTTAATTTTTTTTGGATATTTTGAAGACATTTGATAAACTATTTCGGTGGAATGTCTATTATCTGCTAAATTTTTTAGTGACATTTTCACTTATTGCGTGATATCTGTTAATTTCATCGTCTTCTTTTGTGTCGGCCTCTATTTGAGTATTATGCAGCCACTACATATAATAGGTTTACATGCAATATGTTAAGAATACCATTAATCTTTGACATTTCTCCGAAGTTTTCACCAAAACTGAATGCCTATAAGTTTGGTAACAGCATTAATGTTGGCAAATACGCTTGATATTTCATGCAGGCGCCCTTCACATCCAATTCGTGACAACTCATATTGTCAATTAGATATATTAGATAAGTTAAATGGTTTCATTGAACCTTCTTGAGTTGCAGATCTTGTAATAGTTAATAAAATTCAAATTGTTTCTACACATGTACAATCGTGATATTTGTTAATTAAGTTATCAAAGTTTAAACAGATATTTCATTTCAGTTAGCTCTGCATTATGAAATATTGTCTTCAACTTCCTTCTTGCAACACGATTAAAACTTAACACTTATTATTATGCTTTTGTACAACGTAAGCATTTTTCAATTAACATGATATGTTCTTAGGACTTGTTGCCTCTTTGCTATTAATTACATTTCTACAAGGAATACGCGAAATCATGCAGGGTAAAAAAACGACAAGCCTTTGAAATATATATAATAATTTAGAGCAACAGTTTGTGTTATTGCTAAGTCGAAAAATGAATTATGTAACTTGAACCTTATGATGAACAGGACTGTTTACCCAATACCAATAAAATCTGTCCTTACTCAATACCTGTGATTATTTCTATAAACAACTCTATGCTATAAAGCTGATGGGAGAATTTCAGCATTTCGTAAAGGTGAAACATTCTTATGATCAACATTGTCTCTACCTCAAATAAATATTGATAAATCGATAAAGGGACGTTTTTCTTTACCGTAGACAGAAATCCTATAATGTTACATTCATGTATTCACCCTCAATTTTCCACCAACAGGTATGTTCACAACAACGTTCAGGAGAGAAGCCAATCGATGGAAAGAGTGCTTTAAACGACGTTTGAGTGGCGCAGGATTACCTCTCTCCCAGCAACCGCTTCACAGAAATCGGGATAAGTTTGTTTGACGGCTTTACACGTCATTCAGAGAGAGATATCACTGTCTCCCTGACATTCAAATCAGCATTATGCTGTCGTGCTAATGCGATCTCTGCTCGAGTACATGGACAATTTGCATTTCAGTTGTATACTTAATTAAGGAATGAAACATCCTCAATAATGTTGGAATTTGAACTGTGGTTACATGAAACCATTGATTGTGATAATGAGACAAGGTGCTTGGTTGAAGGAGTTCACATGAACCATTCCAGGGTATGTATTGTTCAAGCCTATAAGACTAACCATGCCGTCCAGAAAGTAACGACTGGGGGAACATTACTGTTTTACTTTGGTATTCGATTATCAAAACAATGTTGATATATGAAATGCATGATAAAAAAACGACGCGGATTTTGTACACAGCAAAGTCTCCACGGCGGGACATTGTAGCAATCATATATCGGGACATTGTAGCAATCATATATCGCATTTAAACCCAGTTCAATCATGTATGTGGAAGATCAAGTTGACAGCGAATAAGTTTATGACAAATAGCGCATATCACAAGAAACGAGTTATGTACATATATTTTAATGTGTTTTGGATATATGTGATTGATATTCTCTATGATTATGTGCAATCATCCAATTTAAAACCAAAATTAATCACTGATGGACAAAAGCTTTATCTTGCCTAATTGAACGTATGCATATAATCTTAACACAAAGTCACACAATTGCCAGAAAAGATTTCCTTATAAGAAATGCCTTGTTTTTTATAAAGCTGTAGTAATGGTCAATATGCGCCTTGTATTCACACTACAAATGTAGAATATGTGCGTGAAAGTGGATGACAGCTTGTGAGTATGTAATGTCCTTCCAGGTAGCTTTGTTCCAAATTATATTCTTTCTTGCCGTAGTCAATGCTGTGTAAATGTGCTTGTATATTCTAAACAGTTGTCAATGAACTTAACTTATAAGCTTACTATGTTTAAGATTACGGGTTTTCAAACATTTCGATTATGATACTGAAGATATGGAATTCAGATCATCATATTAAACCGGATCGTTAATTCTACTTTGTTAATTCCGATTACCATGGGGAGGAGAAAAGTTTTCAAACATTTTGATTATTACACTTGATATACAGAGAATCTCACCCAAGTGACTTCTGATATTAAATATATCACATATCCGAGGTTTAACAGTAGTAATTTACGTTTATCAACGAGTGTTTGACATCATAGTAATTTCTTGAAAGCTTAAAGCATTGTTGATGCCTTGTACTTGGCGTTGTTTTAAATCTACACTCAAAACGATTTCTCCAAAGAGAAAGTACATTTTTATTGTGTTACATAATTAAATTTGTTAATATGATGATTTTTACTTGATGGTTCATGTATGGACAATTGTGAACATGTCAATGTATTTAAAGTATTGAAAGTAAAAAATCTAAAGAATTATTTGTCCAAGTGTTTCAAAATCATTTCTAAGTCAAGTAAGCGTAACATTTAGTTGCGTTCTTGATGAAACATTAGTGCGCATGCATGTGCAAAGAAAGGTAAACATCGACTGCTGGAGTTCCAGTAGTGAACCATGTGAGGTAAACCATATTATGTAAACAACCTGCAGACTGTGAGCTTACTATCTTGGAATATTTCATCTCACCACTCATCACAATCTCGGAATCCACCCCTGTACGCAAGTATTTAAACATAAGCCGACAATCTAGGAATTGCCCCTTACAGCTTATCAGTAAAACGTGTAGACATACTGAGCCAAGCGTCAAGGAATTGAACTATACTCAATCAGTTAGACATAAAGACGAGCTTAGAGCTCCCCACAACCTAAGAATCGTCTCTTAAATTTGTTCAGTAAGAATCAAAGACACGCACACTGTCCTTCACAATCTGGGAATCCGCCACATGATCAATTAGATTCACATAAAGACTCAGAGCTCGACAAAGCAAAGAATTCCTAGATTTAGTCAGGTTCACTGTGTTGACAAAAAAAGTTTCGTTAAAATACTTTTCAAGATTAGCAAACTATACATTTTTGGAAAGATGAAAGCACAGAGAATCCAAAAACTAATGTTGGCATTTGCGCAGACACCGTTATGGCGGCCATTTTGGATTATCAAAATGGCCACCATAAAGCACAAATTTTGCGATATATTTGCTTCTTGTCAACTAAGGTTAACATTGTTATTCTATGTTTTTGTGGTCAGGTATGCTAATGGTGATAGCATATAAATTACCAAAGGCATTTAAAAGAAGAAAAAAGGATTTTATGTGACTATTTTGAATTTTCAAAATGGCCGCCATTTAATATAAATTTGGCAATGTCTCGGTGGTATGTGCTTGATGTTTGTGTGGTCTGCAATTTGCTACTGAACTTGTTCTTTGCCCCGCCACCCTTTTTCTCTTGTTTTCTGCTTCAACGAGGCCACTCTGTTCTCTGGACTTGGTAAAACTAAGTGGTTCCAGAGGTACAAGACGGCTGACATGGGAAACATTTCAGCATTGATGGAACTGACAGATGAACGTGATGTACAGGAGGACGTGAAGGAGACACTGGCTATTTATTTTTGTGTTCACTGTACTGGCCAAAAGCATTCATATAGCAAGTATTCCCGTCTTCAGGTGGCATCTGTTTTGTAAAGATCTGTCAGAAAGCAGCAAGTTGCCACCTACAACTGGTGCCCTTGAGGATCATATTGAACGTGTTCATGTTCAAGCTAGGGTGTGATCTCAAAGCACAGTGATGTGGAAACATCTGTTGGATCCTCTCAAACATGGCTGTTATCAAGGTGGAAATGGTTATGTACTCCCTACCACCACGAAGGTACCACCATCACCACAAGCCATTATTAAGCTGGTCAGATGCCAGTGCAAAGTCCATTGCACAAGCCAAATTTGTTCATGCCAGAGTCACAACTTGCCTTGCAAAGATCTTTGTTTGTGTGGAACCGACTGTGAAAATGATTCGGACTATAACGCTGAATATGACAACCATGACAGTGATGAAGATCTGTAGTCACATTCTATTTAAATGATATAGACCTTGAACATACTCCGGCAGAAATTGCCTGTTATCTTTCTTCTGAGATTCAAATAAGCTGCAGAGTATAAGCAATCCCTGCAGATTTTGTTTATTCCTAGATTGCTCGGTACATTCTCACACATGTTTGACAGATCATCAAGCGTTCTACTTGTTTCGTAAATCATAAAATACCAATATGTTTTTGTGATGAGATTATATATTATAAAAAGACATATGAAGGATGAATTTCTACATTTGAGTATCATACGACATAGTAATTTGTGATTTTGATTTAAACATATTTTATTCAATAAAGAAAGGGATTAGGAACAAGTTATCCAACTTAGGTAACCTTCTCCCAAGTATTTACAAAATGATAGATATATAGTGACATACATGAAAACATGGACAATAGTATAATACAGAATGGTAGAAAGATATTTACAAAAGTAAATACGTACATGCTGCAGTCAACAGAAGCGCTTGCTGTTTAAAATATATTGCTGGACTGCCTTGAAAATGACCTGATTTTGTAAAATCAAAGGCTTTTACTGCCACATAAAACTCAATCTAAATTTACGGCATCATCATTAACATATGATTTTAATACATTTAACATTCTTAATCTGTGTTCATCATATAAAGGACACTCAAATATAAAGTGAAAAACATTTTCGCATAAATAACCACATTCACATGTTGAATCCGCCTTAATGCCAACTTTAAATAAATCATATTTCAACTCACTTACATGATATCTTAAACGTGTATGATAAATAATTACCCTACGCATACCTGATGAAAAATAAGATGGTGCCGAAACAATTGGCTTCTTCAAACATGATTTGAACTTTTCTGTTGATGTTACATTTCGCTTATCTAATGGGATATCGTTCCATAACACTGTGGTTGAAGGAATAAAAGACATACATGAATGTTTCAATCTATATGATGGAATAACACAATTATTTGCATTTCTAAGATCATAAGAAGAAGTGTCTCCAACAGTCGGTGGGAGTAAATCTACAAGATATGATGGTGCATTACCGCACCGTAATTTGTGCCAGTAAAATAACAGCAGCTTGTAAGGAACTATTATATATTTTGAACACTAATAGGATCACTTTGTGAACGGCTTTACTTAAATTGCTATTTCCAACTCTACAGACATGTGGCTTTGATCGTCCAAAACAAACTTCATATGCTTGTTTGAATGCAGTCATGTAATTTGGTTATCCACCGTGTAATTAAAAATTCCCAATACATAAAAAAAAATAAGACAAAGACTACATAATTTATCATTTTCCTTTTCGTGTAACTGTTTCTTTTGGAATTTGCTCCTATTGAGTTATAGTGGCTTTTTAGAAATTCAGATTTATCATTTCAATCAAAAAAGATATTGTTGTCACACTAGATCTATTACTTCATATCTTGTTGAAGACCTTTTTTATTTCCCAAAAAAATGGGATATATATTGTCAATTAATAACCGTGGAATACCTGTAGAGAAGTACAGCTTATTCCAAGATCGACCAGTATGATCAAATTGTCGATAAGAAGGTTGAAAGTGTCATGGTCATGAAGGGTTGATTGATTTATTCAGTAGGTCGGTAGACAGGCCAGCAAAGGTTTAATAGAATATAGAGTGAGTGTTGATTTATAAAGTTACAAGTACACTGATCACGAAATGATGAGGGCTATCTGTGACCCCTCGATCACATTACCGGCTCATACTGGAGAAATGTTTTGTTTCATGATATAACAAATTCTGTAGTTTATCTATATATTTATATATATATATATATATCTGAAGTTTATATTCCAGTGGTTGTAGTAATCAATGGTCGATTGATTTTCTGACAAGGTCAGACATGAAAACTACACCATGATAACAATGTAATTTTTCAGGCATCAGCGCAAATACCAGATAGTTGTTAAAAAATATAAGACGAGCTTAAAATGCATCAAAGAAATGATAGGTAGATTGGTAAATTAGTTTTCATTGCACAAAACTACATTGACTGATTATCATTGTCTAAACAAAGTAATCGTTTATACGTCAACTCAACAAGCTTCTTGGTACCTGGTACAATACTGATTGAGGAATTATTCACAAAAATGGTTTTGTTAAGGCGTGGGACAGAACAAGCCTTACAACTCTCAGATTATCGTGCCACGAACCCATCTTGCACTCTACTCTGTGTTACGAAACAGAATTTTATAAACCAGGATACATGAGCTCTGTATAGGACTACACTTTAGCAGTGAACCATTTCAGAAATCAATCAAAATCACTTTGAACAATTCGTACATATCAAAATTTGGGGATAGTTACCCTATGAAAGGCATTTGTGTAAAATGGAATTGTTCTAATAGCTCTGCATGGGTGATTAAATAAGGACTTGTGAATGATTGAAAGAAGCACTTACTGTGGTGCTTCCTGACTGTCGTCGGTGATTTATGACTTGGAGCTGTTCTTTCCCGACGTCATTATCACCAGACATCTCGTATTTTCTTGAATCAGGGTGATAAAAATAGAAAAGTTGGGAGATATATTCAGAATTTCAAAGGTAAGGTTCCATGGGGAGAATTCACTAATGATATGTTTCACCAATGTCACCATGAACGATTGCTTATATGCAATCAAATTCTCTACCTTTAAATCAATCCAATAGTTTTAATCAGGCGTTAGTATGTTTGACAAGTTGGTTGGGGTTTTCTTTGATTATTAAAAACAAGGAGTACCTAAGCAATTCAAGAGTATGATTTACACATGGTGGAAAAACATACTTAATGTTCTGTCTATATTCAACACGATGTAACATCATTTGTAAACTTAATTGTATCATTCTTGAAAATACAAAAAATAATTCTAAGTTCTTTAATGCTTTTTGATTCCATATTACAATGCATGGTTTCAGTCAATTCTGAACAAATTTAGAGGCCCACTCAATTTGTGACCAATTCAGTGATGTCAGGGGCATCGAGATCTTGTGTTGACATATTTCATATCGAGACTTCTGGTGACTAAATGGAAACGGAAGAAATAACCACCCACTCCCATCAGTATCTGTAAATGTAACTGCATGAAGTCTGTAATCACGTATTCACTCCCTGGATAGACACTACCTCGATTAGAGGTTGCAATATGTGAACCAATATGAGAATATTCATGAATACCAACATTTGACAGTTGACCATGCACCTTCAAAAAGTAGAGGCATATTATTTCCTTCAAAACAACAGAATCTATACATGACCACTTACTTGAAACTACAAGCCCCTCCGCAGTTCAGCTGAAAACAATAGCAAATAACATATGACAAACACTATATTCTAATCACCTCTACTGAGAACGTTTTGAAAAACTCAACGAATATCAACGTTATGATTATTAAATGTGATATATTGGAATGTTTTATCCATGCAAAATACACTCGACCCTTTTCATCTCAATAATTACGAGATACATATACATTCCTATTCAAAATGAACAGTGCTAGCCTGATTACAATCAACCATCTTTCGGGTAATGCGAGTTTTAAAGTTTGACGAGTTTTAAAGTATGAACCCGTTTGATCGTCTGACAGCAGCTCCATTAGTCCCATGCACTATACACCTGCCAACCCAAATTGTGTTTAACAGTGGAAGACTGCCTATGTAATATAATCATTTTTGGAAAAAAAATAATAGGCCGCCATTTTTATACAAATAAGTCTGAAGTCAAAATCTTTTGATCATGTGTACGTTAATCAATGTACCTTATATATAGAGAAAACAGATATGTGTCATTCCTGAAACAATTGTGGCCTTCTCCGAGAGGGTCATAGGGCTTAAAGTTGAAATGTCTGATTTTCTTCTTTCTGCAGTTTGGTTTTCCATTAACACATATTCAGCAAACGTTCTGTCCACAATATTCGTTAACATTATAATATAACGTACGTTTCTACAAGAAATATTTCAGAATGATAACTTTAGAAGATAATCAAGTCATTAAAAATATTGCATTTTGACCCCAGTGATGTTTATAGCCTTACAAAATATGTTCCTCTATCAATAATAGTATCGTCTTACAGTATGTGATGGGAAAATAATATCTACTCTAAAATCATATATTTTGGTACAATGCCGCTGGAATAAGTCCAACTCAAGCAAACACCACTTTATATGATATTTACACTTTGTTCCACAGTCATGGTAAGCAGCTGTAAACAGTAAGATGCAAACAATGCGCATTCATTAGCGGACTGATTATAACTTCATGTAAGGAAAAATAGAGCCATTGCCTCTGTAGCTCATCAGACTTTTGATGGAAATAGTTCTTTAAGGTTTTGAGCCCTGTGACCCCAATTGGGGTCAAGGGGTAACCAAATGTAAAATTTAGAATCTTAATTGGCCAAAGAGTCTACACACAACTTTTCTGTTCTCTAGACCTTTTGGAACTGAGAAGAAGATAAAATAGGTATTTAAGGTTTTGACCCCTGTGACCCTATTTGGAGCCTTGAGTCCCAAAATCTACAATTTAGAATCCCTATTGGTAAATGAGTCTACTCACAACTTTTCAGCTCTCTAGACCTTTTGGAACTGGAGAAGAAGATGAAAATAGGATTTTAAGGTTTTGACCCCTGTGACCCTATTTGGGGTCATGGGGTCACCAAATCTACAATTTAGAATCCCTATTGGCCAAGGAATCTACTCACAACTTTTCAGCTGTCTAGACCTTTGGGAACTGGAAAAGAAGATGAAAATAAGTTATTAAAGTTTTGACCCCTGTGACCCCATTTGGGGTCATGGGGTCACAAAATCTACACTTTAGAATCCCTATTAGCCAAGGAGTCTGCACATCAAATTTCAGCTCTCTAGAGTCATTGGTTCTGGAGAGGATGTCGAAAATGTGAAAAGTTTACGGATGGACGGACGGACGCCGGACGCCTTGCCATGCCATAAGCCCATCGGGTCTTTCAGACCTGATGAGCTAAAAATGGCAGGGGCCATGTATCATGTTAACATGACCCTCGACATTGACCTTTTGCCAATCTTTGCCTTATTTCTGGCTAGGAAAGCTTACGTTCGTTTGAATGAAGGGACTGTTAAATATCATTTTGAGAGTTAAATATGCCTTAGCGTCAATAATTCAGGTCCAAACCTTTATCCCTCAGCTATATCCCTAGTCGATTTTAATCAGACTGCATATTGGAACTCTGGAAACTTTGGAGTAAAAACATGAAATTCATTATCTTGATTTATCTTGATAAACCAAATTTTCATTGATTAATACATTTCAATCTTCTGTTCTGGGGACATTTTATTCATTCACGATTTTAATTTTCAAACATGGAGATGGAGAATGAAACTTTTTTTAGAACGTACTAAAAACAACTAATCATTGCTGGATCAACGACCAAGGATATGCGTGTTTCCTGAGTATGCAAATTAAATGATAATGCATTTAGAACATTTTAAAAGGTTTGTTACCACGTTTTCTGGAAATTATTTTCCAAATTGTCACAATTAAATTAGCTACGCCAAAACAACATTTTTCTTCAGATGGTAAAGCATCAACACAACTCCCTGATTATCTGTAGTGATTAAAGAATAAATTAAAGTATCTAGCGAAAACGTTAGTAGGAACACCTTCTAATAATCTAAATAGCCATATTTTTAGAATTTCCACTTCGCTCAACAAATGTTTTTGGTATTCGCGAGATCCCTTTGTGTAACTAAAAAGGACAGGGTACTCCTCCTTATTGTAAACCTTGTTGCTTAATCATGATGATATATGACATGCTATAATATTTACACAAAACACGACCATAATAACATTACTTATAATTAGCAAATAACATAAAACCACGCTTCAATCTGATATCTGTTATGTAGCTATATTACATTGTCATTTGCCAAGGCCAACACAAATATCAAAAACACCCAGAAATCATATTACAAACATCCAATTTTAACATTAAAGTAGAAAATAATTGATTTTGTAATTATTTAAATGGATCATTAATGTAGAAAAGCAAACAATCCCCCTTTGACTCACGTCTCGACTAAATGGATTGTTCAAAAGAATGAATTCTTAAAATACGAGTTTTGTTAAACGTGAACAATTATTGTTTCAAAAATCATAACTGTATTTATTTGGCTCGTGAACACGTGATGTAATCATGCTTAATTGGTAGTTGAAAATATTCGTATTCATATAATGACGTGTTTTTCCTCGTGAATATGTTAGCATGATCAAAGCAGTTAGATTTTTAAAAAACATTATAATTAAAGATCGCATCATAACAATGTTTGTTTTATTCATTATTACTTACTTCAATATTCATTATTGATGATAGAGAATCCTATTTAACCTATTTCATGTGACGGTAGTATCGATTATGAACATCATGTATAAATGAGGAATCTTCTTGCAATTGATTTACTCCACAGTGAACAAGATAAGTGTTTTTCTTTATAAATTGGAACTGCAAGCATAATGGCATGCTTCTTGGCAGTTTCAAGTCTGACGGACTATACAAGTGATGAATCGTGAGAGTTACATTAGTTACATTACTTACGTCCTGTTTCACGTCTACATTTTACAAGGTTCAAAATTTAAACTAAACATGTCAGGTCTTTCGCAATTCACTAAATATTCAATGATTAATTTGGAACATAGCAATTGTTGTATCACTATTATATTCAGCTATCCTATTCTTGTCATATTCCATAATTTGGAGATCAGTATTCATGTAGTATTTATGTTTATTACCTTCCTTAAGAGAATGAGGTGTTTCGCAGACTGAGTAAATGGAAGCGCTAAATTGGCTATTAATTCAGTGTGAAAATCATGTCCTTACAATGTTCTATTATCGCCCTTTTATGACCACACTTATCTAGATCTTCTGGAAATATACTGTGTCCCTCTCATAAAGAGCACTAGTCAATCATAGGCACTGAAAATTACATATTCATCAATTGTCTCCACAGAAGCGATATTCATTAAGCCGCAAATGTGTCTAATTATTGATCTTGGTTTGATGAGCCTTACATAAAACCTGTATTGACACTTTATGGGCGTCATTGACGTGATGATAAATTCCGGGGTTGTCACATCCCTCACACGAAAGACTCATTTAGATGTAAATAAGTGAAAATGAAACTCTAACAAGATGTGAGGGAAACAAAAACAGTCTAAATTGTTGGAAATAACTCGCCAAAGTTGGTGAAATTGGGCTTTTGATGGGCATATAGAAGTTTGGAGGTCATACAAGAAGGCTTGATATGAACTACAATTCTTTTATCCTTTAAAGGGGCAGTAGCACGTTTTAGGGGGAATATAAGGTGATGTCAGGATAATGAAAATTAATGGTTCCATTTGAACGACAATGTATTTAAACTAAATGGACCAGGTCTAATTCAAATCTATAACGTAAAGTTTACCGATGCGATTGCTTTTTCTTACACAAAAGGAATGAAAGGTGTTCACACAAAATGGCCGCTAATGGATTTTATGTAAATCTTCATACTTTGTCCTCTTACTATGGATGATTGGCTTGTGGAATGAGATTTTTGACATTGTCAAAATAATACATTTAGCATTAACTTACAATTATGAGTGACAAAATTAAAATATAAAATTATCAAAAAACGTGCTACTAGCCCTTTAAACCATAACGTTTCGGGGCTAATGTTCATGTCTTCTAGAACAAGGTTTCTTCTGCACATCTTGATCTTTTGATTAATTTCCCTAGTTGTATATATTTGTCATGAATCAAATGATGAAGGTTTGAAAGTTCTAAGCCGGAGAACACAGTTCCCTCACACAGCCATCACAAGCTCATACTCTGTAAAGTAATAAGGAAAAATATAAACCTCAGGTGTCATAATCGTGTCATTTTGGAGGTAATTCTTTTCTCGGGTAAACCTGCTTTCAATGTCACATCGCTTCTCACCGGGACATTCTAGAATATCCCAGGGACATTCTAGAATAATTTTTGTTTTTACTTTACTTTTTTATATATTTTACATTTTATACAACATTACGAAACAAACACATGGATTTGTAAAATTTGAATTTTTAACAAATTCTGATTTAACGTTTTAAGCGGGATTCGAACCCGCAACCTCTATGTTGGTAAACAGCGCTCTTACCGCCTGAGCTTCCGAGGCATGTTGTCAGCAAATGTTCTTTTTGTTGTGTCATCACTGACACTGTAATTTTTATATACATAATGTTAATATATATTAAATTTGATTCTAAAATCGTATGCAAAGTGTATATTTAAAGACATTCGCGAAGAGCTGCTGTTCTAACAGACAGCTTGCAAGGATTGGCTGCGTTTGTGCGATACTTTCAGTGTTATTATATATTTCAATATTTTTACCGAGTTTTTCATCCTTTCCTTCGCTTTATATGACAGATATTAAGCTGTCCCTCGGGTTTTATTGAAATGTAAACATTCGGGGTCGGGGAAACCCTAGGGCCTACGGCCCACGGGTTTCCCCTCACCCCTCATGTTTACATTTCAATAAAACGCTAGGGACAGGTTAATATCCTTTACATCACGAGCAGTCGGTAAGTGGTATCATTCACATAGTACCCATAAAAAGTTTACTCACCGGTATTAATGAAGCAATTTACTCTTATCAACGGTTCCAAATTAACAAATGCCAAATATTCAAAACCTTTTATTGTACTGTTAAAACACATCTAATAAATCATAAACAAAATATTTAACATTGATAGGTCTACAGCTTTTAGTTTGTCCAGACTGAGTGCAATTTCTTGATTTTAACTAAAAATTAAACCCAGCTGTTAAAGGGAGCGATAATGCACATAAATACAGCATCTGATGAATCTGATGGTAACTGCCATTGTATAAAAAGGGAGAGTGTTATCTGTTTGTTCAATATTCCTCAAAAACAAATCACTTTGAAAATAACATTTAATGATTCTTGAAACTGTTGAATGCACACTTAAGTGCATTAATATCCTTTGTCATTGTGTTATATATGTTAGATATGAGAAACCATTAGATATCATTTTTATGTATAATTCTTTGGAACAGATTTATGAAGATTGAAAGTCATTCTGCATTCCAAAGTTCGTTGGCGTTACGTGTTTAATAACTGAAATATTGTTCAAAACACGTTAAACACCATCTCACTCACTCACTCACTCGTTGGCGTTAATTCCATAGCTATTTGCTCGAAGATGCACTAAATGTTCCAGGCTTAGAATCGTTTCTATCTTATCCACTTGTTTATTAGGTTATGTATTCGTTCACGAGAGTCATTAATTTCTTTTAAAAAAAGGTAATTAAGAAGACTCAAAATTTGATGCTTCAGTTTTTTTATCAGTTAATATTTCCCAACGAATGAGGCAGTGATTCACAGGGACTAAATGGGAGCAGAAAGACTGGAAACTGCTGTCTCCGCGAAATAATTGTCCCACTTTCATTCCTAGTCCTCTAACACCTTTTCAGTGCTTAAGGGTTTGGTCTTGAGTACGACATGCTGTCAGACTCCAAGAAGTGGTCTTTAGGGAGGATGGTTATTTCTATTACCCTTTCGTTCATTTTCTTGTCTTACATTGTTATATTTTCAACGTGCTATTGTGTTTTATCAGACGAAATTTCTGTCAATTTTCGTTTTCGAGAATATGCTTCCATTGTCCGGACAAAACGGAGAATAAAGCACATGTTCTTTTCAACTGCCCCATTTATTCTGAAGTAAGGACGTCACTTTTAAACAGATGCAATGATGTTATACCTTGTTTTAATGTTTCATCTGAAAGTGAAAAGTTATTTCATGTGTTGGCCACCTATTTTTGATTTTTGATACTGCCAAAACCTGCACGGATATTTTAGAAAAAGGGCGTTTATATGTAGACAAGTAATTTTAGGATGTATTTTACCTATGTTTATCATTTTTATGTTTACCTTTGTCTTACAATGATATATTTATTTACAAATTCGATTGTCTTAAAAAAGTATCTTGTAACTCCAGAAGGAGTGGCTTGTATATTTTATCAACATTTTATATGGTGGACAAGGTGAGAGTAAAATAAAATAGTATGTCTGTATTTACCTGAGATAAATTTGTCATTCTTTAAACATGATATGTATCAAATGAACAAAACACACTTTTTCTGAGAATATATAAACATGTTCTAATTCCTTACAGTAATGGGATACGTTTTAGTGTAGATTATTTGTGCCTTACTTATTGACTAGAATGTCTATGTATAAGTCTTTTTCTTAACAAATGTTGTTTTTGATGATTGAAAACAGTACATTCGTGGAATTCAATGTTCATCGAACTGGAAAACTGGAAAAGCAAAAATTTGAACTTTAAAGATGACATTAGTAAATGGTAAGTCAATAGTTTTAAAAGGTATTTTGAAGGTTGCCTTTTTCACATGCCAAGGAAATTGAATTACATGTTTTTTAATTAACAAATTGAAAAAGAGAAGGGAATAATAAAGTGCAATTAACAGTGCTTTCTGGTATTGCTAGAATACCAAAATTACCAATTTCAGCATATCAAGCACTTTTGTGTCTTAGCAATCAAGTGAGAATGTTTTTTGCTCACTATGTTATGCTATAGCCAATGGTACATGTATTTACATAAGGCGAAGACGAAATAGCTTTTCGACACCGGATGGCTTAATGGCTGTCAATGAAGTTGGTCGAGAATATATCCTAAGGGTATGATGTTGATAACTGAATTATCCAATAACGATAGTGAATCACAGTGTTTTTTGTTTGTGCCCTCGTTTTGTCGCAGCTACTCATCACAAGTTTGTCATGTGTTTGTTTGTTTAGTGCAATTCTCATTTGAAGAATATAACTATCTTGATAATTTTTGATATTTTGGATATATTAAATTTAAGAATACCTTTCTCCTAAAAAATTCATGCAATTATTGATCATAAAATCATAATCATAATGTCTAAATGCAGTTGATGTCAACTCATTTGAACCATTTAGTTACATTTTTTGCCTCTTTTCATGTGACAACGACTTAACATTTCCATGAAGGATTCCATAGAAGAAATCGATATTACATAGTGTATAAAATAAGACTTCCTTATTCGAGAAAAATATCATTTGTGTAAAGTGGATTCTTTGTGACATTTGTATTTAGAGTTTATTGTGTATGAATCGAATAAAGTAGTTAAATGAAATAAATAAAAAGGTAAAAGAATGTGGACTTTGTTAATGGCATTTCAATGATGAACTGTTAAGGTAGATCCTTTGAACTAAATTAATGATGTTTGTTCTTTAATAGTGGCCTCTTAAAGCAACATTCAAACTCTTTGAAACCTACTCTATGTCACTTTAATTAGCGCCCATACCTGGATGGAGGATGCATGTGAGGGGTGTGTATTACACTCGAACGTATAATATAAACCTCAAGCGTCATTTGTGGGTTGTAGTTGGAGTAATCCTTTTCTAGGATAACCTCCCTCCAGGTCCATACGTAATATAACAGAAACATTCATGTACAGTCCCATGGACATTCGATAGAATATCCAGGGGACATCTTATACAATTCTCTTTACTCGGCTTGGAAGTCGACATTTTCTATACTGAAATTTCTTGTGTCATGTATGTTATTTTTAAGTACATATTATACATGACTTATATATTATGTTTGATTCTAAAATCATATGCAATAGTGTAGTAGTAAATGTCCTACACAAACAACGTGCTGCTAAGCAGGCAGCTTGCAATAACTGGCTGTTTTCAATTTTCAGCCAAAACATGAAAGCATGTTTTAACCTTTATTTAAACACTAACGATAAGAAAGTATGACTATTTTAAATACAGAGAAGCTGCCAAGAAGATGGACCAGAAGGCACAACGATGACTTTTCCTATTCGCTGTGTCAAATGCATGTATTGATCCCAATGTATATGGCAATATTGCCTCTACCTTATAAAGCGTGGAAACCAATTGCAAGATAGAGTGAAGGAGGGAACTTACATTACATGTTGGCGTAAAAAGGGGGCTTATGATACACGACACATGATTAGACAACCTAAACGTGTAGTTTCTGACAAGTTCCTATTTTGGGTTTCAGCCCCCTGCCACTTGTTCCCTCTCCTGTTAACGCTATATATCATGAACCATTGCATTCAATCTTCTTAATTGTAATGACAATGTGAAGACATTAGTCGATTTGAGTGACGATGTCATTATTTAGGAAGAACTTATCCTATTGTTTGCACGATATCAGTTGATATCTGTTAATTTCATCGTCTCATTTTTTGGCTGTGTCTTTTTTTGGATTATGAAGCCACTTCATGTAATTGATTTACGTGACAAAGTCATTTTTTTCAGAATGCCGTAAATCTTTATCAAAGTTTCCTAACGCTCTCTCTTGAACCACTGAACCCAAACTGAATGTCTTTATATACTGGATCTATCATGCAGGCCTCCTTCTCATCAAATTCGTGACAATATATATTATAAATCAATCACAGTTTCCGATAAAATGAAACAAATTACTGAAATGGTCCCATTGAACCTTCTTGAGTGGCGGGTCATGTAATAGTTAATATTATGTCAAATGTTTCTACACATGTAAAAGCATTCTATTTTTGAATTAAGTTTTTGAAAAACATACAATACATCAAAAGACTTTGTGTTCTAAGGGCTATCAATGCATCCATGAAGAACCATCCTACAACGATTACCGGAATCATGCAGAATTACAAAAAAGGGAAGTCTATGATAGAAGTATGATTTTAAATCATATTGCTAACATAGGCTTGTCATTTTGTTGATCTGAAATTTAGACCAACAAAATGAAAAGCCAATGTTAGAAATATGATTAAGATCAACAGTTATGGTTTCGGGAAAGTGGACATCGGACATAGTATTCTGCTTCATAATTTGTTTTAAAAGTCTGTAATTTCGGAGATTATTCTTCCCTCGCCTTCCTTCAACCTGTGACAAATTTTCTTTCCATGTAAGGTTATATTTATTGAGTAGGATATCTTGTATAGATGTTTGGAAAGATTTCTTCTCAATGACACCTGCTTATGTCAGGTGTTCGAATCCATGATCTTTTAAAAACACTTTTATTTAACAATTCCAATTTTTCTTCTTACAATATCATTCGCCCAGAGAAATATCCTCTTAGTAATTATTTTACTTGTTGTGTTCACAAAAACAATTATGATATAACTTGTACCTACAATGTATGTTGAACAAGACTGTTTACCTTATTGTAATAAAATGTTTCCTTACTCATTACCTACGATTATTTCTATAAACAACGTTGGATATAGAGCAGATGGGAGATTTTCATCATTTTTTAAAGGTAAAGCATTTTTATTATCATCTTTGTCTTTTCCTTAAAAAAATTTATTGGAGGTGGATCGTCTTTACCGTAGACAACAATCTTATAATCTCAAATTCATATTTTCACCCTCAATTTTCCACCAACAGGTATGTTCACAACAACGTTCAGGAGAGTAGCCAATCGATGGAAAGAGTGCTTTAAACGACGTTTGAGTGGCGCAGGATTACCTCTCTCCCAGCAACCGCTTCACAGAAATCGTGATTAGTTTGTGTGACGGCTTTACAAGTCATTCAGAGAGGGATATCGCTGTCTCCCTGACATTCAAACCAGCATTAAGCTGTCGTGATAATGCGATCTCTGTTTGAGTACATAGACAATTTGCATGTCAGTTGCATACTTAATTAAGGAATAAAAAATCCTCAATAATGTTGGAATTTGAACTGTCGTTTACTGAAACTATTACTTGTGATAATGAGACAGAGTCATCATTCACACATTGCCCTACATTCTGCAAATGGCTTTAACAATATAAGAGTGAAACATTTCGCTAGATTATTCGAATAACCTGCAGAATACGAGCTGGTCTACTCAATTATTCAAGTTCACACTATCAACTAATTTCAAAATATTTTATCTGTTGACTATCAGATTATGTCAACAGGTTCATCTTATCACATGTCAAAATTCATTCAAGATCAAAGATTAAAAAGCATAAATGCATAGTTGGTTAACATTCTCAGCTTGTGTTTCTTAATATCTTTCTTATAAGTTCATGCACTCTCAAAAGTCTCACAATACAAGATCATAATTGTGTTGGATGTGTAAGAAAGAAATAGTTCATATTCCTACAACAACTTGACATAAAACCAAAGTCATACATATGTGAAAGTATAAAAAAAACAAAGAACACCTAAAGAATAGCCTGCTATTTGTGTATGGCTCTAGTTAAATGTTTACTGACAACTTTCGAAAATACTCAATTGTTTCCTTTTCTACAGACAAGTGCCTTTACGTCCAAAAATAAATAACAAGTGAACTATCATCGTCTGCACTTTATGAATGCGGTCATGTAATATGGTACATCGAGGCGGCATATTGAACATTTTCCAATACCTACATAGAAACGTTAAACGAACACTATATATAATTTATCAAGTTAGGTTATGCTACTAAAGAGTTAGTTTGGCCTTTTGTAAATTCAGATTATTCATTTCAATCGAAAACAGATATTGTTATCACACTTAATCTATTAACTTCATATCTAATTTATGACCTATTGTCAATTCATAACCGTGGGATACCTGTAGATAATGTACATCTTATTCCAGGATCGACCAGTATGATTGAAAATGTCATAGTCATGAACGATTGATTGAATTATTCAGTAGGTCGATAGACAGGCGAGCAGAGGTTAAATAGAATATTATAAGTTACCATGTGTTCGCAAGTTTGATATAGAAATTTATCATGTGTCCGAGTTAAATATCAAACTCTCAGACACATGCTAGCGAATATATCTCGACGAGCACTTTTTTAAAAAGCTTTAAACCTGACTTGAAAGATGAGATTGGCCAAAATGGCGTCTGATCAGATTTAGGTATTTACAAAAAATAATTTTTATACCATCGTTTTCATGACCAAAAGTAGAGTCTAGTACCAGAGCGAAGCTCAAGGTACTAGACGGAAATTTAGGATTAACGAAACAAAATCAAAATAACTAGCATTGCGAGCATTTCTAAATTTTGATTGTTTGGTCACGTGACCTCGTGCATTCGCACCACATTCGATTTGAATGTTGTAACTTAAAACATTTATTATGATTTTTTTGTAATTATTCTCCTCTTTTACCAATCAAGTAATTATTTCTTAATTTAATTATTGAATTAGCATAATACAGCACATTTGTTTTCTTGCAATGCTAACATTTCAAGATGGCGGATGCAAGCCGATCAACAGTGAAAGATTGCCTATGTAATATCATCATTTTTGAAAAAAATTATTGGCAGCCATTTTTTTACACAATATTCATAAGTCAAAATTTCATAAAATCATTTGTACGTTGATCAATGTGCATTACACATAGAGGGAACAGATGTGTGTTATGCCTGAAACAATGGTGGCCGTCTCCGCAAGGGTCATGGGGCTAAAATTTGGAATGCCTGGTTTTCTTCTCTCTGCAGTGTGGTTTTCAATTAAACACATTTTCAGCAAACTTTGAGTCCACTATATTCGTCAACATTATAACATAAAGAACGTTTCTACAAGAAATATTTCGAAAATATAATTTTAGAAGATCGTCTTTCTTTGGTATAATACTGTTTGAATAAGTCAAACTCAAGCAAACACCATATTATATGATATTTGCAGTTCCAAAGTAGTTAAACACTTGGTAAGCAGCTGTAAACAGTAAGGGGCAGACAATGCGCATTTGTTGGCGGACAATTATATCATTGCGTGTATGGAACTGGAAGGATGGCAGGGGCCATGTATCATGTTCACATGACCCTCGATATGTTCCTTATGGTTAACCTTGTTGCTTAATAATGATAATATATTACATGATGCTATAATATTTACTTCCAAAACACGACTATAAATACATTGCTTAGCCGATTTCGTGAACCCCCACTTCAATTTGATATCTGTCGTGTTGCTATTTTACATTGTCAGACAATATATAACAGACAATATAAACATCCAGATATCATGTTTTAAACATCCAAAGCGAATGTTCTAGAAGGTGATGTTATCTAGTGTAATTATTTGTTAACGCATCATTAATGTAGGACGACAAAAACAAGCCAAAATCCCCCTTTGACTCTTCTCTTGTCTAAATTGAGCGTCCGAAAGAACAAATTCTTAAAAGACGTGTTTTGTTCAATTATTATTTTACAATTTATAAGTGTATTTAGTTGGATCCTTAACACCTGACATAATCATGTTTTAGTGGCAATTGAAATAGTTTGTATTTCATGTATTGACGTGATTTTGCTCATGAATCAAAAGGCATGATCAAAGCAGTTGGATTTAAAGAAAAAAATTAATTAAAGATCGTATTGTAATGATGTGTGTTTTATACATAATTACTTATTTCAATATTCATTATGGAAGACAGAGAATCCTATTTAACCTATTTCATGTGATGGTAGTATCATTTGTGAACATCATGTATAAATGATGAATCTTGTTGCAATTGATTTACTCCTAAGTGAAGAAGAGAAGAAGAGTGTTCTTCTTAAATTAGAACTGAGTGCAAGCATGATAGCATGCTTCTTGGCAGTTTCAAGATTTCTTTAGGGTGGTGGAAATCGCTCTTAGGCAGACTATACAGGTGATGAATTGCGAGCCTATTCACTTTTATATATATTCAATGATGAAGTTGAAACGTAGCCACTGTTGTATCGCTATTATATAAGCATATTCTTGTCGCATTCGATAACATGGAGATTAGTATTCATGTAGTATCCTTTAGAGAATAGTCTGTTAGACAATTACTGGTTACTGTCAATATCCGCTGCATTGGGCGGATCGAGTAAGTGGAGGCTGTTCATTCAGTATGAAAATCAAGTCCTTACAATGTACTATGATCGCCCTTTTATGACCACACTTATCTAGACTATTCTGGAAATATACTGTGTCTAATAATGAGCACCCTATCATTTACAGGCACTGAATGTTATGTATTCATCAATTGTCTTCACAGAAGCTAAATTCGTTAAGCTGCAAATGTGTCTAATTATTGATCTTGGTTTATTGAGCCTTACATAAAACCTGTAAAGACACTTTATGGGCATCAATGACGTGAAGTGTGAGGTTGTGACATCCCTTACACAATAGGCTCAATTAGATGTGAAAATTAAACTCTTACAATCTGTCAGGGAAACAAAAACAATCTAAATTGTTGGATATAACTCGACAAAGTTGGTGAAATTGGGCTTTTGATAGGCTTATAGAAGTTCGTATGTCATACAAGAAGGCTTGATATGAACTACAATTCTTTTATCCTTTAAACAACGACGTTTCAGGGCTATTTATATCTCTACTAGAACAAGGTCTCTTCTGCACAATCTTTTGATCATATCGATAGTTGTATATGTTTGGCATGAATCACCTGATGAAGGTTTGATAGTTCTAAGCCCGAGAACACAGTTCCCTCACACAGCCATCACACGCTCATACTCTGTAAATATCAGAAATTTGCACGAGCAGGCGGTAAGTGGTATACATAAAAAGTTTACTCACCGGTATAAATGAAGCAATTTACTCTTATCAACGGTTCCAAATTAACAAATGCCAAATATTCAAAACCTTTTAGAGTACTGTTAAAATACATCTAATAAATCATTAACAAAATATTTAACATTGATAGGTCTACAGCTTTTAATTTATCCAGACTGAGTGCAATTTCTTGATTTTAACTAAAACTTAAACCCAGCTGTTAAAGGGAGCGATAATGGGCATAAAAACAGCATATGATGAATCTGATGGTAACTGCCATTGTATGAAAATCTGTTTGTTCAAGATTCCTCAAAGAAAACAATCACTTTGAAAATGACATTTAATGATTCTTGAAACTGTTGATTGCACACTTAAATGCATAAATATCCTTTGTCATTGTGTTTTTTATGTTAGATATGAGAAACGATAAGATATAATTTTTATGTATAATTCTTTGGAACAGATTAATGAAGATTTAAAGGCATACTGCATTCCAAAGTTCTTTAAGGGGCGTTAATTTCGTAGCTATTTGCTCGAAGATGCACTCAATGTTTCAGGCTTAGAATCGTTTCTATCTTATCCACTTGCTTATTATCCCCCGCAACAACGAAGTTGCGGGGGGTATTAAAATGGGTACCGTCCGTCTGTCCGTTACACTTTGTGTCCGGCTCATAACTTTGTAACTAATCAACCATTTCAATTCAAATTCGTCATGGAAATGAAGAAACATGTGATAATGTGTCATGAAGAACAATTTTCTGAAAATCTACATAAAATATTAGGATTTTAGAGAAAAAGTGGTGAATTTGTAAGAAATCTGTTACAAGTCCCTCCGGCTCACAACTTCTAAACTAATCATCAAATATTGATCAAATTGGATATGTAGATACATAATCAAATGAGGGTGTGTCATGAAGAACAAATAAAATTTGACCTTTTTGGGCCAAAAATAAGGACTCTGTTGGAAGACTGTTACAAGCCTCGTCTGGCTCACAATGCAACTTCTAAACTAATCATCAAATATTGATCAAATTGGATATGTAGATACATAATCATATGAAGGTGTGTCATGAAGAACAATTTTGAAAATATTTTAATAAAATTTTGCCTTTTTGGGCAAAAAATGAGGACTCTGTTGGATGAGTGTTACAAGTTCTGTCCGGCTCACAACTTCTAAACTAATCATCAAATATTGATCAAATTGGATATGTAGATACATAATCATATGAAGGTGTGGCATGAAGAACAATTTTGAAAATATTGTTTTCATAATTTGGCCTTTTTTGGCCAAAAATGAGGACTCTGTTGGAAAACTGTTTCAAGTCCTGTCAGGTTACAACTTCTAAACTAATCATCAAATATTAATCAAATTGGATGTGTAGATACATAATCATATGAAGGTGTGTCATGAAGAACACTTTTGAAAATATGTTTGTAATACATATGATCAAATTGATCTTGGAGATCCAAATACTTAAATTTATTTGTTTGATTTTTATTTTGTCAGTTTACTCGAATTATGCCAATGAACATAAAGTTGGTATCATTTATTTTCTTATTAGAACAGTTTCCTTCATATCCTGAAAAATTGTGTTATTTTGAGCGGCAAAAATTAATCAGCAATATGAAAAGATAAAGCTATACATATTATACAATTTGCGGGGGATATAGCTCGACCATCTCAGCTGCTTGTTAGGTTATGTTTTCGTTCACGAGAGTCATTTATTTCTTTGAAAAAATGGTAATTAAGAAGACTAAAACTTTGATGCTTCAGCCTTTTTGTCAGTTAATATTTCCCTACGAATGAGGCAGTGATTCACGGCGACTAAATGGGAGCAGAAAGACTGGAAACTGCTGTCTCCGCGAAAAACAGTCCCACTTTCATTCCTAGTCCTCTATCACCTTTTCAGTGCTTAAGGGTTTGGTCTGGAGTAAGACATGCTGTCAGACTCCAAGAAGTGGTCTTTAGGGAGGATGGTTATTTCTATTACCCTTTCGTTCATTTTCTTGTCTGACATTTTCAGCGTGCTATTAAGTTTTATCAGACAACATTTCTGTCAATTTTCGTTTCAACCTCAGCCCTTTATTCGCGTGATTCTTTTAATCAGAACTCCTTGATTAACCTTGATTCTGGTAAGGGCACTGTAAAAAAGAAATGCGTTACACAGTTTTGCAATTGTAAATTGGCAATTTCCAATTTCCAACAATAAAGTCCTACCTGGTGATACTTTCTGCTTACATATCTATTGTTGTTTCGAACTACAAAAGCATTAGATTCAGTATGTCTTTGTCGTTCTTTCAAATATATCAATTTAAGGAGTAGCTTTGAAAGTTTGTTGTCGGCCTCAAACATATCATGTCAATTCAATTAAAAGTATTCTCTGTATATAGATAAATGCCTATCAGTTCAGTAGTTCAACAAATGGTTCCATCATTATTTGTCATAAGAAAAATAGCGTCTATAATTTAAATCCAAATCAGAAACCTTAGTATCTTAAGGATGTCTTTTCGACATTATTAGACATGAAGAACAGGAAATAAATATCTAAAAGTGTATAAGTTAATGATTATGATTTCAGGAATTTTCGTTCCAGTCTGCTGCCCAAGAGGGAAGTGATCAAGACTGGTAGCTATAGGAGTCAAACCAGGTATTTCAGTACAATGCAGAATATTTATTCTGTGGTGGTTTCCAATGTTCAATGCATATTTTGTCACAATTAATATGCACTTATATCATAACTCACTATATAACCAAATATAATGAGTCACCTCTTTAGCGCAGCTGTTTGGCTGAGATACAGATCAAACATAAAAATTCAGGTCTAGTTGATATATCTCCGGGCTTTTGATCCAATTCTTAGTAAATTAACCAGAACGATTATCAGTATACAATAAAAATGAAGTGAAATACGGAATTGATGGTAAGTGAATGCAGTTGACACTATGTTAGGTTTGACTTAGCAGCTTTCCATCCTGGAACCAAAAAGTATAGGGTTATACATAGATACTGAAAACATTATTTTATACATTATATTTACCAGTGGTTGATCTATTAAGATATAACAGGTTTCGATTCGTATTGAAAATGCAACAACGTTAAATTTGGGATAACACTGTTTTGCATATCAGATGGTACAGTCACATCAACCAAAGGACATCTGACAACAAAATCGACTCACCGAGTTCAAGTATAGAGTATTTCCAAGATATTTTTTGGTTTCAAGGAGGTTTGTCTCCAGACATTTTAGTATATATATTAAAATGAAGTCACGACCGTGTGGGCGGGACACATCAGGCTCTAATTGAGTTTTCAAAGCGTCTGCCTGTTTATTTCGGAGGCATTCTCAAAACCGGGTATAAAATCCTGCTTAAAAGTCTTAGTTATGCGTATATTGTCTCAATTCTATGTTCATTGCAGTCCCATAGTTAATCTTCCTTGAGATAATCATCTATCATTCTCAGAAAAATACATTACATAACCTCTTTCACATTTCAAAAACAATGTTGCTACATACTGTAAAAATATATGTCATAGAGTTGAGAACTGTGAAATGGAGAGATTTTAGAGTAAGTGGAAGGCGAAAGTACAGAAAGTAAGTGGACAGAATGGAAAAGGAAAGAAATAAGTTACGAATATACAGGACGGTTAAAGTTAACTATTGCCTAGCCACCAAGATGAGATGGGTGAACAGGCCAGCACTGGCCCTGTTAGATGTGAAGTGCCCCTCCCCCCAATGCTTAATGCTTTATCTGAAAGTGAAAAGTTATTTCATGTGTTGGCCACCTATTTTTGATTTTTGATACTGCCAAAACCTGCAAGGATATTTTAGATACACGGCGTTTATATGTAGACAAGTAATTTTAGGATATACACTCAGGGGCAAAAGAAACGATACTAACTTTCCAAACGAGTACAGAACAAAATCCTGTTGTAAATGAAATGCGACTACGAACCCTTGTGATAGACAAATTAGTTGTGAAGAAGTACTAAGAACTTAAAACATCAAAGTATGATATTTATAACTCTGTGACTGTTCAAATACACGAGGGGTCAGAAAACAGCTTTTTCAATGTTATTTCTGTTCATAATCTTTTAAATTGGAATACAAAAATTATGAAATGTAAAAATCTTATAAATATAAGATGTTATCAATATAAAAAACCCGGGTAGAAGTTAATTTGTTCACGCATTTTGCCTGTATGTTGTTTTAAAAACAAGAAAAAGGGTCATTTTCTCATTCCTATCTCGTCTAGTTAAGGAGATTTTTAAACGGCGTTTTTTGAAAGGCCTGTATTTCAACAATATTTCAAAAACGTTAACAGATATAGCTTTGAAATTAAAAACTTAGTTCAGTTAGCTCTTCAAGAAACAAATTAACCCAGATTCAGCCGTAACTATCACTCGTAGCTTGACCTATCATGTATTTTATATTGTATCGTTTCTTTTGCCCCTGAGTGTATTTTACTTATGTTTAATATCCTTTTTTGTGTTTATCCTTTGTCTTTCAATGATATATTTATGTGAAAATGTTCTTGTCTTAAAAAAGTCTCTCGTAACTCCAGAGGGAGTGGCTTGTATATTTTGTCAACAATTTATATGGTATGTATAATATATGTACAAGGTGAGACTAAAATGAAATAGTATGTCTGTATTTACCTGAGATACATTTGTCATTCTTTAAACAAGATATGTATCAACTGAACAAAAACCACATTTTCTGAGAATATATAAACATGTTTTAATTCCTTACTGTAATGGGATACGTTTTCATGTAGATTATTTATGTCTCACTTATTGACTAGTATGTCATACATGTCTTTTGCTTACCAAATGTTGTTCTTAATGACAGAAAACAGTACATTCGTGGAATTCAATGTTCATCGAACTGATAAAACTGGAAAAGCAAAGATTCGAACTTTAAAGATGACATTAGGAAATAGTAAGTCAATACTTTTAAAAGATATTTTCAAGGTTGTCTTTTTCACATGCCAAGAAAATTGAATTACATGTTTTCTAATTAACAAAGTGAAAAAGAGAAGCGAAGAGAAGTGTAATTATAAGTGCTTTCTGGTTTTCCTAGAATATCGAAGTGTGGTACATGTATACCAAAATTACCCATTTCTGCATATCAAGCACTTATTCGTCTTAGCAGTCAAGTAAAAATGTTTTTTTTTTTTTTTTTTATTTTTTTTTTTTTATTATTTTATTTCTTTTTTAGGTACATGTACATTTAGATTCAAACTACAAGAAAGTGACATTTTACATAGCAACATTTAAATATAGGCGAATTTTGCATACATGCAAGTATGCACAGTTTATATCAAATTTCCAATTACAATGGTAACAAAGGCATATAAAAAGAAGTGATTAGTTTTTGAATAGTAAATGGCAGGATGACCAAAATTTCATATATTTTGAGTAGTTGCAATTCGAATAACAGTTGTATTTATCAATGTTATATATTTTTTTCAGATCATTTTGAATGTATGTGAAGTTTGGTTTCAAACCAAATTGTTTTGCTTTGAAAATGGTGTATTTCACATTTGTAATTATCATGTTTAATACCCTGTTTCTGTATTCGGGGTATCCAAGACAAATGTTTCGTTTGGAAAACTTTATGTTCGCTTCAGTGTACGTCTCTATCCATTCCTTAACTTTGTTCCATAAGTGTTTAACAATTGGACAATCGAAAAATAGATGACTAATGGTCTCTTTCTCTTTATCACAAAAACTGCATTTATTTTCATCTTTCAATTTCATCTTTTGCAAAAGATCATTTGTCGGAAGAATTCTATGAAGTATGGAATATTGAAACCACTTTGTTTTGGAATTTAGATTAGACATGAAGGGTATTTCATTTATGTTATTCCATTCGCTTTCATTAATTGAACATTCAAGATCTAATTCCCACTTTTTTCGATACTTGTATTCTGTCATAGTGTTTTCTGTCTTTTGTAATACATCATAAAAGCTCCGACATCCCTTTTTCTTAGTAGCTATATTTTCAATAAAGTATGGAATAATGGGCATTTCTAGTTTTTTTTCTATTTTGATTTTGTATTTAAAAAAGTATGTTTTAATTGCCTTGATAATGCCAGCATATTCTAGGAAATTTGTCTTGCATTTGTATATTTCAGTTATTTCTAGGTAATTTAGAAATTTACCGTCACTTTTGATTATATCATTTATCAGGTAAATACCAGATTTTAACATATCCTTATTATGTATAGACTTGTTGTTTATTCTAACATTGTCATTATTCCATATTGGTTGGGATAAGATGTCAGATTGAGTTTTAACGGTATTCCCCATTTGTTTGTTAAAGCATCCCCATGCCTTTAAAACATCTTTCCAAAAATCGTTTGTTCTTGGGGTACAAACTTTCTCAGTGAGGGATGATTCAGTGTATTGATAAAAATCTCTGTGCATTGGTGATACGTTAATATAGAAAAGTTTCTTTAATTTTGAGTTACTTTCAGAATTGAAGAGCCTTTTGACCCAACTTATTTTTTGCGAAATGATTGTATTCCTTATATCTGGAACTCTAATCCCACCCTCTTTGAAGCTTCTAGTTATTATTGTCCGTTTAATTTTATCAGGTTTACCTTTCCAAATGAAACTAAATGCTAGCTTTTCGAGCTCTTTTAATATATTTTCACTTGGGTTTGGAAGTGTTGTAAAGATATGATTAAGTTTAGGTAGAATAAGACTTTTCAAAACTGTTGTTCTTCCAAGTGGGGTAAGATCTCTTCCAAGCCACTGGTTCATCGTTGTCCTAATTTGTTTTAGTTTCTCTTTATAGTTTCTCTCTACCATTTCTGCCAAGTTATGTGTGAAAGTTATGCCAAGGATAGTAAAATCTGTTTTAGACCAATCAAGTTTGTAATCTTTGCATATTGTCTTTTTTGAGTTCTTTAAGGAACCCATCCAGACAACTTGGGTTTTGCTTGTATTAATTTTAAGACCTGAAAAGGAGGCGTATTCTGCTAATGTTCGTAATGTAGCTTGAAGGCATGCTTCAGTCCCATCTAGTGTTAAAGAGGTATCGTCTGCAAACTGAGTAATCAAATATTCACTGTCACCTATTTTGATTCCTTTAATTTTTTTTATTATTACGAATCATAATGCTTAATATTTCAGCACAAAGAATAAATAAGTACGGCGAAAGCGGATCTCCTTGTCTGCATCCACGTGTGATTTCGAAGAAACCTGATGAAAAACCATTAACGAGTACACTTGAATTGATATTTCTATAAAATGTACATAACCATTTTTTATTGTTTTGCCAAAGTTGAAAAAGTCAAGAACCTTTTGGATAAATGTCCAATCTACAGAGTCAAAAGCTTTTTCGAAATCTATAAGAAGTAGAAGACCTGGGATTTCCATGCACTCTGCATATTCCATAATGTCATATATCTGCCTTGTACATTCCCCAATATATCTATTTGACAGAAAACCTCGTTGGTCTTCATTTATTATTTTTGGAAGTACTCTTTTCATTCGATTGGCAATTGTGGCTGATGCTATCTTATACGATACATTTAAAAGAGATATAGGTCTCCAGTTTTTTAAAAACTGCTTTGGTTTATCTTTTTTTGGGATACATGTTATTAGACCCTGTTTTTGGCTAATAGATAACTCACCTGTTCTGTAAGACATATTCAGCGATCGGATCAGAAAGGCATGCAAGTCCAACCAAAAAAATTTGTAAAATTCTACTGTAAAACCTGATGGGCCGGGACTTTTTTCATTTTTCATGTTTTTAAGTGATCTTAAAACCTCATCATACTCTAATTCTCCTTCGAGCAAATCTTTGTCTAAATCAGAGAGTTTTGGTACCTCACAATTTTTAAAGAGTTCCTCTAGATCGATTGGCGAACAGTTTTGCTTCGTATATATATTTTTATAATAGCATCTAGTTTCGTTTATTATTTCTTTAGTGTTAGAGATGGTTTTGTTTTCTTGTGTTTCTAATTTTGTTATAGATTTATTAATAAAATTCCTTTTTTCTAGGGATAAAAAGTATTTGGTCGGTTTTTCTCCTTTTTCCTTCCATTCACTTTTGGACCTTAATATCACACCTTCAGCCTTAACGCTAATTATATTTTCAAGTTTTAGATTGACATCGTTTTTTTGCTCGCTATATTATGCTATAGCCAATGGTATTTGAATAAGGCGAAGACGAAATAGCTTTTGGACACAGGATGACTTAATGGCTGTCAATGAAGTTGGTCGAGAATATATCCTAAGGGTATGATGTTGATAACTGAATTATCCAATCACGATAGTGATTCACAGTGTTTTATGTTTGTGCCCTCGTTTTGTATAATTGATGTCACAGCTACTCTTCACAAGTTTGTCATGTGTTATGTTTTTTTCGTGTAATTCTCATTAGAAGAATATAACCCTTTTGATGATTTTTGATATTTTGGATCTATTAGATTTAAGAATTTCTTTCTTATAAAATATAATCATGCAATTATTCATAATAAAATCATAATCATAATGTCTAAATGCAGTTGATGTCAACTCATTTGAAGCAATTTAGTTACTTTTTTCCCCTCTTTTCATGTGGCAACGACTTAATATTTTGATGAAGGATTCCCTAGAAGAAATCGATACTACTGTATAAAAAAAGACTTCCTGATTCGAGAAAAAATATCATTGGTGTCAATTGGATTCTTTGTGACATTTGTATTTAATTGTTAATTGTGTATGAATCCAATAAAGTAGTTAAATGAAATAAATAAAAAGGTAAAAGAATGTGGACTTTGTTAATGACATTATACATGTATAATTTCTACATTAGGACTTACTTTAACGGAACACGTTTTATGCATTTTTATACCCCCGCTACGACGTAGTCGGGGGTATATAGCCCTCCGCATGTCCTCCCGTGCGTGCGTCCGTGCGTGCGTCCGTCCGTGCGTCCGTGCGTGCGTGCGTCCGGCCGTCCGTCCGAAATCGTTTCCAGAGCATTACTCTAAAACTATACCACTTACAAACTTCAAATTTGGTATGGTAGTAGCCTATATGATGTCGTTGTGCCTCTAAGGGGTTTCACCTCCAACGTTCATATAATTTTTGAAATTTTGACCAAAACACCATCCGATTTTTGGACTTTGTCTAATTTCCGGAGCATAATTAAATAACTATACCACTTGGAAACTTCAAATTTGGTATGGCAGTAGCCTACATGATACTGTTGTGCCTTTAAGGGGTTTCACCTCAAACGTTCAAATAATTTTTGAAATTTTGACCAAAAAACTCAGATTTTTTAACTTTGTCTCGTTTCCTGAGCATAATTAAAAAACTATACCACTTGGAAATTTCAAATTTGGTATTGCAGTAGCCTATATGATGCTGGTGAGCCTTTTAGGGGTTTCACTTCCAACGTTCAAATAATTTTTGAAATTTTGACCAAAAACGGTCAGATATTTGGAAATTGTGTCGTTTCCGGAGCATAATTTAAAAACTATACCACTTGGAATTTTCAAACTTGTTATGGCAGTAACCTAAGTGATGCTGTTGTGCCTTTTAGGGGTTTTAATTCCAACGTTCAAATAATGTTTGAAATTTTGACTAAAAACGGTCAGATATTTGGACTTTGTGTCGTTTGTGGATCATAATTTAAAAACTATACCACTTGGAATTTTCAAACTTGTTATGGCAGTAACCTAAGTGATGCTGTTGTGCCTTTTAGGGGTTTTAATTCCAACGTTCAAATAATGTTTGAAATTTTAACCAAAAACGGTCAGATTTTTGGACTTTGTGTCGTTTCCGGATCATAATTTAAAAACTATACCACTTGGAATTTTCAAACTTGTTATGGCAGTAACCTAAGTGATGCTGTTGTGCCTTTTAGGGGTTTTAATTCCAACGTTCAAATAATGTTTGAAATTTTGACCAAAAACGGTCAGATATTTGGAATTTGTGTCGTTTCCGGAGCATAATTTAAAAACTATACCACTTGGAATTTTCAAACTTGTTATGGCAGTAACCTAAGTGATGCTGTTGTGCCTTTTAGGGGTTTTAATTCCAACGTTCAAATAATGTTTGAAATTTTGACTAAAAACGGTCAGATATTTGGACTTTGTGTCGTTTCTGGATCATAATTTAAAAACTATACCACTTGGAATTTTCAAACTTGTTATGGCAGTAACCTAAGTGATGCTGTTGTGCCTTTTAGGGGTTTTAATTCCAACGTTCAAATAATGTTTGAAATTTTAACCAAAAACGGTCAGATATTTGGACTTTGTGTCGTTTCCGGATCATAATTTAAAAACTATACCACTTGAAATTTTCAAACTTGGTATGGCAGTAACCTATATGATGCTGTTGTGCCTTTTAGTTTGAAAACAGTAGGTTGAAAAGCAAGCTTGTAAATATATTTCCTAATGATAAACACATACCGTATAAACATTGTAAATGTGACTGTTTTGCCTTTAAGTTATCTTTTGGGAAGAAACCAAAAGAAAGGGATTGTGACCTTTTGTGATACTCATATGGACATTTTATGAACATACATGTAGAACATGACTGATATTGTTACCACTGCAAAGAATACATATATTGGAATGTTGATACCACTGCAAAGAATACATATATTGGAATATAAATTGACCTACATGGAACTGAATGGAAGGTGAGAGATTGTTGAAAAACATTTATTATCATAGTTATACCAGTTCACACCTATTCAGACAAATTAAATTTTAATGTTATTTTCTATGTCATGTGATGGAAAAATACAGTAACAATCCTAGGACTTATCAGAACATATGACTCTTCACTATTTTCGTCAAAGAAAGGTGGTCAAACTACAGGCGGGGATATGTGAGCTGCGCTCACTTTTGCCTTGTATTATCATACAAACTATTTCCTATATTATGAAAGTTAAAAATTTATGTTTACATAAATGTTTCCCTTTTTCTGCTGATTATTCATACAGATGTTTTGCCGACTGTTTGAACTGTGTGATTATATTGTTTTCAGTGAGTGAAGTCATTATGCGTTGGACTCCATATTTCGTGATGGCAGCCTATTGGTAGTTTGACAAGTGAGTAATAAAGAGAATAATCTATGAGTGGTTTCAAATTGGCATCACAAACGAGAACAATAACAGAATGTTTTATACGATTTTATTAATGTTTATCACACATAGGCTGTACTTATCTAAAACATAATTGTTAATTGTAAAATTGGTTTTGCTGGCACATGCATAGTAACGATACATGTTTGATAAATGTAAGAAAAGAATAAGATAGGGATATGAAGTATGTATTTGTAGTCACAAACGCAAATATTTATAAACTTTGTTATCATATCAAGGGAACTGGTAGCTATACAGGTTCGATGATGTTCAATTCATTATAATAGCAATAAACTGGTAGAATTGTGATCGTTACCTGAATTTTTTTGTAAATATAGTTTGCTTTGAGTAAAAAGTAAAATTGGTCATTCAATGATGAACGGTTAAGGTAGATCCTTTAAACTAAACTTATGATGTTTGTTTAAGGATTGTTTTACATGTTTTGGGCCTCTATCGATGTATAACAGCAACAAATTGTATAAAATCGCGTAGCGTAGCGTAGCGATTTTATAAAAAATTTGTTGCTGTTATACATCGATAGAGGCACAAAACATGTAAAACAATCCTTATAATTACAAAATCAACATTTAAGCAAAGTTTTTGGTAATTATTTTCAAAAAATCTATCACCAATGTCGTGACATTGTGGTTTGTTACACGAAACAATACAAAGTTGAATCAAAATTGAGAACTCCATAAACTAAAACGGCCGAAGATTTAATTTCGTTTTCGCAACCATTGACATCCCAATGCAATCACAATTCGTCTTAACCGGATTCCGCATTTTCGAAATAACCCTTATAAGCATATCACACGACGTTCAAAATGTCCGCCGTTTGCCAGACGCTCCGAGCGGACAAGCTTGAGGACTCGTAGTTATTAAAATGCAGTCTTTCCGGTGAATGTATGGATTGTATTAGAGAAGAATGTATTTACTCGTTACAAACGCAGGTTGGAAGTGATAAGATATGTTATATCTGTCTTTGCAACAGAACGTAACTCGCAACTGTCAAAACCGGACTATTGCGTCAGGTGATTGTGACGTCACAAGGAATGAATGCACATTGTATGGTTGCAGATTTTTCTGCATTTATCGAGAAATGGCAGCAGGTGTTTGAGCGCTCTCGTCCAATCAGAATCGCGGAAATTAGTGTAACAAATCCATTTTGTAATTATTCTTTAATAGTGGCCTCTTGAAGCAACATTCAAACTCTTTGAAACCTACTCTGTATCATTTTAATTAGCACCCATATCAGGATGGAGGATGCATGTGAGGGCAGTGTATTACACTCGAATGTATTATATAAACCTCAAGCGTCATATGTGGGTTGTTGTTGGAGTAATTATTTTCTAGGATTACCTCCCTCCAGGTCCATATGCAATATAACAGAGACATTCATGTACAGTCCCATTGACATTCGATAGAATATCCAGGGGACATCTTATACAATTATCTTTACTAGGCTTGGAAGTGGACATTTGCGATACTTGAAATTCTCGAAATTTTGTTGTGTCATGTATGTTATTTTCATGTACATATTATTTATTACTTATATATTATGTTTGATTCTAAATTCATATGCAATAGTGTATTTTAAATGTCCTACATAAAAAAACTGCTGCAATAGTTTAACCAAATGTGTCGTCCATTTTTTTCGCTTTATATGACACTTATTTACGATTTTGGTTGAAAATAGAAACTCGCAAAGCCATTTAGGCTGTTTCCAACTAAGCGGTTTTCTATTTTCAACCAAAACATGAAAGCATGTTTTAATCTTTATGTAAACACTTACAATAAGAAAGTATCACCATCTTAAATACAGAGAAGCTGCCAAGAAGATGGACCAGGCACAACAAGGACTGTTCCTCTTCGCGGTGTCAAATGCATGTATGGATCCCATTGTATATTTCAAGTTTTGCCTCTACGTTATAAAGAGTTGGAAATTCAGAAGCAATTGCAAGATAGAGTAAAGCAGGGAACTTAATTTACATTATATGTTGACGTAAAAAGGGGGCTTATGATACACGACACACGGTAAGACAACCTAAAGGTGCAGTTTCTGACAAGTTCCTTATTTGGGTTTCTACCCCCTACCACTGGTTCCCTCTCCTGTTAACGTTATATATCATGAACCATTGCATTCAATCTTGTTAATGTTAGTGATAATGTGAAGACATTAATCGATTTGAGTGACAATGTCATTATTTAGGAACAACTTATCCTATTGTTTGCGCGATATCAGTTGATATCTGTTAATTTCATCGTCTCGTTTTTTGGCTGTCTCTATTTTTGGATTATGAAGCCACTTCATGTAATTTATGTTCATGATGTAGTTAATATATTTTAGAATGCCGTAAATCTTTATCAAAGTTTCCTAACGCTCTCTCTTGAACCGCTGCACCCAAACTGAATGTCTTTATATACTGGATCTATCATGCAGGCCTCCTTCTCATCAAATTCGTGACAACATATATTATAAATCAATCACAGTTTCCTATAAAATTGAAACAAATTAGTGAAATGGTCCAATTGAACCTTCTTGAGTGGCGGGTCATGTAATAGTTAATATTATGAAAATGTTCTACACATGTAAAAGCATTCTATTTTTGAATTAAGTTATCAAAGTTTAAAAAGACATGTATTTGCAGTTTGCACTGCAGTATGAAATATCTCAAACATACAATACATCAAAAGATTTTCTTCAACTTCATGACAACATGATTCAAACTTAACAACACTCCTCATGTTATCTTCCGTTTGTACGACGTTTGCATTTCTAATGAGCATTTTGTGTTCTAAGAGCTATCAATGCATCCATGAATAACCTTCCTACAAAAAATACTCGAAATCTTGCAGAATCCTATGATAGAAATATGATTTAAATCATATTGCTACTAAAATTTAGACTAACAAAATGAAAAGCCAATGTTAGAAATATGATTAAGATAAACAGTTGGTGTAATTGCTAAGTCACAAAAACAATTATGATATAAGTTGTAACTATGTTGAACAAGACTGTTTACCTTATTGTAATTAAATGTTTCCTTACTCAATACCTACGATTATTTCTATAAACAACTATGGATATAGAGCAGATGGGAGATTTTCAGCATTTTTTTAAGATGAAGCATTTTTATTATAAATATTGTCTTTTCCTTAAAAAATATTGATTAGAGGAGGTTTGTCTTTACCGTAGACAACAATCTTATAATCTAAATTTCATATTTTCACCATCAATTTTCCACCAACAGGTATGTTCACAACCACGTTCAGGAGAGAAGCCAATCGATGGAAAGAGTGCTTTAAACGACGTTTGAGTGGCGCAGGATTACCTCTCTCCCAGCAATCACTTCACAGAAATTGGAATAGGTTTCGTGACGGCTTTACAAGTCATTCAGAGAGGGATATCGCTGTCTCCCTGACATTCAAACCAGCATTAAGATGTCGTGATAATGCGATCTCTGTTTGAGTACATTGACAATTTGCATTTTAGTTGCATACTTGATTAAGGAATGAAAAATGCTTAATAATGTTGGAATTTGAACTGTCGTTTACTGAAACTATTGATTGTGATAATGAGACATTTCTTATTTGAAGAATTCATCATTCACACATTGCCCCACAATCTGCAAATTACTTTAACAATCTAGGAATGAAACATTTCCCTAGATTGTTCAATATAATTGATCAAGTTAGCTTATGCTACTAAAGAGTTAGTTTGGCCTTTTGTAAATTCAGATTATTCATTTCAATCCAAAACAGATATTGTTATCACACTTAATCTATTACTTCATATCTAATTTATGACATATTGTCAATTCATAACCGTGGGATACCTGTAGATAATGTACATCTTATTCCAGGATCGACCAGTATGATTGAAAATGTCATAGTCATGAACAATTGATTGAATTATTCAGTAGGTCGATAGACAGGCGAGCAGAGGTTAAATAGAATATTATAAGTTACCATGTGTTCGCGAATTTGATATGGAGATTTATCATGTGTCCGAGTTAAATATCAAACTCTCAGACACATGCTAACGAATATATCTCGACGAGCACTTTTTTTAAATGCTTTAAATCTGGCTTAAAGGATGAGATTGGCCAAAATGGTGTCTGATCAGATCAGTTTTACCCTTTTATTTAGGTATTTACAAAAAATAATTTTTATACCATCGTTTTAATGACCAAAAGTAGAGTCTAGTACCAGAGCGAAGCTCAAGTTACTAGACGGAAATTTAGGATTAACGAAACAAAATCAAAATAACTAGCAATGCGGGCATTCCTAAATTTTGATTGTTTGGTCACGTGACCTCGTGCATTCGCACCACATTCGATTTGAAGCGGCCGTAGAAACCTCGTCATGGCGGACTGTCAAAGGCCAAGTGAGTTTGATTGTGTCAGAGTTATAGATAAGACAGGCATCATAGCAGAATGTACAGGTTGGTTTGAGAGTACAATAAACACATAGCGATGACTATTAACTTAACTGATGTTCATAGATCGGCTTTCTGTTTCTGTTTGCATGATTTTAATCTTGAGCTCGCTGATAGACAATCTTGCTGCGAGTGAGCAGGCCAACATGCCGTTGAGATGCGGTATGACACTAGGGGTACCAATCTATTTTTTTAAGAACATTTTACTTATACCAGTATACATGACGCTACAGCAATCGAGCGTAGCGTAGCCTTGTTTACCGAACAAAGGGCAAGGAAGATAACTCTTGACACTACGTCATTGCTTGTTACTAGGAGAGCGCATGCCCAAGTTTAACATAGCTAAATATACCTACAGCACGCGACCAGTTTTGACCAATGGTAAACTGACATGGCTGTGCAGGTCATGAACAAGAGTGAGTGTCGCTTTATAAAGTAACAAGTAAACTGATAACGAAATGATAAGGGCTATCTTTAAGTGCCTCCTCGATCATATTAACAACACATACTAGAGAAAGGTTTTGCTGCATGATATGACAAGTCATATAGTTTATATATATATATCTGAACCGAGCAAACAAAACAACGTTGTGGCAACGTTGTGACAACGTTGTAATTTGGTTGTGACAACGTTGTAAAATAACGTTGTGACAACGTAAAAGTGAATGGTTGTGTAAACGTTGTGACAACGTTGTAAAATAACGTTGTGAAAAACCTACACACAACCTTCACACAACGTTGTGAAATAACCTATGCACAACGTTGTGAAAAGACCTACACACAACGTTGTTAAAAGACCTGCATTCAACCAGGATGCAACATTTATATGTGTTGCGTTATTATGTATTATATGTATGATGTTTGTCCAACCATAAGGAAAACAATATGTGAACTCTTGATACATCTCCATGACCGCTCAAGTTCTAGGATAGTCAAAGCTTATTTGAAGTTGCTGTATATTCATTGTCACTTTCGTAATGAATTACTGACACACTTTAAAAACGAAAATTGGCCATTCAATGATGAACGGTTAAGGTAGATCCTTTAAACTAAACTTATGATGTTTGTTTAAGGATTGTTTTACATGTTTTGGGCCTCTATCGATGTATAACAGCAACAAATTGTATAAAATCGCGTAGTGTAGCGTAGCGATTTTATACAAAATTTGTTGCTGTTATACATCGATAGAGGCACAAAACATGTAAAACAATCCTTATAATTACAAAATCAACATTTTAGCAAAGTTTTTGGTAATTATTTTCAAAAAATCTATCATCAATGTCGTGACATTGTGGTTTGTTACACGAAACAATACAAAGTTGAATCAAAATTGAGAACTCCATAAACTAAAACGGCCGAAGATTTAATTTCGTTTTCACAACCATTGACATCCCGATGCAATCACAATTCGTCTTAACCGGATTCCGCATTTTCGAAATAACCCTTATTAGCATATCACACGACGTTCAAAATGTCCGCCGTTTGCCAGACGCTCCGAGCGGACAAGCTTGAGGACTCGTAGTTATTAAAATGCAGTCTTTCCGGTGAATGTATGGATTGTATTAGAGAAGAATGTATTAACTCGTTACAAACGCAGGTTGGAAGTGATAAGATATGTTATATCTGTCTTTGCAACAGAACGTAACTCGCAACTGTCAAAACCGGACTATTGCGTCAGGTGATTGTGACGTCACAAGGAATGAATGCACATGGTATGGTTGCAGATTTTTCTGCATTTATCGAGAAATGGCAGCAGGTTTTTGAGCGCTCTCGTCCAATCAGAATCGCGGAAATTAGTGTAACAAATCCATTTTGTAAATATTCTTTAATAGTGGCCTCTTGAAGCAACATTCAAACTCTTTGAAACCTACTCTGTGTCATTTTAATTAGCGCCCATATCAGGATGGAGGATGCATGTGAGGGCAGTGTATTACACTCGAATGTATTATATAAACCTCAAGCGTCATATGTGGGTTGTTGTTGGAGTAATTATTTTCTAGGATTACCTCCCTCCAGGTCCATATGCAATATAACAGAGACATTCATGTACAGTCCCATTGACATTCGATAGAATATCCAGGGGACATCTTATACAATTATCATTACTAGGCTTGGAAGTGGACATTTGCGATACTTGAAATTCTCGAAATTTTGTTGTGTCATGTATGTTTTTTTCATGTACATATTATTTATTACTTATATATTATGTTTGATTCTAAATTCATATGCAATAGTGTATTTTAAATGTCCTACATAAAAAAAACTGCTGCAATAGTTTAACCAAATGTGTCTTCCATTTTTTTCGCTTTATATGACACTTATTTACGATTTTGGTTGAAAATAGAAACTCGCAAAGCCATTTAGGCTGTTTCCAACTAAGCGGTTTTCTATTTTCAACCAAAACATGAAAGCATGTTTTAATCTTTATGTAAACACTTACAATAAGAAAGTATCACCATCTTAAATACAGAGAAGCTGCCAAGAAGATGGACCAGGCACAACAAGGACTGTTCCTCTTCGCGGTGTCAAATGCATGTATGGATCCCATTGTATATGGCAAGTTTTGCCTCTACGTTATAAAGAGTTGGAAATTCAGAAGCAATTAACCTATCGCCAGACGAGAGATAACCACGCCCCTTGAAATAAAGGGAGGTAACTCTTGTTATGTCCGACAAACAAAGGCACGTTGTCACTGACGCGAGCGTAACGGACAATGGTATTCCGTTTGTAATAACTGCCTAATTATAGAATGCAGAACAAAATAACCAATTGAAAAAGTTTCTGTATGGTTCATTATCCTAATTTCAATAATTTTCAAACACATTTGACGAATATATATTTTGTGTGCAACAGAAAACAAATGCGGAAGTGCCGATTATGTAGTATGACGGACATAAGAAATCACGAAGATTTATAGGAAAAAATGACATATCTGATCATATAAATAAAAAATCTCTTATATGTTTTGATGAACCAATCCATTACGCTTTTGTAAATTCATATAAAGTATATGTACCACACTCCTCCGACCCCCGACCCCGGCGCCCCCTCAAGATAATAAACAAAAACAATAACAAAAAGTGCAGATGCTGCTTAATATTGTTGCCGGGATGCGTACTATATGTCAATTACGACAACAGAAACAACTAAGTTTATTCCTTGTTATTATTAAATTTTTACGTAATAACATCAACAGTTCATGTTGATTTTTGAAAACTTATATATTGTAAGGAGATTGTCAAAATCCATACTGTCAAAATATATAGTTAATGGTGACAATCATCTATTTACAAATATATCATGTATAGACTTAGCGGCAAAGTAACTTAAAAACGACGAAGGGGCCTTCCATAATAGTAATATTCATTTTAACAGGAAGACTAAAAATATTTTTTATATTTCATAATTTTCATTAGCCACTTAACGGCCCCGAAACTCAGGGGCCGTTAAGTGGCTAAATTGTCATTGCTGTGGACTAGTGTAGATACTTTATATCCTTTTCTTTTCTCCTTATTTTATAGAAATAAAACTTAAGAAATAACCTTATACAATGTTCAGTTTAGAATCTTTTTGTAATCTTATTCAAACACAAATATTTCCTTCAATGATGATATTTTTTTATCAACTATTTACTTATATTCATGGATATATGAACAGAATTTAAGGTCAAATGTGTAGTGAATTGAAGTCGTATGTTGAATGTTTGTAAGGAGTACATGCACTGAAAGAAGAAAACAGTATTCTGCATTGTCAATAGAAGTAAGCAAATTTGAAATCATACTGCACTCATATTATATAACAGTGGATTTTGTCATGAATGCTTCGATCAGCAACATGTCAAAACTTAAAAACAAAGCTAGGTTGATCAGATATTGGGAAAGACAGCTTTGACAATGACCTATTACAGACTTTATATACATTTTCTGCATATGAAATTGGCCATTGCCTCATATCAATAGTAAGCTTCAAAATGTAAAGGGTCAGTTTTTCATCAATTTTCAATTTTCCAATCCTTGTAAAAATGACAATTAATCAAAAATTTCAAATGAATTATGGATCCCCCCCCACCCCCCCTAGAAAATATGAACACTTTTCAATTAAAAAGATTAGCTATGTTTATAAATTCTAAATGACATGATCAGCCACTTGAATATTGTTTGAAGGCAATATTATTGAAGATTTGTGAAACTTACTAAACAATTTTAGCAATATTTGATAATAAGCACAGTAATGATTTTGTTAAATTATGCAAACATAGTATCTGTGGATTTATTGTCCAAAATAGTAATAAGCATATAACTCTGATACTTTTTAATTTGATGATATCTTAAGATTTTGAAATACAATATATATTGAAACTATTTGCCTATTTGTTCCAAACAACATAAATGTATAATAATCAAACTATTGAAAATTATATGATATGTTGATGACAATATTTCTTTTATTCTTAATTTTAACATTGCATTTAGAGTTAATTTTCTATCAAATATAATCTTATATAAATCCTTGATAAAAAGTGCTAGCACTAGTTTTCAATGTGAGAACTTTTAAGACCTTAATTAATAATTATTCATTCATTTACAATATATATATTTCCATTTAATACCAATTTTTGAGCGATAATTTTATGTTATCCGTGCTAATGTTGTAATTACATAGTTCATATGATAATTCACGATGTCTGATAATTATATACACGAAACTATTCAAACGACAAATAACCAAATAAAGTTTTGCTTGAAATCTACTGTGTGTTTTGAAAATGCAGTATTTCATGGTCGTTTATGCCTTCAATGAAAATCAAACATGAACTTAGAGAATGCAAAATATGTCTACAAAATGCCCCAAAATGAATTAACAGCAACAGTCATAAATACTTACGATACCCTTTGTTCATATTTTATTCATAAGTATGTTGTAAAAAAATGGAAAATTAATTCTTGGTCTGTCACCGCTTCGAGTTTTCCCGTTTCAACGTCTATTTGCACTATGTGATACAACCTCTTCCGAAGATGACACATGTTATCATCTTTATCTGGGTTTTACGACGGTACTCAAGAAACCAGCTGCACAAGTCTTGTGTCCAAAAAGCATTTTCTGACATCGGATGCAGAGGAAATCAAACAAGGAAGTAAAACACGATTCTTTGTTTGACGGACAAAATGGCGTCGGCAACGAGGCCAATGGCGCAATGAATATATGACGCTCTATGATTGGTCGGAAAATATATTTGATTGACAGGTGGCGATAGGTTAATTGCAAGATAGAGTAAAGCAGGGAACTTAATTTACATTATATGTTGACGTAAAAAGGGGGCTTATGATACACGACACACGGTAAGACAACCTAAAGGTGCAGTTTCTGACAAGTTCCTTATTTGGGTTTCTACCCCCTACCACTGGTTCCCTCTCCTGTTAACGTTATATATCATGAACCATTGCATTCAATCTTGTTAATGTTAGTGATAATGTGAAGACATTAATCGATTTGAGTGACAATGTCATTATTTAGGAACAACTTATCCTATTGTTTGCGCGATATCAGTTGATATCTGTTAATTTCATCGTCTCATTTTTTGGCTGTCTCTATTTTTGGATTATGAAGCCACTTCATGTAATTTATGTTCATGATGTAGTCAATATATTTTAGAATGCCATAAATCTTTATCAAAGTTTCCTAATGCTCTCTCTTGAACCGCTGCACCCAAACTGAATGTCTTTATATACTGGATCTATCATGCAGGCCTCCTTCTCATCAAATTCGTGACAACATATATTATAAATCAATCACAGTTTCCTATAAAATTGAAACAAATTAGTGAAATGGTCCAATTGAACCTTCTTGAGTGGCGGGTCATGTAATAGTTAATATTATGAAAATGTTCTACACATGTAAAAGCATTCTATTTTTGAATTAAGTTATCAAAGTTTAAAAAGACATGTATTTGCAGTTTGCACTGCAGTATGAAATATCTCAAACATACAATACATCAAAAGATTTTCTTCAACTTCATGACAACATGATTCAAACTTAACAACACTCCTCATGTTATCTTCCGTTTGTACGACGTTTGCATTTCTAATGAGCATTTTGTGTTCTAAGAGCTATCAATGCATCCATGAATAACCTTCCTACAAAAAATACTCGAAATCATGCAGAATCCTATGATAGAAATATGATTTAAATCATATTGCTACTAAAATTTAGACGAACAAAATGAAAAGCCAATGTTAGAAATATGATTAAGATAAACAGTTTGTGTAATTGCTAAGTCACAAAAACAATTATGATATAAGTTGTAACTATGTTGAACAAGACTGTTTACCTTATTGTAATTAAATGTTTCCTTACTCAATACCTACGATTATTTCTATAAACAACTATGGATATAGAGCAGATGGGAGATTTTCAGCATTTTTTTAAGATGAAGCATTTTTATTATAAATATTGTCTTTTCCTTAAAAATATTGATTAGAGGAGGTTTGTCTTTACCGTAGACAACAATCTTATAATCTAAAATTCATATTTTCACCCTCAATTTTCCACCAACAGGTATGTTCACAACAACGTTCAGGAGAGAAGCCAATCGATGGAAAGAGTGCTTTAAACGACGTTTGAGTGGCGCAGGATTACCTCTCTCCCAGCAATCACTTCACAGAAATTGGAATAGGTTTCGTGACAGCTTTACAAGTCATTCAGAGAGGGATATCGCTGTCTCCCTGACATTCAAACCAGCATAAAGATGTCGTGATAATGCGATCTCTGTTTGAGTACATTGACAATTTGCATTTCAGTTGCATACTTGATTAAGGAATGAAAAATCCTCAATAATGTTGGACTTTGAACTGTCGTTTACTGAAACTATTGATTGTGATAATGAGACATTTCTTATTTGAAGAATTCATCATTCACACATTGCCCCACAATCTGCAAATTACTTTAACAATCTAGGAATGAAACATTTCCCTAGATTGTTCAATATAATTGATCAAGTTAGCTTATGCTACTAAAGAGTTAGTTTGGCCTTTTGTAAATTCAGATTATTCATTTCAATCCAAAACAGATATTGTTATCACACTTAATCTATTACTTCATATCTAATTTATGACATATTGTCAATTCATAACCGTGGGATACCTGTAGATAATGTACATCTTATTCCAGGATCGACCAGTATGATTGAAAATGTCATAGTCATGAACAATTGATTGAATTATTCAGTAGGTCGATAGACAGGCGAGCAGAGGTTAAATAGAATATTATAAGTTACCATGTGTTCCCGAATTTGATATGGAGATTTATCATGTGTCAGAGTTAAATATCAAACTCTCAGACACATGCTAACGAGCACTTTTTTTAAATGCTTTAAATCTGGCTTAAAGGATGAGATTGGCCAAAATGGTGTCTGATCAGATCAGTTTTACCCTTTTATTTAGGTATTTACAAAAAATAATTTTATACCATCGTTTTAATGACCAAAAGTAGAGTCTAGTACCAGAGCGAAGCTCAAGTTACTAGACGGAAATTTAGGATTAACGAAACAAAATCAAAATAACTAGCAATGCGGGCATTCCTAAATTTTGATTGTTTGGTCACGTGACCTCGTGCATTCGCACCACATTCGATTTGAAGCGGCCGTAGAAACCCCGTCATGGCGGACTGTCAAAGGCCAAGTGAGTTTGATTGTGTCAGAGTTATAGATAAGACAGGCATCATAGCAGAATGTACAGGTTGGTTTGAGAGTACAATAAACACATAGCGATGACTATTAACTTAACTGATGTTCATAGATCGGCTTTCTGTTTCTGTTTGCATGATTTTAATCTTGAGCTCGCTGATAGACAATCTTGCTGCGAGTGAGCAGGCCAACATGCCGTTGAGATGCGGTATGACACTAGGGGTACCAATCTATTTTTTTAAGAACATTTTACTTATACCAGTATACATGACGCTACAGCAATCGAGCGTAGCGTAGCCTTGTTTACCGAACAAAGGGCAAGGAAGATAACTCTTGACACTACGTCATTGCTTGTTACTAGGAGAGCGCATGCCCAAGTTTAACATAGCTAAATATACCTACAGCACGCGACCAGTTTTGACCAATGGTAAACTGACATGGCTGTGCAGGTCATGAACAAGAGTGAGTGTCGCTTTATAAAGTAACAAGTAAACTGATAACGAAATGATAAGGGCTATCTTTAAGTGCCTCCTCGATCATATTAACAACACATACTAGAGAAAGGTTTTGCTGCATGATATGACAAGTCATATAGTTTATATATATATATCTGAACCGAGCAAACAAAACAACGTTGTGGCAACGTTGTGACAACGTTGTAATTTGGTTGTGACAACGTTGTAAAATAACGTTGTGACAACGTAAAAGTGAATGGTTGTGTAAACGTTGTGACAACGTTGTAAAATAACGTTGTGAAAAACCTACACACAACCTTCACACAACGTTGTGAAATAACCTATGCACAACGTTGTGAAAAGACCTACACACAACGTTGTTAAAAGACCTGCATTCAACCAGGATGCAACATTTATATGTGTTGCGTTATTATGTATTATATGTATGATGTTTGTCCAACCATAAGGAAAACAATATGTGAACTCTTGATACATCTCCATGACCGCTCAAGTTCTAGGATAGTCAAAGCTTATTTGAAGTTGCTGTATATTCATTGTCACTTTCGTAATGAATTACTGACACACTTTAAAAACGAAAATTGGCCATTCAATGATGAACGGTTAAGGTAGATCCTTTAAACTAAACTTATGATGTTTGTTTAAGGATTGTTTTACATGTTTTGGGCCTCTATCGATGTATAACAGCAACAAATTGTATAAAATCGCGTAGTGTAGCGTAGCGATTTTATACAAAATTTGTTGCTGTTATACATCGATAGAGGCACAAAACATGTAAAACAATCCTTATAATTACAAAATCAACATTTTAGCAAAGTTTTTGGTAATTATTTTCAAAAAATCTATCATCAATGTCGTGACATTGTGGTTTGTTACACGAAACAATACAAAGTTGAATCAAAATTGAGAACTCCATAAACTAAAACGGCCGAAGATTTAATTTCGTTTTCACAACCATTGACATCCCGATGCAATCACAATTCGTCTTAACCGGATTCCGCATTTTCGAAATAACCCTTATTAGCATATCACACGACGTTCAAAATGTCCGCCGTTTGCCAGACGCTCCGAGCGGACAAGCTTGAGGACTCGTAGTTATTAAAATGCAGTCTTTCCGGTGAATGTATGGATTGTATTAGAGAAGAATGTATTAACTCGTTACAAACGCAGGTTGGAAGTGATAAGATATGTTATATCTGTCTTTGCAACAGAACGTAACTCGCAACTGTCAAAACCGGACTATTGCGTCAGGTGATTGTGACGTCACAAGGAATGAATGCACATGGTATGGTTGCAGATTTTTCTGCATTTATCGAGAAATGGCAGCAGGTTTTTGAGCGCTCTCGTCCAATCAGAATCGCGGAAATTAGTGTAACAAATCCATTTTGTAAATATTCTTTAATAGTGGCCTCTTGAAGCAACATTCAAACTCTTTGAAACCTACTCTGTGTCATTTTAATTAGCGCCCATATCAGGATGGAGGATGCATGTGAGGGCAGTGTATTACACTCGAATGTATTATATAAACCTCAAGCGTCATATGTGGGTTGTTGTTGGAGTAATTATTTTCTAGGATTACCTCCCTCCAGGTCCATATGCAATATAACAGAGACATTCATGTACAGTCCCATTGACATTCGATAGAATATCCAGGGGACATCTTATACAATTATCATTACTAGGCTTGGAAGTGGACATTTGCGATACTTGAAATTCTCGAAATTTTGTTGTGTCATGTATGTTTTTTTCATGTACATATTATTTATTACTTATATATTATGTTTGATTCTAAATTCATATGCAATAGTGTATTTTAAATGTCCTTCATAAAAAAAACTGCTGCAATAGTTTAACCAAATGTGTCTTCCATTTTTTTCGCTTTATATGACACTTATTTACGATTTTGGTTGAAAATAGAAACTTGCAAAGCCATTTAGGCTGTTTCCAACTAAGCGGTTTTCTATTTTCAACCAAAACATGAAAGCATGTTTTAATCTTTATGTAAACACTTACAATAAGAAAGTATCACCATCTTAAATACAGAGAAGCTGCCAAGAAGATGGACCAGGCACAACAAGGACTGTTCCTCTTCGCGGTGTCAAATGCATGTATGGATCCCATTGTATATGGCAAGTTTTGCCTCTACGTTATAAAGAGTTGGAAATTCAGAAGCAATTGCAAGATAGAGTAAAGCAGGGAACTTAATTTACATTATATGTTGGCGTAAAAAGGGGGCTTATGATACACGACACACGGTAAGACAACCTAAAGGTGCAGTTTCTGACAAGTTCCTTATTTGGGTTTCTACCCCCTACCACTGGTTTCCTCTCCTGTTAACGTTATATATCATGAACCATTGCATTCAATCTTGTTAATGTTAGTGATAATGTGAAGACATTAATCGATTTGAGTGACAATGTCATTATTTAGGAACAACTTATCCTATTGTTTGCGCGATATCAGTTGATATCTGTTAATTTCATCGTCTCATTTTGTGGCTGTCTCTATTTTTGGATTATGAAGCCACTTCATGTAATTTATGTTCATGATGTAGTCAATATATTTTAGAATGCCATAAATCTTTATCAAAGTTTCCTAATGCTCTCTCTTGAACCGCTGCACCCAAACTGAATGTCTTTATATACTGGATCTACTATGCAGGCCTCCTTCTCATCAAATTCGTGACAACATATATTATAAATCAATCACAGTTTCCTATAAAATTGAAACAAATTAGTGAAATGGTCCAATTGAACCTTCTTGAGTGGCGGGTCATGTAATAGTTAATATTATGAAAATGTTCTACACATGTAAAAGCATTCTATTTTTGAATTAAGTTATCAAAGTTTAAAAAGACATGTATTTGCAGTTTGCACTGCAGTATGAAATATCTCAAACATACAATACATCAAAAGATTTTCTTCAACTTCATGACAACATGATTCAAACTTAACAACACTCCTCATGTTATCTTCCGTTTGTACGACGTTTGCATTTCTAATGAGCATTTTGTGTTCTAAGGGCTATCAATGCATCCATGAATAACCTTCCTACAAAAAATACTCGAAATCATGCAGAATCCTATGATAGAAATATGATTTAAATCATATTGCTACTAAAATTTAGACTAACGAAATGAAAAGCCAATGTTAGAAATATGATTAAGATAAACAGTTTGTGTAATTGCTAAGTCACAAAAACAATTATGATATAAGTTGTAACTATGTTGAACAAGACTGTTTACCTTATTGTAATTAAATGTTTCCTTACTCAATACCTACGATTATTTCTATAAACAACTATGGATATAGAGCAGATGGGAGATTTTCAGCATTTTTTTAAGATGAAGCATTTTTATTATAAATATTGTCTTTTCCTTAAAAAATATTGATTAGAGGAGGTTTGTCTTTACCGTAGACAACAATCTTATAATCTCAAATTCATATGTTCAACCTCAATTTTCCACCAACAGGTATGTTCACAACCACGTTCAGGAGAGAAGCCAATCGATGGAAAGAGTGCTTTAAACGACGTTTGAGTGGCGCAGGATTACCTCTCTCCCAGCAATCACTTCACAGAAATTGGAATAGGTTTCGTGACAGCTTTACAAGTCATTCAGAGAGAGATATCGCTGTCTCCCTGACATTCAAACCAGCATTAAGCTGTCGTGATAATGCGATCACTGTTTGAGTACATTGACAATTTGCATTTCAGTTGCATACTTGATTAAGGAATGAAAAATCCTCAATAATGTTGGAATTTGAACTGTCGTTTACTGAAACTATTGATTGTGATAATGAGACATTTCTTATTTGAAGAATTCATCATTCACACATTGCCCCACAATCTGCAAATTACTTTAACAATCTAGGAATGAAACATTTCCCTAGATTGTTCAATATAATTGATCAAGTTAGCTTATGCTACTAAAGAGTTAGTTTGGCCTTTTGTAAATTCAGATTATTCATTTCAATCCAAAACAGATATTGTTATCACACTTAATCTATTACTTCATATCTAATTTATGACATATTGTCAATTCATAACCGTGGGATACCTGTAGATAATGTACATCTTATTCCAGGATCGACCAGTATGATTGAAAATGTCATAGTCATGAACAATTGATTGAATTATTCAGTAGGTCGATAGACAGGCGAGCAGAGGTTAAATAGAATATTATAAGTTACCATGTGTTCGCGAATTTGATATGGAGATTTATCATGTGTCCGAGTTAAATATCAAACTCTCAGACACATGCTAACGAATATATCTCGACGAGCACTTTTTTTAAATGCTTTAAATCTGGCTTAAAGGATGAGATTGGCCAAAATGGCGTCTGATCAGGTATTTACAAAAAATAATTTTTATACCATCGTTTTAATGACCAAAAGTAGAGTCTAGTACCAGAGCGAAGCTCAAGTTACTAGACGGAAATTTAGGATTAACGAAACAAAATCAAAATAACTAGCAATGCGGGCATTCCTAAATTTTGATTGTTTGGTCACGTGACCTCGTGCATTCGCACCACATTCGATTTGAAGCGGCCGTAGAAACCCCGTCATGGCGGGCTGTCAAAGGCCAAGTGAGTTTGATTGTGTCAGAGTTATAGATAAGACAGGCATCATAGCAGAATGTACAGGTTGGTTTGAGAGTACAATAAACACATAGCGATGACTATTAACTTAACTGATGTTCATAGATCGGCTTTCTGTTTCTGTTTGCATGATTTTAATCTTGAGCTCGCTGATAGACAATCTTGCTGCGAGTGAGCAGGCCAACATGCCGTTGAGATGCGGTATGACACTAGGGGTACCAATCTGTTTTTTTAAGAACATTTTACTTATACCAGTATACATGACGCTTCAGCAATCGAGCGTAGCGTAGCCTTGTTTACCGAACAAAGGGCAAGGAAGATAACTCTTGACACTACGTCATTGCTTGTTACTAGGAGAGCGCATGCCCAAGTTTAACATAGCTAATTATATATCTGAACCCAGCAAACAAAACAACGTTGTGGCAACGTTGTGACAACGTTGTAATTTGGTTGTGACAACGTTGTAAAATAACGTTGTGACAACGTAAAAGTGAATGGTTGTGTAAACGTTGTGACAACGTTGTAAAATAACGTTGTGAAAAACCTACACACAACCTTCACACAACGTTGTGAAATAACCTATGCACAACGTTGTGAAAAGACCTACACACAACGTTGTTAAAAGACCTGCATTCAACCAGGATGCAACATTTATATGTGTTGCGTTATTATGTATTATATGTATGATGTTTGTCCAACCATAAGGAAAACAATATGTGAACTCTTGATACATCTCCATGACCGCTCAAGTTCTAGGATAGTCAAAGCTTATTTGAAGTTGCTGTATATTCATTGTCACTTTCGTAATGAATTACTGACACACTTTAAAAACGAAACAACAAACAAAGCTATTACCTCCATTATTAGACAAAAAACTGGTTCAAAACATACACTTCACATACTGTACATACAAATTATAGTTATGTGGATCGAAAATAATTATGTGGATCGAAAAGGAAACCAATTTGGTGTTAAATTTTCAGAGTGTGTCAGTAAACCTTCTTCAAAGCAAACTAATCTCTTTGAAAAAAACAAAGACAAAATGACGAGTCACACAATTTTATTCATATACAAAAAAACATCCATTCAATCCATTCAAATACCTAGTCACACACTTCACTAGCTCACTTTTGAATCCGAGATACACATACTGCATTTGAGATTTCGTGCCCACTTCTACTTCCCTTGAAGTACCCAGTAGTGTTCGGGCTGTGACAGGCAGTCCATCATGTCCATGTTTTTTCAATACCTTCAACAGTTCATCAATGGCATTCATTTTAACACCAAACTGAGTAGCCCATGAGGCAAGATTTTCAGATAAGGAGTCCTCAGAATTTGTGTTATCCTCCGAATCTGATGAAACCACAACATGGTTGTCAATCATATCCCATATTCTTTGCAATCGATCGACAGCATCATCATTGGGGTTGGTAGTAACATCAAACTCAAGGTGTGTTGATTCTATGTCGCTGAAATCTGTGTCATCTCTGCTTGGGACAGTTTGGGCTTCATATGACAGGGTTGTTTGATCTGAAGATACAAAAAATTAATCATTAAAATTTGCCATCAGGATTTAATGGATTGATACTTGAAAGAGTTTTTAATCATCCTTAAAATAACAAGATTACAGTTGGCCAAGATTCTTTCCCTTCTTTTTCAATACTTAGTTTAATCATATTTTTATTCATTGAGAACTTGGTTCGGTAAACAAGCAAAATTATGCTTATGTTAATACCTCACCAGTACATACATATATATAGAATAGCAAACACAAAAACTGAACATGAACATGTCAAACTAAAGCATAAATGATACAATATATGTATATGAATTGATTGTTGCTTATGAAAAATTTAATTTCAGTTCAAAGTTCCATTTCATTAATGATTTAGATTCTCTTCCCTGATGTCATTGATGTCATTAATTACAGGTATCACAATAATTATACTGTGTTATGTACATGACCACTGTTATTCAATATCAGAAATCAGAGACCATATAATAATATGGTCTCTGCAGAAAAAAAAAAAAATCTTTAAAAAAGCTTGGCCAACATAAATTTAAATCAAGTAACATGTTTCATCAATGTCATGTATTTTAATGGTTTTGCATACTTTCACAAAACTAGTAATACAAGTACAAAATAAAAATTTAAAGTTTATACACCACACTTACTTTGATTGATGTCAGTGTCACTGCAGTCTGAATGAGATGAATCTTCTTCTTCATGAGGCAAAACTTTAGCTTGTTTTCTTAACTGTCGCCTGGCATAAAGCCTGTTACTGTCTGTTGTATGACCTCTTCTTAGTCTCATCCATAATGCAAACCTGAAAAAATTGTTCCAAGTAGATATTTAATTTTTTTAAACTGAACTGATAATTCTAACTTAATTGACATGTAGATCTATAGTCATCTAAATTACTACTGTATATCAGCTATATGACAGTAAAAAATATCAATACTCTATTCAACTTAACCTTTTAATGTATGTACAGAGCTCTGTAATGAAACAAAATGAATTCCTTTGAGGTAATAAAGTTTATTATTGGATGAATAGAAACAGTGTATTTTACAAAGAAAAGTGTATCCATATTCTATATAATGTTCACAAAGAAATACACTTTTTAAAGTATATATGCAGCAGATGCTTATTGCAATATGTTGTATATGCTTACAAAGGCTAACATTTGACAACAATCTAACAAGGGGAGCTAACTGCTGAGGTGTGTAATGACAAAAACAAAAGCACATGGCAGAACAAAGAACAATGGGAAAATATCATAATTAGAGATTAATTAGCTTAATTTTATGTGCATAACACTAAATCTAATGTGTTTCACCAACTAGGGACATATATGAACATTATCTTACCGTTGCAATCGTGTTACAGCATACAATACTCCTTGAAACAAAAGCTTCGAATCGTTGCTGCACTAGAACAATGGCGTCAGAGAGAATATGTAGAGCTCCACACTCACAGTAGTTTCGTACAACTTAGAATTAAAAGATTGAAAATCATTCAAAGTTATCAATTACATAATCTTAATTCTTATTTATATAATATTTATTGTATCAAAATGTAATTTCTTATTAGTTAACTTTTGAATATGTGACTATTTAAGATAAATGTCACAGGCTAACGTTGCCACAACGTTGTGGTTTCGTAAGTTGTCAACGAACCAACACACAACATATAGACAACGTTGTGGTAACGTTGTGTGTTTCCTGGGAAGGCTATATTCACGCGGATGTTGTAATCAATGGTCGATTGACTGTCTGAAAAAGTCACTCACAACAAGTACACCATAATAACAATGTAAGTTTGTCAACTATCAGCGCACATACAAGACAGTTATTAAAAATAACTAACTTGAAACGAATATGATATGCTATATTTAAATTATTTATAATTATATATTTATATAATATAGATTGGTATATGTTCTGTACATGTACTTTTTCTTTTATTCTTTGCACAAACCTACATCGGCTGATTACCATTGTATTTCTCACCTGGTACATAACTGACTGGTGCAAAATGGTTTTGTTTAGGCGGGGACAGTGACCTTCCAACTCTCAGATTATCTCGCCCATCTTGCTAACGGTCTCGGAACGACATTTGAGAGACCAGGATACAAGAGCTTTGTATAGGACTACACTTTAGCCATGCACCATTAAACAGTCAATCAAAATCACTATGAACAATTCATATATATCAAAATTTTGCTTAAGGGTTATTTTTTTTATGAAAGGCATTTGTGTAAAGTGGAAATTGTCCTTAAAGCTCTGCATTGGTGATAAAAAACGGACTTGTAACTGATTGAAAGAAGCACTTACTGTGGTGCTTCCTGGCTGTCGTCAGTGATTTATGACTTCGAGCCTGTTCTTTCCCGACACTGACGTCATTATCCGTAGACATCTCGTATTTTCTTGAATCAGGGTGATAAAAATAGAAAAGTCAGGAGATATATTCAATATTTTTCATCAGGCGTATGTGTGTGTTTCTGTGTCAAATTGGTTGTATTTTCTCGGTTTAAGAAAGCAAGGAGGGCCATAGCAATTCAAAAGTCAGATTTACACATTATTAGTTATTCCTTTCGATGTAACAGCATTTGTTTTCTATCAACCTAGAATGTCTCAAAATTAATTCTGGAGTTTTAATGCATTTTGGATTCATCATTACAATTCATGCATGGTTAAACGATTAAATTAGGGCCACTTCATTCGTTGTCAGGGGCATCTACTTCATGATGAGACTTCTGGGAACTAGGGGAAGCAGAAGAATTTACCCTCCAACTCCCAATCAGTAGCTGTAAATGTGACCCAAGTCTGTAATCAAGTATCGACTCCATGGATAAGTACTGCATCGAGTCGAGATTGGAATATGTGAACCAATATATGAATATTCATTAATGCCAACAGACAGTTTGTCATGCACCTTCAAATAGAATTCAAGCAGAAGCATATTATGTCCTTCAGAATAGCAGAAAATATAGATAGCCACTTATCTAACACATTATTGAATGAATAACTATATCTAAATCACCTATACTGATAACGTTTTGAAGAAGTCAACGAATATCGACATTTTCATTTCTAAATGTCATATGTTGGAAAGTATACACTTGACCTTTGTCACCTCGAAAAATAACAAGATACATACATTCCTATTTAAAATCAACACTGATAGCCTGATTAAAATCAATGATATTCCAGCAAATGCAAGTTGGAAAGTTTGCCGTTACCTAGGTATGAACCCGTTTGATCGTCTAACAGCAGCTCCATTAGTCTCATGTACTATACAGCTGCCAACCAAAAGTTTGTTTAAAGGGACCATTCGAGCAGCGTATTTTTTGTGGAAATGAAGTTCCGGAAGACTTTCCTGTTTATTTACATGATAATTTCACACTTACTTTCAAATATGTTTGTGAGGTTAATATTTCAGTTGTTCAAGATTTAACAATTTGACAGAGAATAAAGCAATACGCTAAAAAACAAAACATTGTGAAATGAAGCCAATCATAAAAGCTACGACAATGGAATTCATAACAACGACAAAATGTTGTAACTGATAACTTTTATTATGAATGATTTGTAATTATTCTCCTCTTCTACCAATCAAGTAGTTATTTCTAAATTTAATTATTGATATTAGAAAAATACAGCACATTTGTTTTCCCGCAATGCTAACATTTCAAGATGGCGGATGCAAGCCGATCACTTGGTGCCTTTAACAGTGAAAGATTGCCTATGTAATATCATCATTTTTGAAAAAGTTAATTGGCAGCCATTTTTGAACAAAATAGTCGTAAGTCAAAGATTCATAAGATCATTTGTACGTTGATCAATGTGCATTACACATAGTGAGAACAGATGTGTGTCATGCCTGAAACAATTGTGGCCTTCTCCGCAAATGTCATGGGGCTAAAATTTGAAATGTCTAATTTTCTTCTCTCTGCAGTGTGGTTTTCAATTAAACACATTTTCAGCAAACTTTGAGTCCACTATATTCGTCAACATTATAACATGAAGTACGTTTCTACAAAAAATATTTTAAAATGATAATTTTAGAAGATAATCAGCAAATTAAAATATATAATTTGACCTCAATGGTGTATATAGCTTTGCGAAATATGTGCCCCTATTAATATTAGTATCGTCTTTCTTTGGTATAATACTGTTTGAATAAGTCAAACTCAAGCGAACACCATATTATATGATATTTGCACTGAGTTCCAAAGTAGATAAACAAACACTTGGTAAGCAGCTGTAAACAGCAAGATGCAGACAATGCGCATTCGTTGGCGGACAATATATCATTGCGTGTATGGAAGGATGGCAGGGGCCATGTATAATGTTCACATGACCTTCGATATGTTCCTTATGGTTAACCTTGTTGCTTAATCATGATAATATATTACATGATGCTATAATATTTACTTCCAAAACACGACCATAAATACATTGCTTAGCCGATTTCGTGAACCCCCACTTCAATTAGATATCTGTCATGTTGCTATCTTACATTTTCAGACAATATAAAACAGACAAATTCAAACATCCAGATATCATGTTTTAAACATCCAAATCGAACATTGTAGAAGGAGATGTTATCTAGTGTAATTATTTGTTAACGCATCATTGATGTAGGACGACAAAAACAAGCCAAACTCCCCTTTGACTCTTCTCTAAATTGAGAGTCGGAAAGAACAAATTCTTAAAAGACGTGTTTTGTTCATAAACTTGAACAATTATCAGTTTAAAATTCATAAGTGTAATTAGTTGGATCCTTAACACGTGATGTAATCATGTTTTAGTGACAATTGAAATAGTTTGTATTTCATGTATTGACATGATTTTGCTCATGAATCCGTAGGCATGATCAAAGCAGTTGGATTTAAAGAAACAAACAATTAAAGATCGTATTGTAATGATGTGTGTTTTATACATAATTACGTATTTCAATATTCATTATGGCTGATAGAGAATCCTATTTATCCTATGTCATGTGTCATGGTATTATCGTTTGTGAACATCATGTATAAATGATGAATCTTGTTGCAATTGATTTACTCCTAAGTGAAGAAGAGAAGAAGAGTGTTCTTCTTAAATTAGAACTGAGTGCAAGCATGATAGCATGCTTCTTGACAGTTTCAAGAACTCTTCAGGGTTATGGAAATCGCAGACTATACAGGTGATGAATTGCGAGTTGAACTACATTGAAGTTTGTCGAGGTTCAAAATTGCAAATCAACATGTCAGGCCTTTTCACTTTTATATATATTCAATGATGAAGTTGAAACGTAGCCACTGTTGTATCGCTAGTATATAAGCATATTCTTGTCGCATTCGATAACATGGAGGTCAGTATTCATGTATTATTTATGTTTATTACCTTCCTTTAGAGAATGGTCTGTTAGACAATCACTGGTTACTGTCAATATCCGCTGCATTGGGCGATCGAGTATGTGGAGGCTGTTCATTCAGTATGACAATCAGGTCCTTACAATGTACTATTATCGCCCTTTTATGACCACACTTATCTAGACTATTCTGGAAATATACTGTGTCTTATAATGAGCACCCTATCATTTACAGGCACTGAATGTTATGTATTCATCAATTGTCTCCACAGAAGCTAAATTCGTTAAGCCGCAAATCTAATTATTGATCTTGGTTTATTGAGCCCTCCATAAAACCAGTGAACCCATTATAGGCGTCATTGACGTGTTTATAAGTGTGAGGTTGTAACATCCCTCACACAATAGACTCAATTAGATGTGAAAATTTAACTCTTACAATCTGTCAGGGAAACAAAAACAGTCGATATGGTTGGAAATGACTCGACAAAGTTGGTGAAATTCGAAATGGCATATTGAAGTTGGAAGGTCATGCAACAATCCTTGATAGTTTATTATGAACTACAATTCTTTTATTCTTTAAAACACGACGTTTCAGGGCTAATTGTTATCTCTTCTAGAACAAGGTTTCATCTGCACATCTTATTCTTTTGGTCAATTTCGCTAGTTGTATATGTTTGGCATGGATCACCCGATGAAGGTTTGAAAGTTCTAAGCCCAAGAACACAGTTCCCTCACACAGCCATCAAACGCTCATACTCTGTAAAATATCAGAAAATGCACGAGCAGAAGGTAAGTGGTATCATTCACATAGTACCCATAAAACGTTTACTCACCGGTATAAATAAAGCAATTTACTCTTATCAACGGTTCCAAATTAACAAATACCAAATATTCAAAACCTTTTAGAGTACTGTTAAAACACATCAAATAAATCATAAACGAAGTATTTAACATTTATAGGTCTACAGCTTTTTATTTATCCAGACTGAGTGCAATTTGTTGATTTTAACAAAAACTTTTACCAAGCTGTCAAAATGAGTGATTATGCACATAAATATAGCAAATTTCCAACTCACGCTTATACCGGTTGCAGGTGCCCCCTCCTGGTCTGGGGTGAATTGGTTCTTAAAGGTAGCACAGACAATGTATTTTACGCTGTGATTCATAACTTTGGACAGGTGGTGTAATTGCAGCTAGGAGTTAAATTCTAAGATGTGTAATTGATTGAATCTGATGGTAACTGCCTTTGGATAAAAAGGGGAGTGTGTTTGTTCAAAGAAAACAATCAGTTTGAAAATAACGTTTAATGATTCTTGACACTGTTGATAGCACTCTTAAGTGCAATATTATACTTTGTCATTGTGTTATATATGTTAGATATGAGAAACAATTAGACATTATTTTGTTTGTGTTTGTCATTATTATGTATAATTCTTTGGAACAGATTTTTGAACGATCGAAAGACATACTGTAATCCAAAGTGTTTAAACTGCCATTAATTTCATAACTATTTGCTTAAAGATGCACCAAATGTTTCAGGTTTAAAAATCATTTCCATCTTATTCGGTTGTTTATAAGGTTATGTGGACAAACATTTTCGTCATGACAGTCATATGATTTCATTTAAAAAAGGTAAATAACAAGACTCAAACACGATAATGTCTTTCTAGTACTTAATCATATACATTGTATTTAACATACTCCCTAAATATGTATTTCATCAGTATGTCTAAAATACAAGTACATCTTTAATGAGTTTGCTGTTTTTATCTCATCCTTTACTTGAAAGAATCCATTGGTACAAAAACACTCGCACGAATTTATGGCATCTATAAAATATCAAGCAAGTTTCGTGATATTAATAACAGTGACATTTAGGTACATGTATTGAATTCGAAGTTTTTCGGCCTCTTTATCAGTTAATATTTCCCTAGGGCATAAGGCAGTGAATCATGCAGACTAAATGGGAGGAGAAAGAATAGAAACTGCTGTCTCAGTAAAAATTATGCACCTTTTTATTCCTTGTCCTCAATCACCTTTTCACTGCTAAAGGGTTTGGTCTAGAGAAAGTCATGCTGTCAGACTTCAAGACATGGTCTTTATGGTTATTTCTGGTTATTACCCTTTCCTTCATTTTTGTGTCTGACATTGTTATATTTTCAGCGTGTTATTGTGTTTTATCAGACGAAATTTCTGTCAATTTTCGTTTCAAACTATGTCTTTTATTAGTGTGATTATTTTAACGGGAACTAATTGATTTCGGTGAGGGCTTTGTAAAAAAAGCAATTTACTTTACGCAATTTTGCAATTGTAAATTGGCAATTTCCTCCAAAATAGTCCTACCTGGTTATGTTTTCTGCTTACATATCTATTGTTGTTTTGGAATATTATAGCATTAGATTCTGTATGTCATTTTTTCAAATATATAAATTCTATGAAGCAGCTTTGACAGTGTTTTGTCGGAGTCCAATATATCATGTCAATTCAATTCAAAGTATTCTCCTCCTAAAAAGAATGCCTATCGGTTCAGTATGTTAAAAACATCGTTCCATCATCATTTGTCATTCAGAGATCTTAGTATCTCGTAGGATCTCCTAACGACAAAATATGGCATGAAGAACAAGAAATAAATATCTAAAAGTATATAAGATAAGCATTATGATATCCCCTCTCCTACACAATAGGCTCTTAGAGGAATATCCGGAATATTCTTGCCAGTCGGCTGCCCTAGACGAAAGTGACCCAGATTGGTAAAACAGGCTGTTGAAATATTGCAGTACAATGCAGAATGTTTATTAATACAACAGATCAAAAGCTGCAAAGATTGATTGCTGGAATCAAAAGTCCAATGCATATTTTCTTATTCTTGTATTACTACCCAACTTCTAAATGCCCTTGACTAATTTAATCTTAAGATTGTGATCATTCCTAGTTTGCACGGTACAATCTCACACATGTTTGATAGATCAACAAGCCTTTTACTTGTTTTGTAAATCATTGAATATCAAGATGGTTTTTGTGATGTGATTATGTATTACAAGACATATGAAGGTGGAATTTTAACATTTAAGTATCATACGATATCTTCATATCTAAATCAATTCTTACTGAGCATTTGAAATTTAATTTAGCACTTCGAACTAAGCCAAATATAGAAAATTGGTGTCGCAAAGTATGACTTTATATCTTCATTAAAATCATTCGCTTGACATTTTTGACGTTTTTTATTTTAACTGATATATTTGGCTATCTCCGGTCTACTCGATCTTTTCAGTCGTCATTATCAAATTACTTCAAAATATTTTCCTGTTCACTTATCAGTTTACACATCAATAGATTCATCTTATCACATGTCAAAAACCTTTCAAGCTAAAGATTTAAAATATAAATACAGACTTAATAAACATTCTCACCTTGTGTTGGGTACTATCTAAAGTTCATGTACTATCACAAGTCTCACAAAACAACATGATAAATGGGTTTTAAATTTTGATATTTTGATTTATGACTTCCAGGTTCCATGAGCGTGTTCTTTCCTTAATATCACCAGACATCTCATATTTTCTTGAATCAAGGTGATAAAAATAGAAACGTCAGGGGATATATTCAGAATGTCAAAGGTTAGTGAGGTGTCACGGAGAGAATTCATACGTTGACATCACTCATGTTACGTTTCGTCAATGTAACTATGAAGTATTGCTTTCATGAGATGAAAAATGCCAATTCTTAACCTCTTAATGAAACCAATTTCCACCAAACGTGTTTGCTTTGTTTTATGAACGCTAGTAGTTCCATTGCACTTCAAACGTCTAATTTATACATGATGGAAACAACATCCTAAAAAGTTCTGTCTATATTCCTCTCTATGTAACTGCATGTGTAAGCTATTATCCTAGAAAATACCTAGAATACTTCTAAATTCTTTAACTGCATGGTTTAGGCACTTCCAATGAAATCAAGGGCCTTTAATGGCTCACTCTAGCTGTGGTCAATTCCCAATTTATCGATGTCAGGGGCATCGAGCTCTTGTGTTGGCACACTTCATATCGAGACTTCTGGGGACTAAATTGAAGCGGAAGAAATGACCCCCCACTCCCCATCAGTATATGTAAATATGTCCGAAGTCTGTAATCACGTATTGACTCCCCGGATAAGTACTACATCGAGTACATTCTGCAATATATGAACCAATATGAGAATCTGAATGGCAACAGACTAGAAGTTGACCATGTACCTTTCATGTAGAACTCCTTTCAAGTAGGACCATATTATGCACTTAAGGTGAACAAAACATATATTTAAGTACTGAATTATCTATATCCACTTATATATTTATCCGACATATTAATGAATAAGAAACACGTCCGAAGCTAAGCATAAAGCCATACATACTTAACAAACACTTCCTTGGATATATCGTTACAAAATCATGTCAATGTGCACAAACCTTAAAACGCTCTTCAGAACTAAACCAATATTGATATTATAGAATGTTTAAGCCATGCTAAATGGAGATCAGTTCACTATTCATTAGACACTCGACCATAACTTTGTCATCCCGATAATTACGAGGTACATACATTCCTTTTCAAAATGAAAAGCATGTCAACCATCTTCTGGAAAATGCAAGTTGGAAAGTTTGACTTTACTTGGGTATGTACTCGTTTCACCGTCTGATAGCAGTCCCGTTAGTCTTATGTACTATACAGCTGTCAACCAAACGTTTGTTTAACAGTGAAAGTTCACCTATGTAACATCCTCATTTTTGGAAAAATTTAGGAGATCGTCAATTATTAACAAAACATCCTTACGTCAAAACTTTTGGATGATTTGTACATTGATCAATGTACATTAGAATATAGAGAGAACAGATATGTTGCATGCCTGCAACAATTCTGGCAATGTTCAAGAAGGGTATGGGGTTAAAATTTCTGCAGTTTTGATTTCAATTATCAGGAATTGTTTACTCTACAAAATCAATATTAGTCAACATGATGACATAACTTACGTTTGTACAAGAAATGTTTCGAAATGATAATTTTAGAAGATGATCAAGAAATTAGAAATATTGCATTTTTGATCCCAGTGTTATATGTAGCCTTGACAAATAGAGGAATATATTTGTCAAGGCTATCATCTTCAGTATGTGATGGTAACATGATTTCATATATCTATTGTAAAAATAATCTATTTTGGTACAAATGTCCTGCAATTAGTCGAAAGTTCGAAAGTTAAGTTAATAGTTAGTTTAATAAGCAGCATCTGTAAACAGTTTGATGCAGACAATGCGTATTCATTGGCGGACAGATATCTGGATTTTTAGACAATAAGTTTCAAAATGTTCAAGGAACTAATAATCAGAATCGCTCCCTTTTGGACATCATTTTTTTATTGTTTGAATTCGAAGAAAACCTAAAGAAAAAATGTCCCTGACTGCTCCACTCAATTTACAGTCTAATCACATGTTTTTCTATTCCAAGATGTAAAAGTTGATAAAGGATATCATTCATACTTTAATTATGTTCAATCAAACCACTGTTTACATTGATGAAGGGATGTACTCATTAAATTGTAACATATTTGATGGGGAAAATAGGTTTCAGGTCTGCATACATGCATGACCTCTTTAGCGAATCACTTTGCCTTTAGACATACATTTTCCGGCTCAATTGCCATTTTCCGTAAACCAACTAGCTGAATAGTGATTAACTATTACGCTTTGATTTGGTACAGCTGACATGTTTTACAAATCATAAAGTCATTGTTTCATGAACTAACAACTGGTTATATAAAGTTGAAACATTCCTTACTCAAATGTAACGCATATACACCGATCTATAAAGAAACAGTATTTTCCTTAACCCACAAATCATAAATACAACACTTTGCTATACAATACATGATTTGATTAAAATATTTGTAATCAAGAGCATCCATCCTAATATCTTAAATCTGTGGATCATTTTTTTCTGCAATGGACACATGATCCATATATGTGCTATAGATTAAACAATATATAACTGTTAGATACATAATCGTTTATTGGTAATATATATTTATACTGCAATTGAAAGGAAAACCCTCCTAATAGCAACAGTGTCGTGTTGAATGTCAAACTAAATCCAGTAGTAGTAGACTTAATTGATAAATGCTTTTATTTCCATTCTGACAATATCTGGAATTTCCATCTGTCCGTAAATGAGCTCATGGACACGAAAGAGACGTATTTACACAATGAAATTAATATCTATTTTGAACGCATTTCCAAGGCAGAGAAAAGCAATGTATAAATCTTATTATCACTGATATATCATATTACTTTTAACAAAGAATATTACCACTTCCGCATCTATAGTTTCTTTACGCACCGGTCACATACCGTCACTTGGCTGCGTTCAGAAGAGATTCAGATGACTTTCAAGTTATTAATATATTCAGATTCTCTGTAGTGTTGAACTGAAAATCAGTTTTTTTATTGAATAATTGTTGATAAACGACATTTCCATGGATAGATACATCAATTAATCTGCTGTCCAGAAGAAATTGTTTACATTTAAATTACAGTAATATTTATATTAATCAAAGTGTCATGTTAATGCTGAAATACCATGGTTTATTGTGTTTATCATAGCGTCTTTTGGAGGTAATATATGTTGTGACAAGGGTGATAACGATGTTTAATGGCTTTTCCGCAACAAGAAAAACGGTTTGTTATTAAGTGTTTGATTTTCGATGGTGTCTTAGCACCAAGAATGTCAAAGGCATTAATAATCGCTTACTACTAAGATAGCTGTAAATGCGTTCTCACCACAAGCATAAAGATTAGTGAGGAGCTGATGTAAATTCATCTTTGATCCACGTGTGTCATATACAATTATCATTAAAAATACCTAAAATTACCACAACTTTAATTATTATCAATATGTTTCGTTTTTTTCAACGTCCTTATAATTAAAACATTTTCAAATTTTAAAGGGGCGGTAGCACGTTTTTGAGGGAATAAAAGGTGATGTGAGGAAAATGAAAATAACTGGTTTCAATTAAAAGACAATGTATTTAAACTAAATGAAGCAGTAATAATTCAAATATATATATATATCAGCCATGCGATTCCTTTTGCTTACACAAAATGAATTAAAGGTGTTGACACACAAAAATGGCAGCCAATAGACTGTATGTGAAACCTCATTATTTGTTCTCTGACTATGGATGATTGGTTGGTGTAATAAGATTTTTGACAGTATCAAAATAATGCATTTAGCATTAACGTACAATTATCAGTGAAAATTTGAAAATAAAACTTTTTTTTTTTAAATGTGATGCTGCCTCTTTAAAGCCTTATCTCGTTTCTCGATTGCTTCATTCAAAAGTGTCTTAAAAACAATCATAATGAAGTTTTCTTCAAGGTTTAAATGTTTGAAGGAGAGTCTCAATTATCATTTTGTTTCCGGATCAAACATGAGTTCCATTTGGGATTTCAAACGTTTGTAATTAAGAATTTTGTTTCGGGAGCAGACCTAAAACAAAAACCCAAAACGAACATGAAATGTTGATCTATTAGCCTTTTTGTATTTTCACACTTTTGGATTTTTCAACTTGGCCTGTCTTACCTCGTGATTTCATACGATACAATTCCAAAAATTGGTTTGATCGAATGGTGCGCACCATTATTCGGATTTAGATATAATCTTATCTTCATATTGTCACTGTTCGAAAACATAACCTTAAAAATGATATTTCTTAAAATAACCAATACTTTGAAATACAATGTAACGATTTCTAAACATTTTGCATACATATGTGATGATCTTCTATCAATATCTAAAAATACAACCTAAACACCTTTGTTGATAGATACATTGCTCAAGGTTTATTTCCTCCGAAACATGTTTGGAGAAGAATTGTTAATACCAATGCACATAGATATGAAGAACAATTGTGGCAATCTCAAACTCTCTATCGCTCAAATATGTCATTTTATGCAACAATTCATACTAAACTCTCTTATCATGTGCTCTGGCAACTTGCGTATAAACACCCTGATTATAAATCAGCCTTGCAACTTTGTGTCAAGATATCATCAAGAAGTAAAATATCAAGAGAGTGCGCCCTCTGTAACAAACAAACTTTTGACTATGATTTCCATATACTTTTACGCTGTGAAAACTTATTACAGCAACGAAATGACTTATTTACATGCTTAATTGACCTGCTTGATGTTGAAACTTACCTTATGGTTGAAATGCAAGATGATCAAGATATGTTATCATTTCTCTTTGGAGCAGAAAATGACTTGTATAACGCCTTAGATCCAATACTATGGGAAACTGTTTTGTTACGCTTCTCTCTCTATGTACATGAAATAAAATCTCACTTTGTCTTTAATTACGATGATTATTTCATCAAATATTGAATGCTTAGAAGTGTTGTACATAATCTTGTAAATATTTTTCTGTTGTAAGCTTTGATGCAATGTGATGTTTATATGTAATCTTCGGATACCACTGGAGGAAATAAAGACTCTCTCTCTCTTTCTATGGCTGTGGGATCAAAGATTTTATAACTTGTCTAAATCTCCTATTATATTGTTTGTGATATATCTGGGTTTTCATGTGTAATTATGATCAGATCATTCAGATGTCACCGTAACTCACGTGGCACTTTAAATAACTTAAAAAGATTTTTTAAAAGGTTAGGTGAGGTGAGGTTGGGTGATTTGGTGTTAAAGCCACTTTCATGATTATTTCACTTATATTACGGCTGTTAGTAATATGTCAGGGAAAAGGCCCGCAACACTGTTGTGGTTATGCACAGCGGTAAAACCTGATACCCTAGGCTTGACCATAGCAAACCATTGTTGTTACTGTGCTGAAATTCTGTGTACATGTAGCATTGCACCTTAACGTTACTGCGTGAAGAACAGTTCCCCACTGCAGACAAAGTTGCCGAACCCCTGGAGGGGATTCGAATCCCAGGCCTCTTGATCCGACGCCGAACGCACTTACCGCTGCGCTATCCCGCCCCTATATTTCAAACGAATGTCAGAGTTGCTTAACAAGTCATTCTATTCCATCTATTGCAAACAAAAGTCTGAAAAAAGTTCATACACATCATTTGGTTTAAGTGACATTTCCCTATGAAAGGGACTTGTGTTAATTGGCAATTACCGTATTTATTTCTCACACAAATAATTGGATTGCAAATTTTTCAACGATTTATTCATTTTCAATGAGTGTGCTCTTAACCAACGCTGACTCCACTATCACTAGACAGCTCATATTGTGCTTAATAAAGGCATTAAAATCCAGTTTGTTGATAACAGATACATTTCATGAGATTGTGAATGCAATTATATTTACATCACAATCATAAGGGGTGTGCTTGTATGTTCCTACACGTCATTTGGTTTAAGTGATAGGTGAAAGGGAGATGTGTTCTTTGGCAGTTATCCTATAAATGTGATATGTAAATATGTTGATTGTAAATGGAATAAAAAACGTTTTTCAACATTTTATGACTTTGGGGTTTCATGAGAAATGAGATAGGTAAGTAGTTACAAAGATAACTTTCATAAGATCACGAATGCAATTATATCTCTCAATCTTAAATAAGTATTTTAATCAGGGTGTGCACTTGTTTTTGATTAGTAAATGCAAGATAACTACCATTGCAAATTAAGGTATGATGTTTGGTTGACCATGCTAGAAAGAAAAACATACAAAATTAATTATCTTTAAGGATGTTTCTGCATTTATTACTACACCGAGATATTAAATAATTTTATTTTATTTTAATTTTTTATTTTCGTATGATCACAAAGATATATTTTTGCAGTAGTATGAACGAAATTTTTGGTTTCTGGTTAACGTTTCCTCAAAATATCTTTGTTTAATGCAGACAGGGATTACACAAGACATATTTTATACTAACATAATCCCCACAAAAAATAAGGCTCAGTTATTGAATTTGATTTATGATTTATCTTATAGGTCTATAAACAGTTTAGGCTTATCAAAATAATTGTTTGAAAAATAATTTTATCAGACGTGTGTTAAAGGAATAATTATAAACCACTTAGACGTATTCTCTGACTGATGATTAATCTCATGTACTTGTTTATTTTAGAGTACCACATAAAAAACTTGGATTGTTTGTATATGAATGTCATACATTTGATAAAACCAACTGAAGTTTAAACTTTCCTTTGTACCTCAGTGTACATTGCATGCTTCCAGTCAATTCATAGTAAGTGAGTAAGTAAGTGGCCGACATCTTTTGTTACAATCCCAATTGATTTTATTATAGACATAATACTCTGGTTTTGGCACACTTTATCCTGCTACTTTGGCGAATAAATGGATGCACAATGCGAACAGCAAAACCAAGTTTTAGTAACAAACACTTGTCCACCTCCAGTGGGAGGCAAATATTTAAAAGTAAACAAATTATTGGTCAGACAACCACGCTGAAGCAATGTTGAAGACAAGGATGGCTCGCTGTATTGACGTCTTTGTTCTACATGTATTTCGGAATTCGAAGAATGACCCTCATAAGATATGGACACGCCCACTGTGCTCATAGTAAGAACTGTTTTTGAACCAAATGGTAAACAAGTCGTGACTTCCGCATTAATTTCATTCAGTTTAAGTTAATTTCAGGTTTAAAATTCTAAATTTAAAATGCAATACATATTTCTTGAAATCAATCCAAAATTTGTTTTTCGTCTTTTTGATTTTGGTATGCACTTCGTATGCAAGTTGAATTGAAGATCAACGTGAAACTATTACTTCCTCTGAATTTTTAGGTAGTTATGATTGTTGCAGGATACAAGATTAATGCATTGTCATATTAACAAAGTTTGGGATAGGGAGGTATAAATAACTTTAATGGCTTCTTAGAAACAGAATGCAGTCTTTATTTAGCTGTCATTCTTTAAACATTTGTCTTTGGTAATCTTTATTCGTATTTTAATCATGAACTAGCAAGTGCGTTTAATGAAACTTATGTATGTTCAAATATTGCCAATCTTTCGACCAATAACATATTTCCCTGGGGCCAATATATTATATATATGCAAAAGAAATGCCACCTAAAAGAAATCAACTACAAATCAAAGGCGAACTTCCTGGTCACAACAATGCTATGTTATTTGAAGTCATGGAAAGTCTTAATCTAGGCTTTATGTTAAGAAGGAAGTGACTTAAGCTTCTCATTCCATTCTGACAATACGTTGTATTCGTATCAGTCCAAAAATGAGCTCAGGTCATGAAAGAGACATTTTTATATCAAATTTCTTTCTCGGGTAGAGCTTATTGGGCTATCAATATAGCGTATTACCTTATATGTCACCATTGAATACTATATATGTCGGCCATTTATATCTGATGTCATTTGGGCTCAACAGTCTTTATAGGATGTATTCGAAATTGAAATGTCGATACGTTTTATCAATGAATTGCATAATGTCAATAAATTCAGGTTCTCTTTAACATTTGACTGCAAATCCGTTCTTTGATATTGAATCGTATCTAACAACCTGCATTATTTACTATACATCACCAATGTTCTGCATCAATCCTGTCTTTTTTTCAGTCGATGAGTGGGATCGATGGGCCGTGTAGGTGCCTATTGATGAGCCCAATCTCCATTTTTATGTGAGTAATTTCTGTCACTAGACAGCATAGGAAGATTAATATATTGAAGGTAATTCTATAATGAAGAACATAAATACACGGGTATATAATTTTGAAGCATGCCCTCTTAATTTCAATTAATATATAAATCTTAAAAAGAAGCTTAAGCGCACCGTATATTGCGTTTGACAAAATCTATAGACTGTAATTATATTGCCTGGGGTCTACAACATCAGACCGTTACAGAGTTTACCTAACATGTTATTCTATGGACATTATACTACCAATGAACAAGTTAGGTGTACGACGAGCGATTCTCAACAAAAGGCATGTTTTGCAACACTTGAACTAGCGAACCATACCTTCCTCTTCAATCCCGATCATATAATAGGATTCGAACCAAGGACCTCTCCATCCTAAGCTGACGAAATAACCACTGCGCTATCCCGCTCCAGCCCTTAAATGAAACAATACGACTCTTCCAAATGGCAAATCCTGATCTATTCAATATGTGACTTTGATGTGACATTTTGACACTTCTTTATTAGTTTATGTAAAGGGTACAGGCAAACAAATTCAGAATTACGAAATATCCAAGGGATTTAGTAATATGAGTCCATGTGAACTGGAATGTGTTCATTTGATTTGATAATTACTAAATCAGTTCTCCCTTTTTATTAGCTCATCAGGTCTGAAAGACCCGATGGGCTTATGGCATGGCAAGGCGTCCGGCGTCCGTCCGTCCGTCCATCCGTCCATCCGTCCATCCGTAAACTTTTCACATTTTCGACTTCTTCTCCAGAACCAATGACTCGAGAGAGCTGAAATGGGGTCACAGGGGTCAAAACCTTAAAAACCTATTTTTATCTTCTTCTCCAGTTCCAAAAGGTCTAGAGAGCTGAAATGTTGTGTGTAGACTTTTTGGCCAATTAAGTTTCTAAATTTTACATTTGGTTACCCCTTGACCCCAATTGGGGTCACATGGTTCAAAACCTTAAAAAACTATTTCCATCAAAAGTCTGATGAGCTACAGAGCCCATGGCTCTATTTTTAATTGTACATCTGTTAGTTCTATATATGCAACACTTGCACTTGAACATTATTGTGCCTTCAGCAATCTTAAACAATGCACGCTCAGTCGACAAATTCATATCAAACACTATATATCAAAATGGTGATTGCATGTCTTCAGCATCCATATCTTATTTTCAATTCAACAGTTATTTATTATCTAAAAAATATAAATATCCTTCAAGCTGACGCATATATATACTGTTGAATAAAATCAAAATTATATTTACCATGGGGTGAAACAAGAATGCATATATTGTCAAGTGTATTGATCGCTTGAACCCGTTAACACCAATTTGTCATTAATAAAACATTAAATTCTGAGAGTTCTTTATAGAGAGTATTTATTTTGGGTTATTGTGTAGGATTAAGCTGTTAAGTATTATTGCTGAACGACTAGGCAATGCAATTTTTAAAACATGACTTTACAACAGGGTTTATCTGCGAAAGATTGAACCTTTGCTATTTGACCATACAGGTTCCACTTCAATTTCAGTTCAAAAGGTTTCGAATCTCGGATTTAACATCTTTTAATAGCACATAAACCTAAAATTGCATATGCATCATTGTGGCGTTACCTTCATACATGATCATGGCGTCGTTGTGGTTTTGACGTTAAAGCAATATTTGATGGTGCAAAACGTTTGTAATGTCCTGAACATGAAAGTTCAGGGTTGTGTTGAATACGTTAGAATGATAAACCACTACTGAATTTGTTACTGTAGTACTATGGGGTTCTTATTTAAGTCTACGGCTAAAACATATATTCAAAATATTCAATCAAGTGTTTCGAAATTTATGACTGAATCTTAGCGAGGACCATTTTACATTTGCATGTTATTTGCAAGTTCAAATGCCATGAACCGTTTGACGACGTTTGTGACCTTAATGCACCTAAATATGATAGATACCTTATTGATTCTCCACATTGTTGTTGTGGATTTGGCCCTCAAACAACAGTACACTACTTTTTCATCTGTCCAAAGTATCAGAGCAATAGGCAAAATTTGTGCTATTTTACACATGGATTTGATAAAAAAATCTTTCGTGTATGGAAACCCTAACTGTTCATCAGATGTTCAAACATGAATATTCTGAAATCAGTTCACATCTTTATTATTGATTCAAAAAGATTCTCTTTAAAAAATTAAATTCACCCATTTGACTTGGCAGCCTCAGCATCACTTTGTACATAAGTTATTAGTTATATATATTCTGAACTCTCATGTTATTCCGACAATGATTCTTAGTTTATGTAATATGCTATTGTAAGTTTAAACAATTTAAGAAAATGTTATTTATGTATACTGGAGAGGGATTAATATAAGCACTACTGCTTGTTTCTCAATCCAGCCGTATGTACTTTCTTTACGGAATAAAATATGTTTAAACCACGTTTGACAAACAGCGTCATGGTATACCTGTCCATTCCGATGTCACGTTTCGCTTAATTACTGTGATTAGATGTTTGCTTAGGTATCTATAGATAAAGAGTGGTATAATACCCGAAGCTGTATTTGTCCCTAGTATAACAATATGTTATTTTGTAGGAAAAGTCTCGTACTGATTGTGTTTAACTTTGGTATTGATATGGCATATATGAACAATTCAATATTGGCATTGTGATAAGTATTGATTGTTTAAGAGATTTTGTTCTGCGAGAAATCCATGATTTTACTAAAACTACATTGTGTATGGCCTGGTTTTAATCTCGACCTGGAGAAGAAGTGAATATACAGGAAGATTACAATGTATATCTACAACTTCTAAAGGTCAAATGTTGTATTATTGTGAGATGTCGTCGTTAAGTCTTATTTCTCATGTCCTAGTCTTCTTACAAGAAGGTAAACATTATTCTTAAAGAAAGATAGAGTTGACAGTGACAAAATCTGTAGTTTAACATTTACAAGGAAACATGCTGTATATGATACATACAAAGGGATATCCAAATATGACAAATTATTCGAATAAAATTTTTATTAATTTATGTCTTTATTCGCAAACTTGTAGACAGTAACCTTATGTATTAAGCAAACATGTGTCAAGTGTTGACATTGTTTAATTTAAAAAAGTTTTTCATAGGTAATGATTTTGTATTGATAAAGTTCTTAAAACAATAAAGGCTTCTCATCTTTAAAAAATGAAATTCGTCAGAGACTGTTTTGGAATTGAAACGGCCAATCGTTACTTTATTGTTAAAATCTGATAATGTTGTGTAAGATGACTTTCCAGAAAAAAACACTTCACACTTCTTAACATGTAGTGTGCTTTAAAACAGATGAAAAAAACAACCAGAATTTGAAAGAAATTTCTCAAAAACTATGTAAGAAAGAAAAAAACTTTTTAGCGTATGGAACTGATGGAGTTCGAGAATCATAAGAGTTTCTGCCCTTTTGCTTTTGGAATCTATTCGATGATATCTTTAAAGGGAACACCTTTTCTCAGAAACTATGCAAGATTGGTAACCGACTTTGCTGTGTGTCTTCAGGGTATTAATACATTGATGGTGATCGAAAATCAGAAACATGAAATCATGTTTTAGAGATCTATGATCCGTGATTTTTTAACTGATGAAAAAACATTTGGCGTGCTATAACGATAACCAATTTGGCGGGGGATGTTGACTACTAAGTCTTCTTGTTGGATAAATCAAGTTTAGTTCCGAACATCCATTCTTAAATTTATTTTTAAAGAATAAAAGTGTTAAGTGTAATGTTGCTGAAATGTATTTTTGAGTCTTTATTGATATAAAATAGATCCGAAGCAAGTCTGTATGTTTTACGAATCGAACCGATATTTAAATGTTCCTTTCAGCCTCGTGCATTCACGATTGAAAGAAAGGTTTGTGTTCTAATGTCCTTAGTTTTCAAGTTATATCCAGTGAATAAATGAAAGCAGTGAATATGTTTCTGACAATTTAACGAAACTCACTCGTCATCATGGTAAGTTTCAATCTAAGTTTGTTGAACAATCAGCAAAGTTGATTCAAACCGGGCGTGTGTTCCTGTTAAAATCGATAAGAAGAAGTGTTTTTAACATGTGCGATGGACGCTTGATCAATAATATGTCCATAGGTATATCGATTGGTTTAAAATAAAACGATATTTATAGAACAGAAAACATGGCCCACTTGTAAATGGTTACAAAGGGAGAATGTCGAATGCTTAGATAGTATGGATGTTAAAATATTCAAAGAGTCATTGCAGAATATAAAAGCAGTTAATTTTACATTACTTAAAATTAAACCTTATATAATTATTTTCGTCGATCATTTAATAACTTGTCATTGAAATGAAGACTCTTCAAACCGTACTAAATTCCGTAGAATATATGAATTACAAATCAAGGAATTAACATCAAACAAAAAATTATTGCATGAAGACGTTATAGAACACATGATATTTACAACACTCTCTGAGAGATGGTTGCTTTGTCATGATAAGATGGGTATTGGAGTGATAATTTCTTGCGGATATATCATTAGTCTATAATATTATATGCTGTATGCTGGCGTCACGATACGATAATGTGAGGAAAGGTTGTTTCTCTGAATATTGATCAATGTATGTGCATGAAACACGCTTGTATAAAAGAGGTGACCTATTCCAAATCCTCTCGGTTACACACTGACATTTCCTGACATCGAGGGATTTACAGTTATCAGTCGAGCAAACATAATTGGCTATTAAGGTTCTTTGAGATCAATGTTACAGACTATCAATTACATCTTTCATATTGTAGGGAGACAGCAATTACATATATGGAGAACCATCACTGAATAAAATATGGTCTGTAGTTCAGGGTATAGATTTTCGAAGATGTCTTAGAACTAAAGGAACTTTAAAAGTCTAGGTTCGGAACTGTAGTCAAGAAGGCCTTATCTATATAACAATACTAAGTCGTTTGAAAATATATACAATCCATTCAATTTCTAAATAAACAAAACTGTTTGAGGCACTCGTCTTAACATATTAAATCAACGAGATTAACTGCTTCAAGATCGATTTGGAAAAAGTGTGCCATTCTTTGCTTACTACTACTAGTTAGTTTATCTACTTTCATTATTAAAGTATCATATATTCTCGTAACACGCACATAACATATAATTCACTTCTGTGTCGTTCCCAAGAGAGTTCCGATGTAAATGTGGTTAGGCTATTCACAGTACGTATTATGTGTCCAGTATATGAATCATCGATTACCTTGTTAATTCATTCTGGAATATTGCTTGATAAGGTCCTAATGTTCCCTGAAGGTTTTTAACTAAGTTTTGAGCGGTTCATGTTAGTGACAAGCTTATTGTATAATCTTTAACAATGGTAGGCATAGCTTATCCACTTTCAGCTTACTGAGACGATGGCCTACATGAAGTCGACCTACATGTAACTATATTCGCTTTATCTCATGTTTGAAAAAAAAGGTCTCATCCTTGAGTGAGTTGTGGATTAACGCCACTTTGACAGTATTTCGGCCATTAGTACCGGGATATCGTTAAACGACCTATTGGCAACGTTGGAGAACGTATATTTCCCATCTGGTAATTTGACCCTTGATAGAGTTGTCATCCTTACACAATGTCGAATAAACAAAAATCATATTTTATGTCAATTATACTAAATCCACCCTTTATTCTTGCAATGTCTATAATGGATTGAGATCCGTCACCTATAAGATCATCCAATATTCAGTCATTAACTCCACCACATTGGTAAATCAAGTTATTAAATGCCGTTCAAACCTTTGTTTTCACAGGACGAGTTCGCTGGTTCCGACCACAGGCCCTGGGTATTTAACAGCTTCTATCATACAGGCATCAGACGACCCTTGATTTCAACGCCTTAATACTTATATAGTATCCCTTCAGATGTTTAAAGGGCATCAAAAGGGGATTGAAAACCCCAGTGACTAACTTGTTTGCAACTATAGATTGAGGATAACAAAAGCTTCTTCAAATTCATAGAGTATAAACCGACTTCCACGATAAGTTCATTGTCATAACGTCTCACAGGCAGAGAACCTACTTGTTTTCTGTCAATAGCAGTGCGATCCATCAGGGACACAACAATGAATTGTTTCAGTTGGGATTATCTTCTACCAGGTCCAGGCTTACTTCTAACACAAATATCACATTGCCTACACAAAAACTTAACTGCTTCTGACATATCTTGGCCAATGTAAAAAAAACTTAGTGAGCAGAGCTCGCTTTTTATACTACCGGTCCTCTTAGTGATCATAGAACCTCAGATATTACAGGATTCCATCAAAATTACAAAACTGATTTAATCCGTATATAGAAGTCAATGAAAAGGCACATATATACCTGATTTTAAGCTATTGCAGCTCTTCTGAAACTAACTTTGTCATTTTCGGACATTAATGATTCTTATAAAGTCACTTTGGTATTAAAGAAAACCTACCTTACAATGTAACTATATCACAGTAGGTATAAGGAACAAGTTAAACATCTAAATGCATTAAGAGTACCATTATCTCCCGAAAGAGGAAAATCAAGTCATGTTGACATGTTGACATGCAAAAGGCACATCTACATAAATATTCATTAATCAAGTTTCGAGTTATTGTTTGAGTTATAATTGAAGGGAAACAAATGATTTCCTCATACAGTCATTTGTATCTGTAAGCGTGGGTAAAAAATGATATGATAAACCTCATGATCATGACAATCAGAATAATCATCTCTAGCACACTATCTAGTCGGTTATCATGACAATGCATCAATATACCGGTGCTTATTAATTAGAAATAATAATAATAGCTTTTTTATACCTCGCCATGAGTAGTATTACCCTGGAGGGATAGTTTATTCGGAGCCAGAGATTAAGCAGCGTTCCGCGCAACCGTATAGGTCGGTACTTCCCCCTTGTTCAGGTATCCATTTGTGCAGCTGGGTGAACTGAGTGCAGTGTGGATGAAGTATCTTTTCCAGGGACACAACACAGTGTCTAGTCTATACTGTTTCTGTATGTATTTTCATTTCAAAACAAGACCCCCAGTCCCGCAATGTCAGGTAGCTTTGCAGCGACCCATATCACTAATGATAAATGCACTGGAAATTAATTGTGGACTGAGGCCTGATATAGAACAGGGTATGTAAATTCTAGTTTTGCAATAACTCAAGAACTAATAGAACTACATTGCCAAAATTTTGCATGTAAGTCTGTTAAACTTGCAATTACTAGGAAATGCACTTTATTTTAATTTGAGTCACATATTTTATGATATTTTGGATGTTTTATTGCATTTTCACTCTAAAAATTGTGAACTTGTTAGTTAGATGCCCTTTCATACCAGAGTTAGCACTGAAATACTCTCTTAGTGTATTATTACTCAGCTTGTTCACATCATGGATGAGTTTTATCTTAAATACTCTGCAAAAATTGCTCAATTTTCCATGCCACATGGACAGTGCACTTTTTGGACAAGAGGTTTAAGTAAAGATGGTTATGGTGTTGTGAAATATAAGCACCCAGTGACAGTATGGCACACAACTCATGCTCATAGGCTGGCTTACATGGTCTGACAACCTTGCTGGTCTCCATGTAAGTCACCTATGCCACAATCAGTTGTGTGTGAAACCACAACACCTGTCCGCAGAGGCCGCCGCCATAAATGCTGTGCCGTGTGTCAATCGAAATAATTGTTCAATTTATGGCCCCTACAAGTGTTAGTTCAACCTTTTGTAAACAGTTCAATACTCATACTTCACTACACTTTGATTCCTTCCAATGGCATATGTCACAACCAATAAATAATTAAAAAAATAGCATGATATATATTATTTAATTTCATTCAGGAACTACAATCATTCACATGAACAGTTTTGCTCATTTACAACATCAATGTTTGCTTTTGTCAATAAATGTCACAAAATGTATTATGATATATAAATTATACAATATATTAATGGATATTTACAATATTGCTTAGACTCATCGGCAGTAGGGATGATCTCGGCTGTGAGACGGTTTCGGATCTAGCTGTCCTTTCTGATAGTCAGACTTTTCCCCGTTGTTTTTCCGGGTTTCACAATGTTTAACAATGTCCCTGCCATGCTTTATTAACTTTCTTTTAACATTGGATGGGTTCTTTTGATATTGCTTCTGATACTCATGGTCTTTGTCCATCTTGGTCAGTGTACGCAAACACCGTGAAGAGAGTTGGACACCCGTAGCCTCACATTTGGCTATTGTTGATGATCGCTGGTTATCGTTGAGTCTATGGATGGCTGATGAAGCGCGACCAGTCATATTTCTTGGAAAGTTCACATTTTTTGGCACAGACACACTTAATGATCTATTATAAGTCTCATACTTCTGAGTGTTTGTATAAAGTTGCATGCTTTCAACAACCTGTACACTAAGTTTTATCTTAAGAATTTCAAGGAGAAGATGTCTGTCACTGTCATTCATGTTTAATTGTTCAATTCCATTGCAGGCTAGGAACATGGAGCGCTGCCACCAGCTGTTAGTGACCCCATCTCCACACACCACCGAGTGACGACCACATTGCGAGCAGTCCCCATCATAACACTTGAGTGTTGTCTCAAGCACCCTAGGTAGGATACTTGAGAGCGACTGCATGTCTCCAGCATGTTGTTTCATTAGCTCTTTGAGTACAAGACTGCATCGAGCTTTTACGTCCTGACTTAACGTCCTCTTTGCAGCCATCTTCTGATCCCTGGTAGTGGCCCCCGGAAACATGTCAGCACTGAACTACGCAATGGTCCCTGGGCTAGATGGGTGGGGTCTGCTTGTCTCTGAACCTTCCACATGAGATCTAGGACTCTCATTGCCTTGTCTAAGCCCTCTGATCTTGCATCTACATCAGTTGTAGCATACTTGATGAGAATCCCCTGTTTTGTAAGTTGATTGCCGATATCCGTCCCCATGTTCAGCTCAGAGAGTGGAGCAAATGCTGAGAGTTGGCGGTGCACTCTGGATGGCCGTCCGGACATCTAACTTCTATCCCCTTGCCTCGTAACCAGGCCCCTGTCCAACATAGCTTGTTTTGGAAACTTGCAGCCACTATATACTTCTTTTCTCTCATGGTTTCGCAGGCTAAACCAACAGCTTGTGATGCATTCTGCCCCGGCTTCTTCCGACTCGTAATTGTAGTTGAATTGTATCGACCGTCCATGGCAATGTTCATTTCATTAGGATTGTTTCCCATCTTTTCACTGATATTTTTCACAATCTTCACTTTCTCTGCCATGTCTTGAGTGTTGAGCTGTGTCACAGCTTTGGAGACCTAATTAGATGTTCTCTGCATGGCAGGGAGGAGGGATGTCCATGTTAGCCAACAGGAGGCTGGCTCTGCTGTTCCCTATGGGTGTGTCTTGCAACCCAACGGCAAGGCCGACATTCTGCGCTGCTGCATTTGGACCAGGTTGGTTTGTCTCAACCTCCTTATACATCTTTATTTCTGGTGATATTAGATGACATTTCAGTGCATTTCAGTGTAATCTTCCAGGCGAGACTCCATTTTCTCTCTCGGTGCACAACTAGTTGCGGAACTCGGCAGTCGGGTGATGATGTGTGGTGCATTTCTAGGGCAGAATTGACCGCCTCGGTCATCTTGGTGACATCTATGACTCTGTTGCCTTCAAGTTCACTCTGCCTGGATGTTTCTTGCCTTCCTGTGTGATTACCAGACCTTGGACGCAGCAGGCAAATGGATGAGACTTTGCCGTCAATGTTTGCCGCTGATAGACTGGCGCCTCCCGAAGTGGATGTGCTGACCATTTCAGATTCTTCTGGACTAAGTCGAGTATACTGCCGTTCTACCTGGTCACTTGGAGGTGGCATGGGTTCTCCTGAGTTAGAATCGTGACTCTTCTTTTAACTGTGAATGGCCTTTCTTCATCTGTGATGCTTTTCTTCGCTTAACGCCTTTCATGGTGGTAAGTCATGGAAGGGAATGATCACTCAAGTTTTCAACCTCTCTTTTATAGTTATTTGAGTCCCAGGGGTAACACACCACAAGAGCATGGTCTATCCTGACGACAAAACATATCAAATAGTTTAACTGCCTAAGGAATGTAACAAGTTCGAATAATTATCTTCTAGTGGTACAATAGTTTTATTGAGTCCTGTGACTGCTGTAGAACCTCTTTGGCCCGAGCTAAACACAGCGGCAGCCCCGGAAGCACTGGTATCTGTATCTAAGATGAATTACCCTTCACCATTAGTGAAAGATAACACCGGAGGTGATAATAAACAATACGTTAATTTCTCAAAGGCCTGCTGACATGAATCATCCCATAGTAATGATACTTTCTTTCTCGTTAACGGTCAAAGGTGAAGCTATCGGGTAAAATCCCGAACTAACTAACGGCAATAGCTCGCATATCCTAGAAAACTATTTATCTGTTGGAACCGGCCAATCCTCAGCGACCTTTTTTGTTTTAGATCACATATATTATTATCCCATATAACATTACATATAAAATTTGCAGTAGCAATTTTTTTCAAATTTCATATTTTAAATGTTATACTGATATCTGTACGTTAATGCTAAATGGATTATTTTGATAGTGTCAAAAATCTCATTACACAAACCAATCATCCATAGCTAGAGAACAAATTATAAAGATTCACATAATGTCGATTGGCGGCCATTTTTGTGTGAACACCTTTAATTCATTTTGTTTGAGAAAAGGAATCGTATGGCTTTACATTATATATTTCATTTAATACTGCTTCATTGAGTTTGAATAGATTGTCTTTCAATTGGAACATTTAAAAAAATTTCCTGACATCACCTTAAGTTTCTATTCCCCTGAAAACGTGCTACTACCCCTTTAACTAATCAGATTGAAAACATACGTTCTTTCATTGAGAGGTTCTTTCGAAATTTTATAAGATTTTAAAAAAAACCTGTTTTACATACACATACTTCCAGTAGTTCAACGTCATATAACAAATCACGAGAAGTTAAATCGTGTATATGGTCTATCAACAAAAGCGTTAAACAGCACTACAGTGTAGTTCAATAAAGGCGCATTACAGCGTTAGATTAATAACGTTAATATCTACGTATCATTGATTACCAATATGAAAAACGTTATTTCGTTCGTTTGTTCATATATCACTCTGTTTTGCCGTCTAGAATTATCTCATCATCATGTCGCCATTTAGGTTTATATCTATTAATTGTTGATTCTGTAGAGGATCCTACTTTAACATTTAATGAGCTAGCACCTGCGACACACCTCAGGGGACGATTTGTGCAAATAGCAAACTGATTGGTTTACACTTAGCCAATGAATAATTATAGTGTCTAAAAGACAACAGGAGATCCTTTATTCCAAAGTGTTATTTTGCTTGCAAGATTGATTATGTCCACGATAACAGTACATGTACTTGACAGCATTATTCCCTACTTTTAATTTGCCAGCAGGATCAAATTCCAAAATAAATTGAATACAGAAGGATATTTTCTTTAACTTCTTTTCTTTTGGCCTCAAATCGGACTAAAGTTTCTGAGAAGAAACAAATCAACCAAAAGAACAATGACAGAAACGAGAACAATAGAACAATGGTAATCCCATTTGCTATCAGTAGCATGTACTGTATTGTACTGTTTACAATACGATCATTAGCTTGCCTCTTAAGATGCGGAATTAAGTTTAGTCATGTTCATTTCCTCTTGAGTTGGTATATTTAATTTCATGTTTTCGTGCACACAATCCAAATGAATAAAGACCTATTCAAAATGTTGTGTTGATTTTATGCTTACTATTTGTTCTGCTTCCAATGCCTCACTTTTCACAATCTTATAACTTTAGACGGACCGAGAGGTCGTCCCGATGATCCTTCGTATGCAAAAAGGAAATCGCGTATCGATCAATCAAATTCGGCGGCACAAACATTTCCAAAATCACACATTCATCGTGTGAACGGAAGAACCGTATGATATATTATGCCATGTTCTGAATAACAGTGCGTTCTAACAAAACAATCTTTTTTTGTTATTAAAAGGAAATATTATTAAGATGATTACATTTTTGTTGTATGAAATGGTCTTGGTTTTATGATAAAAAAGCTTCACCCTTTTGCTTAATTCCTTTTCGTAAGTATTGACATTAATCATAGCCTGGCTTTGTCATTATTATTTGCCTAGTAAGTGTCTGTGAGATGTGCAATAACAATGTTTTACTGACAACTAGAAACTACGCCAAACTATTTGAAATAAATAATCATAATCCAAAAATGCATCGAAGCAATCTGAGAATTTGTCGATATGGTCGCTCGGCGTTTTCCGAATGAAAACTCTATACAGCATCTATTTCGAAAACAGTGCAGTTAAGTGGTTGAGCCTCCGGTATTACATGGCATGTTTTCTGATTGGCCGAGTGATTTAAGAGTTTATGGTGACGGCCCGCCTAACGATCAATCTAGGATCAAAAGTTTGACCCAATATGAAAATCTGTTGATTTAACGTAATTTAGATTGCACTTTTAAACACCGCTATTTAACTGACGTTGAATCAACTAGCATTTACAATATTGCTTTATCGCACAAGCGGGATGTTTGACGCCCATGTACTTAGTTAATGCTCAAGACATATTACTCATCAAGGTTAGAGTCAAGAGCGCTTGATTTGGTCACGCCTGGTAGCCATTTATGTCGAGATGGATACTTTGAGCGTGAAAATTCGCTTTCCTTCAATTTACAGACAACAAAGCGTTGACTGGTGAGTTGTGATCAAAAGGTATATCATTCAAGTATATACTGACAAAGTTTTAATCAATTGCATTTCATATAAGCGCAGTAGTCGAATAAGGCGATTCGGGTAGACACAAGCTTCCGGCCTTCTTAATTCTTTGTAACTACGAAGGCGTTGACATCAGTGGGTCGATTCAAAACTTCATTTTTGGCAGCTTAAATCATTGGGATCTGGTTATGACCAAGGGGTCTGTGTATAGGGGGGGGGGGGGGGGGGGGGGTGGGTGGGTATCAAGGCCAATACACAAGGCAAACAAATTAATTTTATACTTTTTGCAGTTTTCATTGAAGCATGATAAAGTAAAAAAACGGCAGGTCTACTTACCTATTAATCAAATATGATACAAAGTTCAAACACGTTTCCTAGATATGTCTTTTTGAAGGTAGAACTTCTGATGAATTTTGATTTGGGGTTCAAATAGAAACTTAAATAGTCACCTAAAAATATTTTATTTCAAACATTTCCTGTTCTTTTCGTTATAGACGGTAGATTTGATAAGAAACAAAGATATTTCATTATTGTATCATATTCCACATAATTAGCTTAGACTAAAAAAATATATCTTCATGGCTGAATTTTTTGTGCATGGATTCATGGACAATGACTAAACAATGAGTTTGAAGCCAAACAAAACCTCAACAATATCATAACTTTCCCTATTGTATATCTCAAAAGTCTTTGACCAAAGCGGGTAGCCAGTGGCTGTAATGTGAGCTCCACTTGTTGATCGTGAGGTGAGGTGAGGTGAGGTGATCTGGGGTTTATTGCCGTTTTCAAGAGTATTTCACTGATGTCGCGGCTGCTAGTATTGTTGCAGGGAGAAAGCTCGCAACACTATTGTGGCTATGCATTGCGGTGAAACCTGCGAGCATCGGCTAGAACAACAACCATGGGTGGTACTGCACTGAAATTCAGTTTAGCATTGGACCCAAACCTGACTGCGTGTCGAACAGTTCTCTACTGCGAACACAATTGCCGAGCTCTTGGCGGTATTCGAACCACAGACCTTCTGATCCGAAGCCGAACGCGCTAACCCGTCCCCCTTTGATCGTAATATTCTTCTCAAACAACAAAACTGATGCTGTTTCAGGGGCAATGACTATTTGAAAACCTAAGCAAGTTTACTTAAGCAAAACTAATGGCATTTCATCAGTTCTGAGGAAATATTTTATCTTTATTGTTTTAAGTTGGTTATCAAAGCACGTGCCTGAACAAATTCATAAATTTTTATAACTAATCAAATTAATTTACTTGCAATAAGGAAGCTTTAACATTAAGTATCCCAGTTTCTAAGAAATTAAACCATGTTTATATGATTCATTGCAACAAATTCCTAGGGTTATGGAGGATGAGCCGAATCACTGAATGTCTAAAGAGTTTTACAGGAGAAAGCACATTCCACTTGTGCCATTTTTAATAAAAACAATTTTTGATTGATTTAGTAATGTGTTAGATTGAAATCACAAAGGATCAAAGCATGAAGCATGCTGTTATTAGAGATTCATTGTTACCATCACTTTCATAATTAACAGCTTCTGTTTGTTGTAATAAGATATAAATATGACATCAACACTTGATTCAACAATTAAAATTGCTTGGTACAAACTAATATTTTCAACCAGTTGAACCACACTGACATTTGAATTTACATAAAGGTTGCTTCGAGGATATATACCAGAACAACCAGGGCGACCAAACGTCATTAAGCTTCAATACAGAAATATAAAACTGCTGGAAATATATTGTGCAATTGTTTATTTACAGTTATTCTTGAATAACGAACAACCAGTACTCGTTGAATCAATATTTTCCATCAGAGCTGAAAGGAAATACAATCTTCGGGAATAACAATACAATATGATTGATTGTTTGAACATCTTGGGAAGGATTAATCTAGAGTTGATGTTTTACATTGTATCGATGTGAGTTTTGCAATTCCAACTGATGAAACCCTAAATTTGAACTTGTTTTCACCAGGAAACAAAACCAGGATTCTGTTTTCAAGGAGAGACATAATCAGTATTCGTTACGCGTATACAACTGATTTATTTGAAAAACCTCCCTTGTTCTGCGTGAATCAGTTTTCGAATATTAGTTTGATTGTTATGAACATTGAATCCATGTTTAAGTACATCACTTATATATGATGTCTGTGGGTAATCTATCGCCAGGTCGCTAGTAGGTTTCAATCTACAAACTGTTTATGCTGAAGCTGATCTAAGTCCAACCTTGAACCAAGTAGCAACGCAAATGCGAAACAGTTACTCTCTAATACTGCTGAAAGACAACAAACTAACGAATTTCTAGATTGTGAGCACCACTTGACTCCATACCTTATAGTGGTGTGGTAGTTTGCGTCCATTGTTATAAGCATTGTGACCTGCAACTTGAACCCGTTCCCCAACGCAATCTGACTCAGTTCTCAGTTGTTTTCGTCTTGATAACGGTGTTAATATTTACATCGAAACGTCGCATCTCTTTGCGATGAAGGAGTTTGATATCAATATTATTTAATGTCTTAATCAACCTAAATGTCTACAACATTTTGGGTCCAAAGACAACCCGTGATTTTTTCATTTAAAAAATCTGTATTTGGTTTGGTTTGTACTATCATACGATTATGTTCATTTGCAGATATTTGAAGGTTAAGAACACACCTGTACATGAAAGCATATCTCTGTTGGTGTATGTCGTTATTGTTTTTGTAGAATTAAAACATGAAAGCGTAACGTCATTTGTAACAATTTTTATGTGTGACGTTGGTTAAGGTTATCTTGACTCAACTGAAGAACATTTTCAAGCCGATATGCTGTGCAGTAGTAACTCCAGTGCTAAATTTGAAAGTTGAGTGCTGTAGTATGTAATTTTTAAACTATTTTCGCAGTTTCTATTACAAATTTTGTTGATTGTTGAAACACCTACATGTATGCAATATTGTTTTTTGATAAATATTGTCGCTTTAAAGAATATTTTCGCAGAAAAACAACAAACCTTTTCCAATTGTGTCTTGTTTCGTGTTTACCATTTCATTTAACTTATTTGCACTCCAAATTAAATGTCAATGTAACATCTGTTGTCAGATCAGTTTCTGATCAGATTCAATCATTCCAAATCGAACTGCATTTTTATTCTTCATGAGGAATTAAATACAAGTTGACACCTTCTTCACTACTTGATATGTTCTAGCGACGACAAATGGGGAAATTGTTTTAGACTGATTAAATTGTGAGCGTGATCTCGCAATGTTTTAAGACCAATATCAAGTTACAAGCTGCCAAGACGCAATTGTTTTATCAATTAAAAGGCTTCCCTGTCATGTCGTCTATCAAGTCTGCAATAGAAAACTAATGTTTCAACCAGATTGCACTATCGCTTTCTATTGAGATTGTTTAGAATATTGAAAGACATTCACTGGCATGACCTGTGATTATTTTTAATCTCAAGTAATTATTTTATACTTTAAATGTTTTATACCCCAAATATGAAGTGTGCAAAGCAGTCTGGCTTGCAAACTGGAACAAATGGTGATGAAATGCAAATAAGGTCACCTGACCTTTTGTTTATAAACATTGACTGCATGCATGCATACAGTATTATTTGCATAATATTGTCCCCTTCAGCGGCGTCTGTACGTCCGGATTCTTGTTAGTGCGGTTTCTCATTAACCTTTCAGCTTCAACTTCATCACATTTGGTCACAGGTTATATTGAGTGATTACGCAGACACTAGTAACTTAACTTGATCTTGACCTTATTTACAGGGTCACCAAGGCACTTTGACTACTTTTGAAACTTTTGTTAACGCAATATCTCAGGCCTGGTTGCATTCAATGTCTTCTATTTTGATCACAGCCTACATTTTGATAACCTTCAATTTTCTATTCAAAATATTGATCAGGGTTGATTAAAGAATGCAGAAATTGTGCTTTTAACCTTTTACACTCATTCATAACTAAAACGTCGATGAGTCGTGCAATCGGTGAACATCCCTAAGACCTGAACAATCGTAGATAAATCTTATAGTTCCATGGTAAACCCAACGTTCTTATCTCGAATGAAATAAACCACATATCAAATGGGCAATTGATAAGCTCTGATAACACCTGTTCAATCACCCACAATACACGATAACATGCCTACCTTTACTATGTACTATCTATGACGTAGCTACGACGCAACGTCAGTAGTGATCTAACGATACATATATCGGTTCTCATGCATTGAAGAGGCCACAGAGGGGGTTTGGGTTTCAGTTTGAGTTTCAGTTAGAAATGAAGGAACCAATGACGATTCTTGTAACAAGGACGGGATTTGATAATTTTTGTCAATTTTTGGAAAGGATATACTATATTTTTTCCTTAGCTGTTTATTGAGGTTACGTGACCACGTGACTTAGCACCAACGCAAGGCTCATATGATTATGACCTTTTGCAAATGTTTCATAATTTTACGAATATTGCTCATTCAAAAGTTTTAAACATTAAAGTTAAGGTTTCAACCTAGCCGCCAGTCAAATGAAAGTACACACCACAGTTTGATTAACTTATCCTAATTTCGAAGAGACATGTGATGTTATGACACGTTACTAATAACACATACTGGCAGTAGTTTGAATAAGAAAAATGGCGACTGGTTAATGTTTTGTTGAAATATCTTTGTTTAAAGGGGCAGTAGCACGTTTTTTGACAATTTTATATTTTCAATTTTTCACTGATAACTATAAGTTAATGCTAAATGTATTATTTTGATAATATCATAAATCTCATAACACAAACCAATCATCCGTAGTCAGAGAACAAAGTATGAGGATTCACATAAAATCCATTGGCACCCATTTTTGTGTGAACACCTTTAATTCATTTTGTGTAAGAAAAGGAATCGCATGGCTTAACTTTACATTGTATATTTGATTTATTACTGCTCCATTTAGTTTTTATACATTGTCTAAAGATTGGAACCATTTATTTTCATTTTCCTGACATCACCTTATATTCCCCCTAAAAACGTGCTACTGCCCCTTTAATGTAGGCATGGGTAAGAGATAGAATTTATACTATCTTGACCCCAACCATTTAAAACTGTATTTTGATTTTCACAAAGAATATGTTTTCTAAACATCTATTAACAGTATGTTTTATTTTTTTTAAATTCAAAACGTTTAAAGGTAATGTTTGAACGATGATTGAACTCTTGTTCTTCTCAGGTTGTAAATACGACATCAAAAACTCGAATATTTGTAATTTATAATTTTACATATGATAAAATCAACTGAAGTGGTTACTTTCTTTTGCCTGTCAGTTTATGTCCTTGCCATGTGGAAAGTGTGATGGTTATGGAACAATTTCAGAAATATTTTATAGACTTCATTTTGAAGGTGTATGCATAGCATTAAAACAGTTCAATTTAGATGAATATGTGACCGGTCATCCAATGTCAACTAGATTAAAAGCCATATTTACTTACGTAATCGTGATGATGTCAAAGAGTGTTTTCATGACGAAATACGATATTTGCCATGATGTCATACTATTGATGCCACGACGTCATTGTCCGTAGTCGTCGACAATCTGATAAATGTCTTAAATGGAATACAGCTGCGTATCTTACGTTTGTTCACTTACCTGCGTTGTAGTGCAAATATCATGGAATGTCTTTGAGGCATCCTAGCATTGTAAAAACAAAACGGATAATGTTGAAATTTGAGTACATATAACTTAACATTCAGTTTGCGTTAACATATTCGTATGTCATACCTTAAAGATAATCGTAACTAATTTGGCAGGGCATTGAAATGACCAGGGGTAAAAATTTGGAAAACACTATTTTGTATTTATCTCAACAAAATCCTTCATAAGTGATCAATAGCTTTAGACCTAAGTCATATTTGTTCCTTTGCATTAATGCAATGTAATTGTGCTGATTTATTTCTTACAGGGTTTATATTGAATATTTAACTCGAAATTTAAGAAAATCTGAATTTCACAAATATGACCACATCTGTCTATTTAATCAAGCCAAATATCTTAATTCAGTACCAGTGACAAGACGATCCCGAAATATGGTTTGGGAATGATTATTTTACTAATGGATAATTGGTTGTCGTTTGTAAATGCTCCCGGAGTTATGTTGTGGACGTCAGAACGAAACCAAATTTACATAATATTTGCACTAAGATACACAAGCAAGTGAACAAACTTAAGGTACGCAGCTGTATGGATATTTCAAAATTAATCTGAATTGGATTGTTTAGCATCCGATCGCGATTTTATTACAAGGCAATATTTATCTTAAGGTATCAGGTGGCCTCTACAGGAATTAATCAACTTCATCGCTTGTCAATTTTCACGAAAATTGCTTGCATCTTTATAGGCAAGAATTCATTTGATTTCACTATCCATCGTGTGATAGGAAATGAATTTGTCTTCGTTACCTTGATAAAACTTTTACTTGATTACATTTGGACGCATTGGAATAATATGTTCGTTTTCTCCTTCTTCTTCCTGTCACACATGTATTATTACGAAATTGATACTCCGTGCATCACCGTATACATGTGTATGTTGATGTTTTTATCCCACCGGTATGTAATACCGTGGGATATAGTCATCACCCTGTCCGTCCGTAATCATTTCGTTTCCGGAGCAGAACTCAAAAACCGGACCACATATCTTTCTGAAACTTTACATGTGTATTGCCCACCTACTGAAGTGGTGCCTTTTGATATTTTCACATTTCTGAAAATTATTTTTTTCATTATTTCCATGGAAACGGCTCTTATTTGGACTCTGTTCATGAAAGGTTTCGTTTCATATATATTAGCTTAAATACTATTATGAACCTTGCTTGAAAAATTTACAATTATCTTTCAAAGGTATACATCTTACGATCACGGTGAACCGGTGGGAGATGTCATCTTCTGATGACTCTTGTTGTCTTTTGTTTAACATTGTATATGTCAGCAAAAGTAGAATGTCTCTTGACAAACAGATGATTCTTTGCCATTTATAAAACAATGCGAAACGGCGACATACATCCTGTATATATCTTTTTAACATTCATTAGAGTGAATGTTTTTTGGAACCGCTATGCCATTTCCTCTCTAACTAGCACAATGTCTATAAGGTATAAATAGTAAAAATAAAAGTGTTTTATAAGGTTATGCTGAATAGAAGCTTCTTATGTTATTGATATAAGGAAAGAAAATGATATATATAACGATAAACCTCGAATGTCAACTCCATTCGACTTCGAGTCTACTGCAGACATAGAAAAACCAACAAAACTTTACAACGCTTGTTATTCTCAAACTAAATTTCACTCAAAAATACATTCTGAGATGTAAAAACGACTATATCAAAGAGGTTTTGTAATCAAGTTAAACAAAGGCAGTAGCAAAAATTCAGAGTGAAAATCAATGATCAACTTCAGCAGCGTCTTTCTCTTATTAAAATACGTTTTTTTCTGAACGATGGAATCATGCTTCAAATCAAATACGTGTTTTATAAACGACGTTGTATTTCACACAATTTGTTTACCACTGAACTTATGTTTGCCTAGTTCGCAATACACGCACTGTTGTGTTCATTCTCTCCCCACAGAGGCAGATCAAGTTATGTTGATTTAGCCTCTGTTATATTACGCCGAGTTTGTGGGATAGAATTGGAGATGCCTGATTGGAGGCAATCAAAGTTAGTTGTGTAATCAGAGACGCTGTTCTTAAATCATCGTTTTGTCTACTGAATCAAGGCAAAAGCATTGTGATATGAACCACCCTTTCCATTCGAGAAGCGTTGTCATTTGCTAAATAAATTCAAATGTATTGTGACTCAGTTTTTTTCCGCCAGGGGAAACTGCCGGAACCCCACGGATTTCGGCGTAATAGAACAGAGGCTAAATCAACATGACTTGATCTGCCTCTGTGGGGAGAGAATGTGTTGTGTTAACCAAGAAGAGTTAAAGGTGTATATATACGATGATACAGCCATAAAGATGATAAGGCAACTAAAAAAGAAAACAACATCAAAACTTCTTTTGTTAATGAATTGATCAATGTCGTACATGACGACGACGTTTTTAAAATCTGACGTTTTGAGATTATTTTACATCCCCCGTGTATACCAAGCTCTCTATTGAAAAGGTCAGACTTATTTTTAAAGCTGAAAGCTTATTGTCGGTGTTATTAGGACGTAGTACTTAACGAACTCTTTGGGGAAGTATATCAAATAGAATAATGCGAAAGGTTAACAAGTATCTATATTTGTATTGTAACATTAATATTAATGCAAATTACTTGAATAAGCTAGCTAAAAATAACATTATCGACTGAAATGGTATCAATTATAATGCTGTTTAATTCCTTATTTCTTTTATTGTAACGAAACTTTAAAGAGGGACTGAAATGCTATATGGCAACTTTCGGGATTCATGAAATAGTGATAACAATTTCACATGGACACAACTTTAAATTTCTGAAATCGACCTAGAAACGGCTTAATTACGACTGTATAAAGAACACCGCCTAATTAGGCCGGCGAACAGAATAAAACGCACTGAAGCGTGACTGCCTCGTGACGTGTTAGTAGGCGATGTGATACCCCCTTGTGTGCCCTCGTTATGTAAAACAACACAAGCTAACAGTACAGCTCGATGTTTAACCGTCGATTAAACACCCTAAACAACATCCAAACATCACAAACCTTCAATAAATCGGTAGTTTATTTATTCAACTGGCAATTTGTATTGATGAAAACGTAAGACCCTGATTAAAAACGAAGTTATGCGCATAATGCTACAGCATGTAGGCCTAGATGGTCTCGCTTTGCGCAATGTTGTCATAAGACTGCATGTGAGAACCCGGATGCATATGTAAACAATTGCTCTCGTGTGAACTGTTTTATCTTCGTGCACAGTTGTTGGTTGTTATTGAATATTACTTTAGTAGCACAGCAGAAAGGATGTTATTATACAATACTATTTTTATTTACATTTAAACGATTTTTTTAGAATTGCCTTTGACTTCATTTTGTAACAGGATAAAAATATATACGTTTTTCTTAGTTATTTCATTTAGTGATGGACAAGTTACAATTCTCAATGAAAGACATGTATTGGATGATCACTGATGTCTTGTTTAAAACATTATTTTAATAGGGCATTTCACTGAAAATCGTAATGTTTTCACTCTTGTACATAGAGGAGATATTTTCCACAACAATACCCGATACATGGCCAAACAGAATGAAGATTTATTAAATGAACCTTATCCAAAATAATTATCAGATAGAGCAAAAACGGTATTCCTAATTTCAGGTTAATAGGTTATAATTTACCAATCGGAGAAAAAAGGGATGTTAAGGAATACTATTGCTATTTGATGTTACCTAATTAGCTGATGTCATAAAATAGCCAGGTGTTGATGATTGTGCATTATATAACCTACCTGCTATAGTCATCATTTGATATCATCTAATTAGGAAACAGACAGGAAATACGGTAGACAGTAAAGTAATTGTGTAATAAGTGAGTATCTGATCTAAAGAAAGTAAGTAACACCTGCAGACCAATGTCATTGTTTATTCAACCTTTTTACACAACGTTCAAATCTAAATGTGAGCATTGTATATTCGGATTATTACCATAAATCAGCCCAAAACTTTGTGCAATGTTTTATATTTTACTAATCTCCCTTTTCTCTGCATGCCAAACTGTTCATTCAGTGAAAATGCGAGCTCGAAGCAGAAAATCGGTGTAGTGATCGGAACACGTGAGTTCGATGTAGATTGTCACATTGCTCTGTTTGACCTAACACAGCGGGTCAATTTGGCGTGAAACCATCAATATGGTGGGAATTTGTTTACGGAGACTTCATCAGGAGATATTCTAGGACAGTTGACAGCAACACAATGATATAACATACTGTTAATCGCTTTGAAAAGGCAGTACTGCGGATTTCGCCTATCATTTTCCATATAAGCAGACGAACGCTTCGCCTACTGCCACGTCACTTCCGGTATCCCCTGCCCGTGGCCTCTCAGCCTTGTTTTGGTTTGTCGCTGGACGGCGACAAGCAGACGCCTTGTTACGCAATGTTTAGTTAGCTGTAGCTTCATTGAGAAACTGTTTATCGTTGCTGTTTTGGCCTAATATTTATGTTATATAGTTATTTGACCAATATCTTTTGAAAAATATATTTAAAAAAGGTTATGCAGCCCTTCTTTAATATATTTCAATAGAACTAGTGGTGAAGTGCTGAAATTTGCTACTTTGGTCATACTTGTTCTGGTTACCATGCAACGATTTGGAATTAGTGCCATATAGGGTAAGGGTCTTTCACCGGAGCATATCTCAGAAACTGCTGGCTAGTTTTAGTGGGGAATTGTGCTTTTTCTACTTTCAAATTTGGGTTTCCATGGAAATAGTTTGAGGGTATCATTTTACGGCCTTAACATAATTTCGATTTTTATTTGTTATTTTCGAACTTTCCATGATAAATCTAGTGATTGAGTGAGGCGTTTGTTACTTTAATTATTCCTGGTTACCATTGACACAACATCACATTTTTATTATGATTTCAATTAAGATTAATCTTAAAGATTTATCTTTTGGGTTGTCTCTGGGATGGATGACAAACAAGTAAAATTGTGAGCGTGGCTCACTAATAGCCCCGACCTCGCATCCCTGTACAACCTGTATTACTGTATCCTTCCCATAACTTAGACAACCCAATTCAAGACCATTAGTTTCCGTCTCTAACACAGAAATTGCTAAAACCCTAAAAAACTGTTTGAAACGGATGAATAAATGTATTTCCTGTAATTACTCCGACAAACTCTTATCTCATTCAATGACTTAATATATGTATTGAACTTTGCACTTCAACTCTCCAAAAAAGGTAAAAGAAATGTGCGAAATTAATAAAAAGAATTGTATAAATAGTTTTCATCAATCAGTCAAATAAACTCTGATCTTTGAAAATGATTCAGTAAAAAAAATAATGAATCAGATGAATAGTTTTCGTCAATCGGTCGTACGCATTCTGATGGTTAATGACTAGGTACAACATATGGAAATTCGTAACAAACTAAAAAATTAACAAAATCTGTTATGATGTGGCACTGCACTCCCCCTAGTAGAGGAAAACGACAAATTTGAAAACAATCGGAAAAACTGTTTTTCTGTAATAGGTAGAACTAAGAAGGGCGGACGGAATGGTTGGAATTGTATTCACTCGAATGTAGTTTTACTTACTCTTTATCGCGACATCTGTCAGAGTTACATCGTGGTTTATTAGGGGTTTAAAGGCGATCAACAACCTGGCTCATGAAACCTCATTGACCATCATTAACAAGAGCATCCAGACGGGTAAGGGGGGTCACTTGACACGAACTTGGTACCGGCTGTCAGCTGTAAGCGGTTCGCAACCAAACGATTTCGTCCCTACCGAGTATTTACGACTCTTTCGGGGCCCTGCTAATAAAACACTGGAAGTGAAAAATTCAGGTTGCAGACCCTTTAAACACAATGTTTGATGTGAACAGTAAACGTATAATGCTGCTGGACAGTCGACCGAATGGTCTGGTATGTACAAGTATGTGTGGACTTTCGATTGATACAGTTGTATAACACAGCCAACTTATGCAAAACAAATCCCCTTTGAGCGTCGTAATCGACTTAAGGTTTTGGTGGAACGTGAGACTAAAATGGATGGTGATATCAAGTCTTAAGTTGTTTAGTAGAGCATGCGCTTCACTCAGCTTTCGCAAGAAAATATTTATGTTTGAAACAACATTAACAACAGCGAAATATAATTATGCAGAAGATATTTGATAACTGTAAGAACAAATATATATGTTTCCATAAAAGAATCGCTTTAACCGTTCAAATATGCTAACCTATTTATGTTGATAAAAGATTGAACATTTGATGCATAATGGATGTATCTTGATATACAACTTGACCACAGATCAATACTAACTCTCAGAATTGTGCAAAAACCGTACAATATTAGTGTCATGTAAGAAGAAAACGAATTATTTGCGACTTAGATATGGAATATTCATTCCTTATACGTAACAGTATTATAAAGACAGGAAGTACCATCAATCAATATGAAATGCCAGAAAGAAACTGAAGTTTACCATTTTCATATATTATCTATATCGGTGGCTTCTAAATCTCGAAATAAAATCAGCGTAATATCCTTAGGAATCTTAAAACTTTACCATCGGAAACATCATTCTCTACTCTCAGTTCGGAAACTTATAAGTTGTTTACATGTTACCTACATGTATGTATTGCTGTCATGCCTTTTAGGGTCAACGACTTTATGCCCCCGGGAAGGCTAAGTTTGTTACTTTGTTTTCTTTCTAAAGCAAGATTTAACCCATAATGACTTTGAAACTTTTGAAAATGTGTCTTCGTGTTGTTTTTGTGTCATTTGGGGATATATAGTCATGGTTTCAACTACAAACATAAGACATTACTGAGTGTAAAAACAACAACATGACAAGAAACTGTATGTTTACTAATTTCTTCTTCTGTGTGTTCGTAGATGTTGAAGTCTTAATGTGTGAAGATCAAGTTAGGTGACAAACGACAGGTGGGGGTATTTGAGCTGTGCTCACTTTTAACTTGTTAGATATTCTGACAAGATGACAAGGTACATAATCGAAACTAGTTTTATTGTGTTTAATTGGTACTTTTATTGATAAAACGACGGGAGAACGAGTACTATCAATACAGTAGACCTTGACATGAGAGACGTCAACTTTTTTATTTTACATCGTGTAAAATACTTGATGGTAGAGTTTTGGCAAGCATTTTAATAGGGTTGTAAAGAGGGAAAAAGTAATTCAATTTAACCGACTCTTCAAAGACGCATCGTTCGAAAGTATGTCAGATCAAATGTTTAGTTCCTTTTGAACTTGAGGATAATACAGACAGTACATTGACATGTGATTAGATTTAAATTATTAATAGTTCCACATTTAAAATTCAACTGTCTCATCTAAACAGTTATTTGACAATTGCGATCTGATCATATCACCTTAAAGGCGATCAGATCGTAGTCATTGAAAGTCAAAAAGAAATTCGATTTGAGTTAACATTGCCTTCAAATACCATGACTAGACTATTATAAGAAACTGTCATAAAGGTGACACGATCTCCCGTTATGAGTACATTAAGAAGAAACCCTCGTAAAACACTCTTGAGTTATCCCGCTGATAGGTATGATATGCAGGTTTCAATGGTGAAATTTTCTAAGCCTTGCTGTGACCTTGAAACAATTTGAAGGTCACCAAAATCGACTGGGCCTGGCGTCTTCGAAATAAGCAGCTATGTGTTATGAATTTATAAATCTAGTCACTGTTTCTTGAGATATCCTGCTGACAAGCTTAGAGTAAAATGTTGTGACTTTAAAGGGGCAGTAGCACGTTTTTAGGGGGAATATAAGGTGATGTCAGGAAAATGTAAATTAATGGTTCCATTTGAAAGACAATGTATTTAAACTAAACGGAACAGTAATAATTCAAATTTATAACGTAAAATTTAGCCATGCGATTCCTTTTTCTTACACAAAATGAATTAAAGGTGTTCACACAAAATGGTCGCCAATGGATTTTATGTGATTCTTCATACTTTGTCCTCTGACTATGGGTAATTGGTCAAAATAATACATTTAACATAAACTTACAAATATCAGTGAAAAATTTGAAATATAAAATTATCAAAAAACGTGCTACTGCCTCTTTAAAATGAAGGTAATTGTCATAAACCTCTATAGCAGCCCTACTGTCTTGTTGGTGAACCTGTATGCAAAAGAATCCAATCAACAGTTTTTGAGTTATCCTTAACCAGCTATCGTAAAGCAGGTGTGAACACATGGAACCAGCTGATCGTAACATCATATTACCTTTTTCTCAGTCCAATTTTCACGGTAACCTTACAAAATTAATTCTGAATGATAAATTTAAAAAAGAACAGACAATCTTTGAAGAAATGTTTATTACGTCCAATATCTGTATCATTCCATTCTCTAGACATGTATCCATGCTAACGAATCACACATCCTTATTTTGTTCTGATATTTTACCAAAAACTTTACTTTTCGGTCCTTAGAAAGTCCATAGGAGCTATAAAACACAATACTTTTCGAAATTGGCATCGTATCGAAGCTCGCATATTATGAAAAAAAGGATTAAAGTAATACATGCAATTTGACGTTGTTTGATTGAACAACAGTTGTGTAATATAAAGCACCCACCAGTCTTAGAGCGTATGTTCGAGATTGATTATATATAGGGATCAGGTGGCTGCAAGGAACATTCAATAACACTTACAGCTAATTTGAAATTCAACAGAAACATTTCAATCAACGCAATTGGAGAATAACGTCTGGTTGGTTAATTAAATAGACAGGAAAGTTACAATATAGTTTCGCACCGATGCAGCTACTTACTTTGGACATATTATTTCTTCAAATTTAATATCAATTTAGTATAATTTTCAGAGTGTCAATCATATTATTACTCTATTCGATTATTCGTAATTATTAAGTACAAAACGAAAACGGTTTTCAGTGTGTGTGAACATCTTTTATTTACTTGAGGAAGGTGGATTTATTGTAAAGTAATTGGCATTGATACAGCCTCTGTTCTAACTCGCCGAAATCCGTGTGTTCCGGCAGTTTCCCCTGGCGGGAAAACATGCACCACAATCTAATTTCTTAATAATGATAATGCTTCTCGCATGGAAAGGGCGGTTCATATCACAATGCTTGCCATGATTCAGTAGCTGTAGTAAAATGATGATTTAAGAACAGCGTCGCTGATTGCACAACTAACTTTGATTGACTCCAATCAGGAATCTCCCATTCTATCGAACTGAGGCTGTATCAACATTCATGACTTGATCTGCCTCTGTTATGAGAGAATGGAAATTGGTAATATAAATATTTGTTGTAACATTTTATCATAAAAAAACTGTTAATGCCCCTTAAAGAAACGAAGTTTCTTTTTTCTTAAATGTCATTTTTTAAATAAGTTTGCAAGGACTGTTATCGTTGAATGTCGAAAGTAGGTAAAAGTAATGATACAGTGTATTAAATTAAAAAACACCCTAACGTGCAAAGACACATATGTGTGGACGAAATATCCAACGAGTGCATCAGTAGAGTGAAGCTGATATATTGAGGTTATCAATGTAACAGAAAAAAACAAACAAACAAAAACACAAACAAAAAACCCATAAAAAACACCCAATGATTTTGGAATACAAGATTCATCTGAATATGGATCATCCCATTTGCCAACGTTGGTTGACTGATCAGATTAACCTGTATCTAAAAGCAAAAAATAATAAATAAGTATATATAAAAGTAAACAGTTAATTGACGTGACTTAAAAACTTAAGAATGCTGTTGTTTTTCCAACTACTTCGTTCTACCAAATTAATCTAAACATGTCTGTATGTGTTTTCAATAGCTTTTAATCATGTAACATACATATATAGTAATGGTTTACTGAGAAAGGTTAAGTATAATCTATGACTGTCATGTCTTACGTCTGCATTGGTATTACGCTCAGCTGGTGAAAGCTCGGGTTTCATTATGTGTGAGAATAATTGACACATGTGAATGTCATACAAATAACAAACTGTTAACTACAGACAATGTTCTTTTCAGTCCATGCATTGCAAAAACTTTTCGAGTAACGAAATTTACTTACATGAAATTTGATTACAATGTGAACATTTCTTGACTTGATCTGCCTCTGTGGGGAGAGAATGGGGGTACACATAGCTGCTAAAGTATGTGAAAACTGTGATAGAAATATATACTAGTCAAAAGTTTGAAGCATCCTTTTGTTCAAATCTATAATGTGCTGATGTGTGATAGATAGGATATTTGTAATTAATTAATCATTAAGAACATTTTAAACGTCGAATTTTTTACGTCTTCCACAGAAAAAGGTGTTATTTGGCATTTGAATAATTATAATAGAAGTTGTTATGGTACTACTTGTACCAAAAATAGCTGAATCCTATCATGAAGATTTGTTCTGAAACATTAATTTTTTGTCAGGTAAATTTTGCTGGTGAAAATGTGAGGAGTAATTATCTCACCTTGCTATCTGACACTACATCCCGCTGTCAAATATTCTCTGAAACTAAAAAACTCCATTAATCATTTTAGCGCTGAATTATTAATTTCACTCACTGATTCATTTTAAAATATTGAGTTGAAAATATTTTGCATAATTTACCATTTTGAATTGATATTAAGACAATATGTTTTCCTAATTTCTTCGTTAATGTAAGCACCCCTTACAAATATAAATTTCGTTTTATTAGAAATGTTTCATACATCAGCTTCCCGCCTGCATCTTTGGTAACTTTCTATTACTAGAATCACAACTTCTGTTAGACAAAAAGTTATTTCGGCAGAAACATTCAATAGAATTTCCTTGAGAAATAAGATAGGACAAGGGAAAAATGTGACATCGCTATCACCATCTGATATACATGTTCACTTGTCACTTGAAAATATGTTATGTAGTTTATTCGTTTTGTAGGCCATCGGCCCATGTACATATCATTTGAGACACAATCACTATACAAAAGGTCACAAATACAACGTCTTGCATAGATAGGCAGCGTTTAACATATTTTGTTTTATTAAAAAGAAAGTTTCATGATCTTTACGGGTTACAAGTACTTTGTAGAAATAAAAGGTAAGGTGATCAGAAAGTTGTTTATATTTACTTATTAAATCATGATAAGGGCAAACAAATACAAAATGTAAAACATCTTCTACCTCACTTTGGTTGCGATTCTTACAATACACAGATCTCTCTACGTATACCTTGCGGTCGACCAACAGTTTTCTGAATAGGTAATTGATCTAATCCTAACGTATTAAATCTAAGCTACACAGATCCGACCATTATCAAACAAATATGCATAATGCACCGTTAAATATGAATGTAAATAGTTTTTGTTATAAATAAACTCGTGTCAGATGATAAACAATGACAGGTTGTACTCAGAAATAAGTTTATTGGGCTTTTTTTGTACACTTGTCATCTTTTAAGCTCAGTTTGTAGTGTAAGTTACCAAAGTAGTATCAAGCATCAGTTTAGTCGCATTGTAGCAGTAACCGGCTTCCCGGGAGTGTAGTAAGTTACCAAAATGGTATCAAGCATCAGTTTACACGCATTTTAGCAGTAACCGGCTTCCCGGGAGTGTATTATAACACAGACATTATGTCCGGGCTTACGTACAATAACGAGATAGTATTAATATATTATTAAGGGTAACAGTAACTCAAGATTCAGCATCACCTGCTCCATGTCGTGTAATACGTCATCAAATTCCAAGAATGCCGAATATCCAATAATAAAATAAAAACTTCCTAACGTGAAGTCAACCTATCTATGTCTATTTCTAGTGAACTCTCTGATATAGGTTGCTGTTGCCGATGGGTTGTTCCTTTCATTTTGAGATACCCGAGCTTCATGAAATTAAAGACCTCCTTTTTGTAATTTAGGCACCATGCTCTGTAGTCAGTAATTAACCATAGATTCGTAAAAAAGACAAACGTAAGTTGTTAAGTGATTACAGTTTTCCTGCTGAGCTAAGAGAAATTATATAAAATGACTCGATCATCCGATATTGCAGGGTTATATGTTTCGTACTTGAATATCTTATGTAGGCTCCATAATATTTTTTGCTGGCCCCAAGAAGTCCCGGAAAACAACCAGACATGCGTTGATAGTTTGATAGAAATGACTTCGGCATTGACTTAACCTAACCCCGCGTGACGGGCATTCTGCTTTAAGGCTTGAGTGAATTGTTTAAAGAGTATCTTTTCATGAAATGATTTTTGAAACTTTTATTTAAATCAGCGAACACACCAACACCATATTAGTTTATTAAACTCTACAGCAGTTTTTTTGTGAAAAGCAAAGCCTATTCATGTATTAAAGTGATTATCTTCTACTGTTATGTCCATGCTATAAAAAGCAAAAACAATAATTTTCAGTTAATCACATTGGGCAGTCCAAGAACTGTTATATCTATGGAGACACGAGAGAATGTAATACAAGTGCTTAGAGTTTATCGACCTTTCCTGGAAAATAACAACATCCAAACTCAACAGATAAAAACATAATTCATTCCTTCAAAATCAAATATTACAAGAAAAACTATTCAGTGCTTTTGACATGCTCATTTGCGTTATTACACAGTCAAGATGATATTCATATCCAGAGAAATAATCATTCTTGTCAAATCACGCGAGTACAATCTCATTTCTCGAACAAATTGTTCGGGAATTGGAGAAGTAGAATAAACTTTGTATACTATTAAAATCGACTTTATTCATTAGTTAACAAAATGGAGTAAATACTAATGGAACAAATACTACTGTGATAAACCATGCAACAGCATGCATTAAATGTTAACTTGTATATTAAAAACTATTTTTTATTATATATACACTTACACAATACACTTACTTTGTTTTGTGTCAATTGCTGTTTCAGTGTGTGATTCATTAAGGAGATAATGTTGATGCACCTACTACTGCACTTAGGGGCCGTGAGAACCGTCCATGTTTATTCTCATGAAGGAGTCTTCTGGTGAAAGGAGGTTTCCAGATTTGTCTTCAGTCTGTTCATACATGCTGTGCTTGGCGATATTGTAAGCATCAGAGGCATAATATGTTCCATGTCTGACTGGGACATACATGGAGATGCATAGACACAAAGAAGTGGCCTTACTTGCATATCTTATGTGTACAACTTCAGATCGATCAATTTATCAACAACATTACATTTTTCTTCATTGAGCAATTGGGGCGTAGAGTTCTATCAACTTCTGAATCTTTGTGCCCTAAGAATATCTAAACTCATCAGGATGTGTTGGAAAGTTTGGCCACATGTTAAAAGTAAAAAACAGTGAACAAAATTTGTGTTTCACCTCCAAGGTGCTTGATAAATCGCTCTTAACGAACTATTTCTGTAGTATTCAAAACACTTCAGGTCCTCGTTTCACATAACAACCTCTAAGATTTCAGTCAAATTTCCTTTGGGCCGAGAAAGCCAGTCGAGGATCAAACAAGGTTTCTATAAATTGGCTTCCTTTCCTAATGTGATATATAGGATCTGTCGACGGAACACAGACGAAGACCAGAAAGTGGCTTCCACTCTGTCAATGTCCAGGCGGTGTGCGACTCAGATCTAAGGTAAGCATATTCTGCAAAATCACATATTCAATCTTGATTTATTGTTAGTTTTAATCATTACAAATCAATCATATCCAGTTCTCTTGCAAACAGTTGTCATCCAAATTGAACGACAAACTGTTTTATTTAAAACGTCCCTGACATTTCCTTCAAAACTATTTTCCTCCCGATAAGAAGTTGTCAATATTTCGTTTCTAAAACAGATTATTAATCGGTATGTTTTGTGTTTAAAAAAATCTTAGCAAAGCGTTTGTTGTTAATTGATTTATCAAAATTGAAAATTCTTTTTAGAAAATAGTTGTTAATGTCAAGAAATATTTCAATAATAGTATTAACCAGTAGGTCATTAAGTAATGCTGGTCTATCAAAACAATTCAATATACTTTTGTATTATTTATAATACATTTTGAAAAAAATATCTTTTTTTTTTTTTTTATCTTTACCTAAATGTCGCAAAATGGCCTGGTTCCAGTCATGATGGGCTTATCTAACAAAGCAGCGGGCTGGACAACAGACTGGAGGAACAGCTGGAACCTTGGTGGCTGGCTTCTTGGTGATTCAGGGTTTGTATGTTAAAGACACTTAATTCTAATAATTGTGTAACACATTGGTGTGTTGATCAATTGTGCCAGGTAAGTGATGACTAAACTTAATCTTCATTGTTCATGTTATATAAGACTAGGATTATCATTGCAAAGTTTTGGGTTCATTTGATAATATAATAATTCTGCAAACAGATATGCTTGTGTTGATCAAACATGTTTTGAAACAGTCATCCAGAATATTATGTATTTCAGTTTCTTATTTTGTAAATAATCTTCTTTAAAGGGGCAGTAGCACGTTTTTGGGTGGAATATAAGGTAATGTCAGGAAAATTAATGGTTTCAATTGAAAGACAATGTATTTAAACTAAATGAAGCATTAATAATTCAAATTTATAAAGTAAAGTTTAGCCATGCGATTCCTTTTTCTTACAAAAAATGAATTCAAGGTGTTCACACAAAATGGCCGCCAATAGATTTTGTGTTAATCTTCATACTTTGTCCTCTGAATATGGATGATTGGCTTGTGTAATGCGATTTTTGACACTGTCAAAATAATACATATAGCATTCACTAACAATTATCAGTGAAAAATTAAAAATATAAAATTATCAAAAAACGTGCTACTTTCCTGGATCCCTATGGATGCAAACCCTGAGGTGCGTTCGATTTGACAACACTAGACAACACGGGTGTAAGATCTGCGCATGCGCTCTAGTACAGCTGTAGGCCCGTAAATAAAACGTCAAGTGTTGTTTGCATTGTGACAAGATGGCCGACCGAATGGCAATAGCAGCAGTTGTGGACACGTTATTGCTTTGGGGTCCAGAGACCCCAAAGTTATGTAACATCTGATATTGAAAACTAATGGCAGAAGTTTCTCTCTATATTACTCTTGGAAACTTCAAAGAGAAGTTTCAGCCAATGATATTTGTTTTAAGCATATCCTGGTATTTCAACGACCAATGAACCGTGCTGTAGCAAATTTATACCCACGTGACCATGTGGGTGGTACGAAATAATTGGCAAGCTTTAACTTGGAAACTGATTATTATAATAATGCTATGATGTAAAATATATCGTAAATATTCCAAAATATATAGATGAGCGTTAACACCATTAATAAATATCAATTTTGCATATGCATGTGAGCTGTTTTGTAGTTATTCGGGCTATTTTTTGCATTCCACATTCGGAAACGACATTCCATTTTTGTATCAACTAGGAATTCAGTTCCTTCAATCTTTTTTACTATAACGCGAGCGCTGATTGTCCCGCCTTGTCAATGACTGATCGTTCACTCAATGCATCTCATCGCTTCACGGAAAAAATGATACTGAACAGGCCATTTTCAAATTTCATGTTTCAAAACAAACGTTATGGATGATTTATTTACGATTAAAGGTGTCTTTCGAAGAAAGTATTGACATAGAGCCTAAAGTATGACAAAATATTCTTAAATGTCATCCTATAATATAATGAAAATTTTAACTTGTAGCTGAGATCATTTATAAATTTTTCAGCAACTTTCGGCTGTAATTCGATCAACATTCAATTAAGGAAAATTATTCTTGCAACATGTAATTAACCTGAAAGTCAAAAGCACAACTATTTATCTATCTTATCTAACTAACTAGTTAATCACTGGTTCTTGTATTAAACTCACCGTCAGCTATCTTTTAAAGCAACATAAATTTGAATAACCGTATTAATGTTTAAAAATTTATATCATAATTGAGATAGGAGACGTATCTATCATTGTTGAAATTTAAACGGAACGAACGAGTCGTTTAACTATGTACATAGTGTACAGATAACTATCAAAACAAAGAGCAAAGAACATGCGTCTCCGATTGGAACAATTTATTCAAGTAAAAGTCCCCGTCCCCGTCCTCCCTAACCTAAATTTCCTGGTTCTATATAGTGATACATAACCGGGTGGCCCAAAGCTTGCCTTTTTAAAGGCTTTTCTTGTTAGATGAAGATTTAAGTGATAAGGAAGAGGAAGACACGGTGTTAATGAACCTTGTTGCGGAACATGACTCGCTGCGTAGGAGAGACAAGGTACCGTCTGTAAACAGCTTTTGGGAGGACACTGTGCCTCTTTTTTCTGAGAAAGATTTCGAGCGTCACCTCCGACTGACAAAATACACCTTTAACCGAATTTTGCAAGAAGTGGATATTTCTAAAACCGAAAGGCATTTTGGAAAGGCACCGATAAAACCTGAGAAACGGGCAATTATTTGCCTTTGATATTTGTCCAATACCTGTAGCATGAGAGAAATGGCTGTGTTGTTTGACGTTTCTCAATCTACCATTTTTGATTGCGTTCATGGAGTTTGTGAAGCTCTTTGTGCCATTAAACACAGAGTAATCTCGTGGCCAGATCTGCAGCGGCAACAAGAGAGTTCCGATCAGTTTGAGGCTGAATGCAAAATTCCAGGCATTATAGGAGTAATCGACGGAACTCACATTACACTCACAAACATCCCCAATGGTGATCAGGACTATGTGAACAGGAAGGGTTACCCTTCAATTCAACTTCAGCTCATTGTCGACCACATGCTCTTAATCACCGACAGCTTCGTTGGATGGCCAGGGTCGACTCACGATGCTCGTGTATTTAGAAGGTCAAGCATATTCGATCAGTTGGAAAATGAAATCCTTGGACAAAACTCTTTCATCCTGGGTATGTAAAGAATCAAATGGCTCTATCTATATACATTGTTAAAATTTTGATATCGTCATTAGGCCTACTCAATTTCCCATGCCTCGTCAGGCTACGTCTAAAACGTTTGGGATCAATATTACCGTATATATACCAAGTTTTTAATGTTAATTTCATGTGTCATATACTGTTTGAATATCTAAGAAATGACTGACTTCTAATGTTGGTCTACCTACGAATGTGATCTTTTCACTTATGTTGCTTTTAGATGCAGGTCCTGTATATTATTGGTCATATTCTGCTTTTCAGGAGATTCGGCTTATCCCTTAAAGCGATATTGATGACACCTTTTCGTGATAACGGCCACCTGAATGATGGACAAAAGAATTTCAATAGGAAGTTGTCGACATCACGTATTATCATGGCTTGTTGTGTGCTTCACAATCTCTGTGTGCTGTCAAATGACTCAGTGAGCGAAGTTTTCAATGTGGATGACCTGAACAACTTGAACTATGGCAACAATTATGGTCCATTGCATGGTAATGCTGAAGATGGAAGGATACGAAGAAATGAAATGGTGAACTACCTACAGACCCTGTGATAAACAGTAACTGAAGAGCCTACAATGTTAACAGCCATTAACACTGTTTCCCTGTGACAAAATACAATGGCATTTGATCTAAACTTTGCGTTGACTCAAATCATTGACTCAAGCCATGTATGAATGTAAAAAAAAACATAAATAAAACACTTGTAAAAACAGTTTTGTACTGATGTAAAAAAAATTTCTCTTGGCTTTAGCACAAGCACCTGATAAACAAAGATTTGAGAGAAAATTCTTATCTCATTATTTAGGAAAAAACATGGAAACAAGTGAATTATTTTAACACGAACCAAATTATTCAAATTCTGTCAAAAATGGACAGATACGACTCCAATTTGTCTGTAAGTAGGGTATGGAAGTCCATGATGTTCAAGGTAGAATTGTTTCTCACTTTGATGTTAGAGAATGGACATGGGCTAGATTGAGTCGAGGCTCCAGAAGCACTGGAGAAGCATTTCGTAGATGGGCAACTGTCTATTGGGAGACATTTTGTTGACAAGTCAATGTTCATTGAGTTTGCAGTAAAAAACTCTGTAAGGTCTTTCTGGTTTATGTTCGATTCACTTGGTTTAACTGTGAAGTATTCCTTTAGGTTCAAACCATAAACAACATACGATCTGCAAAAAAAACAGAACAAGAATTATTTTTCACCTTTTTTGAGAGCATCCACAACCTCCCTCAAAATACTCATTTTTTCAATATGCTGACTTTGTTGTTGTTCCAACCTTTCTTTTTTAAGAGCGTTGAAAGTAGCCAGTTCTTGTAGGAAAGTGTCACTTCTTTCTCCTTTCTTTAATTGTTTGGACTTGCCAGTCGCTTTAGGTTTAGGACAGGCTGTACTGGTAGACTGATTTGGCGTGTCGCATCGTGACTGAGACGAGGACTGGGACTGATTGTCGCAACTTGACTGAGACGAGGACTGGGACTGATTGTCACAACTTGACTGGGGAGCGTCGTCCTCTACACCAGATGACATAACAAAAGCTGGAGACGTACCACTTCTGTGGCCATACATCTCTGAGAGCTCCTCAAAAAAGGGACATGTCTTTTTCTCAGACCCTGTCTTTGCATTATGATCTAACACTTTTCTAAATTCTCGTCTGAGAGATTTCCACTTATTGATACACTGTGAACTTGTGACATTTATCCCCATCGCCTGAAGATGGCAATTTTGGTACACAGAGTAGCGTGACCTTTAATGCCCTGAAACTGCTGTTCCCTCTCCCTTCGCATTTCAAGAAGGGCCTTCATGTCGTTCTCGGACCACATCTTGGAGGTGGAGGTGGAGGAGCTGTCGCTCACATGGTCACCTGAAATATAGAACATTACATGAACACTGGTATCAGTCCATTTATCATTAATGCAATACAAATGGAAACAAGTGAAGCCGCGAGCAAACATACACCCCCTTCCCTTCAAATTAGCCAAATGCAAATATGTGAGTGATGACTTTGGAAAATAATGTCGCCAATGGTAAAACAACTGTTTTCTTCCCAAAAACGGAAAGTTAAAAACTGTGTACATATGCTTTTTAAGCTACGGAAATCATTTAATTTTTGCACTTCATCAGTTTCCAGATGTACCCAGAACGTTGTTTATCCATGAAATAGTTTCTCTAATTGGAAAGTATAGTGTGATTACCTTCGACATTGATGTCCTCGGAATCCTTTGGAACTTGTGCTCGACTGTCAGCCACGGACGAATGAAGCTGTCGGGTCGCATGCTCCCTCACAGCTTTGTCTGCATTGAAAATAAGTATAAATCAACCAATGAAAACAACCCTTAATATGTACTAATTGGAAGACCAATTGATCTCACTCATACATGCATATTTACTTTATATACACACTGAATGTTTATATTATTTACATGAATAAACAATAACAGTTATATATTTACAGTTTAAACAATAAGCCGTGTTTCAATCTGTCTATGCTTATGCTTATAAAATTACAAAAGGTGCTGTGAAACAAGCTGTTAATTCAAAAGATCATTGACATAATTTTTGGCAATAATGACAAATAAAACAAAATAACTGTTTATCTGTTAACAAACAAAGGAAATTGCTATTAATTTTGTTGGAATGTAATCAATCCATGTAAATCAAATTTGTAATGACACATTTTATTGTATTGTTTTAAAACACAAACAGGCGAATTGGACAATGAGATTAGCCTTTGAAATAAGCATATGAACTGAGTTATCATGCAATGTCCGTTGTCGCATAAAATTTCGAAAAACACCAAAACTCACCTTCTGAATTTAACATCTCTACGATTTCCGGCGTTGCCATCACATGAAATGTTTCTCCATCGATTATTATTTCGATCAAAAAACTGTAAAGAGAAAATTAAATCAATATATTTGTTTACACAGAGAATAATAATAATAATGCTGTTAATCCTAGAATAATCGCCAGCCCAAAAAAAACAAACAGAGTTCGAAATTAATAATCGTCGGACGATTATTCAAGGATTTACGGTAGTGGTCGTGGTCGCACTTCCCATACAACATACAAAAAGGCCTACCGTAAAATAGCTGCTCCTCTACCGGAAATACGGTATATATTTCACTGAAAACGTTTAGATTTTAACACATAATTTTACTGTTTCAGCTCAACTATTAAGTTTTTAATGATGACAACTTTATCTCCGCTTCATTTACGTACATAATTACTATGCAGTGTGTTGGTAAACAATTCAGAATTATTCGACAAACAATTAATTTACGAAAATTATTCACATATGTCTATGAAAATACGTTTAATGTGTTTTTGAACTTTATGATTTAGCACATGAATTTACAACGAGACAAAATCTACACGTGCCGTACATAAAATTGATAAATTCACTGCAGTAATGACTGATACCATGTGAAACAACTAGATTTATATGTTCAATTCATCAAATATTCAACATCAATTAGTTTCAATTACCCAGCTGTTATTAAAACAAGCAAAATGTCACATTTTCTAATTGAAGGGGTTAGAATAACAACGTGGTTAACTACATGTATAACTGTTCCTTTATAAAAAGAGGTTTTGTAAAAAAAATGGGGTTTATATACTTTGTTGAATTTGTTTTTGTAATGTTGTTTGAATAACTAAAAAGTAACATTTTAACAAAATTGTGAACATCCGCAACTCTTTATTAAGTAAAAATGAAGAAAATAGAGAAATTCAACAGTTCATAATATGAAACAAGAGGGTCAACTCCATTGGCAGTTACCCTTGTTTTTGTCCTAAGACATTGTCTTTCATTATTAATATCTGGTATCTTCTTAAGTTTAACAGCAAAATCAAGTACATTGTCATGCCTGTCGTTAAGCATAATAAAACCTAACACACAACTCATGGCATGGTTTAAATTTGCATGCCATACCCTGCAATGAGATGAGATACTTGACAGGTAAGAACTTCACAAAACTTAGCAACCATTAATGTCACATCGTAAAGTTGACAACAGTTAGTAATGTTGAATAATCTGTCCTTTAACATGAACAATAAACATTGAACTCGAAAGAAGCAAACTTTAACTTACAATCCAGCCATAGTGCAAATAAGTGTTTTCTTTTAAATGTCAAAATTCACAACATAAACCTTTAGAACACGACTGAATAACTTAACGTTTAATATTGTGTGTTGTAGACTTTGTGATCAATAACAACAAAACATACTTGAGAACAACACGAATAACACTGTTATATATAGTGACCAAACAGAACAGTAATTTGACAAGAAATGTATCAGCATCTGAAAAACTTGTTGTTCCATCAACAATATTAAACAGTCAAGTTGGAAGATGACAAAGAGAGTTAGTTAGTCATGATAGTCATCAAAGTACTCTTCAGCTTCTTCATCTGTCACAGCTACAGTTCCATCATGGGCAAGATTGAGGTAGAACTCCTTAGTTGTGGATGGTATTAATCCCTTCTTGCAAAGTGTGGCTAAGTCATTGTACTTAGCTTGTTTCAATGGCAGTTTGTCAGTGTACTTTGCTACTGCAATATGGTCTTAAGATGATCCTCTCTTAAGGATTTTTCTCCTGAGATAGGATCAATCTCTTCGCTGGCTCCATAGGAATACCACATTACATCGCGGATCTTCACTTTCTCGCCCATCTGATCCTTGAAAGCTGTTGTGACAATGGCATCTGCTTTACCTTTATGATCCAAGAAGTCTTCCTTGACCATATCCTCAACATGGAATGGGTTGATTATTCTTGCCTTTTCAATCAAGACTTTGTAATCCTCTGGGACCATCGGCGTTTCTCCACGTTTTGCCTTTTAAATCAATGCAAAATCACGATCATTAGGTAGAAAGGTGTGACCTCTGACAAGAAAGTAATGGTCAATAGATTGGTATTGTCCAGCTTCAATTAAAGCACTCAAAAACGCAATGATAGCCCTATTCTTGTTTTGTCCCCCGCAGCTGTCACTGAAGAGTACAAGTTTTTTAGCCGCTGTTTTTCTTCCAAGAAGAGTTTTATCCAGACAGGAACATACCTCTGATGAACCTCGTTTTCCAGTTGTCTCGTCCCATATGTGCATGATTCCATCTCCGTTTGTTAGGTCATGTACTCCGAAGTTGAATACCCAAAGCATTCTGGAGTAAAACATATCACTACTTGATATGCAAGGGAGAGCAAGGTTCTGCTGGAAGTCAATTGAATAAGCACCAGTTTCCTCACTTGAATGAGAGAAGGATTTCAGTTTCTCAGATGCAGTTTCTGCTTTTCTATGGTGCATCTCTTGTTCCTGCTTTAAATTGTTAGCTTCTGATTCTTGTCCTGCAGCAGTTGCCTCGTCAATTTTATATTTGAACTTGTCACAGGTTGAACACGTGTCAGTGCGTGGAGCTCCAAAACTCAGGTTGAATTCAGTCAAAAATATCTATCGATACAGCCATAGCTTTACCTTTACTTTGTATGGTTCTTTTCTCTTCATCCGCATCAACTCCTCAGGTTCATGATGATTAAGGTAGAGCATCCACATTCTTCTTATGTTCAGATTTTCATGAAGATATGACCTGTTTGGGTTAATTTGTCTAGAGTAGTGTGTCTGCCGTTTTGGAAATGATTGAATGTGTTCTCGCACTTGTTCTCTAAGATGATCCTTGATCTTGAAGTGGTGCTGATGTTTGCCTCTTTTGTCAGATTCTGGAGTTGTTCTGTTTGGTTGACGCAATCTTTCAAATCTTGATTTTCCGATGCAGTGGACAATCTGAAATGCTTTAGGGCAGATATTTACGAGGGTTCCTCCATTGTCTCGAACATAATACTTGTAGGACCCTTGGCGGTAGTTCCCTCTCATTCCTGAAGTTTGTCGCCTTCTCTTGACAGGTGTTGACTGAATCAGTCCAAAAAGATGATGATCCTGTTGATTTTTATCAGCCAAATTACAAAATTCTGAAAATATTCTTTTGATGCAATCCGCTCCTAACTTCTCTAAACACTGTCTTTTGCAAGAACAAGCTTGACTTGTTTTTGGTGATTTTGTATCAATTGTTTTACCCCTCCAGTTAACAAACGATTCACCTCTTGCTGATTTGATTTTCCTTTCAGTTACTTTCCATTTAGCAGGATTGCGTTTTCTCTTCCTTCCCCGATTCTCCTCAGTTACACCTCTTCTACTTTCACCGTACATGTGTTGGTAGTTTCATCTACATGGTCACCAGATCCTTTGGCATTCTCTGTTGAGTTCCTCTCTTTTCCATTAGAACTTTCACCATCACAACTATCACTCGACTCTGTGCTAGGAACGTAATCTATGTCATTTAAATCTTCATGGTCCTCATGGTCAGATACATCAGTATTTTCACCAGCTACAACCACCTCACGTGCCACAGAGGACACTATATCATCTGGGCATGATATTTCATTTAAACCATATTCACTGCATTCAGTTACATTTTCTGAGTCACTATTTGATTGACTATCCAAAGTGTCTAACAACCTCAACATCTCCTCGCCGGTGAGTCGTCCGAGCTGTGCCATATTGGTTACAAGTTTTGTTCATAGCCTGGTTCACAAAATGAGCAGTGAATACCAAACGATCGAAGGTTGTCAAAGTGGTCAGGATTTAAATGCTCGTCTGGATATGTAGGATGGATGCATTTCAGGTGATACCATTTCATACAGTCACTGAAGACACATCGTACTATGTATTGCCCAGAAGGCAAACACAGAAGCAGGTTTTCAGTTTCAATAATCAGTCCTAGGAGGGAGTTGGCCGTTTGAATTGGCGGGACAAAACCACAAAGATGACACTTAAACTGCTGACAAAATGTGTCATCTGTACTTTCAGTGTCACTTTCTCCTGACTGTTGCTCTGGGTCCTAAAGAATGGAAAAGTACTTGAATAACATCACTCAAAGTCTTTTTGTTGAAAAAAATTAGCGGTAAAATAAACAAAGGCAATAAAAGATGTTTTTTTACTTTTCATCAAAAAACAATGCTAACTCCAAAAGAGCCAATTATGTATCATATAGAACAATAAAAAGTGTAATATTAAAAACCCTGAACAATATAGAAATAGCACTACTGTTTAAAACATTAATCATTTAAAAACGTTACTTTAAATGAATTTTTTGTCATAAAATGTCATTACATATAGACCATGCAACAACAAGGTTATCTCCAATTCAAAATGTTATTGCTTTTTTGGAAAATATGAACATTGCTTTTATTATAATATACTACTTGAGTGTTGTTAGAGAACCTTTAAACATAAAAGATGAAATCTACAGAAAAAAAAAAGTTTCATGATGACAGAAAAACAGATAATTACCAAATTATTGTCGATCATTGTTGACACCACATGGCCGGTTGTCAGGGTCAAGGTCATGCAACAAGAAGGTTAACTCCAATGTGGAGTTATCCTTGAAGTGAAGCGCACATAAATTTCTTGTAATTTGTTACTGTTGGAAAATCTCAAATATGTTTGGTAAAAATTTGCATGTATTCTTTCTCTTCTATAAGATTTTTTAAAAATATTTAAAACTGTGAAAAACGGACTTAACCACTTTGTTATTCTAACCCCTTCAATTGCGAACTCACTTCTTTGACGCCATCTTGAACACCGCTCACTCCTCGTATCGCGGGGAGTAAACTCGCGCGACCTGTGTTCAACACTAGTGTTCTGCGCGAGGCGTTTTTTTAGACAAGAGCGCAACACGTGTCACTAGTGTTGTCTAATCGAACGCACCTCTGGTTGTTGTCCCCGGTGTTGGACCCCACCACAAGAGCTGTAGAGAGATACAAAAGTTCTCACTGTAGTACTCGCAACACAAAGGAGAGGGAATTTGGAGTGCTAAAATCACGCTTTCAGTAAGTTAATAGGACAGGCTTGTCATCAATCTTTGCTATATTAATAAAATCTCCATCTCAAGATAAATTGTATCTGATAACAGAAATTATTTTTTTTCATCGTAAAATAAAATAAAACAGGCAAGTGAAAAATCGAAAATTCACCTGTAAACTCATTCAAATTACATCATGTCACAGGTATTAGGCCTAAAAAAATACAAAAAATGTTTCTGGTCTTTGCACGCGGATTTTTTTTCTTTCCAAATATTTATTTCTGTTAATGAAGATGAAAATTATTCAACGGAATTTAAAAATATAAATAAATATAAACTTTGCATTACTTTATAACTGTTTATTGGAACGCCTACACGAACAGAAACGAGTTATTATAAAAGTGGAAGTTTCAATGTTTGTTTTAATATAAAAGTGGAAGTTTCAATCTTTGTCTTTGTTTCTAGGCCGAAGGACTACATTTCCTCCCCTCCCACCCCCCCCCCCCCCCCCCAAACACCTGGGAAACAAGTGTTTGTCACTGAGGTGACATAATCCCCCGCCGCAAATTATCAATCAATTATTGGCTGTGACCTCTTATTTGTTGTCAGAGGGTCACGAAATCTATAAACTGTGACCTTGAAAATAATTTGAAGGTCACCAAAATCAACTGGGCCCGGCGCCTTCCCAATAAGATGCTTTGTGTAAATTATGAAGAGAATCCAGTTAATGGTTCTTGAGATATCCTGCTGACAAGCCTAAAATGAAGGTTTCAATGCTGAAATTTTCAAAGTCTCGCTGTTACCTTGAAAATAATGTTAAGGTCACCAAAATCGACTGGACCCGGCGCCTTCCCAATAAGATGCATTGTGTAAGCTATGAAGAGAATCCAGTGAATGGTTCTTGAGATATCCCGCTGACAAGGGTAAAATGTCAAAGTCTCCTAATGACCTTGAAGTGAAGGTCAAGGTCTTCCCCAGGGGAAGCTATATGTAAGATATGAAGAGAATCAGGTCAACAGTTCTTGAGATATTGCGCTAATAAGGGTAAACTTTGTAATCCTCTGGGACCATCGGCGTTTCTCCACGTTTTGCCTTTTAAATCAATGCAAAATCACGATCATTAGGTAGAAAGGTGTGACCTCTGACAAGAAAGTAATGGTCAATAGATTGGTATTGTCCAGCTTCAATTAAAGCACTCAAAAACGCAATGATAGCCCTATTCTTGTTTTGTCCCCCGCAGCTGTCACTGAAGAGTACAAGTTTTTTAGCCGCTGTTTTTCTTCCAAGAAGAGTTTTATCCAGACAGGAACATACCTCTGATGAACCTCGTTTTCCAGTTGTCTCGTCCCATATGTGCATGATTCCATCTCCGTTTGTTAGGTCATGTACTCCGAAGTTGAATACCCAAAGCATTCTGGAGTAAAACATATCACTACTTGATATGCAAGGGAGAGCAAGGTTCTGCTGGAAGTCAATTGAATAAGCACCAGTTTCCTCACTTGAATGAGAGAAGGATTTCAGTTTCTCAGATGCAGTTTCTGCTTTTCTATGGTGCATCTCTTGTTCCTGCTTTAAATTGTTAGCTTCTGATTCTTGTCCTGCAGCAGTTGCCTCGTCAATTTTATATTTGAACTTGTCACAGGTTGAACACGTGTCAGTGCGTGGAGCTCCAAAACTCAGGTTGAATTCAGTCAAAAATATCTATCGATACAGCCATAGCTTTACCTTTACTTTGTATGGTTCTTTTCTCTTCATCCGCATCAACTCCTCAGGTTCATGATGATTAAGGTAGAGCATCCACATTCTTCTTATGTTCAGATTTTCATGAAGATATGACCTGTTTGGGTTAATTTGTCTAGAGTAGTGTGTCTGCCGTTTTGGAAATGATTGAATGTGTTCTCGCACTTGTTCTCTAAGATGATCCTTGATCTTGAAGTGGTGCTGATGTTTGCCTCTTTTGTCAGATTCTGGAGTTGTTCTGTTTGGTTGACGCAATCTTTCAAATCTTGATTTTCCGATGCAGTGGACAATCTGAAATGCTTTAGGGCAGATATTTACGAGGGTTCCTCCATTGTCTCGAACATAATACTTGTAGGACCCTTGGCGGTAGTTCCCTCTCATTCCTGAAGTTTGTCGCCTTCTCTTGACAGGTGTTGACTGAATCAGTCCAAAAAGATGATGATCCTGTTGATTTTTATCAGCCAAATTACAAAATTCTGAAAATATTCTTTTGATGCAATCCGCTCCTAACTTCTCTAAACACTGTCTTTTGCAAGAACAAGCTTGACTTGTTTTTGGTGATTTTGTATCAATTGTTTTACCCCTCCAGTTAACAAACGATTCACCTCTTGCTGATTTGATTTTCCTTTCAGTTACTTTCCATTTAGCAGGATTGCGTTTTCTCTTCCTTCCCCGATTCTCCTCAGTTACACCTCTTCTACTTTCACCGTACATGTGTTGGTAGTTTCATCTACATGGTCACCAGATCCTTTGGCATTCTCTGTTGAGTTCCTCTCTTTTCCATTAGAACTTTCACCATCACAACTATCACTCGACTCTGTGCTAGGAACGTAATCTATGTCATTTAAATCTTCATGGTCCTCATGGTCAGATACATCAGTATTTTCACCAGCTACAACCACCTCACGTGCCACAGAGGACACTATATCATCTGGGCATGATATTTCATTTAAACCATATTCACTGCATTCAGTTACATTTTCTGAGTCACTATTTGATTGACTATCCAAAGTGTCTAACAACCTCAACATCTCCTCGCCGGTGAGTCGTCCGAGCTGTGCCATATTGGTTACAAGTTTTGTTCATAGCCTGGTTCACAAAATGAGCAGTGAATACCAAACGATCGAAGGTTGTCAAAGTGGTCAGGATTTAAATGCTCGTCTGGATATGTAGGATGGATGCATTTCAGGTGATACCATTTCATACAGTCACTGAAGACACATCGTACTATGTATTGCCCAGAAGGCAAACACAGAAGCAGGTTTTCAGTTTCAATAATCAGTCCTAGGAGGGAGTTGGCCGTTTGAATTGGCGGGACAAAACCACAAAGATGACACTTAAACTGCTGACAAAATGTGTCATCTGTACTTTCAGTGTCACTTTCTCCTGACTGTTGCTCTGGGTCCTAAAGAATGGAAAAGTACTTGAATAACATCACTCAAAGTCTTTTTGTTGAAAAAAATTAGCGGTAAAATAAACAAAGGCAATAAAAGATGTTTTTTTACTTTTCATCAAAAAACAATGCTAACTCCAAAAGAGCCAATTATGTATCATATAGAACAATAAAAAGTGTAATATTAAAAACCCTGAACAATATAGAAATAGCACTACTGTTTAAAACATTAATCATTTAAAAACGTTACTTTAAATGAATTTTTTGTCATAAAATGTCATTACATATAGACCATGCAACAACAAGGTTATCTCCAATTCAAAATGTTATTGCTTTTTTGGAAAATATGAACATTGCTTTTATTATAATATACTACTTGAGTGTTGTTAGAGAACCTTTAAACATAAAAGATGAAATCTACAGAAAAAAAAAAGTTTCATGATGACAGAAAAACAGATAATTACCAAATTATTGTCGATCATTGTTGACACCACATGGCCGGTTGTCAGGGTCAAGGTCATGCAACAAGAAGGTTAACTCCAATGTGGAGTTATCCTTGAAGTGAAGCGCACATAAATTTCTTGTAATTTGTTACTGTTGGAAAATCTCAAATATGTTTGGTAAAAATTTGCATGTATTCTTTCTCTTCTATAAGATTTTTTAAAAATATTTAAAACTGTGAAAAACGGACTTAACCACTTTGTTATTCTAACCCCTTCAATTGCGAACTCACTTCTTTGACGCCATCTTGAACACCGCTCACTCCTCGTATCGCGGGGAGTAAACTCGCGCGACCTGTGTTCAACACTAGTGTTCTGCGCGAGGCGTTTTTTTAGACAAGAGCGCAACACGTGTCACTAGTGTTGTCTAATCGAACGCACCTCTGGTTGTTGTCCCCGGTGTTGGACCCCACCACAAGAGCTGTAGAGAGATACAAAAGTTCTCACTGTAGTACTCGCAACACAAAGGAGAGGGAATTTGGAGTGCTAAAATCACGCTTTCAGTAAGTTAATAGGACAGGCTTGTCATCAATCTTTGCTATATTAATAAAATCTCCATCTCAAGATAAATTGTATCTGATAACAGAAATTATTTTTTTTCATCGTAAAATAAAATAAAACAGGCAAGTGAAAAATCGAAAATTCACCTGTAAACTCATTCAAATTACATCATGTCACAGGTATTAGGCCTAAAAAAATACAAAAAATGTTTCTGGTCTTTGCACGCGGATTTTTTTTCTTTCCAAATATTTATTTCTGTTAATGAAGATGAAAATTATTCAACGGAATTTAAAAATATAAATAAATATAAACTTTGCATTACTTTATAACTGTTTATTGGAACGCCTACACGAACAGAAACGAGTTATTATAAAAGTGGAAGTTTCAATGTTTGTTTTAATATAAAAGTGGAAGTTTCAATCTTTGTCTTTGTTTCTAGGCCGAAGGACTACATTTCCTCCCCTCCCACCCCCCCCCCCCCCCCCAAACACCTGGGAAACAAGTGTTTGTCACTGAGGTGACATAATCCCCCGCCGCAAATTATCAATCAATTATTGGCTGTGACCTCTTATTTGTTGTCAGAGGGTCACGAAATCTATAAACTGTGACCTTGAAAATAATTTGAAGGTCACCAAAATCAACTGGGCCCGGCGCCTTCCCAATAAGATGCTTTGTGTAAATTATGAAGAGAATCCAGTTAATGGTTCTTGAGATATCCTGCTGACAAGCCTAAAATGAAGGTTTCAATGCTGAAATTTTCAAAGTCTCGCTGTTACCTTGAAAATAATGTTAAGGTCACCAAAATCGACTGGACCCGGCGCCTTCCCAATAAGATGCATTGTGTAAGCTATGAAGAGAATCCAGTGAATGGTTCTTGAGATATCCCGCTGACAAGGGTAAAATGTCAAAGTCTCCTAATGACCTTGAAGTGAAGGTCAAGGTCTTCCCCAGGGGAAGCTATATGTAAGATATGAAGAGAATCAGGTCAACAGTTCTTGAGATATTGCGCTAATAAGGGTAAACATGCAAGTTCACATGTCCAAAAATTCAAAGTTCTGCTGTGACCTTGAGAATTATGTCAAGGTCACCAAAATCTAATCAGCCCAAGGTCTTCCCCAGGGAAAGCTATATGTATGATATGAAGAGAATCCAGTAAACAGTTCTTGAGATATCGCGCCAACAAGGGTAAACATGCAAGTTCACATGTCCAAAAATTCAAAGTCCTCCTGTGACCTTGAGAATAATGTCAAGGTCACCAAAATCTAATCAGCCCAAGGTCTTCATCAGGAGAAGCTATATGTAAGATATGAAGAGAATCCAGTAAACAGTTCTTGAGATATCGCGCCAACAAGGGTAAAACGACAACGTGTCCTTGTGACCTTGAAATGAAGGTCAAGGTCACGAAACCCATTTGGACAATTACTCTCACTGAGGTGAACCTATATGCAAAATATGAGAAGGATGTAGAGAAAAGTACTTATGTTATTCCATTTCGTTCGTACGTACGTACGGGACGTACGGACGGACACTGCCGAATACTATATCCCCCGCTTCGCGCTAATCGCGCGGCGGGGGATAAAAAAGCAGATCAAGTCATGAAAAATTGATACAGCATCTGTGCTATTACGCCGAAAGGTTAATCCACAATCCATTTGAATTTCTTTATTAAATGACAACGCTTCTCGCATGGAAAGGGTGGTTCATATCACAATGCTTTCGTCATGATTCAGTAGCGATGAGTATAGTTCAGCGTCGCTGATTGCACAACTAACGTTGATTGCCTCCAATCAGGCATCTCCCATTGTATTCCATCCACAAAGTCGGCGTAATAGAACAGAGGCAGTATCAACATATCATGACATCTGCCACTGTGGGGAGAGAATGCACAACATCATGATTTTACGAAAGACCATTGGTACCACATTTGAAATTTGTTTTTTGTGTTTTAAAACTCGTTATTACGAGAAAAATCTCGTAATTACGAGAAATTAACTCGTAATTACGAGATTATAAGAACATATCTGTAATTTGTTTATTGTATTTAAAAATTTGTAATTACGAGAAAAATACTCGTTATTACGAGAATATTCTCGTAATTACGAGAATAAACTAGTAATTACGAGTTTTGTAAGACTACATTTGTAACTTGTATTCTATCTTATATAAACTCGTAATTACGAGATTATTAGACATCATTTGAAACTTTTTTTTCCTTTTAAAACTCGTAATTACGAGTTTTTAAATACAATATACAAATTACAGATATGGTCTTATAATCTCGTAATTACGAGTTAATGTCTCGTAATTACGAGATTTTTTCTCGTAATAACGAGTTTTTAAAGACAAAAAACAAATTTCAAATGTGGTACCAATGGTCTTTTGTATGATTTCTTAAAGGTTGCTTTAGGGGGGGAAATGATGATCAGTGTTCATTAACTAAACCTTCCCTTTGGCGGGAGATATAGCCGACTAGCTTGTTTTTCTTCAGGCTCAACTCCAACAATAAAAAATTCTCAATATAAGACATAGTTTCAATGTGTTAGTCAAGCGTGAATAGCAACAGACCGCTTACAACAAATAAAACAAGACAATTAGTGAGCAAAGCTCACCTTTTATATAAGTTTAAAATCTAAAAAAAATATCGTCGGCATCTGACTGAAATATACAAAAGGCACATCTAGGGACCATATATTTATATTTAAGGATTCAGCCCTAGCCCTAAAGGCTGAATCCTTATTGTTATTGGCGTGTTTATTATTATTTCACAAAATTTGGCCTTACTTTCAGCCAAAACAGCTGCTTCAATTACAACCAAACTTTACAATCTGATAGCCCTTACCCTGGAATCGAGAGGTTAAGCTTTTCAGCTGATTCAGTCCAACCATTAAGGTCCAGTTCGAATCCAAAATAAAAAATTTAACATTGATTTTTTTTTCAAAATGCACTTAGAGACCTGAAATTTTTGTTAAAAGATGCGCAATCAAAAATAATGAAAAAAATGATGTCATGACAAATTCGTAAGTCACGTGGTCTTGCCGCCATTTTGATTTTAAGCACTTTTTACAAAAGTCCGACCCCAGGCACCTTTGAAGATGCGTTTCTTTTTTATTTATTGTACCAGAGAGCTCAAATTTACACATTATGTAGCCAAGACCCTGACCTATAACAAGTTTGTTTTAAAATTTGAAAATTCAAAATACTTTTTGTGTAATAACCTTTCAAAGTTTGACAATTTTTAAAAATATCAATTTTCAAGGGCAGATAACTCGATAACCTGTCCGACGAATTTCATGATTTTTGCATGAGAGTTAGACATTGGCAAGGTATTTAAGATAAAGGAATAAAATCGCTCGCGAACAGTCATTTCCGGTCAGGAGCAGAGGTCAAACTTTGCATTTTGAAAAGTGGTGTTTCAGTGGGTTTGTTTAAGATATCGTAGCGAATCAACGACGTAAGATAACACATTGTTCTATATATCATATGAAAGCCAAAAGTCTATAGATTTTTTTAAACATGAACAACAAATTCAGATGTTTATTTTACATTGAGTTATGGACCTTTGAATATTGTCAACACTGCATGCGTTTTGAATGCATTTGATAACTGTGTCTTTGCAAAATGCGTAAATCAACTACAACAGAGCACTATGCATTGTTTATTATATCCTCAGACAGCCAAAATGAGATAGAACCTGGGAAAGTTTACTTGTTAAGTGTCTTTTATTGTTGAAAAAATAATTCTACATATTGTCAATTGTACTCTTTGTTTTGGACTGACAATAAATTGTCAAATTTGGCCTCATAAACTATGATAGCCTTTATGGTCAAGATTTAGTTTCAAGACCAAAGGCACGGGTCGGTGCGTAGGTACAAGCAAGTGTACCTTTCCTTAACGAAAAGGGCATAATGACGGCCACTGTCAGCTCTTGGGCTCTTGGTCAATAGATATAGGGCGTCCTGATTCCTGCCTAAGTGCTCGGCAGATTCCACTCGCAAGGGTGTGACGTCCTCGATTAACTCTTTTTTCCAAAATGCCTGTCGCCCTCTTGGAACTTTGAAATATGCATTTCCTCCCGGCCGCATGTTCTACACTTTGTGCTTGTAGACATTTGATGCAAACACGCTGTCAAGTCATGTACATTCGATTTTGGTCACTTAATCCTTTCATTTCGCCACGGGACACAGGAAGTGTACTAAGAATAGCTCTAACCTCGCTAGACATCGTATTTTCCACCTAAAACACCACCAAAGAGCTCTAAATGGTCAAAAGCACGCTCTGACCTCGACCAACACATCAGAAAGCTCAAAACGCTCAAAAGCAACATCCAAACACAACTACGTCAATGAACTCCTTCTTCGATGCGAGATTTCTTGTTTTGCCTTCATGAACCCAAAGTCTTAGTGCTAAAATTCCATTCAAATCTCAGCGATCTCCCATGGTCTGGTAGTAAAGCCTTTGCCTCTGAATCCAGAGTGCTAACTTTTAGGGTTCAAATCCCGTTCAGCCAACAAACTTTTGCAGATTGAACTTGTTATTCTTTTGCTTAGGTAAAACATATTTTGGTCACATTACAGCTAAATGGCATAAAATATCTTTTTTTATGCATTATGATTTTGGATTCGAATTTGAAATTAATGTTTATCAAGGTACATACACAAATGCAGGCTTAAACGTTGAGTATCAAGTGAAATGTGGTCATTTCGATAACGTGTTAGTTACTTTCTACCTCTCAGACAAAAAGTCTGTACACTAAGAATACTGCTAAAATCGCTAGAAAACGTATTTTCGACCTAAAACAATGCATCAAAAGGCTTCAAATGGAGCTCGTATATTTGGCTGAATCCCGTCATTGTTGCTTTGCAACTATATTTATTATTCCCACAAAGTTTGACCAAAGATACAGCCTAAACGACTGAAGCAAATACAACCAAACTTTACAATCTGATAGCCCTAACCCTGGAATCGGGAATAGAAGCTTTTGGGCCAATTCGACCCATACATTAAAGGTCCAGTTCGATTCCAAAATCGAAAATTTAACATTGATTTTTTATAATGCAGTTAGAGACCCGAATTTTTTTTTAAAACATGCGCAATAAAAAATAATGCAAAAAAGGGCAGATAACTAAAAAACCAGACCATAGAATTTTATGATAATGAGTTAGACATGACCAGGCTCTTTAAGATAAAAGAATAAAATCGCTCGCGAACAGTCATTTCCGGTTGCTATAACACATTTTCCTAACATGGGGTCAGCTCTGACAAAAAAAACTGTAAATGATACTTTCCAATGCTGCTGTAGCTTATTGCTTCACGGGATTTTCATGAAACTTTCAGGAATGATTGCTAACATTATTATCGGTATGATGATAATGTAAGATGTACGGCTGAATCCTGTTGTCGTCGCTTGCGACTATATTTGACTTTTATTTTTATCCAATCAGATAGCGCGAGTGGTTTAGTGCGGGGCAGTTGTGACCTTTCTCGGGTCACAGGTCAAACATGGCGGGCGGTCGGCTCATTGAGTTACAATGATATTAAAAATGGATTTTGTGATGGAATCGTATCAATTAGTTATTTTTATAATATATATACACACAAAGAACTTAATTAAGCACCCCCCTATTTTGTAAAATGAATTTGGGTGCTCTTGGACTATTTGGATTAATTTGATGTATTGACCACTCCAGATATAACAATCGCTTTTTTATTGACTATTTAATTGAACTAAAGATCGCCAATGAGCAAAAATAACGAAAATATGAACAAAACTGTGAGACTACTGAAATTTGGTCAAATATAACTATTGTCATAGGGGGAAAACTACACATTAAACTTTGGGTGTCATGAATCAAAAATAACAATTTTGATCCCTAGTTGACATTCATACACAAAAACCCTTTTTATCATGCATGACAATAGGCTAGCAAGACATTGAATTTTCAATACTTTTTTTCATCAAAAATTGATAAAATGCCTATAATCTTAACATCTGTGAGTAAATTTGAGATTCCTTGAGTTGAAATTGTTGACCAAACAGTTCTCCTTCCTTTAGATAAGCCACTTTCTTTGACAGTGGCCAATTAATGTATTTGTGCAGTTTTTAAAACATTCATTTTTTGATAATTTTGTGATTTTGAAGGTTCATCCTGCTTTAACGATTGACTTTTGCTATGAGGTTATTTACTAAAAAGTCATCAATTCACTCAAGAGAATGATAATAATCACATTGCAGCCAAAAATATTGACGTTCATTTTCAATTTAAAGTAACTTGGATTTTGACTAAAAACCAGTGACTCAGCGACAGTGAATCAGAAGCCAAATGAAATTGTTGTTTCCACAATGCTAGATAATCGTTCTATTTAAAAATCCTTATTGTTTGATTGTACATTTATTTTGTTTATTATCAGTAGTGTATTTCTGTTTAAAAAAGTGGGGGGTGCTTAATTAAGTTCTTTGTGTATAGTATTCAGTATTTCAAGGTCACGACAGGACTTTGACCAGTGTGTAAAGCCTTGTTAGCGCGATATCTCACCAACCCTTCTACCTAGAGCCTTCACACTTGGTATCAGTCTTCATTGGAAAAATATACGCAGACACCAGTTGGTTTTGGTGACCTTGACCTAATTTTCAAGGTCACATAGAACTTTGACCAGTGTTTAAAGCCTTGTTAGCGCGATATCTCACAAACACTTCCACCTGGAGCCTTCAAACTTGGTATCAGTCTTAATTGGGTGACTACGCAAACACTAGTCGGTTTTGGTGACTTTGACTTAAGTTTCATGGTCAAAACAGAACTTTGACATGTATGTTAAACCTTGTTAGCTCAATATCTCACAAACACTTGCACCTAGAGTCTTCAAACTAAGTATGAGTCTTTATTGGCTGGATATGCAGACACCAATTGGTATTCATGATCTTAACCTAATTTTCAAGATCACAACAGGGAAACATACTTATCCTGATATCACACAAAACCTTGCACCAAGAGCCTTCAAACTTGGTATCCAATTTCATTGGGTGGTTATGCAGACACCAATTGATCACAACAGGAGTTTGATCAATACGTTTACCTTTTTTAGCCCGATATCACCAAAAACCCTTTGTTTCAGTCTTCATTGTCATTGTTCATTAGATATGCAGACACCAGTTGGTTTTGGTAACCCTGACATCGTATTAAGGGTAACTATGAGACACCAACCGGCACAGGGACTTGTATTGCTAATAATAACTGTTCCTAGTAAGAATACTTGAATACGATAATCGCCTATTACTAATAATACTGTTGTATTATTAGTAATAGGCGATTATCGTATTCAAGTATTCTTACTAGGAACAGTTATTATTAGCAATACAAGTCCCTGTGCCAACCGGCAATCCGTTTTAGTCAATTTCTCTCTTGCGACGGGGGACACTACTTGCGTACCGATCGAGCCGAAGCTGAGCTTCGCTGGAACATTCTGCTATTTTAAAACAAATTTTTTTTTTTTGAGTTTTCGGAGTCGACCATATAATGGTTGGAAAAGATGAGATGGGCTATTTTTCGACTTTGAAAATTCATATCTATTAAAATACCCAACCGATGTTTATTGTATATGGCTTGTTTTGAAGGGGATATATTGAGCCTTTGAAGCTATACACGGTAGGTTATTGTATTAAATTCATTGTTAAATATATTTTTAAACGGACATGGGGTGTTGCTGTAATTACATCCCTATACTTTTTTATGTGCTGGATCGTCGACTGAAAAAGCTTCTTACTCTGTTGTTTCGACATTACACGCCACTGTTATGATAACCAATAAGCAGTGCAGACACATTAATTCTAATTGATATGAGTTCTTCTTATCGAAAGGTCAGACCAGTAATTTGCAAATATTGAAATCTGTTGATAACCAAAAGTAAAATCACATTTCATTATTACGTAGGAAATAAGACACTACATGCTTGTAACAAGATTCTTCCTATGGGAGAAATATGCTTAAAGACGATTTGATAAGAGATATGCTCAATCAAACTGATTGCATTGCTTCCTCGTTCTACCAGCAATGCCGCTGATGGCCAAGGTAAATCTTTGTCACGACACAGTTATATCCATCTTAGTTATCTACTTTCTATCTTGTCAGGTTATCTTAGCACATAGCCACAATATGTTCAGGAAGCGGATAACAGTCAACGATTACCTAAATCAAACAATTATTCCGAATACATGTATATTTGTAACTATAATGTATTTACTTGATTAGGATTTGAATTTGGTGAAAGAGAGTCACAAAAGATACTTAAGAGTTCCCTGTTTTGAGAAGATTCCGAAGAAATATGTATATTTCTTGTCCGTGAACATCGTTACGTAAACCCATGGCTAATTATCCCCCGCCGCGCGTTTAGCGCGAAGCGGGGGATATAGTATTCAGCTCCGTACGTACGTCCGTCCGTCCGTCCCGCTTCTTGTTAGCGCGATATCTAATGAACCGCTCAACCTAGAATCTTCAAACTTGGTACCAGTCTTCATCTGGGGAATACGCAGAACTGAAAAGTTTTCGGTGACCTTGACTTCATTTTCAAGGTCACAGCGAGACTTTGACCAGTTTTGAAAATGTTGTTAGCGCGATATCTAATGAACAGCTCAACCTAGAATCTTCAAACTTGGTACCAGTCTTCATCTGGGGAATACGCAGACCTGAAAAGTTTTCGGTGACCTTGACTTCATTTTCAAGGTCACAGGGAGACTTTGACCAGTTTTGAAAATGTTGTTAGCGCGATATCTAATGAACCGCTCAAACTAGAATCTTCAAACTTGGTACCAGTCTTCATCTGGGGAATACGCAGACCTGAAAAGTTTTCAGTGACCTTGACTTCATTTTCAAGGTCACAGTGAGACTTTGACCAGTTTTGAAAATGTTGTTAGCGCCATATCTCATGAACCGCTCAACCTAGAATCTTCAAACTTGGTACCAGTCTTCATCTGGGGAATACGCAGACCTGAACAGTTTTCGGTGACCTTGACCTCATTTTCAAGGTCACGGCGAGACTTTGACCAGTTTTGAAAATGTTGTTAGCGCAATATCTAATGAACCGCTCAACAAAGAATCTTCAAACTTGGTACCAGTCTTCATCTGGGGAATACGCAGACCTGAAAAGTTTTCGGTGACCTTGACCTCATTTTCAAGGTCACGGCGAGACTTTGACCAGTTTTGAAAATGTTGTTAGCGCAATATCTAATGAACCACTCAACCAAGAATCTTCAAACTTTGTACCAGTCTTATTCTGGGAAATACGCAGACCTGAAAAGTTTTCGGTGACCTTGACCTCATTTTCAAGGTCACGGCGAGACTTTGACCAGTTTTGAAAATGTTGTTAGCGCAATATCTAATGAACCGCTCAACCAAGAATCTTCAAACTTGGTACCAGTCTTCATCTGGGGAATACGCAGACCTGAAAAGTTTTCGGTGACCTTGATCTCATTTTCAAGGTCACGGCGAGACTTTGACCAGTTTAAAAAAATTTGTTAGCGCCATATCTCATGAACCCATTAACCTTGAGTCTTCACGGGGGACATATTATTCCGCTCCGTACGTCCGTCCAGCTTCTTGTTAACATCAATTTGCGGCGGGGGATCATGTCACCTTTGTGACAAATACTTGTTTTGTAATTACTCTGATAAGCTTTCAGAAAGCTAAATGGCATCTGCCGTATTGAGGATAAGGATTGCTTAGACTTTCATTTCACCACAAGAACCATGGTTACTGCAAGGTCATAGTTACATATTTTTAACCCGGAAATAAGAAGTTAATTTCTTATACTAGGTAACCTCTAACCACAGAGGCTACTCAATATCATAAATTGCTGAACCAACCTCTGTTAAATAACAGAGTTCGCTGGTACCACAGGACCGTTTGAATAAGTTCAGATAATGAAAACACTTAACCCATGGTAAGTGTGGTCGTTAAATTTGCCACCAAGGCCTTTGATATGATTCATTAGCCAAAACGATGACAACGTCTTTAAGGACAAACTAATTTTTAATGCATCAACTCAGGCTTCCCCTTTCCTAGCCCGCAAAGCAGTCTTATTCAAACATAGGTTTGATCAACATTATATGACTTATACTACCTCTGTTGGTAGATTGCAGAATGTTTTCTATGTGAAGTGTATGCATAATGTCGTCATATGGCAACAAGTGCAAGATTTGTATAGGAGTATGTGACATTTCTTGTGATTAGTGTAACTTGAACGGTCACATTAACCTTCAACAAAAAGTTATTATGGGAGATTGTATTTGATCGCTGAAGATCCGTTGCTAGCTCGGAGCAGATATCGCATATTAAAGTTGCTTCCTGTAACTCGAAATCGATCAATTATCGCAATATCTCTATTAACAGAGGAAGCAGATACGAAGGCAAATGTATGACACTGTTTTGTGTTGCACCCATAGATTGCAAGAAGATTAACCAAAACAAGATAATGAACTGAACTCCGTTACTTTACTTCAAGATTAATTGCTAAAAAATAATTATCAATACAACAATAATAGTATAATATATTAATGTTTGCACGGGGACTTGAAGTTTAGGAGTTCGTATTCAGTAGAGTTCAGCAACAAGAGGCCCTGGTCGCTGAATGAGTGGGTTATCCGCTCATTGCTGAATAAATTAGTTCGAAGTGTTGATTGCGCGCAAATAGCGACGAGTTAGAGCCTCGTGATGTCTCCTTGGGCAAGAGACTAAATTCAAAATGTGCCAACAAGCAATGGGAACATAATATAAGGGTTGTTCATGAAAGAGAAACATTTGGTAAATGAGCAACAGTTCAAATCAGTCTTCCCACATTTCACAGTTCTTGTTACAATAGTTCCTTTTCCATGCTTTGTAAGTGAGGTTTCTTCTTGAAAGTGGACCCACATTTATTACAAACATGTGACCTCTCACTGCTGTGTGTTGTTTTGACATGTCGTTGTACACTTGCCTTCCAGATTGATGAGTAGGTGCAGACAGAGCAGGCATATGTTGGTGCATCAGTGTCATCAACCAGTGAATGGGTCTTTTAGCTGGGTATTGGAACCAAATGATTTGTCACATGTGCCACAGTTGAACTGATGTGTGACGTTGAAGCTTGGCCTTAGTTTTGAAGGACTTGTCATGTGCACACTCGGAGCAAGCATGGATTACCTCTTAGTTCTTCTTTACCTGTTCTCTCATTCCTCTATATGAACCTAGAATCTTCCCACACACCTTACATTTAGCAACCCCTGTTTTCATTTGTTCCCTGGCGGTATCTTCTTTGAGATGGTGACTTGTAAGAAAGGATTGACCACATGTAGAACAATCAAAATGAAATCAGTGACGCAATGTTTTGTCATTTGAATACGTGGTATACAGTAAGCCAAATAAATGTTACTAAAGGGATTATTATTATTTAGGATAAATTATATATTACATTATATGCAATTTATTATATATATAATTTATAATAATTTATTATTAAAGGATGTCAGGAAAGGATGATACGGTGATTGGCATCCTGTCGGGTGATGGTTGGGATCTGTCAGGAAGTCATGAAGTACTAGAAAAAGATATTTCTGAAAAACGTACATACAAACGTCCATCTCTTCAGAAGCAGCTGCCTGATGTTTCTTCATCACATCGAAAAGGTATATTACCAAAAGTCAACTCATTTTCTCAATTGAGTATCAAACCTCACATTTAGGCAAGATATGAAGTCATATGCAATTTTTATTCCACCTTCCTAATTATGTGTAAGCCATGGGTGTCCTCTTAGTATAGGCGTAATTAACAATGTCAGTTTCGTCTTCAGAAAAATTTATCACAAGAACGAATTTGTCAAAAACACCTTAAAACCAGTAAACAGTATACCAAAAATATCGTGAAACCCCTCTGAAAATTGACAAAATTTATCAAAAAAAGCCATTTTTACAAGAATCGTAGTAGTGTTCTTTCATTTCTAATGGTAGCTTAATCCGGCTATACAAAGAAGTTGTGAAGATTGCTGACAACCATGAAACACACAAAAACAGTGACGTTAAAAATAGGAAACATCAAAGGTCGGCATGTTGTTATGTTCTCGTGCACTTTATTAACTTGGTCAGATCTAATCAGAGCTCATCGACTGCTACGTTGATAGCTATTGGTCACTAAACATCGACACATGGCAATTTAATTCGAAGTTATAACGTCAGAATTGGCATGCAATAACAAGATCTAGTTGCGATTGTTGAGCTCTTAAGGCTGGTTACCATTTGTAAGACTCAAAGATGTGTCAATATGACAAATAAGACTTGTGTGTCCACACATTTCCATAAATGGAAAAGCTTCCATGCAGACGAAATGTGAAGTTGAACCTACTGACAAAAGACGTTATTTAACGTTTGACCTTTTTTGTTACTCATGGCAGATTTGGAAGTTATAACACTCGGACTGCTCAAACCTGGTACTAAAGTAGCATATTTTAGTACCTAAACGAAATTATTGCGAAAACATCATTTCAAAGAACGTCTGAACAACACAAATTTCGACCCCTGCCCACTTCAGATCAAATAAGTGCAAAACTGGGTTTCACACCTTTAATTTGGATTCGCTGGTTGTTTAAACAAATGATTGATTAATAAGAGGTACTTTGTTTTAAATTTCTACCCTTTTTCATTCTTCAATCAGAATCATTACAAAATGGTGCAAAGTTTCTTTTGGAAGTCAGTGTATTTACACTTGTTCCGTAAAATTTATATAAAATAATTGTGATTGTTCATGTAACAAGAAAAAAGTGAGCATATCTCCGATACCCCAGCTATCTGCTATATACACTTTAGGTCAATTGTCACTGCAAGAAATTTCATAAATCAAGGTGTTTGTAAAAGAAAAATGTCCCCATAGACCGAGACCTGTTAATCGCTCAAAGTCCAATTTCAGAATCAATGGCCAAAACTCTGTCAAAAATAAAATTTCGGAAATGGTTTGCGAACTTGGATCAAGAGTATCATCAGTTGTATCTAAAACCAAAATTTCGTTCACCTTGGTGTAATACTTTCTGAGAAAATCTGTCCCCATTGAAGCAACAGACCTGTTAATGACTCCAAGTCCAATATCAGATTCAAGGGCCATAACTTCGTCAATGATAACATTTTGGAAATGGCTTTCGGATCAACAATATTTCCTTCCATTCATGAGGGTTTATTTAGGATTGCAGGAAAAGCAAACAGCCCGGGTACATATATATAGTTCAGATGCGTTCAGTGCCGTATACTACACGTTTAGAAGTCATCCAATTGCAATTGGCAACTGAGACAAGGGATTTTACTCAAATTAAAAGAATGATGAGTCAACTGGTCGAGAGTCAAAAGTACGACATAATGAAGTGATGCACAAAATGGAAGTACTCGAAACATCTCGCACCCTGTAGGAGCGGTGTACGGCAGGGAATATTTCATGTCCGGAAGTGAACTACTTGTCACGCGAGAAAGGAGCACGGTTTGTATCTATTGTGTAGGAACATTGTTAATATCTTCATATTTAGAAGACAGATTGTCACCATAATTCAGGCTGTAAAATTAAAGACATTTATGCGTAATACCACCAAATATCGTCAAATTCTGTTTTGATACCATCCTATGGGTCTCTAAAACAATGTCTGGCTGCAGCGAAAAGTCAGCTCAGACACGCATATTAACCCAACTTTAAAGGGGCAATAGCACGTTTTTTGATAATTTTATATTTCATAATTTTCACTGATAATTGTATGTCAATGCTTAATGTATTATTTTGATAGTGTCCTAAATCTCATTACACAAGCCAATCAGCCATAGTCAGAGGAAAAAGTATGAAGATTCAAATAAAATCTATTGGCGGCCATTTTTTGTGAACACCTTTTTTTCATTTTCTGTAAGAAAAAGGAATCGCATGGCTAAACTTTACATCATATATTTGAATTATTACTGCTCCATTTAGTTTAAATACATTGTCTTTCAATTGGAACCATTTATTTTCATTTTCCTGACATCACTTTATATTCCCCCTTAAAACGTGCTACTGCCCCTTTAAGGTATAATTGTTGAATAAACGAAAAACTAAACATACTTTAGAGCAATTATCAAACTCTCTGCGAATTGTAAATGCAAAATGTTGTCCCGTTTTCGAGCTGTCGTTCTTAAAAGACACCATCAAAATCCCAGTGAACTGTTTCATATCGTCATGGTAAACTACATTCTCTCCCAACAGAGGCAGATCAAGTCATGTTGATACAGCCTCTTTACACTGACTTTGTGGGATAGAATGGGAGATGCCTGATTGGAGGCAATCAAAGTTAGTTGTGCAATCAGCGACGCTGTTCTTATATCATCTTTCCCTTAAATGACAGATCATCTTTTTAGAAGTTAAGTAAAATGATCCGCTGTTTTTCGCTGTTGAGTGTTTTCTAGAGCAGCACAGAAATGTACTTACATTTAAATTCAAATTATTGGTCCGACTTAATATATAATCCAGCCGTTAATTTAACTTGTGGACATGATTTATTTTATTGTCCTGTCAGTATACCATTCTCTCCCGACAGACGCAGATCAAATCATGAAATGTTAATACAGCCTCTGTTCTATTACGCCGAAATCCGTGGGTTCCGGCAGTTTCCCCTGGCGGTAAAAGATTGCACAACAATCCATTTGAATTTCTTTCTCAATTGACAACGCTTTTCGCATGGAAAGGGTGGTTCATATCACAATGCATTTGCCATGACTCAGTAGCCAAAATGATGATTTTAGAACAGCGTCGCTGATTGCATAACTTATTTTGATTGTCTCCAATCAGGCGTCTCCCATTCTATCCCACAAAGTCGGCTATTTTGAACAGAGTCTGTATCAATATTTGTGACTAGATCCGCCTCTGACAGGCTCTGTGGGGAGAGAATGTCGTGGTTCTTTTTGGTATTGTGCCAGTAATATTTGGACAGTAACACTATTGCCATAGTCGTTAACGTTAAATTTATGTTACATCAATTTTCATTCATTTATTTTCTGTTCATTTTTTGCAAACATAATAGTCAAGCTGAAAGCTGAAACATTACTGATATGGGTAAATAATAAATGAGTAACTGATGTTTTAAAACCTTCAAATCCTTATTTAGTTTTCGAAGTTCGAAGAGTATCTTTTGATTAATGCATTGACTAAGTCATTTCATAAAGTATATGTAGACACACAAAAAAATTTAATCCGAACAAAAGTGCAGTAGTTTGTGTGTGTGTGATCGGTGGTATCTCAAATTTCGAATATGTCTAACTTGTTGAATCAAAACTTCTGCTAACTATTCTTGCTTACATTAAGATAATTTTTGTAAAATACTTATATGATTTCAAGAAGGAAGAATGGGTGGATACAGGAAGGAAATATGGGAATGAGGACAGCACTGGACGGTATCAAGCAAAATGGAAAATGAATCAGTATTTTGTAATTTGAGATGCAATTTTCTCTTGAGTTATTAAATATAAGATGAGACAATATTGTCAAAAAATGAAATTGTTTGTTGAAATGGGGTATATATATTTAGATTTGTTGGATATCTACAAGCTGAGTTTAAAACATTAAAAGGTACATTTGGTAACGTTATATTGGGTCTTGCATATGGTATAACGTTCTGCAGTGAAACCAATGACAATAAAAACTTGTATAATTACTACAAACTAATAACTACAAAAGACACACCAACAAATTGATGATTATCTTTACTTTTGCCTTTTGTTTATGGTTATGATCCACAAGCATTTTTTTAAGATGAGTTATCTTAGAAATATAAAAAATATCAACTTATTTTGAAAGTTGCAAATCCTAAAATGCAAAACTGCATGTTATTAGTTTTCAAGACAGCAAACCATGTTAACACTGAGTCTGTAAGAGCTATACTGTGGGAGTACTGAGTACAGATATATACCACAAAGTAAAAAAACTGAATACACCAGCATTGTATGATTGGGAATAAAAAAAAACACAAATAAACAAACCAAAATATAAGTTGATATATATATATTTATTTCAAGTTTTAAACGGATTAAGATCTGTTAACTGATTATTGTGTTTTTAATATTTTGATAATCATACAAACGAACATCACTTACTTTGTACTTACTTTATCATTAGGCGAGCTTAACTAAGAGCTTGGCATTGTGGTCAAAACATGTCATAAAAGTAAATTCAAAATTAAACTTAATTTTTAGAATAACTATGTCTATGTTATGTTTATTCATATGTTGCTAATATCTTAAAATTGAACAAATTACCAACTGATCTTCCTTGGCAGTAGATTCAGACAATGTAATTAAGTACTCTATTTGATTAAATTAATAACATTAATTTTGTCGAAAACTGTCTAGTTTAAAACATGAAAATATTCCGGAGTGCACCTTAAATTCGTCTTGAAACCGTGTTTAAATATTTAGAAAAACTCTTCATTTTGCAAATGTTTCTTTTTTATGATTGTTTTGGAATAATAAAAAATTCAGGTAAGTATTTATTCCTACCGCTTTGATGTACTGGCAACCGTGTGCAGGAGTATTTTTACACATAATATTTCATATTTAATCACCGTTTTCATAATTAAATGGGGAGAGGTATATGTTGGCGGTTGAATAGACTTATTTGTTGTATAACGTCACCCTACATGTGTCGGTTTTGTTTTGTGAAGCTAGATTTGCAATTCAACGTTAACTCGAAGACGTTTCAATATGTGTTTCACGGACTTTGCCTTGAATTAGTAGACGTTTCAATATGTGCTTCACGGACTTTGCCTTGAATTAGTAGACGTTTCAATATGTGCTTCACGGACTTTGCCGTGCTTCACGGACTTTGCCTTGAATTAGTAGACGTTTCAATATGTGCTTCACGGACTTTGCCTTGAATTAGTAGACGTTTCAATATGTGCTTCGCAGACTTTGCCATGAATTAGAACAAGTAGTATCGATGAATGTCTCCATAGAAAATTACCTTACGATTTAATTGTACCTTTTTCTTACTAGTCTGTACAAGGTCGTCTTGCTTTCAAAGCTCATCCATCTTGCCTGTGCAGCTAATATATATCTTTCTTTCGGAACCCATCCATCTTCCTTTCGGAGCTCGGCTAATAATAGAACAAGACCTTAATGATAAGTTAATGTGAATCCTACAGGAAGGAGTGACTATGGTATCGATGAATGTTTCCATAGATAGTTACCTGACAATTTTTACATTTACAGTAGCTGTGTGATATTGGGAAATTTAGATGTACCTTTTTCTTACTAGTCCGTACATCGTCGTCTTGCTTTCAAAGCTCATCAATATCTTGCTTGTGCAGCTAATCCATCTTCCTTTCGTAGCCCATATCCATCTTGCTTTCGGAGTCCATCCATCTTGTTTTCGGAGCTCGGCTAATAATAGAACAAGACCTTAATGATAAGTTAATGTGAATTCATCTCCTGTTTGTTCTTTAAACAGTAACCATGCGTCCTCTTGAAGCGGCAACTAAGGATAAAAGAAGAGCACTTCACCAGAAGCGTACAACTCCTTTCGGATCAGGTGCGGTGAAAGTGATGTCTCCATTTTCCATGCATTTCCACGATCGAGATATTCATTATATATTTAGAGTGTTAGTTGGAAAACAAGTATAAGATATATAAAAATGATAATCCATACATTTAAACTCAAACTCATGGATAACGAGGCTAGTAAACAGGGAGAGATCATAAATCCTACAACTGTGAGCTGTATAAGTTGTTTAGTTGTTTGGGCTGCTAGAATTAATTATGATGTGTTTTAAAGTTTTGGATTGGTTAAATTTGGTTTTAGCGGTTTGGATCGGTAGTTTCGTTATTTGTCGGCTTCCGATTATTGAAGAGTGTGATTTTGAACTAGGAGTGGATTGGTTGAGCTCGGACCCAGCAGAGCAGGTGAATTGGGTAGCGGCGGTTCTGGGCTAATTTTGGACTAGGAGTGGGTTGGTTGAGCTCGGACCCAGCAGAGCAGGTGAATTGGGTAGTTGCGGTTCTGGTCGGGCGGCGGAGCAGTGGGAGGGTTAGGGAAACGTTGTGCCTTGACTTTTGCATTGCCTTTTATTAGTTTTACCAACAAAACAATCAGATTGTAAATGGTTTTATTTTTTTATTTTTTCCGTTTAAAATTTCTTGAAAACAATTCTAAGCAAGATGTCGAATTAATTGTCACATTTCTACCTTTATTATCTTTGATAACAACCCATTGGATAGTGCTAGTGGCAGTTCTTGGCGGAGCGGCGGCGCGGGGAGGGGGTGTTCTTTTGGTCTAGGTGGGATGAAGTGACGGATATGATTTTTGGTGGTGGTAGAGGAGTCCATGGACTTTTCATGACCGTGATCTGTTTCACACGAGATAGTTTGAAAGCCCTCATAGAGAAAAAAAATTTCAGTCTTTGTATTTTGGTTCTTATTTTGACTTTCTCTAAGAAATAATTAACAAGTATAACTGACGGATTGACGATTTCTATAGACCCGTGAAAAACAAAATTAACCTTAATCTTCGTACTCAGTCAATACTGATTTCCTAGGGTACCCGGTATATAAAAATGAACTGACCTCCATACAAATCTGTGATAAAATATTGTTGACGAAACCAATGAACTGATGGTTTTAGACATGTAAGCACTGCAGATAACGTGAAGTATGTGTCCTGGATTCTACCACCGCTAAAAAAACTTGAATTCTCCACATGGAAATGCTATCGTTACCAAGATGAAAAAAATTCCTTTGCACATTATGAACGCTATGACGTATGCAATGTACATGAAATAGCAATAAATGTTTTAATTATGCTATATAAAATATGTCGTTCCGGTCCTGGCTTGAAATAGAATGTGTTATATCTTTAAAAAATCACATGCTGTATGTTCATTTAAATACCATTATATTATCCTGGTCATACTTTAGAATTACTATGTTACTTTAGTATTGGAATGCAATTATCGTCTACTTACAAGATTCATTTTTGTTTTTCCCAACTGATATGACTATTTGGTATTTTGGAAAACGTTCTTTAGATATTGAAAGAAAAATCCCATGCAAAGAAATCTATTTCCATCTCGTAAATGTACGACAGAGATTTTTTTACAATACATGTACGTCAGTGATAATATTAAGATAGAATATTTTAAAATGGTAATGTCTTTCCTGAGCGACTTATATGTCACTTATTATGTAAATTGTAACTTTTCCTCTGCATCTGTTGCAAATACACCGCAGATATTTTATACAGTTTTTCATAAGCAATATATTAGGTTTTCAAAAACAGTAACATAGTAGGTAATTTATTTGCGGGATGACCTATTTTGTCACTTAACATGTACATTGTCAATTTATCATTGAGGACCTGCATTTGTGATATTTCAAAATGTGTTTTATCTTAAGTTATTCCGCCTTTATTTCGTTTGTTACCCATGTAAGATATCGAAAATGTAAGAAAAAGTCTCATCTCTACGAATCTAAAAGTTTCTGTAACATCTTTTAAAAAGATGTTTGGGGCTGATCACCGGTTAACAATCAAATAAAACTTTGGACATTAGGAAAATGTTTGGATTTGAATTAAAGTTACGTAACCCTAGAGATTTCGAACTGCTACGTATCATCGGTTACCCAAGGAGGAATGATTTTAATTCCAGTCTATATCTAATAGGTAGAGGACGGGTAGCAGGAAAATTACGGGATATCAATAAACGGTTTTGAGGGTGTTTGGGCGAGGATTTAAAACATTTTTGTTTTAAGAAAAATATGCCTTGGAAGCTATAATGCTTTATATAATGGCTATGTGGAATTTATGATTATATCGTGAATTTTTGTTCACGGGGGGCCACTTTCTAAAAAGTCTACTACTGAAGATTTGTATTCATACACTTTCACCTGAAAGGCTTTGTACAGCTGCGTATCTTAAGTTTGTTCACTTACCTTCGTATTCTAGTGCAAATATCGTTTAATAATGTAACGTATTTGAGACATCATATCATTGTGAAAACGAAACCGATAATGATGCAATTTCACTGCATAAGTTAAGATTCAGTTTGTGTTATTATTTTCGTATATCATTCCTAGCAGATAGCTGTAACGAATTTGGCAGGTCATTGAAGTGACCAGGGGTCAAAATTTCGAAAACACTGATTTCTATTTTGCTCTGCAAAATCCTTCATAAGTGATCAACAGCTTTAGATCTTATTCATATGTGTTCCTTCGCGCTAATGCAACTTAACTGTGATAATTGTTTTCCTACATAGTTTACAAGGATATTTTTAATCGAAATTTAAGAAAAACAGAATTTCACAAATATGACCCCATCTGTCTATTTAACAATGCGAAATATCGACATTCAGCACCAGTGACAAAACGATCCCGAAATATGGTTAGGGAATGGTTATTTTACACATGGACAATTGATGATCTTCTGTAAGTGATCATCGAGTTATTTCATAAACGTCAAAACGACACCCAATTTACATGATATTTGCACTAAGATCACAAGCAGGTGAACAAACTTATGGTATGCAGCTGTAGACCTTGTAGACCAAGCTTAAGGGTCACAGGCTCTGGCCGAAAAAAACAAAGACTATTTTGTATGCTTATCAAGTTATCAATGTGAATCAGTGACCTTGTTCCCTCAAAATGAGTCTTTGTCTCCTCCGGAAGCATATGGCCTAGAAAGCTTAAATCTTTTGCACAGATTTAGGTAATACATATACAGAACGTCATACGTGTGCATTTGGGTCGTTTGTATTGAACGAGTAGAAAGTAATTAGAAAGTAGGTTTGTTACCAATGCATTGAGATACGTCAATTACGATGTTCTAATTAGGAAAATGATTGTTACGTACGGAAAGTTGCGAGAATTGCCGAAGCTTGAAAAAAGGAGAACCGGCAATCGTGCAATACGGAATTTGCCGTGCAATACGGAATTTGAAGACGTATTCCGTATTGCACCCTTGTATTACTATCTTATGATTACGTGAGTATATAATAAATTTAGGTTTCGTGACCCGTATGTCATATAAAGCCTGATCAACAACAGAGCCAACTGTCGGTAAAGGTTATGCCACTTTAACTGCATGTGACATGAATAATTATGATGAGTTTGTGTTTTTTATGCGAGAACATTCACAAAACTTTTTAAATTCTGACAGTTCAATTCAATATAAATTAATATGGTTGTTAAAGGGTTGTTAGAGTCTAATTATAGATTTAAACAGCTATTAATCAATAAGAAGGGGTTTTAAGAAGAATAAATGTTCCGAGAACCATATCAATAACGCATCATTTGGGTTGAACATCAATTAAAATACTACTAATTGGGAAGAAAAGTGTGCATCATTGCTGTTTAAGTGAAGTCAAATGTTATATAACTATGAAAATACTTACTCATTAAATCAAATCCAACTTCATTCTCATATAGCTTTTTGGGTGACATGTTACGCTCGTAACATGATCGCATGAAATTAATGAAAACTCAATTTCATTAAAAAATTAAAAAACAACACAGTTAAATTGTGCATTCGGAAGGATTTTGGTATCATTGCTATTGAGACTTCATTTCTTTTCGCAAAGTAAAAAGTTATATTAGAACAAAAAACATTTGCTCAGATTTGTTTCCACGTTGATATTTGTCGAAAAAAATGGGTGCAAGTTACGTATCATAAAGTCTTTGTGAATGATTCAATTCAATCCAAAATCCGTTTAAAACGAAAAATAACGCGAAGAACAAAATCACTTTTTAGTTGTGTTGCCAACATTGAGTCTCGGAGTGGACCTTATAAAAAATAAACCAACAACATAAAGATGTAGCTTTATCTCAACATATAAATAGAGGTTATCATGAGAGTGTGTTTTGGGATCGTAAATATCCTGCATTAGGAATAAACATTGTATTTTGCGAGCCTTGGCGAGCTTAATACATAGTGTTTATTCCTAATGCAGGATATTTACGATCCCAAAACACACGAGCATGATAACTTCTTTATCATACAACGTAATTTTAAATTTTATTCGACAAAAATGCTTGATAATACCATGTTGATTGTTGACATCGTTTTAAAAGATGCGCGCATTAATATATGCAAATGAACGGTGTAATGGCTGCGACAGTGAGTTGACAAAATATAATTCCTCCTTATAAATGCCTTTAAATACCGTGCAAGTTATAATTATTAAGTCACAACTCCAACGTTTTATCATTTCAAAATTCTATATAAAAACGATGATTTTCAAATTAAAAACATTTCAACGTGTCTTTGACGGATTCGAACACACATTCTATCACCTTCCATAACAAAGAGGGCGAGTCTATCTCACTACGGGGCAAGAGTTGCTTCCCTTCGGCTAAGTTGCAATGGCAGCTTGCGTTACAATGCACATAAACGGAGATCTAAACAAGAAGATAGGTTGTGCAGTCGCTAAACCAAACTATTATAAAACAAGCCTAAAGTAAAGAACACTGAAGAACGGTAAATGAAGTGTTTACACATGAATCTTGAACTGCCTTTGGTACCTGTGAGGAAATTGTTCGGTAGGTCCATTCAACTCACGATCGCAGTGTTTTTGCACTGCTAAGTCATATATATGGCTAAAGAACCATACAGTTTTGTTGATTTTTCTTAAATTAATCTTTATGCATTGTATCATTTAGATTTCTATGTCTCTCCTCGTAACTAAAGGTGTTCCAAATATTAACGCTTGTGACGTCATCGGAATTTTCAAAAGAAGTTCCGACCTTGACCTTTGAAATTTGCATCTCTATCCGTATATGACCCCAACGGATATCGAAAATATCTGTCGGCTTTATAATGCCGAGAACACTATCCATTGTATGATAAAAACGATGTATGAGTACAAAAGTACAGGTTTTAAAACGTTTTTATAGGGTCCAATCCGATATTCGAACATCTGTGGTTTTGCCAGTGAAATGAATTGTTCAAGAGAAGGAAATGACCACAGGTGCATTTTGTTTAGTTGCATGAAGCAAAGCATCTATATCAAATCTATTTCGTCTGAATGTGATATATACTCAAGAGTTAACCTGTGAACCAAATATATTATCACGGTGTCTCTTAACACTTGCCTAAATGGCTTTTAATGTTACTACATTTACGTCAATGTCATTCATGGCTAGCTAATAATGTTTATTTTAGTACGTGTGACTAAAATTGTAAATATGGATTTGCAGTGATGATTTCGATCGAAATAAAGTAACAACATTGAAAATCAAAATTAGGACATTGTCCTCCCACCGAAAATATTGAGTCGTGAATTGATAAAACTGTGGCCTTAAACCATGGAAGGAGAAACATTACTTTGTCAAAATATAACATACAACTTATCAATAGGATTCGGTGGGGGGGGGGGGGGGGGGGGGGGGATCATTATATGATGATGACATTTTACAGTTCAGTATTGCTGAAAGTATGCTCTATTTTCTTCAATATCTATGTTAACATAATCACAAATATTAACTCACTGCAGGTCGTTTTGTAACCATGTTGTAAGTCCTGGAGAGAAAAATATTCTCACTATTACAAAAAAAGAGTAATATTGCTGTATCGTTTATAAAAAGAAAGAAGACATTTAGTTGGTATCTTCCAAGATGAAGAATTGGTCAGCAGTATTATTCAGGTCAAAACGACATATTCGAGATACATCAAATGACAAAATCGCTTTAGACAGTAAACCACGAATAAAACGTTCCCCACCATTGTTTGCCGTTATTTGAAATTCGAGGTATTTGCTAAACCGTGACTGTAACATAGATTGTGTTGTCATCGAAAGTTGTGTTTCAGAGGAGATATCGATTGTGGAAGATCTAGCGATATCTAATCGGAGATATCGTTTTGACAGTAGACTTTTGACCATGCCCTGCAATCACAAGTATAAGACATCACAAATATTTTGCATAATCAGTAATGATGTCACTGATTTAGTACCATAAGACAGAATTCCCAAAAGACAGAATTCCCATTAGACAGAATCAATCACAACACTAATTAGCTGAGCAGTGCTGACCACCCCTTATTAATCAATGAACTGACCCGACCTGCTTTATGTTCTAGTAACAACACACTCTGATCACATCTTACTAATCGCTCTTTTAAGTGGAGAGTTTTTTAAAGAGCAATAATTAGAGGGCAATTTAAATCTTGATTTAAAGCATACTAATTATTTTTAAATATATGTAATATTTTACATAGTATTTATTCACAATATAGCATCTTTCTTTAAGATAATAATTTGAAAATTTCATAGCTTCTTTTATTGTGTCATATATGTTTTCCCATCCTGTTACCATGAACAAAAACTGAAAAAGCACAATGATTCCTCCCTTACTTGAATAAGAGGCTGGTGTCATGTGTTACCATATGTTCAGTAACAGGAAAGAAAATGTTGGTAACAGGACAAAAATATTGTCACCTATGATATATAAAGTAGTTTTAAAATAATTTGAGGCAACAACAAGGGAAATAGAATATCTACCGGTACTCGTTTATTATCTTCTTCTCCTTCTAAAACATTTGGTAGCAGGAAAGAAAGCATGCCTTGACAGATCAGAGTTTGTGGACTTGTTATATTTTTTCTGAACATTTTTCAAAACAAATAGATTCACTGTAACCTATTATGTTTATAAGTTTGTGAGATTAATGCTTTGTTATAATATAACAAATTGAAAAATACTTTAAGATATGGCAACTTAGGAGAATTATAGGGTCACATGTTTGTAATTTTTATCCTTATGAAATTCGCACGGATTTTGAAAATGACCCATATATATGTTTATATGTGTCAATAGAGGCAAATCTTCTCTGTCCCTCTTCCTCAGTGGTGAATCAAATGAAAATATGTAATAACAATTTATCTTAATAGTGTCTTTTCTGTCTTTTGGGAATTCTGTCTTCTTTTACCTGGCTCGTTCCATTATTTGTTAAGGGTAGAGCCCATGTTATGCATCATTTGTCAACCGTGAAAAGTGTTGTTTTAAGCTTTCTGTCTTTTGGGAATTCTGTCTTTTGAGACAATACCATGTCACTATTCCATGACGTCAAAAAAACGTCACGATGCTATTGCTATGGCGTCATGGACATGATAACGTCACAATACTATGGCATCACTGCTTTAGGAGTTTTAGGGTAGTGCAGTGTTCAGAAATGTACATTTTATATGAGAACGTGATGAAAAATGATTTTGGATGATTAATAGAATCTCATCCTCATGTCTTCTGTTCTCAAATATATCAACACTCATTGATAAAAGTAAAATACTTGTATCAACTTGTGTTGATATATTTGACATCAGAAGACACTTGGGTGAGATTCTCTTGATACCATAACTAGTGTTTTTATTCCGCCATTGATAGGCATAATCAGTCATTTTTTAATAATCAACCAAAATTAACGAAACTTGGTGTGTGGGTAGAACAAAGTTTGAATATTAAAATGTTCGTTAAAAAGATATTTGATTTCAAAGACAGGCACCCTCGAAAAAAAACAAGTATTTTTCATCGATTTGTTTTGGTTAGGGTCTTATAAAAATATTTCTACTCATCATAAAAATACCGTTGAGTGTTCAATGTCTTCGTTGTTCTCTTGTCTATCAATTATAACTATTCATTAGGTATACAAATTTGACCCTCCAAGAGTATTACCCACATCCGAGTCTGTCTTAGAACCCTAAAATGTGAAATTAAAGCTAACACAGATTATTTTACAACCGATTTAAGATGAGACTCAACTTTGCAGTTTAAAGGTCTCAATATAAATTTTCATATCGAGCGATACCTCAAATTTCATAAGCTTAAACAAAACAGGAGTATCATGTATTGCCAAATTTAAGCAAAAGTTATTGAAATACCTTTTTAAAACATTAAAAATACATAGATATGTATTAAAAATTGAAGGGTTAAATAAGAAATTTCAGATATATAAAATGCCTAGAAAATTAATTTGTTTTTAGAATTTAATTATTTTAATTTAATGTATGTGATTTATGAAACACAGCAAGTTACAATTCGCATTTGTACACTTACAAAACAAATACTGTTGGGAAAAAAGTTCAAAAAACAGTTTGTTATTGTGTCATATGTTAGTTACATAAATCTTTACTCATCCTTTTTTATATCTGAGTTGTGGAAATTATAAGTTAAAACTATTAAAGCTTTATTTTATGTTTTGATCCGTCTATCTACTCAAGAAACAGCACATTAGATTCGAGAAAGGTGTTCCTTTCCATTTATTTAGTCGTAAAAACGATGATTACAAATACAATCTTAGCTCACGCTTTCATTGTGACAGCCAATGAAAGCGGGCGATTGCATGTGGGATTAACTCCGATTGAGACGGGATGGTCGTTCTTTTATTTAATTTGATGTGAGTACGTTGTTATAATAAATCATTAATAATAGGAGGTTAACTGCACACAAATCATCGCAAAATCGGAAAAAAAATTCATAGAATATCACTAGAACATCAGATTAAAATCCTGCTTTGTTCAGGGTTTCTGATACAAAAAATGCAATGAAGAAATATGCAAGTTCATGAAAATATTTCCCTTAAGAAAAAAACTCCAGTCTAGTCAATACATTATATTATTCGTTTATGTTTTGCCTGGAAATTTGACTCTATTCAGTTTTTTCCACAGCGATAATCACCTGTCATAAGAGCACATTATCAATGTTTGTTGAGAAATGCTGCCGACGTCCCACTTTCAGTTATACATCAGTGACGCGTTCTCCGAAAGTTCATGTCGTTTTCATCATGCGGTGCACGTGCAAAGCATGACCTACGCGTTGTACTGTCCATTGTTGTTTTCTCGGCGAATGTTATTCAATCTCTCTATTTTAAAGACGCGATTTGGACAAAATACTTTTTTCATCTCCGCAAGAGTTATCGACCGGCAGAGCAAGTTTGACGGTAATAAAATTTGCTGCTCTCAAAATCGATGGAATATAAAATGGAATAATTTATCAACCACACTGATCAATTTTATCCTTAGGTTCCTAATTTGTAATCTTGATATTTTCTCAAAGTGAAAAAGTAAGAAGTGAGAAATAAAAAAGGACATATATCAGGAACTATCAAATTTGTTAGTGAGTGATTCGTAGCAGAGGAATACAAGATTGTTTTGTCAGAATAATGAATCCCGAAGCCTCTTACCACCTGATCCTATTCCCAAATCCAATATACGAGGTCAGCAAATCAAGAACCCCTCACAGGATTCATGATGATTGCGGGACACTCAGAAAAAAAACCCACCAGGCCTGTAATATTTAACTCCAATAATGAACAATATGTCTCAAAATATCGTGAAATGTGTGGGTTAAGTATATTTCTAAAGGAACTTTTGTTTACAATGACCATTATACAGAATTCCATATAAATATATAAAATCGTGAAATACAGTTGCCAATTTTAGCAAGTGATAAGTAGAAAGTCTCACAAAGACAATTAAATATATATACATACAAGCTATTAATCTCTTCCCGAAACAATACATAAGCTCTTTAACATTAAACTATCTCTCGCAGACATGTTAAAAGTTTAATGGTCTAATTAAAGAATCAAATGTTTAATACTATACAGGATATTTTGATTTAATATCTTGATTAAATTAATTCCTTTTTGCAAATAAAACTACCGATTCAGTAAATTCATTAAAATGATTTAGTCAGTGCATGTACTTAAAGGGGCAATAGCACGTTTATTTAATAACTTTGTATATTAAAATTGTCACTGATAATTGTTAGTTAATGCTAAATGTAATATTTTGACAGTGTCAAAAATCTCATTACACAAGCCAATCATCCATAGTCAGAGGACAAAGTATAAAGATTCACATAAAATCCATTGGCGGCCATTTTGTGTGAGTACCTTTATTTCATTTTGTGTAAGAAAAAGGAATCGCATGGCTAAACTTTATGTAATATATTTGAATTATTATTGCTCCATTTAGTTTAAATACATTGTTTTTCAATTGGAACTATTAATTTTCATTTTCCTGACATCATCTTATATTCCCCCAAAAAACGTGCTACTGCCCCTTTAAAATGTCTCGTTCATATAGGACAGTGTAAATGGCTTGTTATAATGAAAATAGTAAATGTCAATTCTTTCAAACTCAAATAGGGTACGCTATCAAAGTCGACAAAATTCTCTAATTGCAATTCCACAATATCATAATGTATAAACATATTGAACAATTTGCATGAAAAAGAATATGGAAATGTGTAACGGAGTGATGTTCAATAATGCATAGAAAACATATGACCATAATTGCATTTGCCTCAGATCTTTAGATAAGACCTAAATTCAATATTAATACTGAAATCAATCAAACCTTACCTGAATTTGAGTCAAGACTGTTTCTTGTCATACATTTCACTTGTAAATAAACACATTGAAATTCTAAAAAAATAAAGGGTGTCGAAAACCTACAGCTGCTTCAAAGTTCATTATTCTAGATATAGAATGTGAACATGAATGAGTGATGGTAATAAAGTTAGTTGTCATTGTATGTGAAATATTTACTTATATTTTGAAAGACGCAGAACAGAACAGAACAGAGTTTATTTCGTATGTTTGGCAATGAGACAAATAGTCATAAAATTTATGATAATCATATACACGTAAGAGCGCTTAGAGCTTTAAAGAATTTCGGAACTTAAACATTTTTTCTCAAAAAAGAGAAACATGAAGCTGAAATAACAATTCAACATTTTGCGTATAATGAGTTATATAAACTTGAACATTGATGGGTAGTAATGATAATACGTAGGTAAATACCGTGAGCGAAGGTGATGATAAAATGGACATATCAACAACACGTGGAATTCATCTTCAATCTTCCCCTGCTCCACATAACTTGCATAAAGCGTCATTAATATCTTTACCATATGTATTTACTTTAAAACCATTTGAATATCTAAACTAAGTTAATGCCCTTAAATTTACTTGATAACATTGAATTTGAATATCTCTCAGGAGATTTAAATGTACAATATCTTGTTAAAGAAGACGATGCAGAAATAGATGTAAACCAATTTTGAGTAAAAATATCCCTTAATCTCAATTAAAATGTATTCATAAATATCTTCTAATCTCCATGCAATGTCCTTCATTAACCAAGTACTGCCAAACCCAAAGGCTAAAAAAGTATATCTTACAAAAGAGACCTAGTTATGATACCCAAATATATCATATTTACAAAGCATCAAGTAACAATGTCTTGGATGTTTGGCATCCTTAACAATCTTATACAAAATGTAATGACCTTGATAATGCCATGTTCATACATTCTCATTCTTCCAAGTTTACCCAGAAGAGCATTATTTGAAGACAAAATTGTATAATTTTCATTACATATTTACAATAATTTGTATGTACAACTTCAATATTTTTCTTACTTCAGTACATCATATTTCAGCAGGATGCAATGCTTGTAGCACCTTAGCACAGGAAAGCTGTTTCAGATTTTAAAATAAGAACTAATAAATCCAATTTCAAATAGTTAAACAACATTTAATCAATTTTAAGAATAATTATTTCAATGGCATTGGGCAATCGGTTGATAAAGTGAGAATTTCAAGTAGGTTTAAAGTTCAATAAAAAGGAAACAATTTGAAGGTTGTTAATGCCTCGTTACAGTTTTCACCGCTATTAATCAATTGCAAATTGCTGATATTTTATCCAAAATCAAATTTAAACATCATTTAGCAATGCCAATTGAAGAAAACAACATAATTGGCAGTTACAACGAAGATAATTGTGGAACGTTATGAGAATAAATGCATGTATCAAGTTCAAGCACATTTAATTTCAATCCCAAATTGGTTTAAGATGAATTTGATAAGTGTTAAGTGGCCACTTAAATGACCTTTCGAATGCAAAGACCATCTATCATTTATGAAACTTTTTCATTCACAGCGAGCGTTTACCATGGTTACTCGTGGTAGGATGGTAACCATTCTCTCCCCACAGAGGCAGATCAAGTCATGAATAATTTACGGCTACGGAAACTTGCCGAAAACAAGCGAACTCACCTTATTGAAACAAATGTTGAATATAGATTTCAAACAAACCTCTGTGGGGAGAAAATGGTACAACATACACTAAATGTTAAAGACTAATATTCAAACAGGTATATTTTAAAACTTAGTTTTACTGTATTCGTGGTCTTTGTAGCAATACATTCATTAAATAGAATACAACTTATCAACATGGCCGAAACCGGGCTTTAATGTCAATCTCTTCAGGCTTTATTGAGGACTTTTAAATAATGTATCTAATTAAAAATATGTATCATATTCTGGTATAGACAAGGTTTATAAGTTTCTTTACAACATATCAATATTTGCAATATAATATCATCCAAAGAAACAAATTTGGTCTGAATATCTATAAAGCTAAACATTTAAAAGTGATTAGAAATTATTTTCTATGTATTTCATGTTGAACACGTTTTTAAAAAAGTCCAGAAAAGACATATTTTCTTGAAGGAGGCTTGAGATAATTGCCTGATAATTTTTCTGTGGCGTTTATCTATCTCCAGCCACATAAGGTGTGTTTTGCAAGCGCAGTCGATTCAATTTGAAATCAATATTTATCTCAGTGTTTATCTATACATGACAATGCATACAATGTATAGCGTTGTTCCAGCATAATTCATTTTGGAGTGCAAGATTGTTAAAACACTATTTATATGCAGAATAATTTTTTTTTTTTAGAAAGGCAGTGACTAGAAGCACATTATATCCCAAAAAAACCTTTTAGACGTTTATTATCCAAATCTGGAATGTTGTTTTAGCTGTACATGTTGGATGTATTCGTACAAACAACGTTTCACGGAACACAATCTGATGGTAGACACACCCCTGTGTATAACCGTACACCGGAACTAGCGAGGTGTACGGCGGAGAAATGTTGCTAGCGAGGAGCCGAAATCGAAAGTTAGATAATATTTTCCTTCATAACTTTCAAATAATCAACATCATGGGGTAATTTTAGCACACATACTTAGTAAAATGCATGTGCTTGTCATTCTGTATCAAAGGGACAATAACAATGACAGTTGCGAGTAATGCTGTTGTTAGTAACATATTTGCTATCTCTGACTATGAACAGAATATGACATTAAAAAGTGCACACGCACCAGAGTTCAAGAATGGTCGCTACAACTAATCAAATCTAGATTTGAAAAAAATCAACAGATCTTTTCTTGATTTGAAGCTTAATTGGTTAAATTATGCAGCTGCTCCATTTCATTATTTGAGGTTTCTTTGCATTTGGTATGTTTCGGACGGAATTGGTATTTCAGGACAATACAGGGAATTTGACGAATTTAAGTTTATATCATATTTACAGTCCTTACGAATGTAAGATCTTAGTACAAACATAGTGTTTCATACATAAGTTAAATACCTTCGATGTTATTTTGGAGATAACTTGGATTCTTGGTAACCACAAGATTAATGACTCGAAACACAATAACAAGGGTTACAGTTATGGCAGCCTGGAAGAAAAACTTCACACAGTACAAGATCATTTTATGGGAGTAGGATCATATTAGCATATGAAAATGCCAAGAATTCTGTGTGTAATATGTTTGATTTAGTTAACCAAAGTGAATTGAACACGTGTGTCTTAGTTTATCCAAGCAACCATTCTAGTGTTACTTGTTAATCTAAGTATAAGGAAATATATCAAAGGACACCCGGAAGTAATCCTGCAGTTCAGTAATGAAAGTTGATCTTAGATTTTTAATATTGGAATAAATACATCGAAACGTGATTATCTTTTAACTGATGATAATTTAAAATGATCCGTGAAAACAGTTTGGTGGTGGGTAGATCTACAAAATAACAGTGATATATATATTTATGGCAGAAGGAAGCATTGATGTAACAAAACACAATCACTAACAAAACGTCAGGAGAAATTGTACAAATTACGCACCCATACATGGAAGCTCCTTTAATTCGTCTAAACAATGATTCTTTTAAAAGGCAGTCTTGCCATGTAATGCATCCTCTTAAACAGTAAAACAGTCGACAAGGTTTCAATTATTTAGGGTTCATCACATCTTCTAAGGGGTTTAAATCTGGATTAAAATATGGAGTTGGGTCATTGTGTTGTCAGTTATCAGTAATAAATCATACCAAAGTTTATTCATACGTTTTGACGGTTTCAAGTATCATATTAAGGGTTTTCACATTTTCTTTTCTAACATCATAGGGTACAGTTGGTGTTGGTTTGATGAATAACTACAGCAATATTTATTTCCTATTAAGCCTTTCAATAAAAAATACAGCGTGACTATGATAATTGTAAATATAAGGAATAGTAAATTTGTTTGAAAACCATAAACTTAAACTTTTACTATCGTTGTCGATTTCTTCCACTGTCAAGATACGGGTAATTGCTTTGAATTTCCGCAGACATGACTTGATGTGAACATCACATTATTCTGACAACAATCATACAGAGTGACAAGGATGATTACTAGAAGTAATTGTAATGATGAGGACATCTCCTAAGTAGAAGCTATTCACCTCTTTCTGTCAAAATCTGTTCATGTATACAATCAAAGTGACGTCATCTGATTGTTGGTACAGTTCTTGGTAGAAATCCAATTTAGGCTAAATAGTTAGGCGTTGCGTTCGAAATTGACGCCTTTAAGACCCATTTTCATACTGGCTTGCGGTTCAGGATGAAACTTAGCTATTGAGAATAGACATACATCATTCGGTAGAGAAACATTTCGTCGAAATTTTGATTTCACATTTACATTTTTTAATCAACAATAACATACTTATTTCGATATCCAAAGCACAGTACCCCCAGTGAAAAAAACAAGGCATTTATCGAACCCGCTTTCGGTGACGCAATCATTATGCGTGTAGGATTTACACCGCGTCTCAAGTACCGCAATTGCGTTTGATGGGTATCAACATGGGCAGCAACAAATACCTGATTCGGAGGAAAACAAAACAATACAAGTCGTGCTCGACAAACACGGCTTTCAAGGGGATATTTAGAAACCGGAAGTTGTAAGATGGCCACACTTGATTCGCCTTCATGGCGACTGCCGTTTCTGTCATTTTTATTTAATGAATTTTGGTCCGATTTCCCCAAGGTTTGTTGCAATAGTTTGCAATAAATACAAGGAATACAGTAAACTTATTTTTAAAGATATGGAACTCTGAACATTGGTCTTTAAAGAGCCACTTCGTGATGTTTACAAACTATTATTTGGCTTCTTTGAGATGCATTTAAGTTCACAAGCGTCTGAAGGGTTTCAAAAGAAAGTTGATTTTTAAGTGGCACAGTTGTACATTTCTTCAATTAATAAGGGGTTGATAGAACAAAGGATTTCTGGGTGTAATCTTCAGATAACCTAGAACCATGGGCGACAGAAGATAGCATTCACTTACTGAATCAAATAAATAAATATCACGCACGTTCTGCATTGTCAAAGACAAATGCGTAGTACAAAAGGTTTAATGCCTGTGGTGTTGTTTTGGTCAGAGAAATGAGTCTAGATCCCTTCATCATCTGATCTTATTCCCATCTCCATTCTCTAGAAGCCAGTGTTAGATTACTCTTGTGACTATAGGGGCATACAATTCTCTCAAAGGCGAATATAGTTAATGTAATAACTGAACCAAGTTCATAAATGTGAGAATCAAGTTATGATGAAGTTATCCAAACGTTTCTGAGCAATGGCATTTGATTACTAAAGCACACAGTATATTTATTAAAGACATAATGACGTTGTCTATGGAAAATAAAACTTTATTACCATACTGAAGCTAATGTCATGGAGTCAACGATTTTTATCACTTAAATTGATTCTAGATAGTATCTAAAGAGACATTAGTACGAGTTTTGTTACATTGTTACATTCTTTTCTAACCTTCACAAAAACGTATTACTTAATACTGATTTTATTATATTAAAAACGTCAAACATGCAATAACGTTTTCAAATTATCCTCGTCGTAGAAGAAGTTAATATTAAGTGACAACTGGCTAATAAGGATAATGATAAAAACAACCATCCGCCTATTTTCCATTTTTAACTGCTCCCCTTGTGGCAGAATATATATACACAGTATAATAGTATAATATACAGTATAATCCTAACGGGATTGTACTTTAGAAGCAGCCGAAATGCTGATCGAAACCATATACACCCGTTATTTCACACAGCTGGGTTAACTGAGTTCAAAGAGGATGAAATGCCTTGCCCACGAACAGTATAAAGTACTTGTCACAGATTCGAATCTGGGTCGTTGACGTGAAGGGCTGCATGCTAACCATTACACCACCGTAAACCCGTTCCGTTCATTTAAATGAAACATATTCGAGTAGCTCCACCTAACATGGTAAGTTCGTACTGCAGCTTTTGATTGAAACATTGTCTTGCAATTGGTAACATTTTCGTTTTCGCAAGATCCCATTGTTTACCTAAGATATGTGCCAGATCCAGTTCCATTCATTTATTTTAATCAAAGGATTGGAAATTCATTTTCTTAAGAACATTAATTAATAATGACCATATTGAGATCAGCTATTCTGTCGATTAACATAACGGTATCAAGAGACAGGAAGTTCCACTTCAAATAATGATGTTTCCTTGGAGGATTTCCTGTAGGCAGTAATGAAGATTAATGAAGACTGGCATTTGTCGATCTCGGTTAATGTTATGGTCATAAATATGATGAATAGTGAGCAACATATACAAAATATTTCATATCGAAAATGGTATTAACAATTGGATATCGCCAACTTTACATGATTTTCTTTTTAATATGATATATTTAACAATAGTCTTTTCGTCCATAGAATCGTGATATCTGATACACGGTCACTTAAAATGCCTTTTTGAATGAGATTACATGAAAAATGTATAAAGGACCTAACACAACATGAAGACTTGTTTGATTGATGAAGTTTACGAAGACAGCGAATTCGAACATTAAATAAACAGTTAACACAGAATCTCTGATATCAAATAAACCAACAGAATTATCGGAAATTACGCTTGAAAAAATGAGAAATAGATGTAGCTCATGATTAATAATTTATATATATCCCGACATAGAAATAAAAATCAAAACAAACTATCCTTGTTTCAATACAAAGACAATGTTTGCGTATTTCTTATTAAAAGCCGGAAACCACGAGAGCAGACATTAGAACTACATTCTAGTTAATGAAATAAACTGAAATTACCCAAGCTCTGACATATTACAATTATGTTTTAGTATAGTTCGGATGTTTGAAACAACAAACAAGAAATACCGAAAACATCCTTACCTCGTTGTAAACCAAATGAAAAAAATATATAGAACATAATAACTCTAGTGATGTTTGAACCAAACCCAACCGGGGTTTCCTCTCCAAGCCCTGACCATTATAATAAATATCATTATAAGTTCGTATCCCGACAGCAAACTGGTTTTGTAAATTTTAGAGGGGGTTGTTACCTTTCTAAAGGCTTCAAACTTCTAACATTTTACAAATATAACTCAAAAGGCAAATGGAGGTGAACTTTAAGAATTAAATATCTATATCAAAATGGAACCTAATGCACCAAGTAATTTGCTATTTAAAGTATACATTATTATAAGAAAGCTTTAGGGATATCATTTTGAAGGAATAATGGACGAAAGTAATATATCCTTTCGCATTTGATATACACCTGGAAAATAGTATTGCAATAATTGCTGAAATAACCAAGAGGAAATTCTATTGATCATTTAATTCCCACTGAATTGTTTATTTAATGGAGAACAAAATCTGATGATATGAAAACCAACTCAATTTAATATTATGACAAACGACACCATAATTTCCCTTTTAAAACAGCTATATATTAAGTATAACTATAACAGAAAATTTCGGTTAATAAAAGAGCATATGGGTAGTAAGTGAATTGAACTACTGAAAAACAAAGGAAAGAAAGTTAGCAGTAGGCGAACACCAATGACCACGAATGGTCGACGCAAATCGTCCTATGTGCGGACTAAGCAAGACGCTGGTACCGTCTGTGAAACCTTCACATTCACTTGTTAATGATTTGTCAAAACATTTTTAATGTACTTAAAATGTCTCCGTGAGTTGTTCAATTGACATATGCCATATATGGTATCAATATATGTTGCCATATTACTTTGAGGCTTATCGTATATGTACAGGGACAACATAAAGGTTTAAGTCCAGATTATGATCGAAAACCACACCTTTAGAATTGTCAAGATTGGCTACATTGTTGACTTTGACTTCTTACTAAGGCACAAAAACAAGAGATATTGGTGAAATCCTTATGGGCAAAATTTGTTACGTTAAAACTCAAAGAGCCTCTTCATCTGATTTTGATGCCCCTAATACATCCCGTTTTGGTAGTGGATGAGCTCTGAAATAACACGGAAAGCATATGGTGTCAATATTGTTTTGAAAAACCTCAATATATAGAGAAATCGAGAATTAAATTGGTGTTGCAAGTTAAAAGTGCATGTGACTCAAATTACATTCCCGTGGGCAATAGTGTGTTGAAGAGGGGCAATTAAACTAGTTTTGCTCTGACGGAACTGTGAAAATATCATTACCAAATGATTCGGGGGGAATTCTCATTCTCATGCAATTTGAAAAAGGATATTGTTTTTGAGAAGGAAGTACTCATGGGATTTTCCTTTTAGAGAGTTTTGAAATTTCGAATTTGTAAAAGAGCGGACAAAGGGAGGAGTATTTCCCCCTGAAATCTCTTAAGTTTGTATTTGCAGTTAAAATAGCTGCCATGAGATCCCCAATACTTCTAAACATTTCTTTAAAATGGCAAATAATTATTTGAGAAATTTGTTTTTCAACCTATAGTTGAAATAAAAATAGTTTTCCATAATCATTCTCCTAGGTAGTTATACGTATTAGTAAATACTTCTTAACTGTGTCATGTATATCAACAGAAACCCGCCTTAATGTTATAATTAGCCTTCATGTGTCAGCGTATACTGTTTTAATCAATAACATATGTCACGTTTTAATCTATTTTTATAGCATTTCTTATGCCTAATTTTTGTTATGCTTACATTCAAATGTTTCTTCAGTGCTGGTTATAATCAGAATAGAATAGAAACAAACAACAATACATGTATAAGCTTTGTTAAACGTTTGACGTCATAAGCACTGTCTATAATTTGGAAAAACATCATTCATAAAAATTAAAAAGATGTTTTTTTCCCGGTCAGAGGTTTGATAATTGGTGCTTTGACGCAGCTGCTTCTTTTTATCAGAAGATTTTCTCCGCATTTGGATTCAAGGATTCTAGATAATTAACAATCGAAATAACCATCCAGTATGAAGGGTTTCTGATACGGAAAGGGATTTTGCTGAACATATACTCGATATCACTCGTTTGGAAACAATTTGCTCGAAAACATTACAAACTGGAAATATTTTTCTTTAACAACGAGTCGAAATAATATGTATCAAAGACTACATTCTCTCCCCACAGAGGCAGATCAAGTCATGTTGATTTAGCCTCTGTTCTATTACGCCGCAATCCGTGGGTTCCGGCAGTTTCCCCTGGCCAGTCAAGCATCTCCCTTTCTATCCCACAAAGTCGGCGTAATAGAACAGAGGCTAAATCAACTTGATTTGATCTGCCTCTGTGGGGAGAGAATGCAAAGACAACTGTTTACCCTATTGCAGCCAGTACGACAAGGCGCTTTATCACGTAGACTGCAATAAAGATTCTCGAAACCACTGCAATGACAGCCCTTAAAACTAAATCGATCACAATGCTAAATATACGGATCACAGACAGTGCAATAAACCGACATTGTTAGATTTTATCGTTATTTTGTTGTCGTTGTTTAAAGCGTGCATATTGACTGAATGTGCGTTTTTGGAAAATAATTACCGGAACATATTATTGATTTTTATCCGATTTTTCTGACAAAAGACATTTCAATTATATTTCATGTATGATATTTACTTTAAAGGGGCAGTAGCACGTTTTTTGACAAGTTATATTTATTTTTTTCACTGTTAATTGTACCTTAATGCTAAATGTATTATCTTGAAAGTGTCAAAAATCTCATAACACAAACCAATTATCCACAGTCAGAGGACAAAGTATGAAGATTCAACTAAAATCCATGGGCGGCCATTTTGTGTGAACACCTTTAATTCATTTTGTGTAAGAAAAAGGAATCGCATGGCTAAACTTCACATTATATATTTGAATTATTTCTCCTCCATTTAGTTTGAATACATTGTCTTTCAATTGGAACCATTAATTTTAATTTTCCTGACATCACCTTATATTCCCCCTAAAAACGTGCTACTGCCCCCTTAATAAGAATTACTTTTACAATATTCGATAATATTATTAAAATATCAAACGGAATTTCAAGGTGTTACACAGTGCATTAGTGCATTTAAATGATGTTCTATACATGAATAAACTTTTGAATAACAGGATGTTACTTGTTTATGCTTATGATTTCTTGTTGCTTAGCCTTTTCCTAAAAGCTAATATAAAAACATTTATATCAAATGAAGGTATGTTTCACTAGTGATATATCTTATTTGAAGCTGTACCATTTTAAGACACATTGTCCAAATGTAGGGTTATATTCTTTGGTAAAAAGCAAATGAGACTCTACGATGGCGTACAAAAACATTACATTTTGTTAGTAAATAAATAACTTTTATCAGATAGCCTATGTTACAGCTGTAGGATATCCAAAAAGGAAATATCTCAGGATTTACATATTTCAATCAAAGCAGTATATTCCAACTTATTTGAACACATCTTGCGTATACACAACGCTTAGTTTTTTTTCATTTCCTTTAGTTAGAGAATTTAACATGAAATCATACTTTATTTTATTAATAGGACAGTGCTTATTACATTTAAGTCATTCATTACCTTGTTTGTGTTCTGTTGCTAGTCAATATTTTGAGCCAGTGAAATCTTTTTTCAACATGAAGGTTCACAACATTGGGAGGCAACTACATATAATTTCACATCCTGAAGTTTACACGTATTCCCGAACGTTGATTGGTCTGGGGCATAGTCATGGTCATGCAGTTGTCTACACGACGAAGATACCCCTGCAAATGGCGGCCAGCATGACACGACGTTATGACATAAGGCAGATAACTCTGATCTCCGGCCCTTGCGCGAAGAGATTTTATCATAGTGTGCGCTTCATTTAGCACATCTTAATGCAACGTGTTCTCTAGAACACTGTCACAGACTTATTTTGAAAAATATTTAGTTTCTTTCCAAATTGGGATTATTTCTGGTCGCAGTGTTACTCGTTCATAGGATCATCAGGAGTCATATCAATTCGCCGTTCCATTCCATATCTAGTGCAAAATTATAAGAATTGAATGTCACAAGCTCGCTGGGTTCACACGAGTTTGAATGTAGATTTGACATCGTTCATTTTCCAGTGCAAACACACAAACTGACATTCAATTCTTAAGTAAACAGGGCACAAATTATTGGTTGCGCGATTTTGGAATTTATAGATGTGTAAACTAATTCAGTCTTCAGTGAAGTTAACATTCTTTGTTGCGTTTCTTGAGATTCCCATTATCATGAAAAGACGTTTGTTTGCATTCTCATGAACAACAATAAAAAAACATAACATCTAAATAGTTTTGTCATCAAATTCTATCTAAATCGAAACAGAACAAACATACAACATACTCTATACCTCTCACAGAGATAGGGCATCGTGTGAATTTGTTTGTTTTTAATTGATACCATTCAACCTTATTTGATACAAAATCATAAAAAAACTGACAATTGGACATGTTGTAGCATTAGGGGATACAATATTACCGTAATTAGAGCAATGGAATTTAACACTTAAAACGTTAAGGGATTGATGATAATTCTTCGGGGAGGCAGAGAGTGAATATGGGTTTAACGTGTTTTCAAACATATTTTTTTATTCAACACGTTTATGTTGCACTTAAAATAGAGAGGCCAGATAAGGGAGAAAGTTGTATTCTGCATGGCATGACTATTTATTGAAAAACAAATCTGATTTTAGTTAATTTTGTTTGAATGTATTACTCAATGCTCATTAAGAGGAGATCACATCGTTGCCGACATAAGATATGAGCCAATTACTATAGAATCTAAGTTATAGTGATCTGAACAACATATTATCCTGACCGAATTAACTAGAGTAGCAAGGATAATTACGATAAGTGGCTATGTAAAAAGAACATCCTTAACCCTTATTAACCCCATTCTTTCATGACTGCCTAATGCTAACAAGCAGAGTAAGGTCACCCATTGTTGTGGCACCTATATGTCAACATTTTTACCGCCGTAAATGTTTTAAGCAAAATTTAAAGTATTCTATCTAATTTTTGTCTTGTTTTAATAAATACTTTTCTATTTCATGTAGTATATCTTATTTAGATCATGCTCTTATATCACAATATTGTCACCATACTCTCATGTGTATAACTATGTATATTTTAATCGTGTCTCTTCGGCCTACTTAGACCCTGCATAAGTTATTATATCCTGTATCTATGTTTTGTACCTGTACATTGTACTTTTATGCGTGACATGTTAATAAACAATTCATTCATTCATCGATTCACAGTAGAAATCTATGGAGCGTTGAACGTGCGATTTTCTTGAAGCTTGGGTTTTTCAAAAAAATAAAGATGTACATATTAATAAGTCTTGACTTCCTAGTCCAATATTTTGTGATTAATCATTCGTGATTTTAGAGAAAAAACAGACATAGATTTTAAATCAGATAGCTTGTTCCCCAAACTCCAAGGAACTAATGTCGATCCACATAATGTACTTCAGTGGACAGTTTTCACACATGAAACACATCAAAATTATCCTTTTTATTATGATATGATGTAGTTTGTTTAATTATTTGTTACTTGAAATCTGCTTTATATACTCCACGAATACGCACACAGGCTCTTGATTCCAGCTTTATGCTTCGCTTCATAAATGAATTGCATTTGAAGTAAAATGGTTATCACTTATTTCAATTGTACATAGCATGAAATGTTGATGTAATAGTATGTAATTATTCTTCGGGACGAATGTTCACATGATTATTTTCAAAAAAACATATGTATTTTGCAAATGTTGTGTATGTTATGTCCTATGGCCCTGTGGCCTCTTTGACAGAAATAAACTATCACTTACTGGATTTCATACCATTTTGTCTTTGCACTCTAGATGAACATTTTTAATCTGAATCTTGACAATGAAATATGAAACCTTTTATCTATTCCTGTTTTAGACTGTGTAGGGACAATTTTATTATGTCGTTATGAAAGCCACACATTATACAAGAAATAGAGTAGCTCTAAACAATGTGCTCTGGAATAACGACAGTACCCATGGGTTCCTGAAACATACTATGTGACAGTTGAAATATATTATATTTGTGCCTGCTTATAATAAATGTTCCTTGTGTTTCATAAGTTCTTAATTTCGATTTTGGACTGTTACTTTGAAAAATGAAGTCCCCGTTTCTCAATGAATGATATACTAGAACATGTCAAGAATAACTTATGATAATACAGTTTGACATCAGAGGTTATGCTGAAACAGACACACAATAACATGACATGGACTATTTAAAAATCTTTTTGTATTGATTGTCTATCTGAGCAAAGGCTAAGTTTAGCGTTTTCGCACTGTAATGAAAGTAACCAGTTTTCCCTAAGTGCGAACGAAGTGAACAAAACGACCTTCTCTCGCCCGGAATAAAAATAATGTTGGTGTGTCAAAACTTGATAAGCTGTAAACATAAGGCAACTCATATGTTAAAATTGAGGCAAGCTATATAGCCCATGCAAAGCGAGACTAAACAAACTTGCAAAGCGATTTGCACGGGATGCACGTGCGTTGTCACAGCAACTGTGAAATTGACATATAATTCAACGGACGATCTCGTTAGAAACAGTATTTTGTAACAGACGCTTAATTTAAGCACTGAAGGACAAACGTGATTTTCAAAAATGGTTTTATATTTTAAATGTCATCAAATGTATAACTATTAGGGAACAAATGATATATAATCGTGTACAGTTTCCGTGACAGTATTGAGATTAACATACTAATTTATGCATCAGAAACAGATAAATGTCAAATTTTAGAAGTATTACAAGGTGTCCATAATCGCGTTTTACTCTCCTGTAAATTTAACCATAAACGTAATGACTATCTATCATTTACATGACTCTGATGATGAGTGCACACTTAAACTGTATCTGGTTGCTAGGTCTCAGCTATAGGTGGAAAATAATTAATCTGTGACACAGTGCCTATCAAAGTTTGCAAGAATTTCTAAATCAGTTTCAGAAAACTTTTAACTTATAATGCTGCGATTTTCAAACAATGAAATAGATCGAACTGTTAAAAATATAAAAAAAACACTTTAGAATACATCAACAGTATCAAACATTCTTTCATTTTCTAAGACTGAACTTTTTTAGCTTTTCAGCTTATCTTTCCTCAGTGTTGATCAAGATCTTTTGTTAATAACTGTCCAATATCTTTAGGGTTTTTTTTTTTAAATGACACACTGCTTGTTGTGCTTTCAAAGCATTTCGGTGGGATTTGAAGTCTTTTTCTAAAAGTTGTTTCTTCACTCCAGGGACATAGTTAATTTTGTAATTCAACAAGTTTGATTGTGGCCATGTCGTTTACGTATTTGCTGAATAATGTTCCTTCTAGGCATTGATTGTGTTATGTATTACATGTGCCCTGGGAATGACATCAGGTGGTGAGTGTGTACGAGATTGTTATTTTCAAATTAGTCAAGAAGAGCACATGTGGTTTTTTTTCACAAACCAGTTAATTCAATTTACAATCACGTTGTGGTTTATGCTACACGAAACGTCTGTCAAAAGCGGACATAAGAAATAAAATATTGATTTATTCCAGTAATCTAATTTATATTTTAAGGACACTTCGTCTAGTGCAATAACTTATATATGTTGTGTTAATGTTGCAATTTGTTGTCAATGCGTCGTTGTCGCTGATTACTTATTTTGACACAATCTAGATAAATTTAGATCAACAGATTTTTAATTTTGTCATACTGTTGATCTAAGATTGACCAGTGTGAGAGGTCGTCCCGGTGACCTTTCGTATGCAAATAAGGAATTCGCGATTTGATCAATCAAATTCGACGTCACAAACAGTTCATAGTCGCTCATTCACGGTGTGAACGGAAGAAACATATAATAGCTTATGACTGTTCTCAATAATAGTGTGCATTGAGAAAAATAAATCTTGTTTTTGATACTGAAAAGAAAAATATCAGTAGGTTGATTTTATTTTGGTGGTATGAAATATATTTAGTTTTATGATTGACAAATTATTAATTAATTAATTATTTGGATTGAAATGAAAGAAATTAGTACAAACAAGTTTGATCAAAAGGAGTTACCTCCCCTTGCATGAGGATTTTCGTAAATATTGACATTTATCATGCTCTAACTTTATGATTATTATTCGCCACGTTAGTATCTGTGCGATGTGCAATCATCATTTGTCATTGACAACTAGCAAATACGCTAAATCATTTTAAAAAGAAAAAATATAATCTATTAATACATCCAAGCAATCGGATAATTCATCGCTCTACCCCGCTCCAAATGACAGAGCTCCGAACATCATCCATTTCAAAAGATGTGCTGCTGAGTTGTTTTAACTTCCAGCGAGCTAGGGCATCTTTTCTGATTGACCGAGCGGCTGATTTCAGAGGTCACCGGGATGACCCGCCTTACGGGCCAATCTTAGATCAACATGTATGACCAAATATAAAAGCGTGGTTCTGGCGGAGTTGGTGTATTTGTAAGGAACTCTATTCTTGAAAAGTTTTCATGTAAAATAGTTGAAAGTTCCGTCGATGATATTGTCTGGTTAGAGTTTGAATCTTGCCTTGATGCTAACTGTTGTGTGTATATCGCTGTGTGTTATCTCCCACCAAATGGTTCTTCACGTAAAGTGGACCCAGAAGAATTTTTTAACACCCTACTTGATCAAGTTTGTGAATATCAATCGAAAGGTATTGTCCAAATATGTGGAGATTTCAATGCGAGAACGGGTGATCGGGATGATTTTGTTCAAGGAGTGGACTCAGTGACAACACGTGACGTCATAGACAACACAGTTAACCTTCACGGCGAGCTCCTTATAGACTTTCTGGTGGACACAAACTTCTGCATGTTGAACGGGCGATATGGAACAGGGAACAACTTCACCTACATCAGTCCACAGGGACGTTCCGTTGTGGATTACGTGTTAGTACCCCACGAGCAAATCAAATTGTACTCAGACTTTCAAGTGTTGCCAATATCGTCAGTGATAGATCGATACAACGCTGATGTGCCGTGCTCTCTTCCAGACCATTCTATTCTCCGGTATACTCTTGACCTGTCTGGATTTGTGACGTCATACCATGATGATGTCACCCCAGTTATATCTGACTCGACAAACAGTACCAAACGGTATAGTTGTAAAAATATACCAACAGATTTCCTTAACGACGACACATCTGTGACTCTTATCCGTCAAGCAATAGACAGAATCCAGCAGTCACTTGATGATACTAGTGAAGTCGACCTCGTGTACGAGAACTTCATCCAGCTTATACATAACGAGATGGAAGATAAGTTACCTTCTCTTAAGAAGAAATCCGGACCAAAACCTAAGAAATCCTTCAGAAAGCCCTACTGGTGTAACGAACTTCAAAAGCAGTGGGATGTGACGTCACGTTGTGAGCTTGAGTGGCTACGCAGTAAAGCCTGTGCGAATGTGAAGGCTAGGCTGAAACAGACTTACTGTGAAGAAAGGAAAAGGTTTGATCGTTTGAACAGAAAATTAAAGCGGCGACATCAAAAACAAAAACAATATAATCTATTGGATAAACTGAACCAAGCAGATACGGACTTCTGGAAAATAATAGGCAATATTGGCATCGTGAATGAAAGGAAACAGAAAGTGCCGATGGAAGTGAAGCTTGAGGACGGTACTGTTATTAGTGACGTGGAATCCGTGCTGAACAAATGGGAAAATGACTTTAAGAGACTGTATTCTGGGCTAGACGGAGAGAACGATTCTAACCGTACCAGCCCCGACATCGAGCGTGAGATTGAACAGTTAGCCAGTGGTAGTGCTGCGCAGCACGAGCAAAGCGTTCTCAACTCACCGATCTCACGTGAAGAGGTGCGCAGAGCTGTACTACGGGCGAAGAACGGTAAGGCTGAGGGTGTGGATAGTATCAACGCCGAGGTACTTAAAAACGAAGCCTGTATTGAGATATTATACAATCTCTTCGCCAAATGCTTTGACAGCGGTATCACTCCAAGTTTATGGAAACAGTCGATTATTAACCCTATCGTGAAAAGTGACACTGATATACGTTCACCTTGTACTTACAGAGGGATTTCCCTTATACCTGTTCCCTGTAAGATCTATTGTGATATTCTCAATCAACGTGTCTCATCTTGGCTGGATTCAAGCAATATTCTATCGGACTCTCAAAACGGATTTCGGACAAATCGAAGTTGTTTCGATCATATTTATACCTTATATACACTACTGAAAGCTAGAATGAATTGTAAGCAATCGACTTATACTTGTTTTATAGACATAAAAAAAGCGTTTGACAATGTGGATAGGAACTGCCTATGGTCGAAATTGCTCCGAGCGGGAATTAACGGGAAGATGTTTTCTACCATACAGTCCTTGTACCAGAACACATCCAGTGCAGTACGAGTCAACGACCATATGACGTCATTTTTTCAAGTGTCTACAGGGGTGCGTCAAGGCTGTACACTGTCCCCCACTCTGTTCTGCCTCTACATCAACGACCTGGCGGAAGAGATTGCAAACCTGAACGACGGTATATCTGTAGATGAACTCTATGTATCCATATTGCTATATGCAGACGATATAGTTATCCTAGCCCCGAGTGAAGACAAACTACAGAACATGCTTGATGTGGTGACACGCTGGTGTACAAGATGGCGACTGAGTATCAACCCTGAGAAGACTAAAATCATACATTTCAGGGGGGTGAACACTGATAAATCGAATTACCAGTTCCAGTGTTGCAACATGAACTTATCATACAGTGAGACTTATAAGTACTTAGGATTATGGTTCGAGGAACACTTGGATATCAAGTTTACAGTGAAGGAGATTGCTAAAAGTGCGAGTCGTGCGCTGTCACTCCTGATCACCAAATATAGGCAATGTGGAGATATGGCTTATGATGTATTCACGAAGCTTTATGAGTCAACAGTGCAGCCAATCTTACTCTACTGTGCACCAATCTGGGGACTTTATGGACATCGCGAAATCAAGAATATTCAAAACAGAGCAAGTCGATTCTTCTTAGGTGTACCTCGTAATACGTCTAACTGTGCTGTACAGGGAGAACTCGGATGGAAGACATGCCTCACTAAACAGCGGATTGAAAGTTTTCGTGCTTTTATCAAGTTGAATAATATGACTGATAATAGGCTTCCTAATAAGGTCTTTCAGTGGTCAATCAGGCGAAAGGGTTCGTTTGCTTTTAATGTGATAAAGTTGAGTAAACAGCTAAAGTTATATGACATTCTGGTGGCGCCAAACTCCCCCATTAACAGAAAACTATCAGACATCAAACAACGCCTGTGCAGATTGGATGAGGAAAGCTGGTTCTCGGAACTTTGGAATGATGAAGGCAAGGCTAACGGAAACAAGTTAAGAACTTACAGGCTGTTTAAAAAAGATTGCAGACCAGAACTTTACGTTAGAAATATTGTGTCCAGAAATAGGCGTAGCAACCTCACTAAGTTACGTTGTGGTGTTTTACCCCTTCACATAGAAACAGGGCGCTATTGCAAACCCCCCACACCCCTTACTCATAGATTTTGCCCCTTCTGTGATGCCGTCGAATCTGAAGCGCATTTTCTTTTTAATTGTGATTTTTACCATGATCTTACATGTATTTTTATGGATAGTTTTAACATCAGTTTTAATGAAAGTGATTATACCAAATTTAATGTAATTATGAATTCAACTGATATTAAGGCTTTTAAACTTTTAGCTGATTCTATTAATGATATGTTTCGCAGAAGGCAATTATATTCTTAATTTTATTTATTTATGCAGTATTTAACTATGGATATTAATTTACTTATTATATATGTTGTATAATATTATATTTTATAGTTTAAATTGTAATAGTGTCTCATAAGCCAATGATATGGCTGGGTGATATGTTATATTTTATGTTTTTACAAATGTCATTTTACTTGTAACATATCATGTGACACTTTAATAAAATATTTCTGTCTGTCTGTCTGTCTGTCTGTCTATAAAACATGTTGATCTAAATTTATTTAGATTGATTTTGACACTGATTGAAATTTATTCATCATAAAAAAATGTGAGTACACTTGCATTAAATCAATAAAATTATCCTTTTTAAGTCCAAAAGCATGCCAGTTTCAGATGTTTAGTAATATTCTAATACAACGCACATGGTACAACATCGGTTACAAGTGTTTCCTTCAGTTATCTTGTATGATAATGGTTCCAACATAACGGTTTAAATTAAAATTTGCTAATCAATAGAGATACCCTAACGGCCACAATTACAATAGTAATAAATTGTTAAAATAAATTATTCATCTTCATGGATATCACTTCTATGAGTTTTATCGGATGCACATACCTATCAAGGATCATATTAATACCACTATTGAAAGTAAACTATTTTTCATTTAAAACATTTGGTAAGACTGGTTTCTTTATAACGATGATCTTTATGTTATATTCAATCGAAGCGGATAAAGTAAAGGAGGTGAAAAACGAATCAAATAGAAAAAAGAACACGAGGAACAAAATATATAAAAATTACTTCATCACATCTATACATACAGGAAAAAGTTAAGAACCCCCTTAATTCGAAAACTAAAAGATGATGCTATCGAAAAGTTACGGTACCTTGAACAAATGTATGACTCTCAACATACAAATGTAGATTTTGTTAATAATTTCTTCAAAGAAAGATCGTTCATGTAGACATTTCATAAAATTACGATTGAATGTGTAATGGTACTGAAATTTCACCCAAAGTAAGTATGGCTGTTGAGCCAAAACTAGGCAATAGACAATGGGTTTCAGATATCAAAAATAACATTAGTGTTACCAACTTGACTTCCACACATCAAATTATCTCTTATCTTATAAAATAAGGAAGTAACTGATAGTTGAAATGACATCCCTTTTTTTAACAGTTATTGTCAATTATTGACTAAATGGCTGGAATCATACGATCTTTGAATAATCGTTGGATTCTTTTGAGTTCAATCTGCTGGTAATCAACCACTTCTCATTGATTTCTAGTGATCATTAAAGTTGACACTGACCATCTTTTGTAATTAAACCATTTGCTTCGAATTATTATTATTTTTTTAGAATTCGCGACTTTAAAGGTTATTAGAGGTCTAAATAGTGACTTTGACTATAATGTTGATACTAAACTGTGACTGGAGGGCTTGATATAATTGAATTACCAACATCACAACTCCCAATAACAACTTTCTTTTCTCAGAATAATGTAACTTGTTTTTTTTACATAAAACTACAAGAAGTTTAAGAATGCAAATATCCAAAAGATGCGAAACGTTATCAGGATGAAATGTTCTTCCCTTAACTGCTAAATTGTGGTTCTATCATACCATACGATTATTTCTACAACCACATCGCCTTCTTTCTTATCAGGCAACTTTTGCAGCTGAAAAACTTTTTTCCATATGTATATAATATTATTATTGTTTCATTTTAAAAAACAAAACAAATTGCATTGTTTAGTTAGTACATCAAAAACATATTGTTTCACCTTTTGATCATCATTAGAGCAATTGTATAGCAATTCAATTTTAAGCGGGGATATGAGGCCCAGGGAGACACCGAAGAGGAGTGAAATGGCTAAGCATAGGGAAGGGTTAAAAATACTTCTCAACATAGGCGGACTATCAACCGTCGCCCGCTATAGCACCCGACGTCATAGTCGAACCTCGACGTTAAATCACTGTTCATAACATGACGTCACAATTTTAAAGTGGATTGTTGCCCTAGGGCATCATATGAAAAATATGAACCCCGATATGACTGCCCTTGTCATTAATAAACGCCATTAGTTTCATTAAATTCAAAATCCAGAAAAGTTATTGTGCCACACATATATTTCATAATAACGCCAGTGGATTAAACCCCGGGATCTCCTTTTTCCAAAGATACACAGGAAGAGACAATGTCAACTTCATTCTTTCCTGTAAGTGGGATTTAGTTCAATGATGATCTTATTAACCATCGTGTTATTGAACGATCTCCTCATTAGGCGCTTCTTATTTGGCTCCTTGAAGCAGCATTAGAGACAAATTAACATCCTTTATTCGTATTCAACGTGATGTTTACATTACGTATTGACCGATACCTTATGTAAGAGTAATAGTGTCTTAAAAACAGATTTTCAACACAACCCATTAAGCTTTGTAACAAGCATTAAGCTAAGCAGATGTAAACAGGACCTTATGAACGTCGTCCTTCTTTTAGAAATCTTTAGCGTGTGTAGGGGATGTATTTCGAGTATAAATTGCAACATGATCAGTGTGCTCATTAATTATTACAATAACAGGAAACGGTAAGACATTAACAACTTAAAGCTTGAGTAGATTAAAGTACCGATTGAAATTGATGAGGACTTATTGGGTAAGAAGAGAAAATATAGACGGATCGGGTATTTCTCCTAGTAGCAGAATTCATTCCAATAAATATTCAGGAATTAAGGATTCCTTATTGTTATTGGCGTGTTTTATTATTATTTTATTCCACCGATTTTGTGAGCAGCGTTTAGCGAAAACGGCTGAAGCTAATACAGCGAAACTTTGCATGTTGATAGCCCTCACTGAGACTTATATCATGACGTTTTGTTTTTTTCAAATCGGAGGTAGCATTAAAGAAATCGAATCCAAAATCGAAAAATTAACATGGGCTTTTTTTCAAAATGCAGCTAGAGACTTGATTTTTTTCAAAAGATGCGCAATATAATTCTACGCAAAAAGGCAATCAGGACGAAGTTGTAGGTCAAGTGGTTTGGCCGCCATATTGTTTTTTTCAACTTTTCAAAATTTCCGGACCCCTTGCACCTTTGAGAACCAACTGCTCTGAAGATACTTGCAACAGAGAGTTGAAACTTTGGTATCTTGTAGCTGAGACATTGGACAGACATTATATGATACCCTATTCGAAGACTCTACCTTAAGTGTGGTGACTTGGTACAATGTGCAACCTGACCGACGAATTTGATGATTTTTACATGAGTTAGATATTGGCAAGGTCATTTAGATAAAAGAATAAAATTGCTCGCGAACAGTCATTTTTACGGTTGATGGGACGTGTCAAATTACATAAGATAAGTCAAAAACTGACATAAAAGTTATACCAAACGAAGCGCAATGAAATTTCAAGCAAAAAAGTCTACTGTGAGACACATGTAGGTAGCATAGTTTTCGCGCAGTGAATGATTTTCGTTTCTAAAATTTAGCCAGCAGTAATGCTCTTTCGTGTGGGCTGTGGGAGTCAGTGGGAGGCAGTGGCAGAGCTGGCTGTGTATTGGACTTTGATCCCGCACACGGCGGTATTGCAGCGAATTAGTGACCAGATTTGAGCCAAAACGGCTGAAGTTAGGACAGTGAAATTTAGAATGCTGGTGCAGCTTATTAGGGAGAAGCCACAATAAGCTTTTGGGCAAAATCGGTCAACAACTTAAAGGTCTAGGTCGGATCCAAGTTCGAAAAATTAACATGGGCTTTCTTTTTCAAAATGCACTTAGAGGTTTGTTATTTGTTTTAAAAGATGCTCAATAACATTTCAAGCAAAAAAGGCAATCATGACGAAGTCGTAGGTCACGTGGTTTCGGCGCCGTATTTCTTTGAAAAACTTTTTGGAAATCGCTGACCCCATGCACATAAAACAAATCCCAACTTTGTCAAAACTGATACTAGAGAGCTCGGACTCACATATCATGTAGCTAAGACGTTGGGCAAGAACACGTTTCTATTGGGATTTGAAAATTCGAAATACTTTTGGTGCAGCATCCTTTCAAAGAGTGCGATTTTTAAAAGGTGCAAGTTTTTGTTGTTGCTAACCTTCTCTGCTATTACAGTGAATGCAAAGAAGCGTTAATAAGACCTCTTTAAATGTCCCATTCAGCTAGAGTTTTACTTCATTTATGATTAAATAAATACTCTCTTCGAGCATTATGCATTAGCAGATATTTATGAAACTTTCAAGACTGGTTTCTGGTAGCCCTTACCCTGGAATCGAGCCGGTAAGCTTTTGGGCAAAATCAGCTCATTCATTAAAGGTCCAGTTCGAATCCAAATTCCAAACTTTAACATTGCAAAATGTACTTAGAGACTTGAAACTTTTTTTAAAAGATGAACAATAAAAAATACTGCAAATAAGGAAATCCCGGCAATTTCGTAAGTCACGTGGGTTGGCCGTCATTTTGAATATTGATCGCGAACAATCATTTTCGCTTAGAATGTTTGATCAAGGTCAATAGAAATTTACTTTTTTTAAATATCTAAAAAGTCTCCTGAAGCTTAACGTGTAAACAGAACTTGATGAAATTTTCAGGACTGACTCTTGACTCTGTTATGAATAGGCTATAAATGCAACAATTGATAAATTGTTTTCATATCATTTCATTCCAGTTCAATATAGAATTTTGGTGTTTTCTTGAAGTAGGCTATAAATGCAGCTGAATCCTTTTGTCGTCGCTTGCGACTAGATTTCTTATTAAGAGTCCCCTCTCTCAACATGGTGATGAATACGTATCTGTTGCAATTATTCCTGTAAGGTTGTGATCAGAGGATTACTGGTGAACAGAATATTTGACCCTGTTTGTTCCGACTTTTGACAGTAGGTTTCAACAGGCAAGTCTAATTAAAATCTGATCTTTATCACGACATCAAAAGTTTCTATTGCTACAATTCAACTTCTATTGACTCAAACATCACACTTGCCTGTAACTGCCAATACTTATCGCCAAATGACACTATTGATAAAATGTGTATAATTGACACAAATAAGTCACGGGGTGACTCTTTAGGAGACAGCCGGTCACAAGAGAGATGTGTTGTTTACGTATGTCTCTGCCAAACAGATTTTACGAGAGGCATAGTCTAGCTGTGTCTACTCTTGCTTGACGATGATCCTGAACGCATTGTGTATCTATCAAAACATTCACACATCGGTTCTCATCGCCGAAGGCACTAACTTTAAACTGTATGAGTATTCTTTGCTCATAAGAGGTATTCATGGTTTATATAATGACAGCAAAATGAGTGTTAAAATCTGTTATAACCGTCGATCGATCGGCGAGATGGTTATCAAAGATGAAAAGTTTCAGCAAGTAGATCACAGAATCCATGTGAGTCCCAACTTCAAGCAATGATTCCAACATCTGACAAGCTGAAATCTGTTGCATGCAAATAGTCTATTTTAAATTATCCGTAAAAAGGTCGACGTTTAGGTTATTTGGGTAGTAAATAACAATACTAAATGATAAATCAAAATAATATTTTCATACGAGTCATTTGTGACATACGCGTCTCCGTAGATCCACGCATAAATAACATTCAACAACACATCCATGAATATACTTAAAAATTCATCTCACCTTTGCTTACTCCTGAAAAGACCTTGAACCGCGGCCATTTCGTTCAAAACATGAAACCACTTCATTTTCTTCTCCACCTTCAAACCATGTGCTTTCGATGTTGTACAGCTCGTGCGATATGACATTTACTTCAAATCCGTGCATCACAAGGTGAAATTGACAACGTCCGTGCAGCAACACCTTTTCCTTCATAGAGAGGGAAACATTTGATGGACTGAATACTGCATTAAAGAATATGAAAAGAATATAATTTGCTATAAATAAAAATTTCGAAAACATTTTTGATAAATTGTTTTCATATCATTTCATTCCAGTTCAATATAGAATTTTTGTGTTTTCTTAAAGTAGAAACAACTAAAACAGTTGGTTATTTGATCAGATTTGTCTGGTTGACAGCTTCGCTATGACATGCTCAATCTGGACGTAAAATGTGCGTATTGTGCATTTTAATTATTAATGCAATGATCAGAAGTGGAGTGTATTTAAGTTTAAACCCATTACAAACACTATCATATAACTAAATATTTGGTTCTACTTTTGTAAAAGAATTGGTAAAACTATGTGGTGTATGTGAAATAATGACCTCGACCTCGTGAATATCTGTGATTTCCATCTCGCTGATCGATCGATGGTTATAAAAGATATTCACTCAGTCAGCGGTCATTATTTCAACCATAATGCAGAACGGAAACATGGAATGCCGGCCTGAACGTTAAAACTTATCCGTTCAAATTTTAGAAGTTTCCTTATATAGTCCCTGAAACAAAAGTGTAACGTCAGTTGCTGAAATATAAACAATATTTCATTATCTCAAATTTGATCTTTGTAACTCGCTAATTATCTTATTCAAGTGTTCTGAACAAAGTACATATCAATATGTTTTGAATGAGACAGTTTTAAAAATTATATGTATACTTACAGCAAATTGTCAATAACTTGGCATTTCGTTGGTATTTCACACGTTTGCCCACATGCAATGCGATATCAACCGTAACCAGGTGTTGTATACGTATATAACACTTTACACTTTAATAGTAGAGGTTGGTTGAAAGTGCACGCAATGCGTAACGCGTATAGTTCGTTTTCGTCGGAATTCACATGACAGTGTCCGAATACGAAAACGCGTATCCGAGGACGAAATAAATCACTTTACGCATAACGCATGCGAACATGGAATCAAGTTAACTATTTCAGTTTCTAACGTTACATGCTTCTTACGCATTAAATGTCAAATTGGATACCCACGCCACACTAAATACCTTAGTTACGCATACATGGCATCGAACATTAAGCGGAACGCAACACGCTTCATGCACGAATACTTATTTTAAAAAATTGGGAAGTTTATATGGCTTTCTGACATTTTTAAATCTTCTTATTTTCCGTCGTACATTTTATGAAATCAATCATATCCGAGAGATCGTAATATTGGTTGTATTGTTTCGGGGTGGTTACTTATTGAGGTATTGCCAAATATTACCAAAAGAACTGCTAATATACTAACCGCCTTTTTTCTCTGGGAGATGTTTCACTTTGACTTTAGAAATTTACAAATTAATAAATATGCAAGTTAATATGTGAAATACCGTCGTACAGTGTATGAAATTAGTCCAATCAAGATATATCGTAATATTGGTTGTATTGTTTCGGTGTAGTTACCTCTTGAGGTATTTATTAATAAGACAATTTGAACTGCAAATTAATACTCACCGCCTGGTTTCTCTGGAAGATGTTACCATCGACTATAGCAAATATATCTGCATGCCAAAACTAGATGAAGCTCACGTAAAAGTGTACATATGTCTTCAGTTGTCAGGGGCTCGTAACTTGAAGCAGTCGTTACATTGTCTCTAATTGAGGATCGTTGTTGAGCATAGAACATTTAAACGTTGTGTTACTCAAGGTAGTCCTTTAAGTAAGCACAATTCTTAAAAGGCAAGTTAGCGACTATGTTTAAGGTTTACCCTTGACCAGACTTTAAGCAGTATTTAGCTGGTCGTGTTTCATATTAAAGGGGCAGTAGCACGTTTTTAGGGGGAATATAAGGTGATGTCAGGAAAATGAAAATAAATGGTTCCAATTAAGAGACAGTGTATTAAAACTAAATGAAGCAGTAATGAATAAAATATGTAATGTAAAGTTAAGCCATGCGATTCCTTTTCTTCCACAAACTGAATTAAAGGTGTTCACATAAAAATGGCAGCCAATTGACTTTATGTAAAACCTCATAATTTGTTCTCTGACTATGAAAGCTTGGTTTGAGTAATGGGATTTTTGACACTATCAAAATAACACAGTCAACATTAACACACAATTAGCAGTGAAAATTTTGAAATATAAAACTTTCAATAAACGTGCTACTGCCCCTTTAAGGTATGAAAAAGACCGTATGCAATTAGTCCTGCAGAAGGATTCATGGTGTCTCGAAACAGAAAGAACCCGTTGAAAACATTGAAGGATGATAAAATGACTGTACTATTTATACATAAATGCCTGCATAGTAATAACAATCACTCTGCTAATGTTTCGCTGTTTGAGATAAATGTATTTATATCTGATATACAAAAATGATTTATCCCCATTCTCATTGTATATATTTGCTGTCCTAATGTGTTTTTAGATATTATCTCAATCGAATTAGTGACACCTAAGTTACCTTTGAACAATTTACGCATTAACATACGATTGAGGTTTTTAAGTATGCTGAAACTTAAGCGATTCAGTAGATTAAATGTTACACAAATGTATGCAAAATAGAAGAACTTGTCCGTTATGTAAATCGGCAGCTGAATGTGAAATACACTTTGTTTGTTTGTCATATTCTGTTCCATGAAGTTACATTCTGTGTTTTTTATGATATTCTTAATGTCTTACATTCTCTCCCCACAGAGGCAGATCAAGTCATGTTGATTTAGCCTCTGTTATATTACGACGAGTTTGTGGGAAAGAATGGGAGATGCCTGAGTGGAGGCAATCAAAATTAGTTGTGCAATCAGCGACGCTGTTCTTAAATCATCATTTTGGCTACTGAAACAAGGCAATGGCATTGTGATTTGAACCACCCTTTCCATGCGAGAAGCCTTGTCATTTGATAAAGAAATTCAAATGTATTGTGATGAAAGTTTTTTCCGCCAGGGGAAACTGCCGGAACCCACGGATTTCGGCGCAACAGAACAGAGGCTAAATCAACATGACTTGATCTGCCTCTGTGGGGAGAGAATGAATGTCTTATTATAATGAAAAGGCTATTCTTCTCTTCTTTTATTCTCATTTGTCGCTAGTAATTATTTGCTAGAATAAGATTTTTTACCATTTTAATGTATATATATTTCCTTTTGTCTGCTTTTTGTATACGTTTTGGTATATGGGCAAGGGGGGCTTGGGTTGACTTCGATAACGACGTAAACATAATATTTGGGGTGTACTTGCATGCACTGTCTTGGTAACTTCAGTTACCAACTGCTGAAAGCTAAAATAGAGTTGAATGCAATTGTCAACGCTTCATTCAAGAGATTCAAAAGACAATTTTCCATGTTTGACATTTAGGAATGGTTGAAGAGACCTCTCAGCTCATTAGTTGTGTATGAGGAAAAATCTGTTTCAATCAACAAATGGTTTTTCCACCTTCATTACCTGAAGCGCATTGCCATAACCCTAAGCATTGCAGTATTGTTAGTAAAAGGACACGACGTTGCTTGTAAAATGCGAGTATGTCAAGGGTTGACCTACTCATATCCTTCGCGTCCATTAGGGGGTGAGGGTAATGGCCATTTAATAAATTTTACAAGCAGTATTAAATGTTGTCTGTCTTAAATTGAGGTTAATTGCTATAGAATCGTGGTGTTGATTACAATGATTTGAATATATGTGTGAACTTTAAAAGCCTTTGAACCATGTATATCCCAGCAACGCACATAAGTAATTTATGTAAATACGTTTCCTTGTCTACCTATACATTAAACATTGTATATCAGTGGATCATATATCACCGAAATGCTTCTGGTCGTTACTATGCACATCAGGTCTTGTTCTTGCAATAAATTTCATATTTCACGCAAGTAAGACTACATACGTGACAATATTTCCTGAATAACGGAGTTTGTCGTTTGTGAGATACGGCTTTATTATATGCCTGATGTATGTTCGCAAATAACCAACAGAAGCAACATTATATCAAAATGTTTGTATAGCACTTTATCACCTTATTTTCACTGGTCTTAATGTTTACAATGCAAATGTAAATGGGCGGTTTGCGTTGCGCGTTGCGGCATCTATATCCATAAATCACATCTTCACATTTGGCTATGGAGTGATTCACAGATATTGAATGCCTCAGAAATATTTACAAATCATTTCCCATATGAACAAATTATCAAATATGTTTTTAATAATCATAATTACACAAAATATTATTATAATTACACATAATAGGTAGAACGCTTTCATACATCTGTATATGAACTGAAATGACACAGGCTTAACCATAATAACTGCATAAATATGCACGTGTTGTTAAATGTGATGTCTAATGACACACTACACTTAAATTGATGTAATATAATGGTTATCATTCTGACGATTTAAATATGAAAGTACAAACGGTGAGAGACTGGGCTTGGTGAACTTCTTTAAAGGGATAGAACGGTTTGATATTTGTGATAAGGTAGTCATTCAATGGGAAAGTTATGTTTACGTATATATGGTTAATATGTTATAAGAATACAGTCTATTTACAACTAGTGCAAGTGATGTTTTTATAGTACCCTGTTAAATTTGAAAATAACGAACACTTAGCATATATAAGCCAACATTTATGTCATAAAACGGCGTTAAAGAGGATTCAATACGCATTTAAAGCGTACAAAGATATTGATTACAACAAATTGATTTATTTGTTAGTTACAATCTCAATATTCCAATGCTGTCAGGTTATAGTCAATTACAGTAAGTGAAAGGGCGACATAATATCACAGTTTAAAGTAGTCGCTCCGCCCTAAGCCTCTGGGATTCAATGTTCCTTTAAATACAATCAAATCATTATGTGGTCAATGCAGTTTCACATAATCTCTATTTCAAAATAAAAAGTCAATAAATTGCAGTGAAATACACTCATGTCGCATTGTTTCGAACTAAACTGAAAATAAAATGTCCGAGTTTTCATAGTTTATGATGTAGATGAATACTTGTTATGTGGTGAACATGCAGTAATCTTATCAGTCTACACGCCATTCTGCGCTCAGTCCTCGGCTTCTATTGTGCCTCAAGGCTGACAATCCTGTTTGCAATAGCTTTCACTTGACTGGGTTTCTATACCATACACTCTACCCATACCTACCGTCGACTCGAAGCGCTTGACTGCTTGTTCAAAAATAGACACGCTTTTCTAGTCTTATGATAAAACTGCAATACCGGCTCCAGTCACGTGACCCTTAGCAGTGACACGAAACCGGTAACTCCTACAGCACAGAGGGGCGTTTTCCTGCTCTACCCGTCAGCACCCGGGCTACCAGGGAGAGATATAGAGACGCAGGGTCGGGCAGTTATCTGTGTTTACGAAAGGGTTTCGTCTTTATTGACAAGATGAGTTCCATGCCAACGTTAAAGCCTAGGCTGGTCTGCCTTCATAAGCGGGACGGTGTCACTTCGTTTGGTTTCAACGTGACAGCAACAAGAGCGGAGCCCTATCGTTATATTGGTATTGTTGTGGACAACACTCTTGCGAAGCACGCTGGACTCCGTAGTGGTGATCGTGTACATCAAGTGAACGGGCAATGTGTGGACGGGCTTCCTCTACCCGAAGTGCAGAGTTTGATTGCACAGGGCCAAACAGATGTAAAGCTATTGGTGGCCGACCCAATGACTGATCAGTTATACAGAGACAATAATGAGTCAATTAGAGATGGCCTAATAGAAACGTTAGTCATCCACGAACCACCGCTCCCCGGTCAACAGATTGACCAGTTCGATGACCAGGAGATTGAAACTGAAGTCGTTGACACTGAAGTCGTTGAAGCTGGCGACTTCATGCGGGACGACGACGATGACGACGAAGGACAAATGAACATCTTGCCAGTCCCCCCTCCCATAGACGACACCCCTGCAGGTCAGTCCATACTCACGCACTATATATCTTGAATAATGTTCCATACATAATGTTTCAGGTGCGTGAGTTTTGCATTAGTTATTCTCTTATCGGCGTCTTTTTTACGGAAATTATGGGTTTTGATATCTTTATTCTGGTAGGCTAGAGCGGATGGCCTACTTATGATATCTTCAATGACAGCTATTTGTTTACTAGCGCAGCACAAGTAGGCAAACTGGTTATCAGCCCACCCAAACATGATCCCTGGCGTATCCCTATTTTGTCTATATTATAAAGCTCGTAAAATATACACGCTGGCCGGGACGCTATTCACTCTTTCCGGGTGAGTGATCTACAGAAAGATGTGCAAAAGAAGGACTTATCTAGAAGTCCAACCTACTAGCGACCTTGACCCCCGTTACGCTTCACTGGGTGCAGAATTACTGCGTTGTTTCCCCAACTGCACAAGGAAGGACTAACTGCCTATTGTGTGGCGGGGGTCTTTCATATACCTGTTTGTCGACCTAACAAATCACACCTCACGTGCCTCCAGGAGTGTGCTTTTGTTCTATTCACAAAGCTCTGTAATTTGTCGTGTTTATGATGAATGTGTTGGAGCTATACAGTCAGCACCAGGAAAAGTTTGTTGTAAACTGAACCGAAATACCTGCACTTTACTCGGGGAACGACCGCTGTTCAAACAAACTCTATACTTCTCTAGTAGTCTCCTTTGTAATTCTTATGAAGGATATTTTACTCAATAGACATTTGAAGAACCGAAATAAATGTGTTTAATCCTGTCGCAATATCAAATGTGATATACGTGTATTAGGAATAGATATCAAATACCATTGAGGAATGCTAATACTGTAATGGGAAACCATGACGATTAGGAACCAGGATGTAAATCACGAGACAAAACAAGCAATTGGTTTGCTAAGCAAAGGTATGCCATATTGAAAGACGATAACTTCCTCGTACAATACACAATATACAATACTTAAAGAAATAAGTCAAGCACCCCAATGATTTTTCAGCAGAAAAAGTTGTCTGCTAAGAAAAAAGACAATGCTATAACAGGAATAATCGTATGGTGTAATAAAACAAGAACATAAACTTTCTTTCAGGATACGTTTCGCATCTATTGGATATCCACACACTTAAAATTGTGGTATTTTGATATCAAGAAACACGTCACATTATCCTGAAAACGAACGTTGTAATTGGTACTTGTAAAAAATGTAATTCCTTTTTTACAAGCCAACTGGTCAAAATTTAGTATCGACCTTTTAGTCATAATTCAGTTGTTAAACCACAAATAGTCTTCAAGTCGCAGATTCTGAAAAAAACACATACTCAATTAAAATGGCCTCATAACAAAATATGGTCAGTGTCAAATGTATTGACCCTTGGAAATCAATGATAAGTCTTCACGCAGGGGATGGATTTCAAAGATTCCCAAATTTATTCCAAAATTGTATGATTACAGCCTTCTTGTTAATAATTGACAATAACTGTGTACTATAGGAATGTCATTTCATCGATCACTGCGATCGATGCCTTTCTTATTTTGCAAGATAAAAAATGGTTTGATAAGTGATAACACACATATTGTTTTTGATATCTGAAACCTAACAGTTTAGTACGTAGTTTTGCAGTAATAGTTATGTTTGTTGAAATTCAGGACTATTACAAATTCAGTCGTAATTATATTAAAGGTCAGTGTGAACTATTTGTCTTTGAAGAAATTATTTACAAAATCTACATCTTTCATCTTAAAAGTAATACATTCATTCAAAGTATTGTAAATTTATCAAATTTATCTTTTGAATTGTGAATTTAGTGGGGTGTTTAATTTTTTGCTTTATGTATATATTTATGTTTATATATCTTTAACTGTGAAAATACTAATATTTCTGAGTAAATAGATTAAAACTGCGAAACGATGTGTTGTTTTCCATTTCCATTGAATTTGTTTTCCTTAAAATATATGACACTTATAAGTTAGAGACTATATCGCGAATTACTTATATTTTTCCACAAGCTAGAATTTATATTTTACCCTGAATAACTAACCAACTTACCTTGCAATGACGAACGCGAAATATTATTCCGTCAACCTGAACAAAGATCATCAATTTGATATCCGTTCTATATCAGCTAGTGTTATATACATCATCGGGATCAATGGTCGACATGCCATGGAGATTCAGTTACATCTTTTGCGACACACTTCGTATTAAAGTGCTTAATAGAGCAAAAAGACACGTTCACTACGTCTTACCAGGGACCGATGCATCCCCTTGCTTTCGTGAAATGACATTTATTAATATCAGTCCTTGTATTTTATGTTGTAAACTAAGGAGACATCTCTTTATGTACACTCATTTTAAAAGTAGATTGCTCGATAGAGTATTTACAATACTTGTAGAATGAAAAGGCAGTTCATTCTCATTCAAATTATCATTTGCAATGTGGGCACACTTTAACTAGGACATGACTCAAGTGATCCTTGGTCTTCCCCCACCTCGTGTGAATACAAAAAGGATAATACAAGTCCACATTGTCTGTATTCACATCGGTACGTGCGTCACGTTATGTGATTGTCCCAACACTCGACCCGCTAGTATGGCCCTTATGTTGGGCCCGCTGTTTGTCATGTATATCATTTACATATTCTCCTCCGCTCACCTGCCCTAACTATGACTTAGCTGTCACAATGTATGAAACTAGCTTACATCAGAACGTTTAATGGCAAGAATGACAACTTTTTATGGTCCGCGTTTGGAGTGTCGTGAGTATACGACGATAGGAATTGGTTTAACGATATCAGTATGCATTCCACTGACATCACGTACATTCTTATAATTTTGATAAGAGTTTCTGTAACTTTTAAGTTAACTGTAGTTAGTTATAGACACAAAGTGCTACTGATATTATGATTGTATATTCTGTCTATTTTGCAATTTACAAATATTGCTTTATCCCTGTTATTTGCTATTTCATCCCTGAAAATGTATTTTATAATATCAGCAACACAACGACTAATATTATTCATACAATGTTTTGCCTCGCTTTATGTGATATAAATTTTTGTTTGTATGGATTATATTTTTTTACTCCGAAGTGATAGTTTCATATTCATAAATCTAAACTCTGAAGTACATTTAGATATGACATTGTTTATCGTCAAGATCACGACGTTTTGAGCTTTATACTTTCTCCATTATCAAGTTTAAATTGGGGAATAATATTCTATTAGCGAGTCCCACTTATGTCCTTAGCCCACATTACACCTGATAAAAGTATAAGGATCAACTCAAAATCGTCCCGATTGTCACAATAAATAAGTAGTTGTGTAGAAAATACTGCTGTCTTTAATCCATCCGATAATCTTTCAATCCACCTAAATAACTTTTGCAAAATAATCATAACTGTTCTCTTTCAATTGCAGCTACAAGTCCATTCAAAGCACGCCTGTGCACAATAAAGAAATGGCCAGATTACACAGGCTTTGGCTTCGTTCTGCACGGGGACAAAGAAGAACCGGGACAAAACATCGGTAAAGTGGAACCCGGGTCTCCCTGCGAGGCTGCTGGTGTCCGAACCGGGGACAGGCTGATCGAGGTGAATGGAACGAACGTGGAAAACATGTTCCAACAGGATGTGGTACGACTGATCGCCGGAGGTTCGGTTCCAGATCAGACCCAGATGCTCCTGGTGGACCCTGATGCTCTCCGCTTCTTCCGTGGTCATGGCATCACCTGCCACAGCTCCATGGTGGACATCGAGAGGATTGAGACTCCACCCAGGGCTTTAGTTCCAGGTAAGTAGCTTATTGACGTGCCTTTGGTATAAGACCCAAATCGCTTCAAATACTTTCCTATCCTTGTTTCGTTATGTTTATGCAGTATCTTGACTTAGGATATCTTAATAACTTACGACATATCTGGTACATACGACTTGAGCGTCGCCATTCAACCTTTTTCAAACTGACAAACATACACGTTTGAGTTTTTCTTTGTATGGTTTTAGATTTCTAAATGTGTAAGTGTGCAACAATGGTAATCCATGAAACGATGTCAGTCATATTAAGATTAACTCAGCGCAAAATAATAATACAGTTATCTTAATCCTACTGTAAATACTTATTCCTAAATTTTGTTTCCTCTCTTAGCAAATCTCCCAAGTTCCAACGCGAAGGTTCGACTCTGTCATGTTAAAAAGTACCACGATTTCCCTGGTTATGGGTTCGTCTTACATGGCGAGAAAGGAACTCCGGGTACATTCCTGACCAACATCGACCCTGGATCACCGGCAGAACTAGCTGGCATCAACGAAGGAGACAAGATCATTGAGATAAACGGGGTGAACGTTGAGTCCGAGGAGCAGCCCCAGGCCATACATAGGATTCAGATGGGGGTGGATGGAGACACTTCACAGACCAGACTCCTGGTGGTGGACCCCGAGTCAGAGAGGTATTTCAGGAGACAGAATATCCACATCTCTGGCTCCATGTCTGACACCGTATACATGACCAATCCGGACAGACAAGCACCTGTCATTCTCTCTGGTGAGTCTTTCTGGTTTGTAGTTTCTTGACTTTTTGTATTCAGTTTCTGAGGTCATACTGTAACCTTCTGACCACGAGAGTTTATTCAGGTAATAAGGGCTACAGTGGCTACACCCTTAAAACCTACTTTCATCTTATTCCTCAGAACCATAAGGCCTAGAAAGCTGAAACTTTGTGTACAGACTCCTTGGCTAGTGAGGATTATGAATTGTAGCTTTGGTGGCCCTGTTGCTGAATGTTATGTAGAGATTCCTTAAGTAATTAGGATTCTTAAATGTTTATTTGTCGACCCTGTGGCCGCTACTAAGGGGAACCACATTGACCACACCCTACAGCAAAAATGATATGAAGCCTGATGAGCTACAGAGTCAATGACTCTATTTTCATTTTATATGTTAATCTTTAACCTTAAAATTAATAATTAATTTTCATTTGAAACGAGTTATTTTCAATGAATGAAGGTGATATCACTATGAAGTAATACGCTTCATCAACATTTGTTTACAGACCCTACACCCGAAGCTCCTTCTCCTGTCGTCAAAAATACCCACACTCCCCGACTCTGCATTGTCAGGAAGTGGCATGACTTCGACGGTTACGGCTTTTACTTGCACAGCGACGACGACAGCAGCGGTGTCTGTATTGGTAAGGTTGACCCCGGTTCCCCGGCAGAGGGGGCACATCTACGACGAGGGGACAGGATCATTGAAGTGAATGGCGAGAACTGTGAGGGCTGTAGTCAGAACGAGGTGGTTCAGAAAGTTATTGCACGACAGGAGGATACGCGCCTCCTTGTGGTGGATCCGGAGACGTACTCCTACTGCCTCAACAACGGCATCCTCATCAACGGCAACCTGCCGGACGTCGACATCTATGAAACACCTAGCAAATAATCTGGTAAATGTTATATGAGTCAGATATCATATCTATTAAAAGCAATGTTAACTGTCTGCAATGCATAGAGCGAATAAATAACATGTATTTCTTTTTGAGGTCTTACGATTCGGTGCTACGACAGAACATGATAGTCAAATCAATCTTAGGTTACTCCAAAAATATTCTGGTCTTTACACAGAGACAAAGTGATGAGAGGAAGCAAACTTATTTATTTCCATTTTTTTCATCGAACATGAGATTTCGATCAACAAAATGTTAATAGTTCATCACCTCGAAAAAGCATCTTTGAAGGCCAACGCTAAAAGAAACGAGTTACATTTTAAAAGTTCATGTTTCAATCCTCTACTAGGCTACGGGAATAAAATTTCATTTTCCCTTGTCAACATCTGGGGAAAAGGCTTGATGCGTTGATTTTAAACAGAAAAACAATATTTTGTTTTAGGCCCTACCACTAGAGACGTCGTTACATTTAAACTTTGAATTAAAGTGCCAAGCAGGGATTAAGATTTAATCTGTAATGGAGACTGTACGAGTTATGTCTGGTGTAGGGGCATTGGGGATGGAATTATATCATGCACAATCATGTTTTGGTAATATCGCAGATGTTTGTAACCTTCAATGGTCTATTCATGAATTCACATGCTTGATTTATGGATGTACGGTAATGAAAACATGCTAATACCATCAATTGCAGCGATATACCATGCAAACGTGTGATTCAAACGACTGCGCTTCTATCATTAACTTAAAGATAAACCGCTTATTCATGTTAAATGACATCATTGAACATGTCAAAAGATGTTTCTGGTTGAAAGTAGTTCGCTTCGCAACTTACAATTAAAGAAACTTAAAGTAGTATTCCGTATGTTATAAATGATTCGGAACTAGTTGTTTAGGAAATAGGAAAGTGAAGTCAATCGTAATATCCATATATAACATTGTTTTAAACGTTAATAACAGAAGGAATATTCCGAATTCAGTTTGTAGAACCAAGATACTTGCAACAGGAGAAGAGCCATGTATTTGTAAACAAATTATTCCAAAGTAGGCTATATAGTTTAAGAAACCAACATTACTATAATTGCGTCAACAAGCAACTACAAAGTGAAGTGAATAATTTATATTTTCATTCTATTTTCAGGTCGATTTTACGGTGTGACCATTTCCATCCTACAATGACTGAAACCACGTTCATCAATGAAGTTACTGGTTGGCCCAAACCACATTTTGAACTTTAAATTAACCATATATCACGTTGGTTATTCCCATTGACTGGCAACAACGAACGAAATCTCCTACTATGCAATGTTTTAAGCTCAAAATGTTTATTTTTATAACATAAGAGATGAAAGGGTAATTATGCAAGTAATTCATAGTTTGATATCTGTATTTTGTGGTTTCTTCATTTGATGTTATCTGAACATATCAACAATGACATTATCTAAGAAACAATTCAAATACAGGTGGCCGATCATATTATATTGAAATGGTATAATTGGCATTATGTAATAGCCCTAATATTGTAGATACATAATCTGGACCTTTTCAACGAGTAAAGTTTGTTTTGACAAGATACAATGGGTAATGCTTACATCGACAAAGATGTACTTAAAAGGGTAAGCAATTCAAATGGTAGTATCGTTTACAAATAATACAATTTTACAAATCGATATTTATTTACTGATACATTCAAACGCTCAATGATGCTGATACTTTTCCACTCAGTATTGGCTTTGATTTAATCTAGCTCAAAATAACTGTTGAATTTGATCATTTTATTTTATGAACCACCAAGAAATATTATGTATATGCATTAACCTCTCTATCAGTTTATTCATACTTTTGAGCTGATCTTTGGCTGTGTTGATAATTAGCTTTGTCTGTATCTGTCATCTACTTTATTCAAAGAGCAGCTCTGATAACTTTCTAAGTAATGTGATTATATGTTTGTCAAATATTCGTGATTATCAATCCATCCATAAGTTTGTATTTACGTCTTTGTTTGCTCGTAAGCAGTGTACATCATATTACAATAACAAAAATGTGGTTATTTCAGCAAGCAATCTTTACTTTTCATAATTTATGTCTTTGTGATGCTTACATATTTAGCAATGTATCCCAAGTAAAGCGGTTTTATGGTTAATCAAAGACGCATTAGTCCTATGTCCAATGCCATGATCCCAATATCAAGTGGTCTGCACATATTAATTAATCAGATTACAGTTATAAACAATTTGAAGTATTAGACTGACATTTCATGTATATACCCGATCCCTTTCTGCTTGACTCATAGAGAATGAGATTTGAATTGATTCGTGATATTTTCACATGCCGAAAGGACGAAGGGTTTGGTATATATACATGAATGTACTTGATATTAACAAAATATGAATAATAGTGTTTTGTACGTACAGAAAATATTTTTTTATCAAATGGTGAATGTAATAAATTTCCATGATTTATGACATTGACTTATCCTTGAAATATCATTAGATATTATTTGATTTGCGCCGATGATGTCTGTCTATGCTAACAAAATGGTAGACATGATTCATCATAACCAATACCCGATTGTAATTAATTTCGTTATTCCTATCAAGTGTTCCAATTAAACGCAAAATCGTCCATAAAATCTCACTGACTGCAGCCTAACGGAAAGAGCTTGGAATGGAAGTTCTCTAGCTCGGCCAACAATGTGCCTAATCCTTTTTGGTCATTCGATTTGGCGATAACGAACCTGAGCTAGTTTTATACATACTTTCGCCAAAAATGTGCATAATAGTTATGAAGACAATACATATTTTTGATTTTGTTATATAGTTGAAACAGTTACTGTCGTCTTCAGTTACCTTTACAGTCGATTGAATATACATTAAAGGGGTCTTGCGCGTTTTAGGGGGAATATAAGGTGATGTCATGAAATTGAAAATAAATGTGAAAGTGAAGATTAATTCGTACTCCAGGCCTCATTTCCAAAAGTACAAAATTGTATATTCATAAATTCAAAGCGCATGGATATCGAGATGGTATTTCACATAGTTAGATTACGTTTCAGGAAAATTGTAAGATTCTTGAGGTATTCAATATTTTGTGTAGCCGTTAGCAAATTAAATTTGGGAAAATAAATGGTTCTAATTGAAGAACGATGTATTTAACCTATATGAAGCTGTAATAAATCAAAATATATTATATAAAGTTCAGCCATGCGATTCCTTTTTCTTACACAAAAGAAATGAAAGGTGTTCACACAAAAATGGCCACCAATGAACTATGTGAATCTTTATAATTTGTTCTCTGACTATCGATGAAAAGTTTGTGTTATGAGATTTTAGAAACTATTAAAATAATATTGCGTAAACGTACAATTATTAGTAAAAATGTGAAAATATTAAATTTTCTTAAAACGCGCTACTATCCCTTTAAGATAACCAATCCAGTAATGTCAAGATAAAATCGGGAAGCGTTCTGGTGAAACTCTTGCATAAGGATATAACTGGTATTTATCGCAGCAAAACGCCTGATGACACATGAGCAAGGTCTCCCCTTCTCTACAAATATACATTTAAACCAACAAAAAAGGTTTAACGGATATTACCAAAACAATGTGTTTTTTTGGTGTAAAGTTCGTGCTAAAGAACTGCTCCGTGAGTTGTTGGAGGTCACATATCACAAAATCAAGTACAAAAAGTCACAAAATCTTGAAAAGTGTACCGTATTTCCTCAAATAGACTCCTTCGGCGTCTATTTTTGTAGACCCTCTTTACCCCCGGCGTGTATGAGAGTATCGGTGTCTATTGATTTTTAGTAGGAATTAGATGTGTATAGATGATGCGGAGGGGGTATATTTTTTTGACATTCAACTACAGGGGCATTAATTAATCAACTTAACACCCGGCGTCTATTCGAGGCCAAGCGTCTATTCGAGGAAATACGGTAAATTGATTGAGAAGTATCATTTCAAAGCTAATCGACGTTGTACAGTAGCACTAGGAAGGTTGTGATTGAAAACTGGACCATAACGCGCGTGAAACAGCCAATCCTTGATTCGTGTGCTATTTGAAGCTAAATTATATCAATCAAACATAAACCATTATTCATTGAAACGATTAATTGTAAATTAACGAAAACATGGTATCTATTCAGGTTTCTTAAACGGAAAATTCTGGAAATCATTAGGTATCGGTACACATTTCAAAATGTGTTTGACTCCTTTAAGAGTTTTTATATACAAAGAAACTATGAATGATATATATACTTTATGTAATATAAATATGTTTTGATATACTCGACACAATTATTGGGGATTTTATGAACAGTTTGAAATTGGGAATGTTGATATAATTCTCAATTGGCAACCTGATGAAATAGTATCCATAGAAAATATCATAGTCTAAAATCATTTTGTCAAGTATAACATCACTCGACTGCGATACATATAAACCAGAAATAAGTGCATGTGGTGCACCACCCCCGTAGCACCAGATTCGGGAGTCGGGGTCCAACTTTTCAATATTATAGCTCAGTGAGGGGGTGTATCATCCTGAACAAACGGACGGAGCATAATCGGCATACTGATCTGGAATGTCTAGATTAAAAGCAGAGCAGGCTGAATTCAAACCTAGAATAACGAAGGCCATGAAAACGTGACAATGTCAGTGAACGAAATTGGCTTTTTGTGTTTCTATCAGAATTCAATCTCAGTCATTTCGGTGTTGGAAACAATAGACAGAGTTAACAGGGGTGCCACGAAATGCCCGAAAAGCACGTGCGTTGTCATTGTGCTGTCAATCATTTGAATAGCACTTGAGAAATCATTTTACTCAATTGTAAATGAACTTGAAATGTATAATTTGACATATATATACAACTATTATAATCACAACGTCCTTGTATTTGGTAGCAGAAATACTTCCTCGCGAGTCCTTAGTTTAAAGGACATGCATTATGTTTATATGCGCAGATGACAAATGAAAACAATGATTTCGTTTACTATAATCATTCGGTTGGTTAGCGCGTTCGGCTGTTAACCGAAAGGTTGGTGGTTCGAGCCCACCCAGGGACGTATGCAATTCTTTTTTTGGAAGCAAAATGTTCATTTATTACATGCAAATGAGTCTGAATATTTCACATGTTATGATTCAAATGGAAGTATGTTTAGTTATACATTGCCACAAAGCTACACGGTAATTTGCATCGTTCACCAGCCCACCTATGTGTTTGTAAAGCAGAGATAAGTCTACCGGGAATAAAGGGCACCAATCAGGCCTGATTAATTCGTACAGCATCTGTCCTTCCAATGTGGTCTAGTGGTTAGGATTCCTGGCTTTCACCCAGGCGGCCCGGGTTCGATTCCCGGCATTGGAACATACTTTTTGCAAATGTCTGACACACGGGCGACGGCCATTTGACCTCCCGACTGCCAGTTGACAATTAATGTCTATGACTGTACTCTTTCCATCAGCAAGGTCTCTGTGGCGCAATTGGTTAGCGCGTTCGGCTGTTAACCGAAAGGTTGGTGGTTCGAGCCCACCCAGGGACGTATGCAATTCTTTTTTTGGAAGCAAAATGTTCATTTATTACATGCAAATGAGTCTGAATATTTCACATGTTATGATTCAAATGGAAGTATGTTTAGTTATACATTGCCACAAAGCTACACGGTAATTTGCATCGTTCACCAGCCCACCTATGTGTTTGTAAAGCAGAGATAAGTCTACCGGGAATAAAGGGCACCAATCAGGCCTGATTAATTCGTACAGCATCTGTCCTTCCAATGTGGTCTAGTGGTTAGGATTCCTGGCTTTCACCCAGGCGGCCCGGGTTCGATTCCCGGCATTGGAACATACTTTTTGCAAATGTCTGACACACGGGCGACGGCCATTTGACCTCCCGACTGCCAGTTGACAATTAATGTCTATGACTGTACTCTTTCCATCAGCAAGGTCTCTGTGGCGCAATTGGTTAGCGCGTTCGGCTGTTAACCGAAAGGTTGGTGGTTCGAGCCCACCCAGGGACGTATGCAATTCTTTTTTTGGAAGCAAAATGTTCATTTATTACATGCAAATGAGTCTGAATATTTCACATGTTATGATTCAAATGGAAGTATGTTTAGTTATACATTGCCACAAAGCTACACGGTAATTTGCATCGTTCACCAGCCCACCTATGTGTTTGTAAAGCAGAGATAAGTCTACCGGGAATAAAGGGCACCAATCAGGCCTGATTAATTCGTACAGCATCTGTCCTTCCAATGTGGTCTAGTGGTTAGGATTCCTGGCTTTCACCCAGGCGGCCCGGGTTCGATTCCCGGCATTGGAACATACTTTTTGCAAATGTCTGACACACGGGCGACGGCCATTTGACCTCCCGACTGCCAGTTGACAATTAATGTCTATGACTGTACTCTTTCCATCAGCAAGGTCTCTGTGGCGCAATTGGTTAGCGCGTTCGGCTGTTAACCGAAAGGTTGGTGGTTCGAGCCCACCCAGGGACGTATGCAATTCTTTTTTTGGAAGCAAAATGTTCATTTATTACATGCAAATGAGTCTGAATATTTCACATGTTATGATTCAAATGGAAGTATGTTTAGTTATACATTGCCACAAAGCTACACGGTAATTTGCATCGTTCACCAGCCCACCTATGTGTTTGTAAAGCAGAGATAAGTCTACCGGGAATAAAGGGCACCAATCAGGCCTGATTAATTCGTACAGCATCTGTCCTTCCAATGTGGTCTAGTGGTTAGGATTCCTGGCTTTCACCCAGGCGGCCCGGGTTCGATTCCCGGCATTGGAACATACTTTTTGCAAATGTCTGACACACGGGCGACGGCCATTTGACCTCCCGACTGCCAGTTGACAATTAATGTCTATGACTGTACTCTTTCCATCAGCAAGGTCTCTGTGGCGCAATTGGTTAGCGCGTTCGGCTGTTAACCGAAAGGTTGGTGGTTCGAGCCCACCCAGGGACGTATGCAATTCTTTTTTTGGAAGCAAAATGTTCATTTATTACATGCAAATGAGTCTGAATATTTCACATGTTATGATTCAAATGGAAGTATGTTTAGTTATACATTGCCACAAAGCTACACGGTAATTTGCATCGTTCACCAGCCCACCTATGTGTTTGTAAAGCAGAGATAAGTCTACCGGGAATAAAGGGCACCAATCAGGCCTGATTAATTCGTACAGCATCTGTCCTTCCAATGTGGTCTAGTGGTTAGGATTCCTGGCTTTCACCCAGGCGGCCCGGGTTCGATTCCCGGCATTGGAACATACTTTTTGCAAATGTCTGACACACGGGCGACGGCCATTTGACCTCCCGACTGCCAGTTGACAATTAATGTCTATGACTGTACTCTTTCCATCAGCAAGGTCTCTGTGGCGCAATTGGTTAGCGCGTTCGGCTGTTAACCGAAAGGTTGGTGGTTCGAGCCCACCCAGGGACGTATGCAATTCTTTTTTTGGAAGCAAAATGTTCATTTATTACATGCAAATGAGTCTGAATATTTCACATGTTATGATTCAAATGGAAGTATGTTTAGTTATACATTGCCACAAAGCTACACGGTAATTTGCATCGTTCACCAGCCCACCTATGTGTTTGTAAAGCAGAGATAAGTCTACCGGGAATAAAGGGCACCAATCAGGCCTGATTAATTCGTACAGCATCTGTCCTTCCAATGTGGTCTAGTGGTTAGGATTCCTGGCTTTCACCCAGGCGGCCCGGGTTCGATTCCCGGCATTGGAACATACTTTTTGCAAATGTCTGACACACGGGCGACGGCCATTTGACCTCCCGACTGCCAGTTGACAATTAATGTCTATGACTGTACTCTTTCCATCAGCAAGGTCTCTGTGGCGCAATTGGTTAGCGCGTTCGGCTGTTAACCGAAAGGTTGGTGGTTCGAGCCCACCCAGGGACGTATGCAATTCTTTTTTTGGAAGCAAAATGTTCATTTATTACATGCAAATGAGTCTGAATATTTCACATGTTATGATTCAAATGGAAGTATGTTTAGTTATACATTGCCACAAAGCTACACGGTAATTTGCATCGTTCACCAGCCCACCTATGTGTTTGTAAAGCAGAGATAAGTCTACCGGGAATAAAGGGCACCAATCAGGCCTGATTAATTCGTACAGCATCTGTCCTTCCAATGTGGTCTAGTGGTTAGGATTCCTGGCTTTCACCCAGGCGGCCCGGGTTCGATTCCCGGCATTGGAACATACTTTTTGCAAATGTCTGACACACGGGCGACGGCCATTTGACCTCCCGACTGCCAGTTGACAATTAATGTCTATGACTGTACTCTTTCCATCAGCAAGGTCTCTGTGGCGCAATTGGTTAGCGCGTTCGGCTGTTAACCGAAAGGTTGGTGGTTCGAGCCCACCCAGGGACGTATGCAATTCTTTTTTTGGAAGCAAAATGTTCATTTATTACATGCAAATGAGTCTGAATATTTCACATGTTATGATTCAAATGGAAGTATGTTTAGTTATACATTGCCACAAAGCTACACGGTAATTTGCATCGTTCACCAGCCCACCTATGTGTTTGTAAAGCAGAGATAAGTCTACCGGGAATAAAGGGCACCAATCAGGCCTGATTAATTCGTACAGCATCTGTCCTTCCAATGTGGTCTAGTGGTTAGGATTCCTGGCTTTCACCCAGGCGGCCCGGGTTCGATTCCCGGCATTGGAACATACTTTTTGCAAATGTCTGACACACGGGCGACGGCCATTTGACCTCCCGACTGCCAGTTGACAATTAATGTCTATGACTGTACTCTTTCCATCAGCAAGGTCTCTGTGGCGCAATTGGTTAGCGCGTTCGGCTGTTAACCGAAAGGTTGGTGGTTCGAGCCCACCCAGGGACGTATGCAATTCTTTTTTTGGAAGCAAAATGTTCATTTATTACATGCAAATGAGTCTGAATATTTCACATGTTATGATTCAAATGGAAGTATGTTTAGTTATACATTGCCACAAAGCTACACGGTAATTTGCATCGTTCACCAGCCCACCTATGTGTTTGTAAAGCAGAGATAAGTCTACCGGGAATAAAGGGCACCAATCAGGCCTGATTAATTCGTACAGCATCTGTCCTTCCAATGTGGTCTAGTGGTTAGGATTCCTGGCTTTCACCCAGGCGGCCCGGGTTCGATTCCCGGCATTGGAACATACTTTTTGCAAATGTCTGACACACGGGCGACGGCCATTTGACCTCCCGACTGCCAGTTGACAATTAATGTCTATGACTGTACTCTTTCCATCAGCAAGGTCTCTGTGGCGCAATTGGTTAGCGCGTTCGGCTGTTAACCGAAAGGTTGGTGGTTCGAGCCCACCCAGGGACGTATGCAATTCTTTTTTTGGAAGCAAAATGTTCATTTATTACATGCAAATGAGTCTGAATATTTCACATGTTATGATTCAAATGGAAGTATGTTTAGTTATACATTGCCACAAAGCTACACGGTAATTTGCATCGTTCACCAGCCCACCTATGTGTTTGTAAAGCAGAGATAAGTCTACCGGGAATAAAGGGCACCAATCAGGCCTGATTAATTCGTACAGCATCTGTCCTTCCAATGTGGTCTAGTGGTTAGGATTCCTGGCTTTCACCCAGGCGGCCCGGGTTCGATTCCCGGCATTGGAACATACTTTTTGCAAATGTCTGACACACGGGCGACGGCCATTTGACCTCCCGACTGCCAGTTGACAATTAATGTCTATGACTGTACTCTTTCCATCAGCAAGGTCTCTGTGGCGCAATTGGTTAGCGCGTTCGGCTGTTAACCGAAAGGTTGGTGGTTCGAGCCCACCCAGGGACGTATGCAATTCTTTTTTTGGAAGCAAAATGTTCATTTATTACATGCAAATGAGTCTGAATATTTCACATGTTATGATTCAAATGGAAGTATGTTTAGTTATACATTGCCACAAAGCTACACGGTAATTTGCATCGTTCACCAGCCCACCTATGTGTTTGTAAAGCAGAGATAAGTCTACCGGGAATAAAGGGCACCAATCAGGCCTGATTAATTCGTACAGCATCTGTCCTTCCAATGTGGTCTAGTGGTTAGGATTCCTGGCTTTCACCCAGGCGGCCCGGGTTCGATTCCCGGCATTGGAACATACTTTTTGCAAATGTCTGACACACGGGCGACGGCCATTTGACCTCCCGACTGCCAGTTGACAATTAATGTCTATGACTGTACTCTTTCCATCAGCAAGGTCTCTGTGGCGCAATTGGTTAGCGCGTTCGGCTGTTAACCGAAAGGTTGGTGGTTCGAGCCCACCCAGGGACGTATGCAATTCTTTTTTTGGAAGCAAAATGTTCATTTATTACATGCAAATGAGTCTGAATATTTCACATGTTATGATTCAAATGGAAGTATGTTTAGTTATACATTGCCACAAAGCTACACGGTAATTTGCATCGTTCACCAGCCCACCTATGTGTTTGTAAAGCAGAGATAAGTCTACCGGGAATAAAGGGCACCAATCAGGCCTGATTAATTCGTACAGCATCTGTCCTTCCAATGTGGTCTAGTGGTTAGGATTCCTGGCTTTCACCCAGGCGGCCCGGGTTCGATTCCCGGCATTGGAACATACTTTTTGCAAATGTCTGACACACGGGCGACGGCCATTTGACCTCCCGACTGCCAGTTGACAATTAATGTCTATGACTGTACTCTTTCCATCAGCAAGGTCTCTGTGGCGCAATTGGTTAGCGCGTTCGGCTGTTAACCGAAAGGTTGGTGGTTCGAGCCCACCCAGGGACGTATGCAATTCTTTTTTTGGAAGCAAAATGTTCATTTATTACATGCAAATGAGTCTGAATATTTCACATGTTATGATTCAAATGGAAGTATGTTTAGTTATACATTGCCACAAAGCTACACGGTAATTTGCATCGTTCACCAGCCCACCTATGTGTTTGTAAAGCAGAGATAAGTCTACCGGGAATAAAGGGCACCAATCAGGCCTGATTAATTCGTACAGCATCTGTCCTTCCAATGTGGTCTAGTGGTTAGGATTCCTGGCTTTCACCCAGGCGGCCCGGGTTCGATTCCCGGCATTGGAACATACTTTTTGCAAATGTCTGACACACGGGCGACGGCCATTTGACCTCCCGACTGCCAGTTGACAATTAATGTCTATGACTGTACTCTTTCCATCAGCAAGGTCTCTGTGGCGCAATTGGTTAGCGCGTTCGGCTGTTAACCGAAAGGTTGGTGGTTCGAGCCCACCCAGGGACGTATGCAATTCTTTTTTTGGAAGCAAAATGTTCATTTATTACATGCAAATGAGTCTGAATATTTCACATGTTATGATTCAAATGGAAGTATGTTTAGTTATACATTGCCACAAAGCTACACGGTAATTTGCATCGTTCACCAGCCCACCTATGTGTTTGTAAAGCAGAGATAAGTCTACCGGGAATAAAGGGCACCAATCAGGCCTGATTAATTCGTACAGCATCTGTCCTTCCAATGTGGTCTAGTGGTTAGGATTCCTGGCTTTCACCCAGGCGGCCCGGGTTCGATTCCCGGCATTGGAACATACTTTTTGCAAATGTCTGACACACGGGCGACGGCCATTTGACCTCCCGACTGCCAGTTGACAATTAATGTCTATGACTGTACTCTTTCCATCAGCAAGGTCTCTGTGGCGCAATTGGTTAGCGCGTTCGGCTGTTAACCGAAAGGTTGGTGGTTCGAGCCCACCCAGGGACGTATGCAATTCTTTTTTTGGAAGCAAAATGTTCATTTATTACATGCAAATGAGTCTGAATATTTCACATGTTATGATTCAAATGGAAGTATGTTTAGTTATACATTGCCACAAAGCTACACGGTAATTTGCATCGTTCACCAGCCCACCTATGTGTTTGTAAAGCAGAGATAAGTCTACCGGGAATAAAGGGCACCAATCAGGCCTGATTAATTCGTACAGCATCTGTCCTTCCAATGTGGTCTAGTGGTTAGGATTCCTGGCTTTCACCCAGGCGGCCCGGGTTCGATTCCCGGCATTGGAACATACTTTTTGCAAATGTCTGACACACGGGCGACGGCCATTTGACCTCCCGACTGCCAGTTGACAATTAATGTCTATGACTGTACTCTTTCCATCAGCAAGGTCTCTGTGGCGCAATTGGTTAGCGCGTTCGGCTGTTAACCGAAAGGTTGGTGGTTCGAGCCCACCCAGGGACGTATGCAATTCTTTTTTTGGAAGCAAAATGTTCATTTATTACATGCAAATGAGTCTGAATATTTCACATGTTATGATTCAAATGGAAGTATGTTTAGTTATACATTGCCACAAAGCTACACGGTAATTTGCATCGTTCACCAGCCCACCTATGTGTTTGTAAAGCAGAGATAAGTCTACCGGGAATAAAGGGCACCAATCAGGCCTGATTAATTCGTACAGCATCTGTCCTTCCAATGTGGTCTAGTGGTTAGGATTCCTGGCTTTCACCCAGGCGGCCCGGGTTCGATTCCCGGCATTGGAACATACTTTTTGCAAATGTCTGACACACGGGCGACGGCCATTTGACCTCCCGACTGCCAGTTGACAATTAATGTCTATGACTGTACTCTTTCCATCAGCAAGGTCTCTGTGGCGCAATTGGTTAGCGCGTTCGGCTGTTAACCGAAAGGTTGGTGGTTCGAGCCCACCCAGGGACGTATGCAATTCTTTTTTTGGAAGCAAAATGTTCATTTATTACATGCAAATGAGTCTGAATATTTCACATGTTATGATTCAAATGGAAGTATGTTTAGTTATACATTGCCACAAAGCTACACGGTAATTTGCATCGTTCACCAGCCCACCTATGTGTTTGTAAAGCAGAGATAAGTCTACCGGGAATAAAGGGCACCAATCAGGCCTGATTAATTCGTACAGCATCTGTCCTTCCAATGTGGTCTAGTGGTTAGGATTCCTGGCTTTCACCCAGGCGGCCCGGGTTCGATTCCCGGCATTGGAACATACTTTTTGCAAATGTCTGACACACGGGCGACGGCCATTTGACCTCCCGACTGCCAGTTGACAATTAATGTCTATGACTGTACTCTTTCCATCAGCAAGGTCTCTGTGGCGCAATTGGTTAGCGCGTTCGGCTGTTAACCGAAAGGTTGGTGGTTCGAGCCCACCCAGGGACGTATGCAATTCTTTTTTTGGAAGCAAAATGTTCATTTATTACATGCAAATGAGTCTGAATATTTCACATGTTATGATTCAAATGGAAGTATGTTTAGTTATACATTGCCACAAAGCTACACGGTAATTTGCATCGTTCACCAGCCCACCTATGTGTTTGTAAAGCAGAGATAAGTCTACCGGGAATAAAGGGCACCAATCAGGCCTGATTAATTCGTACAGCATCTGTCCTTCCAATGTGGTCTAGTGGTTAGGATTCCTGGCTTTCACCCAGGCGGCCCGGGTTCGATTCCCGGCATTGGAACATACTTTTTGCAAATGTCTGACACACGGGCGACGGCCATTTGACCTCCCGACTGCCAGTTGACAATTAATGTCTATGACTGTACTCTTTCCATCAGCAAGGTCTCTGTGGCGCAATTGGTTAGCGCGTTCGGCTGTTAACCGAAAGGTTGGTGGTTCGAGCCCACCCAGGGACGTATGCAATTCTTTTTTTGGAAGCAAAATGTTCATTTATTACATGCAAATGAGTCTGAATATTTCACATGTTATGATTCAAATGGAAGTATGTTTAGTTATACATTGCCACAAAGCTACACGGTAATTTGCATCGTTCACCAGCCCACCTATGTGTTTGTAAAGCAGAGATAAGTCTACCGGGAATAAAGGGCACCAATCAGGCCTGATTAATTCGTACAGCATCTGTCCTTCCAATGTGGTCTAGTGGTTAGGATTCCTGGCTTTCACCCAGGCGGCCCGGGTTCGATTCCCGGCATTGGAACATACTTTTTGCAAATGTCTGACACACGGGCGACGGCCATTTGACCTCCCGACTGCCAGTTGACAATTAATGTCTATGACTGTACTCTTTCCATCAGCAAGGTCTCTGTGGCGCAATTGGTTAGCGCGTTCGGCTGTTAACCGAAAGGTTGGTGGTTCGAGCCCACCCAGGGACGTATGCAATTCTTTTTTTGGAAGCAAAATGTTCATTTATTACATGCAAATGAGTCTGAATATTTCACATGTTATGATTCAAATGGAAGTATGTTTAGTTATACATTGCCACAAAGCTACACGGTAATTTGCATCGTTCACCAGCCCACCTATGTGTTTGTAAAGCAGAGATAAGTCTACCGGGAATAAAGGGCACCAATCAGGCCTGATTAATTCGTACAGCATCTGTCCTTCCAATGTGGTCTAGTGGTTAGGATTCCTGGCTTTCACCCAGGCGGCCCGGGTTCGATTCCCGGCATTGGAACATACTTTTTGCAAATGTCTGACACACGGGCGACGGCCATTTGACCTCCCGACTGCCAGTTGACAATTAATGTCTATGACTGTACTCTTTCCATCAGCAAGGTCTCTGTGGCGCAATTGGTTAGCGCGTTCGGCTGTTAACCGAAAGGTTGGTGGTTCGAGCCCACCCAGGGACGTATGCAATTCTTTTTTTGGAAGCAAAATGTTCATTTATTACATGCAAATGAGTCTGAATATTTCACATGTTATGATTCAAATGGAAGTATGTTTAGTTATACATTGCCACAAAGCTACACGGTAATTTGCATCGTTCACCAGCCCACCTATGTGTTTGTAAAGCAGAGATAAGTCTACCGGGAATAAAGGGCACCAATCAGGCCTGATTAATTCGTACAGCATCTGTCCTTCCAATGTGGTCTAGTGGTTAGGATTCCTGGCTTTCACCCAGGCGGCCCGGGTTCGATTCCCGGCATTGGAACATACTTTTTGCAAATGTCTGACACACGGGCGACGGCCATTTGACCTCCCGACTGCCAGTTGACAATTAATGTCTATGACTGTACTCTTTCCATCAGCAAGGTCTCTGTGGCGCAATTGGTTAGCGCGTTCGGCTGTTAACCGAAAGGTTGGTGGTTCGAGCCCACCCAGGGACGTATGCAATTCTTTTTTTGGAAGCAAAATGTTCATTTATTACATGCAAATGAGTCTGAATATTTCACATGTTATGATTCAAATGGAAGTATGTTTAGTTATACATTGCCACAAAGCTACACGGTAATTTGCATCGTTCACCAGCCCACCTATGTGTTTGTAAAGCAGAGATAAGTCTACCGGGAATAAAGGGCACCAATCAGGCCTGATTAATTCGTACAGCATCTGTCCTTCCAATGTGGTCTAGTGGTTAGGATTCCTGGCTTTCACCCAGGCGGCCCGGGTTCGATTCCCGGCATTGGAACATACTTTTTGCAAATGTCTGACACACGGGCGACGGCCATTTGACCTCCCGACTGCCAGTTGACAATTAATGTCTATGACTGTACTCTTTCCATCAGCAAGGTCTCTGTGGCGCAATTGGTTAGCGCGTTCGGCTGTTAACCGAAAGGTTGGTGGTTCGAGCCCACCCAGGGACGTATGCAATTCTTTTTTTGGAAGCAAAATGTTCATTTATTACATGCAAATGAGTCTGAATATTTCACATGTTATGATTCAAATGGAAGTATGTTTAGTTATACATTGCCACAAAGCTACACGGTAATTTGCATCGTTCACCAGCCCACCTATGTGTTTGTAAAGCAGAGATAAGTCTACCGGGAATAAAGGGCACCAATCAGGCCTGATTAATTCGTGCAGCATCTGTCCTTCCAATGTGGTCTAGTGGTTAGGATTCCTGGCTTTCACCCAGGCGGCCCGGGTTCGATTCCCGGCATTGGAACATACTTTTTGCAAATGTCTGACACACGGGCGACGGCCATTTGACCTCCCGACTGCCAGTTGACAATTAATGTCTATGACTGTACTCTTTCCATCAGCAAGGTCTCTGTGGCGCAATTGGTTAGCGCGTTCGGCTGTTAACCGAAAGGTTGGTGGTTCGAGCCCACCCAGGGACGTATGCAATTCTTTTTTTGGAAGCAAAATGTTCATTTATTACATGCAAATGAGTCTGAATATTTCACATGTTATGATTCAAATGGAAGTATGTTTAGTTATACATTGCCACAAAGCTACACGGTAATTTGCATCGTTCACCAGCCCACCTATGTGTTTGTAAAGCAGAGATAAGTCTACCGGGAATAAAGGGCACCAATCAGGCCTGATTAATTCGTACAGCATCTGTCCTTCCAATGTGGTCTAGTGGTTAGGATTCCTGGCTTTCACCCAGGCGGCCCGGGTTCGATTCCCGGCATTGGAACATACTTTTTGCAAATGTCTGACACACGGGCGACGGCCATTTGACCTCCCGACTGCCAGTTGACAATTAATGTCTATGACTGTACTCTTTCCATCAGCAAGGTCTCTGTGGCGCAATTGGTTAGCGCGTTCGGCTGTTAACCGAAAGGTTGGTGGTTCGAGCCCACCCAGGGACGTATGCAATTCTTTTTTTGGAAGCAAAATGTTCATTTATTACATGCAAATGAGTCTGAATATTTCACATGTTATGATTCAAATGGAAGTATGTTTAGTTATACATTGCCACAAAGCTACACGGTAATTTGCATCGTTCACCAGCCCACCTATGTGTTTGTAAAGCAGAGATAAGTCTACCGGGAATAAAGGGCACCAATCAGGCCTGATTAATTCGTACAGCATCTGTCCTTCCAATGTGGTCTAGTGGTTAGGATTCCTGGCTTTCACCCAGGCGGCCCGGGTTCGATTCCCGGCATTGGAACATACTTTTTGCAAATGTCTGACACACGGGCGACGGCCATTTGACCTCCCGACTGCCAGTTGACAATTAATGTCTATGACTGTACTCTTTCCATCAGCAAGGTCTCTGTGGCGCAATTGGTTAGCGCGTTCGGCTGTTAACCGAAAGGTTGGTGGTTCGAGCCCACCCAGGGACGTATGCAATTCTTTTTTTGGAAGCAAAATGTTCATTTATTACATGCAAATGAGTCTGAATATTTCACATGTTATGATTCAAATGGAAGTATGTTTAGTTATACATTGCCACAAAGCTACACGGTAATTTGCATCGTTCACCAGCCCACCTATGTGTTTGTAAAGCAGAGATAAGTCTACCGGGAATAAAGGGCACCAATCAGGCCTGATTAATTCGTACAGCATCTGTCCTTCCAATGTGGTCTAGTGGTTAGGATTCCTGGCTTTCACCCAGGCGGCCCGGGTTCGATTCCCGGCATTGGAACATACTTTTTGCAAATGTCTGACACACGGGCGACGGCCATTTGACCTCCCGACTGCCAGTTGACAATTAATGTCTATGACTGTACTCTTTCCATCAGCAAGGTCTCTGTGGCGCAATTGGTTAGCGCGTTCGGCTGTTAACCGAAAGGTTGGTGGTTCGAGCCCACCCAGGGACGTATGCAATTCTTTTTTTGGAAGCAAAATGTTCATTTATTACATGCAAATGAGTCTGAATATTTCACATGTTATGATTCAAATGGAAGTATGTTTAGTTATACATTGCCACAAAGCTACACGGTAATTTGCATCGTTCACCAGCCCACCTATGTGTTTGTAAAGCAGAGATAAGTCTACCGGGAATAAAGGGCACCAATCAGGCCTGATTAATTCGTGCAGCATCTGTCCTTCCAATGTGGTCTAGTGGTTAGGATTCCTGGCTTTCACCCAGGCGGCCCGGGTTCGATTCCCGGCATTGGAACATACTTTTTGCAAATGTCTGACACACGGGCGACGGCCATTTGACCTCCCGACTGCCAGTTGACAATTAATGTCTATGACTGTACTCTTTCCATCAGCAAGGTCTCTGTGGCGCAATTGGTTAGCGCGTTCGGCTGTTAACCGAAAGGTTGGTGGTTCGAGCCCACCCAGGGACGTATGCAATTCTTTTTTTGGAAGCAAAATGTTCATTTATTACATGCAAATGAGTCTGAATATTTCACATGTTATGATTCAAATGGAAGTATGTTTAGTTATACATTGCCACAAAGCTACACGGTAATTTGCATCGTTCACCAGCCCACCTATGTGTTTGTAAAGCAGAGATAAGTCTACCGGGAATAAAGGGCACCAATCAGGCCTGATTAATTCGTACAGCATCTGTCCTTCCAATGTGGTCTAGTGGTTAGGATTCCTGGCTTTCACCCAGGCGGCCCGGGTTCGATTCCCGGCATTGGAACATACTTTTTGCAAATGTCTGACACACGGGCGACGGCCATTTGACCTCCCGACTGCCAGTTGACAATTAATGTCTATGACTGTACTCTTTCCATCAGCAAGGTCTCTGTGGCGCAATTGGTTAGCGCGTTCGGCTGTTAACCGAAAGGTTGGTGGTTCGAGCCCACCCAGGGACGTATGCAATTCTTTTTTTGGAAGCAAAATGTTCATTTATTACATGCAAATGAGTCTGAATATTTCACATGTTATGATTCAAATGGAAGTATGTTTAGTTATACATTGCCACAAAGCTACACGGTAATTTGCATCGTTCACCAGCCCACCTATGTGTTTGTAAAGCAGAGATAAGTCTACCGGGAATAAAGGGCACCAATCAGGCCTGATTAATTCGTACAGCATCTGTCCTTCCAATGTGGTCTAGTGGTTAGGATTCCTGGCTTTCACCCAGGCGGCCCGGGTTCGATTCCCGGCATTGGAACATACTTTTTGCAAATGTCTGACACACGGGCGACGGCCATTTGACCTCCCGACTGCCAGTTGACAATTAATGTCTATGACTGTACTCTTTCCATCAGCAAGGTCTCTGTGGCGCAATTGGTTAGCGCGTTCGGCTGTTAACCGAAAGGTTGGTGGTTCGAGCCCACCCAGGGACGTATGCAATTCTTTTTTTGGAAGCAAAATGTTCATTTATTACATGCAAATGAGTCTGAATATTTCACATGTTATGATTCAAATGGAAGTATGTTTAGTTATACATTGCCACAAAGCTACACGGTAATTTGCATCGTTCACCAGCCCACCTATGTGTTTGTAAAGCAGAGATAAGTCTACCGGGAATAAAGGGCACCAATCAGGCCTGATTAATTCGTACAGCATCTGTCCTTCCAATGTGGTCTAGTGGTTAGGATTCCTGGCTTTCACCCAGGCGGCCCGGGTTCGATTCCCGGCATTGGAACATACTTTTTGCAAATGTCTGACACACGGGCGACGGCCATTTGACCTCCCGACTGCCAGTTGACAATTAATGTCTATGACTGTACTCTTTCCATCAGCAAGGTCTCTGTGGCGCAATTGGTTAGCGCGTTCGGCTGTTAACCGAAAGGTTGGTGGTTCGAGCCCACCCAGGGACGTATGCAATTCTTTTTTTGGAAGCAAAATGTTCATTTATTACATGCAAATGAGTCTGAATATTTCACATGTTATGATTCAAATGGAAGTATGTTTAGTTATACATTGCCACAAAGCTACACGGTAATTTGCATCGTTCACCAGCCCACCTATGTGTTTGTAAAGCAGAGATAAGTCTACCGGGAATAAAGGGCACCAATCAGGCCTGATTAATTCGTACAGCATCTGTCCTTCCAATGTGGTCTAGTGGTTAGGATTCCTGGCTTTCACCCAGGCGGCCCGGGTTCGATTCCCGGCATTGGAACATACTTTTTGCAAATGTCTGACACACGGGCGACGGCCATTTGACCTCCCGACTGCCAGTTGACAATTAATGTCTATGACTGTACTCTTTCCATCAGCAAGGTCTCTGTGGCGCAATTGGTTAGCGCGTTCGGCTGTTAACCGAAAGGTTGGTGGTTCGAGCCCACCCAGGGACGTATGCAATTCTTTTTTTGGAAGCAAAATGTTCATTTATTACATGCAAATGAGTCTGAATATTTCACATGTTATGATTCAAATGGAAGTATGTTTAGTTATACATTGCCACAAAGCTACACGGTAATTTGCATCGTTCACCAGCCCACCTATGTGTTTGTAAAGCAGAGATAAGTCTACCGGGAATAAAGGGCACCAATCAGGCCTGATTAATTCGTACAGCATCTGTCCTTCCAATGTGGTCTAGTGGTTAGGATTCCTGGCTTTCACCCAGGCGGCCCGGGTTCGATTCCCGGCATTGGAACATACTTTTTGCAAATGTCTGACACACGGGCGACGGCCATTTGACCTCCCGACTGCCAGTTGACAATTAATGTCTATGACTGTACTCTTTCCATCAGCAAGGTCTCTGTGGCGCAATTGGTTAGCGCGTTCGGCTGTTAACCGAAAGGTTGGTGGTTCGAGCCCACCCAGGGACGTATGCAATTCTTTTTTTGGAAGCAAAATGTTCATTTATTACATGCAAATGAGTCTGAATATTTCACATGTTATGATTCAAATGGAAGTATGTTTAGTTATACATTGCCACAAAGCTACACGGTAATTTGCATCGTTCACCAGCCCACCTATGTGTTTGTAAAGCAGAGATAAGTCTACCGGGAATAAAGGGCACCAATCAGGCCTGATTAATTCGTACAGCATCTGTCCTTCCAATGTGGTCTAGTGGTTAGGATTCCTGGCTTTCACCCAGGCGGCCCGGGTTCGATTCCCGGCATTGGAACATACTTTTTGCAAATGTCTGACACACGGGCGACGGCCATTTGACCTCCCGACTGCCAGTTGACAATTAATGTCTATGACTGTACTCTTTCCATCAGCAAGGTCTCTGTGGCGCAATTGGTTAGCGCGTTCGGCTGTTAACCGAAAGGTTGGTGGTTCGAGCCCACCCAGGGACGTATGCAATTCTTTTTTTGGAAGCAAAATGTTCATTTATTACATGCAAATGAGTCTGAATATTTCACATGTTATGATTCAAATGGAAGTATGTTTAGTTATACATTGCCACAAAGCTACACGGTAATTTGCATCGTTCACCAGCCCACCTATGTGTTTGTAAAGCAGAGATAAGTCTACCGGGAATAAAGGGCACCAATCAGGCCTGATTAATTCGTACAGCATCTGTCCTTCCAATGTGGTCTAGTGGTTAGGATTCCTGGCTTTCACCCAGGCGGCCCGGGTTCGATTCCCGGCATTGGAACATACTTTTTGCAAATGTCTGACACACGGGCGACGGCCATTTGACCTCCCGACTGCCAGTTGACAATTAATGTCTATGACTGTACTCTTTCCATCAGCAAGGTCTCTGTGGCGCAATTGGTTAGCGCGTTCGGCTGTTAACCGAAAGGTTGGTGGTTCGAGCCCACCCAGGGACGTATGCAATTCTTTTTTTGGAAGCAAAATGTTCATTTATTACATGCAAATGAGTCTGAATATTTCACATGTTATGATTCAAATGGAAGTATGTTTAGTTATACATTGCCACAAAGCTACACGGTAATTTGCATCGTTCACCAGCCCACCTATGTGTTTGTAAAGCAGAGATAAGTCTACCGGGAATAAAGGGCACCAATCAGGCCTGATTAATTCGTACAGCATCTGTCCTTCCAATGTGGTCTAGTGGTTAGGATTCCTGGCTTTCACCCAGGCGGCCCGGGTTCGATTCCCGGCATTGGAACATACTTTTTGCAAATGTCTGACACACGGGCGACGGCCATTTGACCTCCCGACTGCCAGTTGACAATTAATGTCTATGACTGTACTCTTTCCATCAGCAAGGTCTCTGTGGCGCAATTGGTTAGCGCGTTCGGCTGTTAACCGAAAGGTTGGTGGTTCGAGCCCACCCAGGGACGTATGCAATTCTTTTTTTGGAAGCAAAATGTTCATTTATTACATGCAAATGAGTCTGAATATTTCACATGTTATGATTCAAATGGAAGTATGTTTAGTTATACATTGCCACAAAGCTACACGGTAATTTGCATCGTTCACCAGCCCACCTATGTGTTTGTAAAGCAGAGATAAGTCTACCGGGAATAAAGGGCACCAATCAGGCCTGATTAATTCGTACAGCATCTGTCCTTCCAATGTGGTCTAGTGGTTAGGATTCCTGGCTTTCACCCAGGCGGCCCGGGTTCGATTCCCGGCATTGGAACATACTTTTTGCAAATGTCTGACACACGGGCGACGGCCATTTGACCTCCCGACTGCCAGTTGACAATTAATGTCTATGACTGTACTCTTTCCATCAGCAAGGTCTCTGTGGCGCAATTGGTTAGCGCGTTCGGCTGTTAACCGAAAGGTTGGTGGTTCGAGCCCACCCAGGGACGTATGCAATTCTTTTTTTGGAAGCAAAATGTTCATTTATTACATGCAAATGAGTCTGAATATTTCACATGTTATGATTCAAATGGAAGTATGTTTAGTTATACATTGCCACAAAGCTACACGGTAATTTGCATCGTTCACCAGCCCACCTATGTGTTTGTAAAGCAGAGATAAGTCTACCGGGAATAAAGGGCACCAATCAGGCCTGATTAATTCGTACAGCATCTGTCCTTCCAATGTGGTCTAGTGGTTAGGATTCCTGGCTTTCACCCAGGCGGCCCGGGTTCGATTCCCGGCATTGGAACATACTTTTTGCAAATGTCTGACACACGGGCGACGGCCATTTGACCTCCCGACTGCCAGTTGACAATTAATGTCTATGACTGTACTCTTTCCATCAGCAAGGTCTCTGTGGCGCAATTGGTTAGCGCGTTCGGCTGTTAACCGAAAGGTTGGTGGTTCGAGCCCACCCAGGGACGTATGCAATTCTTTTTTTGGAAGCAAAATGTTCATTTATTACATGCAAATGAGTCTGAATATTTCACATGTTATGATTCAAATGGAAGTATGTTTAGTTATACATTGCCACAAAGCTACACGGTAATTTGCATCGTTCACCAGCCCACCTATGTGTTTGTAAAGCAGAGATAAGTCTACCGGGAATAAAGGGCACCAATCAGGCCTGATTAATTCGTACAGCATCTGTCCTTCCAATGTGGTCTAGTGGTTAGGATTCCTGGCTTTCACCCAGGCGGCCCGGGTTCGATTCCCGGCATTGGAACATACTTTTTGCAAATGTCTGACACACGGGCGACGGCCATTTGACCTCCCGACTGCCAGTTGACAATTAATGTCTATGACTGTACTCTTTCCATCAGCAAGGTCTCTGTGGCGCAATTGGTTAGCGCGTTCGGCTGTTAACCGAAAGGTTGGTGGTTCGAGCCCACCCAGGGACGTATGCAATTCTTTTTTTGGAAGCAAAATGTTCATTTATTACATGCAAATGAGTCTGAATATTTCACATGTTATGATTCAAATGGAAGTATGTTTAGTTATACATTGCCACAAAGCTACACGGTAATTTGCATCGTTCACCAGCCCACCTATGTGTTTGTAAAGCAGAGATAAGTCTACCGGGAATAAAGGGCACCAATCAGGCCTGATTAATTCGTACAGCATCTGTCCTTCCAATGTGGTCTAGTGGTTAGGATTCCTGGCTTTCACCCAGGCGGCCCGGGTTCGATTCCCGGCATTGGAACATACTTTTTGCAAATGTCTGACACACGGGCGACGGCCATTTGACCTCCCGACTGCCAGTTGACAATTAATGTCTATGACTGTACTCTTTCCATCAGCAAGGTCTCTGTGGCGCAATTGGTTAGCGCGTTCGGCTGTTAACCGAAAGGTTGGTGGTTCGAGCCCACCCAGGGACGTATGCAATTCTTTTTTTGGAAGCAAAATGTTCATTTATTACATGCAAATGAGTCTGAATATTTCACATGTTATGATTCAAATGGAAGTATGTTTAGTTATACATTGCCACAAAGCTACACGGTAATTTGCATCGTTCACCAGCCCACCTATGTGTTTGTAAAGCAGAGATAAGTCTACCGGGAATAAAGGGCACCAATCAGGCCTGATTAATTCGTACAGCATCTGTCCTTCCAATGTGGTCTAGTGGTTAGGATTCCTGGCTTTCACCCAGGCGGCCCGGGTTCGATTCCCGGCATTGGAACATACTTTTTGCAAATGTCTGACACACGGGCGACGGCCATTTGACCTCCCGACTGCCAGTTGACAATTAATGTCTATGACTGTACTCTTTCCATCAGCAAGGTCTCTGTGGCGCAATTGGTTAGCGCGTTCGGCTGTTAACCGAAAGGTTGGTGGTTCGAGCCCACCCAGGGACGTATGCAATTCTTTTTTTGGAAGCAAAATGTTCATTTATTACATGCAAATGAGTCTGAATATTTCACATGTTATGATTCAAATGGAAGTATGTTTAGTTATACATTGCCACAAAGCTACACGGTAATTTGCATCGTTCACCAGCCCACCTATGTGTTTGTAAAGCAGAGATAAGTCTACCGGGAATAAAGGGCACCAATCAGGCCTGATTAATTCGTACAGCATCTGTCCTTCCAATGTGGTCTAGTGGTTAGGATTCCTGGCTTTCACCCAGGCGGCCCGGGTTCGATTCCCGGCATTGGAACATACTTTTTGCAAATGTCTGACACACGGGCGACGGCCATTTGACCTCCCGACTGCCAGTTGACAATTAATGTCTATGACTGTACTCTTTCCATCAGCAAGGTCTCTGTGGCGCAATTGGTTAGCGCGTTCGGCTGTTAACCGAAAGGTTGGTGGTTCGAGCCCACCCAGGGACGTATGCAATTCTTTTTTTGGAAGCAAAATGTTCATTTATTACATGCAAATGAGTCTGAATATTTCACATGTTATGATTCAAATGGAAGTATGTTTAGTTATACATTGCCACAAAGCTACACGGTAATTTGCATCGTTCACCAGCCCACCTATGTGTTTGTAAAGCAGAGATAAGTCTACCGGGAATAAAGGGCACCAATCAGGCCTGATTAATTCGTACAGCATCTGTCCTTCCAATGTGGTCTAGTGGTTAGGATTCCTGGCTTTCACCCAGGCGGCCCGGGTTCGATTCCCGGCATTGGAACATACTTTTTGCAAATGTCTGACACACGGGCGACGGCCATTTGACCTCCCGACTGCCAGTTGACAATTAATGTCTATGACTGTACTCTTTCCATCAGCAAGGTCTCTGTGGCGCAATTGGTTAGCGCGTTCGGCTGTTAACCGAAAGGTTGGTGGTTCGAGCCCACCCAGGGACGTATGCAATTCTTTTTTTGGAAGCAAAATGTTCATTTATTACATGCAAATGAGTCTGAATATTTCACATGTTATGATTCAAATGGAAGTATGTTTAGTTATACATTGCCACAAAGCTACACGGTAATTTGCATCGTTCACCAGCCCACCTATGTGTTTGTAAAGCAGAGATAAGTCTACCGGGAATAAAGGGCACCAATCAGGCCTGATTAATTCGTACAGCATCTGTCCTTCCAATGTGGTCTAGTGGTTAGGATTCCTGGCTTTCACCCAGGCGGCCCGGGTTCGATTCCCGGCATTGGAACATACTTTTTGCAAATGTCTGACACACGGGCGACGGCCATTTGACCTCCCGACTGCCAGTTGACAATTAATGTCTATGACTGTACTCTTTCCATCAGCAAGGTCTCTGTGGCGCAATTGGTTAGCGCGTTCGGCTGTTAACCGAAAGGTTGGTGGTTCGAGCCCACCCAGGGACGTATGCAATTCTTTTTTTGGAAGCAAAATGTTCATTTATTACATGCAAATGAGTCTGAATATTTCACATGTTATGATTCAAATGGAAGTATGTTTAGTTATACATTGCCACAAAGCTACACGGTAATTTGCATCGTTCACCAGCCCACCTATGTGTTTGTAAAGCAGAGATAAGTCTACCGGGAATAAAGGGCACCAATCAGGCCTGATTAATTCGTACAGCATCTGTCCTTCCAATGTGGTCTAGTGGTTAGGATTCCTGGCTTTCACCCAGGCGGCCCGGGTTCGATTCCCGGCATTGGAACATACTTTTTGCAAATGTCTGACACACGGGCGACGGCCATTTGACCTCCCGACTGCCAGTTGACAATTAATGTCTATGACTGTACTCTTTCCATCAGCAAGGTCTCTGTGGCGCAATTGGTTAGCGCGTTCGGCTGTTAACCGAAAGGTTGGTGGTTCGAGCCCACCCAGGGACGTATGCAATTCTTTTTTTGGAAGCAAAATGTTCATTTATTACATGCAAATGAGTCTGAATATTTCACATGTTATGATTCAAATGGAAGTATGTTTAGTTATACATTGCCACAAAGCTACACGGTAATTTGCATCGTTCACCAGCCCACCTATGTGTTTGTAAAGCAGAGATAAGTCTACCGGGAATAAAGGGCACCAATCAGGCCTGATTAATTCGTACAGCATCTGTCCTTCCAATGTGGTCTAGTGGTTAGGATTCCTGGCTTTCACCCAGGCGGCCCGGGTTCGATTCCCGGCATTGGAACATACTTTTTGCAAATGTCTGACACACGGGCGACGGCCATTTGACCTCCCGACTGCCAGTTGACAATTAATGTCTATGACTGTACTCTTTCCATCAGCAAGGTCTCTGTGGCGCAATTGGTTAGCGCGTTCGGCTGTTAACCGAAAGGTTGGTGGTTCGAGCCCACCCAGGGACGTATGCAATTCTTTTTTTGGAAGCAAAATGTTCATTTATTACATGCAAATGAGTCTGAATATTTCACATGTTATGATTCAAATGGAAGTATGTTTAGTTATACATTGCCACAAAGCTACACGGTAATTTGCATCGTTCACCAGCCCACCTATGTGTTTGTAAAGCAGAGATAAGTCTACCGGGAATAAAGGGCACCAATCAGGCCTGATTAATTCGTACAGCATCTGTCCTTCCAATGTGGTCTAGTGGTTAGGATTCCTGGCTTTCACCCAGGCGGCCCGGGTTCGATTCCCGGCATTGGAACATACTTTTTGCAAATGTCTGACACACGGGCGACGGCCATTTGACCTCCCGACTGCCAGTTGACAATTAATGTCTATGACTGTACTCTTTCCATCAGCAAGGTCTCTGTGGCGCAATTGGTTAGCGCGTTCGGCTGTTAACCGAAAGGTTGGTGGTTCGAGCCCACCCAGGGACGTATGCAATTCTTTTTTTGGAAGCAAAATGTTCATTTATTACATGCAAATGAGTCTGAATATTTCACATGTTATGATTCAAATGGAAGTATGTTTAGTTATACATTGCCACAAAGCTACACGGTAATTTGCATCGTTCACCAGCCCACCTATGTGTTTGTAAAGCAGAGATAAGTCTACCGGGAATAAAGGGCACCAATCAGGCCTGATTAATTCGTACAGCATCTGTCCTTCCAATGTGGTCTAGTGGTTAGGATTCCTGGCTTTCACCCAGGCGGCCCGGGTTCGATTCCCGGCATTGGAACATACTTTTTGCAAATGTCTGACACACGGGCGACGGCCATTTGACCTCCCGACTGCCAGTTGACAATTAATGTCTATGACTGTACTCTTTCCATCAGCAAGGTCTCTGTGGCGCAATTGGTTAGCGCGTTCGGCTGTTAACCGAAAGGTTGGTGGTTCGAGCCCACCCAGGGACGTATGCAATTCTTTTTTTGGAAGCAAAATGTTCATTTATTACATGCAAATGAGTCTGAATATTTCACATGTTATGATTCAAATGGAAGTATGTTTAGTTATACATTGCCACAAAGCTACACGGTAATTTGCATCGTTCACCAGCCCACCTATGTGTTTGTAAAGCAGAGATAAGTCTACCGGGAATAAAGGGCACCAATCAGGCCTGATTAATTCGTACAGCATCTGTCCTTCCAATGTGGTCTAGTGGTTAGGATTCCTGGCTTTCACCCAGGCGGCCCGGGTTCGATTCCCGGCATTGGAACATACTTTTTGCAAATGTCTGACACACGGGCGACGGCCATTTGACCTCCCGACTGCCAGTTGACAATTAATGTCTATGACTGTACTCTTTCCATCAGCAAGGTCTCTGTGGCGCAATTGGTTAGCGCGTTCGGCTGTTAACCGAAAGGTTGGTGGTTCGAGCCCACCCAGGGACGTATGCAATTCTTTTTTTGGAAGCAAAATGTTCATTTATTACATGCAAATGAGTCTGAATATTTCACATGTTATGATTCAAATGGAAGTATGTTTAGTTATACATTGCCACAAAGCTACACGGTAATTTGCATCGTTCACCAGCCCACCTATGTGTTTGTAAAGCAGAGATAAGTCTACCGGGAATAAAGGGCACCAATCAGGCCTGATTAATTCGTACAGCATCTGTCCTTCCAATGTGGTCTAGTGGTTAGGATTCCTGGCTTTCACCCAGGCGGCCCGGGTTCGATTCCCGGCATTGGAACATACTTTTTGCAAATGTCTGACACACGGGCGACGGCCATTTGACCTCCCGACTGCCAGTTGACAATTAATGTCTATGACTGTACTCTTTCCATCAGCAAGGTCTCTGTGGCGCAATTGGTTAGCGCGTTCGGCTGTTAACCGAAAGGTTGGTGGTTCGAGCCCACCCAGGGACGTATGCAATTCTTTTTTTGGAAGCAAAATGTTCATTTATTACATGCAAATGAGTCTGAATATTTCACATGTTATGATTCAAATGGAAGTATGTTTAGTTATACATTGCCACAAAGCTACACGGTAATTTGCATCGTTCACCAGCCCACCTATGTGTTTGTAAAGCAGAGATAAGTCTACCGGGAATAAAGGGCACCAATCAGGCCTATATAAATTCGTACAGCATCTGTCCTTCCAATGTGGTCTAGTGGTTAGGATTCCTGGCTTTCACCCAGGCGGCCCGGGTTCGATTCCCGGCATTGGAACATACTTTTTGCAAATGTCTGACACACGGGCGACGGCCATTTGACCTCCCGACTGCCAGTTGACAATTAATGTCTATGACTGTACTCTTTCCATCAGCAAGGTCTCTGTGGCGCAATTGGTTAGCGCGTTCGGCTGTTAACCGAAAGGTTGGTGGTTCGAGCCCACCCAGGGACGTATGCAATTCTTTTTTTGGAAGCAAAATGTTCATTTATTACATGCAAATGAGTCTGAATATTTCACATGTTATGATTCAAATGGAAGTATGTTTAGTTATACATTGCCACAAAGCTACACGGTAATTTGCATCGTTCACCAGCCCACCTATGTGTTTGTAAAGCAGAGATAAGTCTACCGGGAATAAAGGGCACCAATCAGGCCTGATTAATTCGTACAGCATCTGTCCTTCCAATGTGGTCTAGTGGTTAGGATTCCTGGCTTTCACCCAGGCGGCCCGGGTTCGATTCCCGGCATTGGAACATACTTTTTGCAAATGTCTGACACACGGGCGACGGCCATTTGACCTCCCGACTGCCAGTTGACAATTAATGTCTATGACTGTACTCTTTCCATCAGCAAGGTCTCTGTGGCGCAATTGGTTAGCGCGTTCGGCTGTTAACCGAAAGGTTGGTGGTTCGAGCCCACCCAGGGACGTATGCAATTCTTTTTTTGGAAGCAAAATGTTCATTTATTACATGCAAATGAGTCTGAATATTTCACATGTTATGATTCAAATGGAAGTATGTTTAGTTATACATTGCCACAAAGCTACACGGTAATTTGCATCGTTCACCAGCCCACCTATGTGTTTGTAAAGCAGAGATAAGTCTACCGGGAATAAAGGGCACCAATCAGGCCTGATTAATTCGTACAGCATCTGTCCTTCCAATGTGGTCTAGTGGTTAGGATTCCTGGCTTTCACCCAGGCGGCCCGGGTTCGATTCCCGGCATTGGAACATACTTTTTGCAAATGTCTGACACACGGGCGACGGCCATTTGACCTCCCGACTGCCAGTTGACAATTAATGTCTATGACTGTACTCTTTCCATCAGCAAGGTCTCTGTGGCGCAATTGGTTAGCGCGTTCGGCTGTTAACCGAAAGGTTGGTGGTTCGAGCCCACCCAGGGACGTATGCAATTCTTTTTTTGGAAGCAAAATGTTCATTTATTACATGCAAATGAGTCTGAATATTTCACATGTTATGATTCAAATGGAAGTATGTTTAGTTATACATTGCCACAAAGCTACACGGTAATTTGCATCGTTCACCAGCCCACCTATGTGTTTGTAAAGCAGAGATAAGTCTACCGGGAATAAAGGGCACCAATCAGGCCTGATTAATTCGTACAGCATCTGTCCTTCCAATGTGGTCTAGTGGTTAGGATTCCTGGCTTTCACCCAGGCGGCCCGGGTTCGATTCCCGGCATTGGAACATACTTTTTGCAAATGTCTGACACACGGGCGACGGCCATTTGACCTCCCGACTGCCAGTTGACAATTAATGTCTATGACTGTACTCTTTCCATCAGCAAGGTCTCTGTGGCGCAATTGGTTAGCGCGTTCGGCTGTTAACCGAAAGGTTGGTGGTTCGAGCCCACCCAGGGACGTATGCAATTCTTTTTTTGGAAGCAAAATGTTCATTTATTACATGCAAATGAGTCTGAATATTTCACATGTTATGATTCAAATGGAAGTATGTTTAGTTATACATTGCCACAAAGCTACACGGTAATTTGCATCGTTCACCAGCCCACCTATGTGTTTGTAAAGCAGAGATAAGTCTACCGGGAATAAAGGGCACCAATCAGGCCTGATTAATTCGTACAGCATCTGTCCTTCCAATGTGGTCTAGTGGTTAGGATTCCTGGCTTTCACCCAGGCGGCCCGGGTTCGATTCCCGGCATTGGAACATACTTTTTGCAAATGTCTGACACACGGGCGACGGCCATTTGACCTCCCGACTGCCAGTTGACAATTAATGTCTATGACTGTACTCTTTCCATCAGCAAGGTCTCTGTGGCGCAATTGGTTAGCGCGTTCGGCTGTTAACCGAAAGGTTGGTGGTTCGAGCCCACCCAGGGACGTATGCAATTCTTTTTTTGGAAGCAAAATGTTCATTTATTACATGCAAATGAGTCTGAATATTTCACATGTTATGATTCAAATGGAAGTATGTTTAGTTATACATTGCCACAAAGCTACACGGTAATTTGCATCGTTCACCAGCCCACCTATGTGTTTGTAAAGCAGAGATAAGTCTACCGGGAATAAAGGGCACCAATCAGGCCTGATTAATTCGTACAGCATCTGTCCTTCCAATGTGGTCTAGTGGTTAGGATTCCTGGCTTTCACCCAGGCGGCCCGGGTTCGATTCCCGGCATTGGAACATACTTTTTGCAAATGTCTGACACACGGGCGACGGCCATTTGACCTCCCGACTGCCAGTTGACAATTAATGTCTATGACTGTACTCTTTCCATCAGCAAGGTCTCTGTGGCGCAATTGGTTAGCGCGTTCGGCTGTTAACCGAAAGGTTGGTGGTTCGAGCCCACCCAGGGACGTATGCAATTCTTTTTTTGGAAGCAAAATGTTCATTTATTACATGCAAATGAGTCTGAATATTTCACATGTTATGATTCAAATGGAAGTATGTTTAGTTATACATTGCCACAAAGCTACACGGTAATTTGCATCGTTCACCAGCCCACCTATGTGTTTGTAAAGCAGAGATAAGTCTACCGGGAATAAAGGGCACCAATCAGGCCTGATTAATTCGTACAGCATCTGTCCTTCCAATGTGGTCTAGTGGTTAGGATTCCTGGCTTTCACCCAGGCGGCCCGGGTTCGATTCCCGGCATTGGAACATACTTTTTGCAAATGTCTGACACACGGGCGACGGCCATTTGACCTCCCGACTGCCAGTTGACAATTAATGTCTATGACTGTACTCTTTCCATCAGCAAGGTCTCTGTGGCGCAATTGGTTAGCGCGTTCGGCTGTTAACCGAAAGGTTGGTGGTTCGAGCCCACCCAGGGACGTATGCAATTCTTTTTTTGGAAGCAAAATGTTCATTTATTACATGCAAATGAGTCTGAATATTTCACATGTTATGATTCAAATGGAAGTATGTTTAGTTATACATTGCCACAAAGCTACACGGTAATTTGCATCGTTCACCAGCCCACCTATGTGTTTGTAAAGCAGAGATAAGTCTACCGGGAATAAAGGGCACCAATCAGGCCTGATTAATTCGTACAGCATCTGTCCTTCCAATGTGGTCTAGTGGTTAGGATTCCTGGCTTTCACCCAGGCGGCCCGGGTTCGATTCCCGGCATTGGAACATACTTTTTGCAAATGTCTGACACACGGGCGACGGCCATTTGACCTCCCGACTGCCAGTTGACAATTAATGTCTATGACTGTACTCTTTCCATCAGCAAGGTCTCTGTGGCGCAATTGGTTAGCGCGTTCGGCTGTTAACCGAAAGGTTGGTGGTTCGAGCCCACCCAGGGACGTATGCAATTCTTTTTTTGGAAGCAAAATGTTCATTTATTACATGCAAATGAGTCTGAATATTTCACATGTTATGATTCAAATGGAAGTATGTTTAGTTATACATTGCCACAAAGCTACACGGTAATTTGCATCGTTCACCAGCCCACCTATGTGTTTGTAAAGCAGAGATAAGTCTACCGGGAATAAAGGGCACCAATCAGGCCTGATTAATTCGTACAGCATCTGTCCTTCCAATGTGGTCTAGTGGTTAGGATTCCTGGCTTTCACCCAGGCGGCCCGGGTTCGATTCCCGGCATTGGAACATACTTTTTGCAAATGTCTGACACACGGGCGACGGCCATTTGACCTCCCGACTGCCAGTTGACAATTAATGTCTATGACTGTACTCTTTCCATCAGCAAGGTCTCTGTGGCGCAATTGGTTAGCGCGTTCGGCTGTTAACCGAAAGGTTGGTGGTTCGAGCCCACCCAGGGACGTATGCAATTCTTTTTTTGGAAGCAAAATGTTCATTTATTACATGCAAATGAGTCTGAATATTTCACATGTTATGATTCAAATGGAAGTATGTTTAGTTATACATTGCCACAAAGCTACACGGTAATTTGCATCGTTCACCAGCCCACCTATGTGTTTGTAAAGCAGAGATAAGTCTACCGGGAATAAAGGGCACCAATCAGGCCTGATTAATTCGTACAGCATCTGTCCTTCCAATGTGGTCTAGTGGTTAGGATTCCTGGCTTTCACCCAGGCGGCCCGGGTTCGATTCCCGGCATTGGAACATACTTTTTGCAAATGTCTGACACACGGGCGACGGCCATTTGACCTCCCGACTGCCAGTTGACAATTAATGTCTATGACTGTACTCTTTCCATCAGCAAGGTCTCTGTGGCGCAATTGGTTAGCGCGTTCGGCTGTTAACCGAAAGGTTGGTGGTTCGAGCCCACCCAGGGACGTATGCAATTCTTTTTTTGGAAGCAAAATGTTCATTTATTACATGCAAATGAGTCTGAATATTTCACATGTTATGATTCAAATGGAAGTATGTTTAGTTATACATTGCCACAAAGCTACACGGTAATTTGCATCGTTCACCAGCCCACCTATGTGTTTGTAAAGCAGAGATAAGTCTACCGGGAATAAAGGGCACCAATCAGGCCTGATTAATTCGTACAGCATCTGTCCTTCCAATGTGGTCTAGTGGTTAGGATTCCTGGCTTTCACCCAGGCGGCCCGGGTTCGATTCCCGGCATTGGAACATACTTTTTGCAAATGTCTGACACACGGGCGACGGCCATTTGACCTCCCGACTGCCAGTTGACAATTAATGTCTATGACTGTACTCTTTCCATCAGCAAGGTCTCTGTGGCGCAATTGGTTAGCGCGTTCGGCTGTTAACCGAAAGGTTGGTGGTTCGAGCCCACCCAGGGACGTATGCAATTCTTTTTTTGGAAGCAAAATGTTCATTTATTACATGCAAATGAGTCTGAATATTTCACATGTTATGATTCAAATGGAAGTATGTTTAGTTATACATTGCCACAAAGCTACACGGTAATTTGCATCGTTCACCAGCCCACCTATGTGTTTGTAAAGCAGAGATAAGTCTACCGGGAATAAAGGGCACCAATCAGGCCTGATTAATTCGTACAGCATCTGTCCTTCCAATGTGGTCTAGTGGTTAGGATTCCTGGCTTTCACCCAGGCGGCCCGGGTTCGATTCCCGGCATTGGAACATACTTTTTGCAAATGTCTGACACACGGGCGACGGCCATTTGACCTCCCGACTGCCAGTTGACAATTAATGTCTATGACTGTACTCTTTCCATCAGCAAGGTCTCTGTGGCGCAATTGGTTAGCGCGTTCGGCTGTTAACCGAAAGGTTGGTGGTTCGAGCCCACCCAGGGACGTATGCAATTCTTTTTTTGGAAGCAAAATGTTCATTTATTACATGCAAATGAGTCTGAATATTTCACATGTTATGATTCAAATGGAAGTATGTTTAGTTATACATTGCCACAAAGCTACACGGTAATTTGCATCGTTCACCAGCCCACCTATGTGTTTGTAAAGCAGAGATAAGTCTACCGGGAATAAAGGGCACCAATCAGGCCTGATTAATTCGTACAGCATCTGTCCTTCCAATGTGGTCTAGTGGTTAGGATTCCTGGCTTTCACCCAGGCGGCCCGGGTTCGATTCCCGGCATTGGAACATACTTTTTGCAAATGTCTGACACACGGGCGACGGCCATTTGACCTCCCGACTGCCAGTTGACAATTAATGTCTATGACTGTACTCTTTCCATCAGCAAGGTCTCTGTGGCGCAATTGGTTAGCGCGTTCGGCTGTTAACCGAAAGGTTGGTGGTTCGAGCCCACCCAGGGACGTATGCAATTCTTTTTTTGGAAGCAAAATGTTCATTTATTACATGCAAATGAGTCTGAATATTTCACATGTTATGATTCAAATGGAAGTATGTTTAGTTATACATTGCCACAAAGCTACACGGTAATTTGCATCGTTCACCAGCCCACCTATGTGTTTGTAAAGCAGAGATAAGTCTACCGGGAATAAAGGGCACCAATCAGGCCTGATTAATTCGTACAGCATCTGTCCTTCCAATGTGGTCTAGTGGTTAGGATTCCTGGCTTTCACCCAGGCGGCCCGGGTTCGATTCCCGGCATTGGAACATACTTTTTGCAAATGTCTGACACACGGGCGACGGCCATTTGACCTCCCGACTGCCAGTTGACAATTAATGTCTATGACTGTACTCTTTCCATCAGCAAGGTCTCTGTGGCGCAATTGGTTAGCGCGTTCGGCTGTTAACCGAAAGGTTGGTGGTTCGAGCCCACCCAGGGACGTATGCAATTCTTTTTTTGGAAGCAAAATGTTCATTTATTACATGCAAATGAGTCTGAATATTTCACATGTTATGATTCAAATGGAAGTATGTTTAGTTATACATTGCCACAAAGCTACACGGTAATTTGCATCGTTCACCAGCCCACCTATGTGTTTGTAAAGCAGAGATAAGTCTACCGGGAATAAAGGGCACCAATCAGGCCTGATTAATTCGTACAGCATCTGTCCTTCCAATGTGGTCTAGTGGTTAGGATTCCTGGCTTTCACCCAGGCGGCCCGGGTTCGATTCCCGGCATTGGAACATACTTTTTGCAAATGTCTGACACACGGGCGACGGCCATTTGACCTCCCGACTGCCAGTTGACAATTAATGTCTATGACTGTACTCTTTCCATCAGCAAGGTCTCTGTGGCGCAATTGGTTAGCGCGTTCGGCTGTTAACCGAAAGGTTGGTGGTTCGAGCCCACCCAGGGACGTATGCAATTCTTTTTTTGGAAGCAAAATGTTCATTTATTACATGCAAATGAGTCTGAATATTTCACATGTTATGATTCAAATGGAAGTATGTTTAGTTATACATTGCCACAAAGCTACACGGTAATTTGCATCGTTCACCAGCCCACCTATGTGTTTGTAAAGCAGAGATAAGTCTACCGGGAATAAAGGGCACCAATCAGGCCTGATTAATTCGTACAGCATCTGTCCTTCCAATGTGGTCTAGTGGTTAGGATTCCTGGCTTTCACCCAGGCGGCCCGGGTTCGATTCCCGGCATTGGAACATACTTTTTGCAAATGTCTGACACACGGGCGACGGCCATTTGACCTCCCGACTGCCAGTTGACAATTAATGTCTATGACTGTACTCTTTCCATCAGCAAGGTCTCTGTGGCGCAATTGGTTAGCGCGTTCGGCTGTTAACCGAAAGGTTGGTGGTTCGAGCCCACCCAGGGACGTATGCAATTCTTTTTTTGGAAGCAAAATGTTCATTTATTACATGCAAATGAGTCTGAATATTTCACATGTTATGATTCAAATGGAAGTATGTTTAGTTATACATTGCCACAAAGCTACACGGTAATTTGCATCGTTCACCAGCCCACCTATGTGTTTGTAAAGCAGAGATAAGTCTACCGGGAATAAAGGGCACCAATCAGGCCTGATTAATTCGTACAGCATCTGTCCTTCCAATGTGGTCTAGTGGTTAGGATTCCTGGCTTTCACCCAGGCGGCCCGGGTTCGATTCCCGGCATTGGAACATACTTTTTGCAAATGTCTGACACACGGGCGACGGCCATTTGACCTCCCGACTGCCAGTTGACAATTAATGTCTATGACTGTACTCTTTCCATCAGCAAGGTCTCTGTGGCGCAATTGGTTAGCGCGTTCGGCTGTTAACCGAAAGGTTGGTGGTTCGAGCCCACCCAGGGACGTATGCAATTCTTTTTTTGGAAGCAAAATGTTCATTTATTACATGCAAATGAGTCTGAATATTTCACATGTTATGATTCAAATGGAAGTATGTTTAGTTATACATTGCCACAAAGCTACACGGTAATTTGCATCGTTCACCAGCCCACCTATGTGTTTGTAAAGCAGAGATAAGTCTACCGGGAATAAAGGGCACCAATCAGGCCTGATTAATTCGTACAGCATCTGTCCTTCCAATGTGGTCTAGTGGTTAGGATTCCTGGCTTTCACCCAGGCGGCCCGGGTTCGATTCCCGGCATTGGAACATACTTTTTGCAAATGTCTGACACACGGGCGACGGCCATTTGACCTCCCGACTGCCAGTTGACAATTAATGTCTATGACTGTACTCTTTCCATCAGCAAGGTCTCTGTGGCGCAATTGGTTAGCGCGTTCGGCTGTTAACCGAAAGGTTGGTGGTTCGAGCCCACCCAGGGACGTATGCAATTCTTTTTTTGGAAGCAAAATGTTCATTTATTACATGCAAATGAGTCTGAATATTTCACATGTTATGATTCAAATGGAAGTATGTTTAGTTATACATTGCCACAAAGCTACACGGTAATTTGCATCGTTCACCAGCCCACCTATGTGTTTGTAAAGCAGAGATAAGTCTACCGGGAATAAAGGGCACCAATCAGGCCTGATTAATTCGTACAGCATCTGTCCTTCCAATGTGGTCTAGTGGTTAGGATTCCTGGCTTTCACCCAGGCGGCCCGGGTTCGATTCCCGGCATTGGAACATACTTTTTGCAAATGTCTGACACACGGGCGACGGCCATTTGACCTCCCGACTGCCAGTTGACAATTAATGTCTATGACTGTACTCTTTCCATCAGCAAGGTCTCTGTGGCGCAATTGGTTAGCGCGTTCGGCTGTTAACCGAAAGGTTGGTGGTTCGAGCCCACCCAGGGACGTATGCAATTCTTTTTTTGGAAGCAAAATGTTCATTTATTACATGCAAATGAGTCTGAATATTTCACATGTTATGATTCAAATGGAAGTATGTTTAGTTATACATTGCCACAAAGCTACACGGTAATTTGCATCGTTCACCAGCCCACCTATGTGTTTGTAAAGCAGAGATAAGTCTACCGGGAATAAAGGGCACCAATCAGGCCTGATTAATTCGTACAGCATCTGTCCTTCCAATGTGGTCTAGTGGTTAGGATTCCTGGCTTTCACCCAGGCGGCCCGGGTTCGATTCCCGGCATTGGAACATACTTTTTGCAAATGTCTGACACACGGGCGACGGCCATTTGACCTCCCGACTGCCAGTTGACAATTAATGTCTATGACTGTACTCTTTCCATCAGCAAGGTCTCTGTGGCGCAATTGGTTAGCGCGTTCGGCTGTTAACCGAAAGGTTGGTGGTTCGAGCCCACCCAGGGACGTATGCAATTCTTTTTTTGGAAGCAAAATGTTCATTTATTACATGCAAATGAGTCTGAATATTTCACATGTTATGATTCAAATGGAAGTATGTTTAGTTATACATTGCCACAAAGCTACACGGTAATTTGCATCGTTCACCAGCCCACCTATGTGTTTGTAAAGCAGAGATAAGTCTACCGGGAATAAAGGGCACCAATCAGGCCTGATTAATTCGTACAGCATCTGTCCTTCCAATGTGGTCTAGTGGTTAGGATTCCTGGCTTTCACCCAGGCGGCCCGGGTTCGATTCCCGGCATTGGAACATACTTTTTGCAAATGTCTGACACACGGGCGACGGCCATTTGACCTCCCGACTGCCAGTTGACAATTAATGTCTATGACTGTACTCTTTCCATCAGCAAGGTCTCTGTGGCGCAATTGGTTAGCGCGTTCGGCTGTTAACCGAAAGGTTGGTGGTTCGAGCCCACCCAGGGACGTATGCAATTCTTTTTTTGGAAGCAAAATGTTCATTTATTACATGCAAATGAGTCTGAATATTTCACATGTTATGATTCAAATGGAAGTATGTTTAGTTATACATTGCCACAAAGCTACACGGTAATTTGCATCGTTCACCAGCCCACCTATGTGTTTGTAAAGCAGAGATAAGTCTACCGGGAATAAAGGGCACCAATCAGGCCTGATTAATTCGTACAGCATCTGTCCTTCCAATGTGGTCTAGTGGTTAGGATTCCTGGCTTTCACCCAGGCGGCCCGGGTTCGATTCCCGGCATTGGAACATACTTTTTGCAAATGTCTGACACACGGGCGACGGCCATTTGACCTCCCGACTGCCAGTTGACAATTAATGTCTATGACTGTACTCTTTCCATCAGCAAGGTCTCTGTGGCGCAATTGGTTAGCGCGTTCGGCTGTTAACCGAAAGGTTGGTGGTTCGAGCCCACCCAGGGACGTATGCAATTCTTTTTTTGGAAGCAAAATGTTCATTTATTACATGCAAATGAGTCTGAATATTTCACATGTTATGATTCAAATGGAAGTATGTTTAGTTATACATTGCCACAAAGCTACACGGTAATTTGCATCGTTCACCAGCCCACCTATGTGTTTGTAAAGCAGAGATAAGTCTACCGGGAATAAAGGGCACCAATCAGGCCTGATTAATTCGTACAGCATCTGTCCTTCCAATGTGGTCTAGTGGTTAGGATTCCTGGCTTTCACCCAGGCGGCCCGGGTTCGATTCCCGGCATTGGAACATACTTTTTGCAAATGTCTGACACACGGGCGACGGCCATTTGACCTCCCGACTGCCAGTTGACAATTAATGTCTATGACTGTACTCTTTCCATCAGCAAGGTCTCTGTGGCGCAATTGGTTAGCGCGTTCGGCTGTTAACCGAAAGGTTGGTGGTTCGAGCCCACCCAGGGACGTATGCAATTCTTTTTTTGGAAGCAAAATGTTCATTTATTACATGCAAATGAGTCTGAATATTTCACATGTTATGATTCAAATGGAAGTATGTTTAGTTATACATTGCCACAAAGCTACACGGTAATTTGCATCGTTCACCAGCCCACCTATGTGTTTGTAAAGCAGAGATAAGTCTACCGGGAATAAAGGGCACCAATCAGGCCTGATTAATTCGTACAGCATCTGTCCTTCCAATGTGGTCTAGTGGTTAGGATTCCTGGCTTTCACCCAGGCGGCCCGGGTTCGATTCCCGGCATTGGAACATACTTTTTGCAAATGTCTGACACACGGGCGACGGCCATTTGACCTCCCGACTGCCAGTTGACAATTAATGTCTATGACTGTACTCTTTCCATCAGCAAGGTCTCTGTGGCGCAATTGGTTAGCGCGTTCGGCTGTTAACCGAAAGGTTGGTGGTTCGAGCCCACCCAGGGACGTATGCAATTCTTTTTTTGGAAGCAAAATGTTCATTTATTACATGCAAATGAGTCTGAATATTTCACATGTTATGATTCAAATGGAAGTATGTTTAGTTATACATTGCCACAAAGCTACACGGTAATTTGCATCGTTCACCAGCCCACCTATGTGTTTGTAAAGCAGAGATAAGTCTACCGGGAATAAAGGGCACCAATCAGGCCTGATTAATTCGTACAGCATCTGTCCTTCCAATGTGGTCTAGTGGTTAGGATTCCTGGCTTTCACCCAGGCGGCCCGGGTTCGATTCCCGGCATTGGAACATACTTTTTGCAAATGTCTGACACACGGGCGACGGCCATTTGACCTCCCGACTGCCAGTTGACAATTAATGTCTATGACTGTACTCTTTCCATCAGCAAGGTCTCTGTGGCGCAATTGGTTAGCGCGTTCGGCTGTTAACCGAAAGGTTGGTGGTTCGAGCCCACCCAGGGACGTATGCAATTCTTTTTTTGGAAGCAAAATGTTCATTTATTTCATGCAAATGAGTCTGAATATTTCACATGTTATGATTCAAATGGAAGTATGTTTAGTTATACATTGCCACAAAGCTACACGGTAATTTGCATCGTTCACCAGCCCACCTATGTGTTTGTAAAGCAGAGATAAGTCTACCGGGAATAAAGGGCACCAATCAGGCCTGATTAATTCGTACAGCATCTGTCCTTCCAATGTGGTCTAGTGGTTAGGATTCCTGGCTTTCACCCAGGCGGCCCGGGTTCGATTCCCGGCATTGGAACATACTTTTTGCAAATGTCTGACACACGGGCGACGGCCATTTGACCTCCCGACTGCCAGTTGACAATTAATGTCTATGACTGTACTCTTTCCATCAGCAAGGTCTCTGTGGCGCAATTGGTTAGCGCGTTCGGCTGTTAACCGAAAGGTTGGTGGTTCGAGCCCACCCAGGGACGTATGCAATTCTTTTTTTGGAAGCAAAATGTTCATTTATTACATGCAAATGAGTCTGAATATTTCACATGTTATGATTCAAATGGAAGTATGTTTAGTTATACATTGCCACAAAGCTACACGGTAATTTGCATCGTTCACCAGCCCACCTATGTGTTTGTAAAGCAGAGATAAGTCTACCGGGAATAAAGGGCACCAATCAGGCCTGATTAATTCGTACAGCATCTGTCCTTCCAATGTGGTCTAGTGGTTAGGATTCCTGGCTTTCACCCAGGCGGCCCGGGTTCGATTCCCGGCATTGGAACATACTTTTTGCAAATGTCTGACACACGGGCGACGGCCATTTGACCTCCCGACTGCCAGTTGACAATTAATGTCTATGACTGTACTCTTTCCATCAGCAAGGTCTCTGTGGCGCAATTGGTTAGCGCGTTCGGCTGTTAACCGAAAGGTTGGTGGTTCGAGCCCACCCAGGGACGTATGCAATTCTTTTTTTGGAAGCAAAATGTTCATTTATTACATGCAAATGAGTCTGAATATTTCACATGTTATGATTCAAATGGAAGTATGTTTAGTTATACATTGCCACAAAGCTACACGGTAATTTGCATCGTTCACCAGCCCACCTATGTGTTTGTAAAGCAGAGATAAGTCTACCGGGAATAAAGGGCACCAATCAGGCCTGATTAATTCGTACAGCATCTGTCCTTCCAATGTGGTCTAGTGGTTAGGATTCCTGGCTTTCACCCAGGCGGCCCGGGTTCGATTCCCGGCATTGGAACATACTTTTTGCAAATGTCTGACACACGGGCGACGGCCATTTGACCTCCCGACTGCCAGTTGACAATTAATGTCTATGACTGTACTCTTTCCATCAGCAAGGTCTCTGTGGCGCAATTGGTTAGCGCGTTCGGCTGTTAACCGAAAGGTTGGTGGTTCGAGCCCACCCAGGGACGTATGCAATTCTTTTTTTGGAAGCAAAATGTTCATTTATTACATGCAAATGAGTCTGAATATTTCACATGTTATGATTCAAATGGAAGTATGTTTAGTTATACATTGCCACAAAGCTACACGGTAATTTGCATCGTTCACCAGCCCACCTATGTGTTTGTAAAGCAGAGATAAGTCTACCGGGAATAAAGGGCACCAATCAGGCCTGATTAATTCGTACAGCATCTGTCCTTCCAATGTGGTCTAGTGGTTAGGATTCCTGGCTTTCACCCAGGCGGCCCGGGTTCGATTCCCGGCATTGGAACATACTTTTTGCAAATGTCTGACACACGGGCGACGGCCATTTGACCTCCCGACTGCCAGTTGACAATTAATGTCTATGACTGTACTCTTTCCATCAGCAAGGTCTCTGTGGCGCAATTGGTTAGCGCGTTCGGCTGTTAACCGAAAGGTTGGTGGTTCGAGCCCACCCAGGGACGTATGCAATTCTTTTTTTGGAAGCAAAATGTTCATTTATTACATGCAAATGAGTCTGAATATTTCACATGTTATGATTCAAATGGAAGTATGTTTAGTTATACATTGCCACAAAGCTACACGGTAATTTGCATCGTTCACCAGCCCACCTATGTGTTTGTAAAGCAGAGATAAGTCTACCGGGAATAAAGGGCACCAATCAGGCCTGATTAATTCGTACAGCATCTGTCCTTCCAATGTGGTCTAGTGGTTAGGATTCCTGGCTTTCACCCAGGCGGCCCGGGTTCGATTCCCGGCATTGGAACATACTTTTTGCAAATGTCTGACACACGGGCGACGGCCATTTGACCTCCCGACTGCCAGTTGACAATTAATGTCTATGACTGTACTCTTTCCATCAGCAAGGTCTCTGTGGCGCAATTGGTTAGCGCGTTCGGCTGTTAACCGAAAGGTTGGTGGTTCGAGCCCACCCAGGGACGTATGCAATTCTTTTTTTGGAAGCAAAATGTTCATTTATTACATGCAAATGAGTCTGAATATTTCACATGTTATGATTCAAATGGAAGTATGTTTAGTTATACATTGCCACAAAGCTACACGGTAATTTGCATCGTTCACCAGCCCACCTATGTGTTTGTAAAGCAGAGATAAGTCTACCGGGAATAAAGGGCACCAATCAGGCCTGATTAATTCGTACAGCATCTGTCCTTCCAATGTGGTCTAGTGGTTAGGATTCCTGGCTTTCACCCAGGCGGCCCGGGTTCGATTCCCGGCATTGGAACATACTTTTTGCAAATGTCTGACACACGGGCGACGGCCATTTGACCTCCCGACTGCCAGTTGACAATTAATGTCTATGACTGTACTCTTTCCATCAGCAAGGTCTCTGTGGCGCAATTGGTTAGCGCGTTCGGCTGTTAACCGAAAGGTTGGTGGTTCGAGCCCACCCAGGGACGTATGCAATTCTTTTTTTGGAAGCAAAATGTTCATTTATTACATGCAAATGAGTCTGAATATTTCACATGTTATGATTCAAATGGAAGTATGTTTAGTTATACATTGCCACAAAGCTACACGGTAATTTGCATCGTTCACCAGCCCACCTATGTGTTTGTAAAGCAGAGATAAGTCTACCGGGAATAAAGGGCACCAATCAGGCCTGATTAATTCGTACAGCATCTGTCCTTCCAATGTGGTCTAGTGGTTAGGATTCCTGGCTTTCACCCAGGCGGCCCGGGTTCGATTCCCGGCATTGGAACATACTTTTTGCAAATGTCTGACACACGGGCGACGGCCATTTGACCTCCCGACTGCCAGTTGACAATTAATGTCTATGACTGTACTCTTTCCATCAGCAAGGTCTCTGTGGCGCAATTGGTTAGCGCGTTCGGCTGTTAACCGAAAGGTTGGTGGTTCGAGCCCACCCAGGGACGTATGCAATTCTTTTTTTGGAAGCAAAATGTTCATTTATTACATGCAAATGAGTCTGAATATTTCACATGTTATGATTCAAATGGAAGTATGTTTAGTTATACATTGCCACAAAGCTACACGGTAATTTGCATCGTTCACCAGCCCACCTATGTGTTTGTAAAGCAGAGATAAGTCTACCGGGAATAAAGGGCACCAATCAGGCCTGATTAATTCGTACAGCATCTGTCCTTCCAATGTGGTCTAGTGGTTAGGATTCCTGGCTTTCACCCAGGCGGCCCGGGTTCGATTCCCGGCATTGGAACATACTTTTTGCAAATGTCTGACACACGGGCGACGGCCATTTGACCTCCCGACTGCCAGTTGACAATTAATGTCTATGACTGTACTCTTTCCATCAGCAAGGTCTCTGTGGCGCAATTGGTTAGCGCGTTCGGCTGTTAACCGAAAGGTTGGTGGTTCGAGCCCACCCAGGGACGTATGCAATTCTTTTTTTGGAAGCAAAATGTTCATTTATTACATGCAAATGAGTCTGAATATTTCACATGTTATGATTCAAATGGAAGTATGTTTAGTTATACATTGCCACAAAGCTACACGGTAATTTGCATCGTTCACCAGCCCACCTATGTGTTTGTAAAGCAGAGATAAGTCTACCGGGAATAAAGGGCACCAATCAGGCCTGATTAATTCGTACAGCATCTGTCCTTCCAATGTGGTCTAGTGGTTAGGATTCCTGGCTTTCACCCAGGCGGCCCGGGTTCGATTCCCGGCATTGGAACATACTTTTTGCAAATGTCTGACACACGGGCGACGGCCATTTGACCTCCCGACTGCCAGTTGACAATTAATGTCTATGACTGTACTCTTTCCATCAGCAAGGTCTCTGTGGCGCAATTGGTTAGCGCGTTCGGCTGTTAACCGAAAGGTTGGTGGTTCGAGCCCACCCAGGGACGTATGCAATTCTTTTTTTGGAAGCAAAATGTTCATTTATTACATGCAAATGAGTCTGAATATTTCACATGTTATGATTCAAATGGAAGTATGTTTAGTTATACATTGCCACAAAGCTACACGGTAATTTGCATCGTTCACCAGCCCACCTATGTGTTTGTAAAGCAGAGATAAGTCTACCGGGAATAAAGGGCACCAATCAGGCCTGATTAATTCGTACAGCATCTGTCCTTCCAATGTGGTCTAGTGGTTAGGATTCCTGGCTTTCACCCAGGCGGCCCGGGTTCGATTCCCGGCATTGGAACATACTTTTTGCAAATGTCTGACACACGGGCGACGGCCATTTGACCTCCCGACTGCCAGTTGACAATTAATGTCTATGACTGTACTCTTTCCATCAGCAAGGTCTCTGTGGCGCAATTGGTTAGCGCGTTCGGCTGTTAACCGAAAGGTTGGTGGTTCGAGCCCACCCAGGGACGTATGCAATTCTTTTTTTGGAAGCAAAATGTTCATTTATTACATGCAAATGAGTCTGAATATTTCACATGTTATGATTCAAATGGAAGTATGTTTAGTTATACATTGCCACAAAGCTACACGGTAATTTGCATCGTTCACCAGCCCACCTATGTGTTTGTAAAGCAGAGATAAGTCTACCGGGAATAAAGGGCACCAATCAGGCCTGATTAATTCGTACAGCATCTGTCCTTCCAATGTGGTCTAGTGGTTAGGATTCCTGGCTTTCACCCAGGCGGCCCGGGTTCGATTCCCGGCATTGGAACATACTTTTTGCAAATGTCTGACACACGGGCGACGGCCATTTGACCTCCCGACTGCCAGTTGACAATTAATGTCTATGACTGTACTCTTTCCATCAGCAAGGTCTCTGTGGCGCAATTGGTTAGCGCGTTCGGCTGTTAACCGAAAGGTTGGTGGTTCGAGCCCACCCAGGGACGTATGCAATTCTTTTTTTGGAAGCAAAATGTTCATTTATTACATGCAAATGAGTCTGAATATTTCACATGTTATGATTCAAATGGAAGTATGTTTAGTTATACATTGCCACAAAGCTACACGGTAATTTGCATCGTTCACCAGCCCACCTATGTGTTTGTAAAGCAGAGATAAGTCTACCGGGAATAAAGGGCACCAATCAGGCCTGATTAATTCGTACAGCATCTGTCCTTCCAATGTGGTCTAGTGGTTAGGATTCCTGGCTTTCACCCAGGCGGCCCGGGTTCGATTCCCGGCATTGGAACATACTTTTTGCAAATGTCTGACACACGGGCGACGGCCATTTGACCTCCCGACTGCCAGTTGACAATTAATGTCTATGACTGTACTCTTTCCATCAGCAAGGTCTCTGTGGCGCAATTGGTTAGCGCGTTCGGCTGTTAACCGAAAGGTTGGTGGTTCGAGCCCACCCAGGGACGTATGCAATTCTTTTTTTGGAAGCAAAATGTTCATTTATTACATGCAAATGAGTCTGAATATTTCACATGTTATGATTCAAATGGAAGTATGTTTAGTTATACATTGCCACAAAGCTACACGGTAATTTGCATCGTTCACCAGCCCACCTATGTGTTTGTAAAGCAGAGATAAGTCTACCGGGAATAAAGGGCACCAATCAGGCCTGATTAATTCGTACAGCATCTGTCCTTCCAATGTGGTCTAGTGGTTAGGATTCCTGGCTTTCACCCAGGCGGCCCGGGTTCGATTCCCGGCATTGGAACATACTTTTTGCAAATGTCTGACACACGGGCGACGGCCATTTGACCTCCCGACTGCCAGTTGACAATTAATGTCTATGACTGTACTCTTTCCATCAGCAAGGTCTCTGTGGCGCAATTGGTTAGCGCGTTCGGCTGTTAACCGAAAGGTTGGTGGTTCGAGCCCACCCAGGGACGTATGCAATTCTTTTTTTGGAAGCAAAATGTTCATTTATTACATGCAAATGAGTCTGAATATTTCACATGTTATGATTCAAATGGAAGTATGTTTAGTTATACATTGCCACAAAGCTACACGGTAATTTGCATCGTTCACCAGCCCACCTATGTGTTTGTAAAGCAGAGATAAGTCTACCGGGAATAAAGGGCACCAATCAGGCCTGATTAATTCGTACAGCATCTGTCCTTCCAATGTGGTCTAGTGGTTAGGATTCCTGGCTTTCACCCAGGCGGCCCGGGTTCGATTCCCGGCATTGGAACATACTTTTTGCAAATGTCTGACACACGGGCGACGGCCATTTGACCTCCCGACTGCCAGTTGACAATTAATGTCTATGACTGTACTCTTTCCATCAGCAAGGTCTCTGTGGCGCAATTGGTTAGCGCGTTCGGCTGTTAACCGAAAGGTTGGTGGTTCGAGCCCACCCAGGGACGTATGCAATTCTTTTTTTGGAAGCAAAATGTTCATTTATTACATGCAAATGAGTCTGAATATTTCACATGTTATGATTCAAATGGAAGTATGTTTAGTTATACATTGCCACAAAGCTACACGGTAATTTGCATCGTTCACCAGCCCACCTATGTGTTTGTAAAGCAGAGATAAGTCTACCGGGAATAAAGGGCACCAATCAGGCCTGATTAATTCGTACAGCATCTGTCCTTCCAATGTGGTCTAGTGGTTAGGATTCCTGGCTTTCACCCAGGCGGCCCGGGTTCGATTCCCGGCATTGGAACATACTTTTTGCAAATGTCTGACACACGGGCGACGGCCATTTGACCTCCCGACTGCCAGTTGACAATTAATGTCTATGACTGTACTCTTTCCATCAGCAAGGTCTCTGTGGCGCAATTGGTTAGCGCGTTCGGCTGTTAACCGAAAGGTTGGTGGTTCGAGCCCACCCAGGGACGTATGCAATTCTTTTTTTGGAAGCAAAATGTTCATTTATTACATGCAAATGAGTCTGAATATTTCACATGTTATGATTCAAATGGAAGTATGTTTAGTTATACATTGCCACAAAGCTACACGGTAATTTGCATCGTTCACCAGCCCACCTATGTGTTTGTAAAGCAGAGATAAGTCTACCGGGAATAAAGGGCACCAATCAGGCCTGATTAATTCGTACAGCATCTGTCCTTCCAATGTGGTCTAGTGGTTAGGATTCCTGGCTTTCACCCAGGCGGCCCGGGTTCGATTCCCGGCATTGGAACATACTTTTTGCAAATGTCTGACACACGGGCGACGGCCATTTGACCTCCCGACTGCCAGTTGACAATTAATGTCTATGACTGTACTCTTTCCATCAGCAAGGTCTCTGTGGCGCAATTGGTTAGCGCGTTCGGCTGTTAACCGAAAGGTTGGTGGTTCGAGCCCACCCAGGGACGTATGCAATTCTTTTTTTGGAAGCAAAATGTTCATTTATTACATGCAAATGAGTCTGAATATTTCACATGTTATGATTCAAATGGAAGTATGTTTAGTTATACATTGCCACAAAGCTACACGGTAATTTGCATCGTTCACCAGCCCACCTATGTGTTTGTAAAGCAGAGATAAGTCTACCGGGAATAAAGGGCACCAATCAGGCCTGATTAATTCGTACAGCATCTGTCCTTCCAATGTGGTCTAGTGGTTAGGATTCCTGGCTTTCACCCAGGCGGCCCGGGTTCGATTCCCGGCATTGGAACATACTTTTTGCAAATGTCTGACACACGGGCGACGGCCATTTGACCTCCCGACTGCCAGTTGACAATTAATGTCTATGACTGTACTCTTTCCATCAGCAAGGTCTCTGTGGCGCAATTGGTTAGCGCGTTCGGCTGTTAACCGAAAGGTTGGTGGTTCGAGCCCACCCAGGGACGTATGCAATTCTTTTTTTGGAAGCAAAATGTTCATTTATTACATGCAAATGAGTCTGAATATTTCACATGTTATGATTCAAATGGAAGTATGTTTAGTTATACATTGCCACAAAGCTACACGGTAATTTGCATCGTTCACCAGCCCACCTATGTGTTTGTAAAGCAGAGATAAGTCTACCGGGAATAAAGGGCACCAATCAGGCCTGATTAATTCGTACAGCATCTGTCCTTCCAATGTGGTCTAGTGGTTAGGATTCCTGGCTTTCACCCAGGCGGCCCGGGTTCGATTCCCGGCATTGGAACATACTTTTTGCAAATGTCTGACACACGGGCGACGGCCATTTGACCTCCCGACTGCCAGTTGACAATTAATGTCTATGACTGTACTCTTTCCATCAGCAAGGTCTCTGTGGCGCAATTGGTTAGCGCGTTCGGCTGTTAACCGAAAGGTTGGTGGTTCGAGCCCACCCAGGGACGTATGCAATTCTTTTTTTGGAAGCAAAATGTTCATTTATTACATGCAAATGAGTCTGAATATTTCACATGTTATGATTCAAATGGAAGTATGTTTAGTTATACATTGCCACAAAGCTACACGGTAATTTGCATCGTTCACCAGCCCACCTATGTGTTTGTAAAGCAGAGATAAGTCTACCGGGAATAAAGGGCACCAATCAGGCCTGATTAATTCGTACAGCATCTGTCCTTCCAATGTGGTCTAGTGGTTAGGATTCCTGGCTTTCACCCAGGCGGCCCGGGTTCGATTCCCGGCATTGGAACATACTTTTTGCAAATGTCTGACACACGGGCGACGGCCATTTGACCTCCCGACTGCCAGTTGACAATTAATGTCTATGACTGTACTCTTTCCATCAGCAAGGTCTCTGTGGCGCAATTGGTTAGCGCGTTCGGCTGTTAACCGAAAGGTTGGTGGTTCGAGCCCACCCAGGGACGTATGCAATTCTTTTTTTGGAAGCAAAATGTTCATTTATTACATGCAAATGAGTCTGAATATTTCACATGTTATGATTCAAATGGAAGTATGTTTAGTTATACATTGCCACAAAGCTACACGGTAATTTGCATCGTTCACCAGCCCACCTATGTGTTTGTAAAGCAGAGATAAGTCTACCGGGAATAAAGGGCACCAATCAGGCCTGATTAATTCGTACAGCATCTGTCCTTCCAATGTGGTCTAGTGGTTAGGATTCCTGGCTTTCACCCAGGCGGCCCGGGTTCGATTCCCGGCATTGGAACATACTTTTTGCAAATGTCTGACACACGGGCGACGGCCATTTGACCTCCCGACTGCCAGTTGACAATTAATGTCTATGACTGTACTCTTTCCATCAGCAAGGTCTCTGTGGCGCAATTGGTTAGCGCGTTCGGCTGTTAACCGAAAGGTTGGTGGTTCGAGCCCACCCAGGGACGTATGCAATTCTTTTTTTGGAAGCAAAATGTTCATTTATTACATGCAAATGAGTCTGAATATTTCACATGTTATGATTCAAATGGAAGTATGTTTAGTTATACATTGCCACAAAGCTACACGGTAATTTGCATCGTTCACCAGCCCACCTATGTGTTTGTAAAGCAGAGATAAGTCTACCGGGAATAAAGGGCACCAATCAGGCCTGATTAATTCGTACAGCATCTGTCCTTCCAATGTGGTCTAGTGGTTAGGATTCCTGGCTTTCACCCAGGCGGCCCGGGTTCGATTCCCGGCATTGGAACATACTTTTTGCAAATGTCTGACACACGGGCGACGGCCATTTGACCTCCCGACTGCCAGTTGACAATTAATGTCTATGACTGTACTCTTTCCATCAGCAAGGTCTCTGTGGCGCAATTGGTTAGCGCGTTCGGCTGTTAACCGAAAGGTTGGTGGTTCGAGCCCACCCAGGGACGTATGCAATTCTTTTTTTGGAAGCAAAATGTTCATTTATTACATGCAAATGAGTCTGAATATTTCACATGTTATGATTCAAATGGAAGTATGTTTAGTTATACATTGCCACAAAGCTACACGGTAATTTGCATCGTTCACCAGCCCACCTATGTGTTTGTAAAGCAGAGATAAGTCTACCGGGAATAAAGGGCACCAATCAGGCCTGATTAATTCGTACAGCATCTGTCCTTCCAATGTGGTCTAGTGGTTAGGATTCCTGGCTTTCACCCAGGCGGCCCGGGTTCGATTCCCGGCATTGGAACATACTTTTTGCAAATGTCTGACACACGGGCGACGGCCATTTGACCTCCCGACTGCCAGTTGACAATTAATGTCTATGACTGTACTCTTTCCATCAGCAAGGTCTCTGTGGCGCAATTGGTTAGCGCGTTCGGCTGTTAACCGAAAGGTTGGTGGTTCGAGCCCACCCAGGGACGTATGCAATTCTTTTTTTGGAAGCAAAATGTTCATTTATTACATGCAAATGAGTCTGAATATTTCACATGTTATGATTCAAATGGAAGTATGTTTAGTTATACATTGCCACAAAGCTACACGGTAATTTGCATCGTTCACCAGCCCACCTATGTGTTTGTAAAGCAGAGATAAGTCTACCGGGAATAAAGGGCACCAATCAGGCCTGATTAATTCGTACAGCATCTGTCCTTCCAATGTGGTCTAGTGGTTAGGATTCCTGGCTTTCACCCAGGCGGCCCGGGTTCGATTCCCGGCATTGGAACATACTTTTTGCAAATGTCTGACACACGGGCGACGGCCATTTGACCTCCCGACTGCCAGTTGACAATTAATGTCTATGACTGTACTCTTTCCATCAGCAAGGTCTCTGTGGCGCAATTGGTTAGCGCGTTCGGCTGTTAACCGAAAGGTTGGTGGTTCGAGCCCACCCAGGGACGTATGCAATTCTTTTTTTGGAAGCAAAATGTTCATTTATTACATGCAAATGAGTCTGAATATTTCACATGTTATGATTCAAATGGAAGTATGTTTAGTTATACATTGCCACAAAGCTACACGGTAATTTGCATCGTTCACCAGCCCACCTATGTGTTTGTAAAGCAGAGATAAGTCTACCGGGAATAAAGGGCACCAATCAGGCCTGATTAATTCGTACAGCATCTGTCCTTCCAATGTGGTCTAGTGGTTAGGATTCCTGGCTTTCACCCAGGCGGCCCGGGTTCGATTCCCGGCATTGGAACATACTTTTTGCAAATGTCTGACACACGGGCGACGGCCATTTGACCTCCCGACTGCCAGTTGACAATTAATGTCTATGACTGTACTCTTTCCATCAGTGGCGCAATTGGTTAGCGCGTTCGGCTGTTAACCGAAAGGTTGGTGGTTCGAGCCCACCCAGGGACGTATGCAATTCTTTTTTTGGAAGCAAAATGTTCATTTATTACATGCAAATGAGTCTGAATATTTCACATGTTATGATTCAAATGGAAGTATGTTTAGTTATACATTGCCACAAAGCTACACGGTAATTTGCATCGTTCACCAGCCCACCTATGTGTTTGTAAAGCAGAGATAAGTCTACCGGGAATAAAGGGCACCAATCAGGCCTGATTAATTCGTACAGCATCTGTCCTTCCAATGTGGTCTAGTGGTTAGGATTCCTGGCTTTCACCCAGGCGGCCCGGGTTCGATTCCCGGCATTGGAACATACTTTTTGCAAATGTCTGACACACGGGCGACGGCCATTTGACCTCCCGACTGCCAGTTGACAATTAATGTCTATGACTGTACTCTTTCCATCAGCAAGGTCTCTGTGGCGCAATTGGTTAGCGCGTTCGGCTGTTAACCGAAAGGTTGGTGGTTCGAGCCCACCCAGGGACGTATGCAATTCTTTTTTTGGAAGCAAAATGTTCATTTATTACATGCAAATGAGTCTGAATATTTCACATGTTATGATTCAAATGGAAGTATGTTTAGTTATACATTGCCACAAAGCTACACGGTAATTTGCATCGTTCACCAGCCCACCTATGTGTTTGTAAAGCAGAGATAAGTCTACCGGGAATAAAGGGCACCAATCAGGCCTGATTAATTCGTACAGCATCTGTCCTTCCAATGTGGTCTAGTGGTTAGGATTCCTGGCTTTCACCCAGGCGGCCCGGGTTCGATTCCCGGCATTGGAACATACTTTTTGCAAATGTCTGACACACGGGCGACGGCCATTTGACCTCCCGACTGCCAGTTGACAATTAATGTCTATGACTGTACTCTTTCCATCAGCAAGGTCTCTGTGGCGCAATTGGTTAGCGCGTTCGGCTGTTAACCGAAAGGTTGGTGGTTCGAGCCCACCCAGGGACGTATGCAATTCTTTTTTTGGAAGCAAAATGTTCATTTATTACATGCAAATGAGTCTGAATATTTCACATGTTATGATTCAAATGGAAGTATGTTTAGTTATACATTGCCACAAAGCTACACGGTAATTTGCATCGTTCACCAGCCCACCTATGTGTTTGTAAAGCAGAGATAAGTCTACCGGGAATAAAGGGCACCAATCAGGCCTGATTAATTCGTACAGCATCTGTCCTTCCAATGTGGTCTAGTGGTTAGGATTCCTGGCTTTCACCCAGGCGGCCCGGGTTCGATTCCCGGCATTGGAACATACTTTTTGCAAATGTCTGACACACGGGCGACGGCCATTTGACCTCCCGACTGCCAGTTGACAATTAATGTCTATGACTGTACTCTTTCCATCAGCAAGGTCTCTGTGGCGCAATTGGTTAGCGCGTTCGGCTGTTAACCGAAAGGTTGGTGGTTCGAGCCCACCCAGGGACGTATGCAATTCTTTTTTTGGAAGCAAAATGTTCATTTATTACATGCAAATGAGTCTGAATATTTCACATGTTATGATTCAAATGGAAGTATGTTTAGTTATACATTGCCACAAAGCTACACGGTAATTTGCATCGTTCACCAGCCCACCTATGTGTTTGTAAAGCAGAGATAAGTCTACCGGGAATAAAGGGCACCAATCAGGCCTGATTAATTCGTACAGCATCTGTCCTTCCAATGTGGTCTAGTGGTTAGGATTCCTGGCTTTCACCCAGGCGGCCCGGGTTCGATTCCCGGCATTGGAACATACTTTTTGCAAATGTCTGACACACGGGCGACGGCCATTTGACCTCCCGACTGCCAGTTGACAATTAATGTCTATGACTGTACTCTTTCCATCAGCAAGGTCTCTGTGGCGCAATTGGTTAGCGCGTTCGGCTGTTAACCGAAAGGTTGGTGGTTCGAGCCCACCCAGGGACGTATGCAATTCTTTTTTTGGAAGCAAAATGTTCATTTATTACATGCAAATGAGTCTGAATATTTCACATGTTATGATTCAAATGGAAGTATGTTTAGTTATACATTGCCACAAAGCTACACGGTAATTTGCATCGTTCACCAGCCCACCTATGTGTTTGTAAAGCAGAGATAAGTCTACCGGGAATAAAGGGCACCAATCAGGCCTGATTAATTCGTACAGCATCTGTCCTTCCAATGTGGTCTAGTGGTTAGGATTCCTGGCTTTCACCCAGGCGGCCCGGGTTCGATTCCCGGCATTGGAACATACTTTTTGCAAATGTCTGACACACGGGCGACGGCCATTTGACCTCCCGACTGCCAGTTGACAATTAATGTCTATGACTGTACTCTTTCCATCAGCAAGGTCTCTGTGGCGCAATTGGTTAGCGCGTTCGGCTGTTAACCGAAAGGTTGGTGGTTCGAGCCCACCCAGGGACGTATGCAATTCTTTTTTTGGAAGCAAAATGTTCATTTATTACATGCAAATGAGTCTGAATATTTCACATGTTATGATTCAAATGGAAGTATGTTTAGTTATACATTGCCACAAAGCTACACGGTAATTTGCATCGTTCACCAGCCCACCTATGTGTTTGTAAAGCAGAGATAAGTCTACCGGGAATAAAGGGCACCAATCAGGCCTGATTAATTCGTACAGCATCTGTCCTTCCAATGTGGTCTAGTGGTTAGGATTCCTGGCTTTCACCCAGGCGGCCCGGGTTCGATTCCCGGCATTGGAACATACTTTTTGCAAATGTCTGACACACGGGCGACGGCCATTTGACCTCCCGACTGCCAGTTGACAATTAATGTCTATGACTGTACTCTTTCCATCAGCAAGGTCTCTGTGGCGCAATTGGTTAGCGCGTTCGGCTGTTAACCGAAAGGTTGGTGGTTCGAGCCCACCCAGGGACGTATGCAATTCTTTTTTTGGAAGCAAAATGTTCATTTATTACATGCAAATGAGTCTGAATATTTCACATGTTATGATTCAAATGGAAGTATGTTTAGTTATACATTGCCACAAAGCTACACGGTAATTTGCATCGTTCACCAGCCCACCTATGTGTTTGTAAAGCAGAGATAAGTCTACCGGGAATAAAGGGCACCAATCAGGCCTGATTAATTCGTACAGCATCTGTCCTTCCAATGTGGTCTAGTGGTTAGGATTCCTGGCTTTCACCCAGGCGGCCCGGGTTCGATTCCCGGCATTGGAACATACTTTTTGCAAATGTCTGACACACGGGCGACGGCCATTTGACCTCCCGACTGCCAGTTGACAATTAATGTCTATGACTGTACTCTTTCCATCAGCAAGGTCTCTGTGGCGCAATTGGTTAGCGCGTTCGGCTGTTAACCGAAAGGTTGGTGGTTCGAGCCCACCCAGGGACGTATGCAATTCTTTTTTTGGAAGCAAAATGTTCATTTATTACATGCAAATGAGTCTGAATATTTCACATGTTATGATTCAAATGGAAGTATGTTTAGTTATACATTGCCACAAAGCTACACGGTAATTTGCATCGTTCACCAGCCCACCTATGTGTTTGTAAAGCAGAGATAAGTCTACCGGGAATAAAGGGCACCAATCAGGCCTGATTAATTCGTACAGCATCTGTCCTTCCAATGTGGTCTAGTGGTTCGGATTCCTGGCTTTCACCCAGGCGGCCCGGGTTCGATTCCCGGCATTGGAACATACTTTTTGCAAATGTCTGACACACGGGCGACGGCCATTTGACCTCCCGACTGCCAGTTGACAATTAATGTCTATGACTGTACTCTTTCCATCAGCAAGGTCTCTGTGGCGCAATTGGTTAGCGCGTTCGGCTGTTAACCGAAAGGTTGGTGGTTCGAGCCCACCCAGGGACGTATGCAATTCTTTTTTTGGAAGCAAAATGTTCATTTATTACATGCAAATGAGTCTGAATATTTCACATGTTATGATTCAAATGGAAGTATGTTTAGTTATACATTGCCACAAAGCTACACGGTAATTTGCATCGTTCACCAGCCCACCTATGTGTTTGTAAAGCAGAGATAAGTCTACCGGGAATAAAGGGCACCAATCAGGCCTGATTAATTCGTACAGCATCTGTCCTTCCAATGTGGTCTAGTGGTTAGGATTCCTGGCTTTCACCCAGGCGGCCCGGGTTCGATTCCCGGCATTGGAACATACTTTTTGCAAATGTCTGACACACGGGCGACGGCCATTTGACCTCCCGACTGCCAGTTGACAATTAATGTCTATGACTGTACTCTTTCCATCAGCAAGGTCTCTGTGGCGCAATTGGTTAGCGCGTTCGGCTGTTAACCGAAAGGTTGGTGGTTCGAGCCCACCCAGGGACGTATGCAATTCTTTTTTTGGAAGCAAAATGTTCATTTATTACATGCAAATGAGTCTGAATATTTCACATGTTATGATTCAAATGGAAGTATGTTTAGTTATACATTGCCACAAAGCTACACGGTAATTTGCATCGTTCACCAGCCCACCTATGTGTTTGTAAAGCAGAGATAAGTCTACCGGGAATAAAGGGCACCAATCAGGCCTGATTAATTCGTACAGCATCTGTCCTTCCAATGTGGTCTAGTGGTTAGGATTCCTGGCTTTCACCCAGGCGGCCCGGGTTCGATTCCCGGCATTGGAACATACTTTTTGCAAATGTCTGACACACGGGCGACGGCCATTTGACCTCCCGACTGCCAGTTGACAATTAATGTCTATGACTGTACTCTTTCCATCAGCAAGGTCTCTGTGGCGCAATTGGTTAGCGCGTTCGGCTGTTAACCGAAAGGTTGGTGGTTCGAGCCCACCCAGGGACGTATGCAATTCTTTTTTTGGAAGCAAAATGTTCATTTATTACATGCAAATGAGTCTGAATATTTCACATGTTATGATTCAAATGGAAGTATGTTTAGTTATACATTGCCACAAAGCTACACGGTAATTTGCATCGTTCACCAGCCCACCTATGTGTTTGTAAAGCAGAGATAAGTCTACCGGGAATAAAGGGCACCAATCAGGCCTGATTAATTCGTACAGCATCTGTCCTTCCAATGTGGTCTAGTGGTTAGGATTCCTGGCTTTCACCCAGGCGGCCCGGGTTCGATTCCCGGCATTGGAACATACTTTTTGCAAATGTCTGACACACGGGCGACGGCCATTTGACCTCCCGACTGCCAGTTGACAATTAATGTCTATGACTGTACTCTTTCCATCAGCAAGGTCTCTGTGGCGCAATTGGTTAGCGCGTTCGGCTGTTAACCGAAAGGTTGGTGGTTCGAGCCCACCCAGGGACGTATGCAATTCTTTTTTTGGAAGCAAAATGTTCATTTATTACATGCAAATGAGTCTGAATATTTCACATGTTATGATTCAAATGGAAGTATGTTTAGTTATACATTGCCACAAAGCTACACGGTAATTTGCATCGTTCACCAGCCCACCTATGTGTTTGTAAAGCAGAGATAAGTCTACCGGGAATAAAGGGCACCAATCAGGCCTGATTAATTCGTACAGCATCTGTCCTTCCAATGTGGTCTAGTGGTTCGGATTCCTGGCTTTCACCCAGGCGGCCCGGGTTCGATTCCCGGCATTGGAACATACTTTTTGCAAATGTCTGACACACGGGCGACGGCCATTTGACCTCCCGACTGCCAGTTGACAATTAATGTCTATGACTGTACTCTTTCCATCAGCAAGGTCTCTGTGGCGCAATTGGTTAGCGCGTTCGGCTGTTAACCGAAAGGTTGGTGGTTCGAGCCCACCCAGGGACGTATGCAATTCTTTTTTTGGAAGCAAAATGTTCATTTATTACATGCAAATGAGTCTGAATATTTCACATGTTATGATTCAAATGGAAGTATGTTTAGTTATACATTGCCACAAAGCTACACGGTAATTTGCATCGTTCACCAGCCCACCTATGTGTTTGTAAAGCAGAGATAAGTCTACCGGGAATAAAGGGCACCAATCAGGCCTGATTAATTCGTACAGCATCTGTCCTTCCAATGTGGTCTAGTGGTTAGGATTCCTGGCTTTCACCCAGGCGGCCCGGGTTCGATTCCCGGCATTGGAACATACTTTTTGCAAATGTCTGACACACGGGCGACGGCCATTTGACCTCCCGACTGCCAGTTGACAATTAATGTCTATGACTGTACTCTTTCCATCAGCAAGGTCTCTGTGGCGCAATTGGTTAGCGCGTTCGGCTGTTAACCGAAAGGTTGGTGGTTCGAGCCCACCCAGGGACGTATGCAATTCTTTTTTTGGAAGCAAAATGTTCATTTATTACATGCAAATGAGTCTGAATATTTCACATGTTATGATTCAAATGGAAGTATGTTTAGTTATACATTGCCACAAAGCTACACGGTAATTTGCATCGTTCACCAGCCCACCTATGTGTTTGTAAAGCAGAGATAAGTCTACCGGGAATAAAGGGCACCAATCAGGCCTGATTAATTCGTACAGCATCTGTCCTTCCAATGTGGTCTAGTGGTTAGGATTCCTGGCTTTCACCCAGGCGGCCCGGGTTCGATTCCCGGCATTGGAACATACTTTTTGCAAATGTCTGACACACGGGCGACGGCCATTTGACCTCCCGACTGCCAGTTGACAATTAATGTCTATGACTGTACTCTTTCCATCAGCAAGGTCTCTGTGGCGCAATTGGTTAGCGCGTTCGGCTGTTAACCGAAAGGTTGGTGGTTCGAGCCCACCCAGGGACGTATGCAATTCTTTTTTTGGAAGCAAAATGTTCATTTATTACATGCAAATGAGTCTGAATATTTCACATGTTATGATTCAAATGGAAGTATGTTTAGTTATACATTGCCACAAAGCTACACGGTAATTTGCATCGTTCACCAGCCCACCTATGTGTTTGTAAAGCAGAGATAAGTCTACCGGGAATAAAGGGCACCAATCAGGCCTGATTAATTCGTACAGCATCTGTCCTTCCAATGTGGTCTAGTGGTTAGGATTCCTGGCTTTCACCCAGGCGGCCCGGGTTCGATTCCCGGCATTGGAACATACTTTTTGCAAATGTCTGACACACGGGCGACGGCCATTTGACCTCCCGACTGCCAGTTGACAATTAATGTCTATGACTGTACTCTTTCCATCAGCAAGGTCTCTGTGGCGCAATTGGTTAGCGCGTTCGGCTGTTAACCGAAAGGTTGGTGGTTCGAGCCCACCCAGGGACGTATGCAATTCTTTTTTTGGAAGCAAAATGTTCATTTATTACATGCAAATGAGTCTGAATATTTCACATGTTATGATTCAAATGGAAGTATGTTTAGTTGTACATTGCCACAAAGCTACACGGTAATTTGCATCGTTCACCAGCCCACCTATGTGTTTGTAAAGCAGAGATAAGTCTACCGGGAATAAAGGGCACCAATCAGGCCTGATTAATTCGTACAGCATCTGTCCTTCCAATGTGGTCTAGTGGTTAGGATTCCTGGCTTTCACCCAGGCGGCCCGGGTTCGATTCCCGGCATTGGAACATACTTTTTGCAAATGTCTGACACACGGGCGACGGCCATTTGACCTCCCGACTGCCAGTTGACAATTAATGTCTATGACTGTACTCTTTCCATCAGCAAGGTCTCTGTGGCGCAATTGGTTAGCGCGTTCGGCTGTTAACCGAAAGGTTGGTGGTTCGAGCCCACCCAGGGACGTATGCAATTCTTTTTTTGGAAGCAAAATGTTCATTTATTACATGCAAATGAGTCTGAATATTTCACATGTTATGATTCAAATGGAAGTATGTTTAGTTATACATTGCCACAAAGCTACACGGTAATTTGCATCGTTCACCAGCCCACCTATGTGTTTGTAAAGCAGAGATAAGTCTACCGGGAATAAAGGGCACCAATCAGGCCTGATTAATTCGTACAGCATCTGTCCTTCCAATGTGGTCTAGTGGTTAGGATTCCTGGCTTTCACCCAGGCGGCCCGGGTTCGATTCCCGGCATTGGAACATACTTTTTGCAAATGTCTGACACACGGGCGACGGCCATTTGACCTCCCGACTGCCAGTTGACAATTAATGTCTATGACTGTACTCTTTCCATCAGCAAGGTCTCTGTGGCGCAATTGGTTAGCGCGTTCGGCTGTTAACCGAAAGGTTGGTGGTTCGAGCCCACCCAGGGACGTATGCAATTCTTTTTTTGGAAGCAAAATGTTCATTTATTACATGCAAATGAGTCTGAATATTTCACATGTTATGATTCAAATGGAAGTATGTTTAGTTATACATTGCCACAAAGCTACACGGTAATTTGCATCGTTCACCAGCCCACCTATGTGTTTGTAAAGCAGAGATAAGTCTACCGGGAATAAAGGGCACCAATCAGGCCTGATTAATTCGTACAGCATCTGTCCTTCCAATGTGGTCTAGTGGTTAGGATTCCTGGCTTTCACCCAGGCGGCCCGGGTTCGATTCCCGGCATTGGAACATACTTTTTGCAAATGTCTGACACACGGGCGACGGCCATTTGACCTCCCGACTGCCAGTTGACAATTAATGTCTATGACTGTACTCTTTCCATCAGCAAGGTCTCTGTGGCGCAATTGGTTAGCGCGTTCGGCTGTTAACCGAAAGGTTGGTGGTTCGAGCCCACCCAGGGACGTATGCAATTCTTTTTTTGGAAGCAAAATGTTCATTTATTACATGCAAATGAGTCTGAATATTTCACATGTTATGATTCAAATGGAAGTATGTTTAGTTATACATTGCCACAAAGCTACACGGTAATTTGCATCGTTCACCAGCCCACCTATGTGTTTGTAAAGCAGAGATAAGTCTACCGGGAATAAAGGGCACCAATCAGGCCTGATTAATTCGTACAGCATCTGTCCTTCCAATGTGGTCTAGTGGTTAGGATTCCTGGCTTTCACCCAGGCGGCCCGGGTTCGATTCCCGGCATTGGAACATACTTTTTGCAAATGTCTGACACACGGGCGACGGCCATTTGACCTCCCGACTGCCAGTTGACAATTAATGTCTATGACTGTACTCTTTCCATCAGCAAGGTCTCTGTGGCGCAATTGGTTAGCGCGTTCGGCTGTTAACCGAAAGGTTGGTGGTTCGAGCCCACCCAGGGACGTATGCAATTCTTTTTTTGGAAGCAAAATGTTCATTTATTACATGCAAATGAGTCTGAATATTTCACATGTTATGATTCAAATGGAAGTATGTTTAGTTATACATTGCCACAAAGCTACACGGTAATTTGCATCGTTCACCAGCCCACCTATGTGTTTGTAAAGCAGAGATAAGTCTACCGGGAATAAAGGGCACCAATCAGGCCTGATTAATTCGTACAGCATCTGTCCTTCCAATGTGGTCTAGTGGTTAGGATTCCTGGCTTTCACCCAGGCGGCCCGGGTTCGATTCCCGGCATTGGAACATACTTTTTGCAAATGTCTGACACACGGGCGACGGCCATTTGACCTCCCGACTGCCAGTTGACAATTAATGTCTATGACTGTACTCTTTCCATCAGCAAGGTCTCTGTGGCGCAATTGGTTAGCGCGTTCGGCTGTTAACCGAAAGGTTGGTGGTTCGAGCCCACCCAGGGACGTATGCAATTCTTTTTTTGGAAGCAAAATGTTCATTTATTACATGCAAATGAGTCTGAATATTTCACATGTTATGATTCAAATGGAAGTATGTTTAGTTATACATTGCCACAAAGCTACACGGTAATTTGCATCGTTCACCAGCCCACCTATGTGTTTGTAAAGCAGAGATAAGTCTACCGGGAATAAAGGGCACCAATCAGGCCTGATTAATTCGTACAGCATCTGTCCTTCCAATGTTGTCTAGTGGTTAGGATTCCTGGCTTTCACCCAGGCGGCCCGGGTTCGATTCCCGGCATTGGAACATACTTTTTGCAAATGTCTGACACACGGGCGACGGCCATTTGACCTCCCGACTGCCAGTTGACAATTAATGTCTATGACTGTACTCTTTCCATCAGCAAGGTCTCTGTGGCGCAATTGGTTAGCGCGTTCGGCTGTTAACCGAAAGGTTGGTGGTTCGAGCCCACCCAGGGACGTATGCAATTCTTTTTTTGGAAGCAAAATGTTCATTTATTACATGCAAATGAGTCTGAATATTTCACATGTTATGATTCAAATGGAAGTATGTTTAGTTATACATTGCCACAAAGCTACACGGTAATTTGCATCGTTCACCAGCCCACCTATGTGTTTGTAAAGCAGAGATAAGTCTACCGGGAATAAAGGGCACCAATCAGGCCTGATTAATTCGTACAGCATCTGTCCTTCCAATGTGGTCTAGTGGTTAGGATTCCTGGCTTTCACCCAGGCGGCCCGGGTTCGATTCCCGGCATTGGAACATACTTTTTGCAAATGTCTGACACACGGGCGACGGCCATTTGACCTCCCGACTGCCAGTTGACAATTAATGTCTATGACTGTACTCTTTCCATCAGCAAGGTCTCTGTGGCGCAATTGGTTAGCGCGTTCGGCTGTTAACCGAAAGGTTGGTGGTTCGAGCCCACCCAGGGACGTATGCAATTCTTTTTTTGGAAGCAAAATGTTCATTTATTACATGCAAATGAGTCTGAATATTTCACATGTTATGATTCAAATGGAAGTATGTTTAGTTATACATTGCCACAAAGCTACACGGTAATTTGCATCGTTCACCAGCCCACCTATGTGTTTGTAAAGCAGAGATAAGTCTACCGGGAATAAAGGGCACCAATCAGGCCTGATTAATTCGTACAGCATCTGTCCTTCCAATGTGGTCTAGTGGTTAGGATTCCTGGCTTTCACCCAGGCGGCCCGGGTTCGATTCCCGGCATTGGAACATACTTTTTGCAAATGTCTGACACACGGGCGACGGCCATTTGACCTCCCGACTGCCAGTTGACAATTAATGTCTATGACTGTACTCTTTCCATCAGCAAGGTCTCTGTGGCGCAATTGGTTAGCGCGTTCGGCTGTTAACCGAAAGGTTGGTGGTTCGAGCCCACCCAGGGACGTATGCAATTCTTTTTTTGGAAGCAAAATGTTCATTTATTACATGCAAATGAGTCTGAATATTTCACATGTTATGATTCAAATGGAAGTATGTTTAGTTATACATTGCCACAAAGCTACACGGTAATTTGCATCGTTCACCAGCCCACCTATGTGTTTGTAAAGCAGAGATAAGTCTACCGGGAATAAAGGGCACCAATCAGGCCTGATTAATTCGTACAGCATCTGTCCTTCCAATGTGGTCTAGTGGTTAGGATTCCTGGCTTTCACCCAGGCGGCCCGGGTTCGATTCCCGGCATTGGAACATACTTTTTGCAAATGTCTGACACACGGGCGACGGCCATTTGACCTCCCGACTGCCAGTTGACAATTAATGTCTATGACTGTACTCTTTCCATCAGCAAGGTCTCTGTGGCGCAATTGGTTAGCGCGTTCGGCTGTTAACCGAAAGGTTGGTGGTTCGAGCCCACCCAGGGACGTATGCAATTCTTTTTTTGGAAGCAAAATGTTCATTTATTACATGCAAATGAGTCTGAATATTTCACATGTTATGATTCAAATGGAAGTATGTTTAGTTATACATTGCCACAAAGCTACACGGTAATTTGCATCGTTCACCAGCCCACCTATGTGTTTGTAAAGCAGAGATAAGTCTACCGGGAATAAAGGGCACCAATCAGGCCTGATTAATTCGTACAGCATCTGTCCTTCCAATGTGGTCTAGTGGTTAGGATTCCTGGCTTTCACCCAGGCGGCCCGGGTTCGATTCCCGGCATTGGAACATACTTTTTGCAAATGTCTGACACACGGGCGACGGCCATTTGACCTCCCGACTGCCAGTTGACAATTAATGTCTATGACTGTACTCTTTCCATCAGTGGCGCAATTGGTTAGCGCGTTCGGCTGTTAACCGAAAGGTTGGTGGTTCGAGCCCACCCAGGGACGTATGCAATTCTTTTTTTGGAAGCAAAATGTTCATTTATTACATGCAAATGAGTCTGAATATTTCACATGTTATGATTCAAATGGAAGTATGTTTAGTTATACATTGCCACAAAGCTACACGGTAATTTGCATCGTTCACCAGCCCACCTATGTGTTTGTAAAGCAGAGATAAGTCTACCGGGAATAAAGGGCACCAATCAGGCCTGATTAATTCGTACAGCATCTGTCCTTCCAATGTGGTCTAGTGGTTAGGATTCCTGGCTTTCACCCAGGCGGCCCGGGTTCGATTCCCGGCATTGGAACATACTTTTTGCAAATGTCTGACACACGGGCGACGGCCATTTGACCTCCCGACTGCCAGTTGACAATTAATGTCTATGACTGTACTCTTTCCATCAGCAAGGTCTCTGTGGCGCAATTGGTTAGCGCGTTCGGCTGTTAACCGAAAGGTTGGTGGTTCGAGCCCACCCAGGGACGTATGCAATTCTTTTTTTGGAAGCAAAATGTTCATTTATTACATGCAAATGAGTCTGAATATTTCACATGTTATGATTCAAATGGAAGTATGTTTAGTTATACATTGCAACAAAGCTACACGGTAATTTGCATCGTTCACCAGCCCACCTATGTGTTTGTAAAGCAGAGATAAGTCTACCGGGAATAAAGGGCACCAATCAGGCCTGATTAATTCGTACAGCATCTGTCCTTCCAATGTGGTCTAGTGGTTAGGATTCCTGGCTTTCACCCAGGCGGCCCGGGTTCGATTCCCGGCATTGGAACATACTTTTTGCAAATGTCTGACACACGGGCGACGGCCATTTGACCTCCCGACTGCCAGTTGACAATTAATGTCTATGACTGTACTCTTTCCATCAGCAAGGTCTCTGTGGCGCAATTGGTTAGCGCGTTCGGCTGTTAACCGAAAGGTTGGTGGTTCGAGCCCACCCAGGGACGTATGCAATTCTTTTTTTGGAAGCAAAATGTTCATTTATTACATGCAAATGAGTCTGAATATTTCACATGTTATGATTCAAATGGAAGTATGTTTAGTTATACATTGCCACAAAGCTACACGGTAATTTGCATCGTTCACCAGCCCACCTATGTGTTTGTAAAGCAGAGATAAGTCTACCGGGAATAAAGGGCACCAATCAGGCCTGATTAATTCGTACAGCATCTGTCCTTCCAATGTGGTCTAGTGGTTAGGATTCCTGGCTTTCACCCAGGCGGCCCGGGTTCGATTCCCGGCATTGGAACATACTTTTTGCAAATGTCTGACACACGGGCGACGGCCATTTGACCTCCCGACTGCCAGTTGACAATTAATGTCTATGACTGTACTCTTTCCATCAGCAAGGTCTCTGTGGCGCAATTGGTTAGCGCGTTCGGCTGTTAACCGAAAGGTTGGTGGTTCGAGCCCACCCAGGGACGTATGCAATTCTTTTTTTGGAAGCAAAATGTTCATTTATTACATGCAAATGAGTCTGAATATTTCACATGTTATGATTCAAATGGAAGTATGTTTAGTTATACATTGCCACAAAGCTACACGGTAATTTGCATCGTTCACCAGCCCACCTATGTGTTTGTAAAGCAGAGATAAGTCTACCGGGAATAAAGGGCACCAATCAGGCCTGATTAATTCGTACAGCATCTGTCCTTCCAATGTGGTCTAGTGGTTAGGATTCCTGGCTTTCACCCAGGCGGCCCGGGTTCGATTCCCGGCATTGGAACATACTTTTTGCAAATGTCTGACACACGGGCGACGGCCATTTGACCTCCCGACTGCCAGTTGACAATTAATGTCTATGACTGTACTCTTTCCATCAGCAAGGTCTCTGTGGCGCAATTGGTTAGCGCGTTCGGCTGTTAACCGAAAGGTTGGTGGTTCGAGCCCACCCAGGGACGTATGCAATTCTTTTTTTGGAAGCAAAATGTTCATTTATTACATGCAAATGAGTCTGAATATTTCACATGTTATGATTCAAATGGAAGTATGTTTAGTTATACATTGCCACAAAGCTACACGGTAATTTGCATCGTTCACCAGCCCACCTATGTGTTTGTAAAGCAGAGATAAGTCTACCGGGAATAAAGGGCACCAATCAGGCCTGATTAATTCGTACAGCATCTGTCCTTCCAATGTGGTCTAGTGGTTAGGATTCCTGGCTTTCACCCAGGCGGCCCGGGTTCGATTCCCGGCATTGGAACATACTTTTTGCAAATGTCTGACACACGGGCGACGGCCATTTGACCTCCCGACTGCCAGTTGACAATTAATGTCTATGACTGTACTCTTTCCATCAGCAAGGTCTCTGTGGCGCAATTGGTTAGCGCGTTCGGCTGTTAACCGAAAGGTTGGTGGTTCGAGCCCACCCAGGGACGTATGCAATTCTTTTTTTGGAAGCAAAATGTTCATTTATTACATGCAAATGAGTCTGAATATTTCACATGTTATGATTCAAATGGAAGTATGTTTAGTTATACATTGCCACAAAGCTACACGGTAATTTGCATCGTTCACCAGCCCACCTATGTGTTTGTAAAGCAGAGATAAGTCTACCGGGAATAAAGGGCACCAATCAGGCCTGATTAATTCGTACAGCATCTGTCCTTCCAATGTGGTCTAGTGGTTAGGATTCCTGGCTTTCACCCAGGCGGCCCGGGTTCGATTCCCGGCATTGGAACATACTTTTTGCAAATGTCTGACACACGGGCGACGGCCATTTGACCTCCCGACTGCCAGTTGACAATTAATGTCTATGACTGTACTCTTTCCATCAGCAAGGTCTCTGTGGCGCAATTGGTTAGCGCGTTCGGCTGTTAACCGAAAGGTTGGTGGTTCGAGCCCACCCAGGGACGTATGCAATTCTTTTTTTGGAAGCAAAATGTTCATTTATTACATGCAAATGAGTCTGAATATTTCACATGTTATGATTCAAATGGAAGTATGTTTAGTTATACATTGCCACAAAGCTACACGGTAATTTGCATCGTTCACCAGCCCACCTATGTGTTTGTAAAGCAGAGATAAGTCTACCGGGAATAAAGGGCACCAATCAGGCCTGATTAATTCGTACAGCATCTGTCCTTCCAATGTGGTCTAGTGGTTAGGATTCCTGGCTTTCACCCAGGCGGCCCGGGTTCGATTCCCGGCATTGGAACATACTTTTTGCAAATGTCTGACACACGGGCGACGGCCATTTGACCTCCCGACTGCCAGTTGACAATTAATGTCTATGACTGTACTCTTTCCATCAGCAAGGTCTCTGTGGCGCAATTGGTTAGCGCGTTCGGCTGTTAACCGAAAGGTTGGTGGTTCGAGCCCACCCAGGGACGTATGCAATTCTTTTTTTGGAAGCAAAATGTTCATTTATTACATGCAAATGAGTCTGAATATTTCACATGTTATGATTCAAATGGAAGTATGTTTAGTTATACATTGCCACAAAGCTACACGGTAATTTGCATCGTTCACCAGCCCACCTATGTGTTTGTAAAGCAGAGATAAGTCTACCGGGAATAAAGGGCACCAATCAGGCCTGATTAATTCGTACAGCATCTGTCCTTCCAATGTGGTCTAGTGGTTCGGATTCCTGGCTTTCACCCAGGCGGCCCGGGTTCGATTCCCGGCATTGGAACATACTTTTTGCAAATGTCTGACACACGGGCGACGGCCATTTGACCTCCCGACTGCCAGTTGACAATTAATGTCTATGACTGTACTCTTTCCATCAGCAAGGTCTCTGTGGCGCAATTGGTTAGCGCGTTCGGCTGTTAACCGAAAGGTTGGTGGTTCGAGCCCACCCAGGGACGTATGCAATTCTTTTTTTGGAAGCAAAATGTTCATTTATTACATGCAAATGAGTCTGAATATTTCACATGTTATGATTCAAATGGAAGTATGTTTAGTTATACATTGCCACAAAGCTACACGGTAATTTGCATCGTTCACCAGCCCACCTATGTGTTTGTAAAGCAGAGATAAGTCTACCGGGAATAAAGGGCACCAATCAGGCCTGATTAATTCGTACAGCATCTGTCCTTCCAATGTGGTCTAGTGGTTAGGATTCCTGGCTTTCACCCAGGCGGCCCGGGTTCGATTCCCGGCATTGGAACATACTTTTTGCAAATGTCTGACACACGGGCGACGGCCATTTGACCTCCCGACTGCCAGTTGACAATTAATGTCTATGACTGTACTCTTTCCATCAGCAAGGTCTCTGTGGCGCAATTGGTTAGCGCGTTCGGCTGTTAACCGAAAGGTTGGTGGTTCGAGCCCACCCAGGGACGTATGCAATTCTTTTTTTGGAAGCAAAATGTTCATTTATTACATGCAAATGAGTCTGAATATTTCACATGTTATGATTCAAATGGAAGTATGTTTAGTTATACATTGCCACAAAGCTACACGGTAATTTGCATCGTTCACCAGCCCACCTATGTGTTTGTAAAGCAGAGATAAGTCTACCGGGAATAAAGGGCACCAATCAGGCCTGATTAATTCGTACAGCATCTGTCCTTCCAATGTGGTCTAGTGGTTAGGATTCCTGGCTTTCACCCAGGCGGCCCGGGTTCGATTCCCGGCATTGGAACATACTTTTTGCAAATGTCTGACACACGGGCGACGGCCATTTGACCTCCCGACTGCCAGTTGACAATTAATGTCTATGACTGTACTCTTTCCATCAGCAAGGTCTCTGTGGCGCAATTGGTTAGCGCGTTCGGCTGTTAACCGAAAGGTTGGTGGTTCGAGCCCACCCAGGGACGTATGCAATTCTTTTTTTGGAAGCAAAATGTTCATTTATTACATGCAAATGAGTCTGAATATTTCACATGTTATGATTCAAATGGAAGTATGTTTAGTTATACATTGCCACAAAGCTACACGGTAATTTGCATCGTTCACCAGCCCACCTATGTGTTTGTAAAGCAGAGATAAGTCTACCGGGAATAAAGGGCACCAATCAGGCCTGATTAATTCGTACAGCATCTGTCCTTCCAATGTGGTCTAGTGGTTAGGATTCCTGGCTTTCACCCAGGCGGCCCGGGTTCGATTCCCGGCATTGGAACATACTTTTTGCAAATGTCTGACACACGGGCGACGGCCATTTGACCTCCCGACTGCCAGTTGACAATTAATGTCTATGACTGTACTCTTTCCATCAGCAAGGTCTCTGTGGCGCAATTGGTTAGCGCGTTCGGCTGTTAACCGAAAGGTTGGTGGTTCGAGCCCACCCAGGGACGTATGCAATTCTTTTTTTGGAAGCAAAATGTTCATTTATTACATGCAAATGAGTCTGAATATTTCACATGTTATGATTCAAATGGAAGTATGTTTAGTTATACATTGCCACAAAGCTACACGGTAATTTGCATCGTTCACCAGCCCACCTATGTGTTTGTAAAGCAGAGATAAGTCTACCGGGAATAAAGGGCACCAATCAGGCCTGATTAATTCGTACAGCATCTGTCCTTCCAATGTGGTCTAGTGGTTCGGATTCCTGGCTTTCACCCAGGCGGCCCGGGTTCGATTCCCGGCATTGGAACATACTTTTTGCAAATGTCTGACACACGGGCGACGGCCATTTGACCTCCCGACTGCCAGTTGACAATTAATGTCTATGACTGTACTCTTTCCATCAGCAAGGTCTCTGTGGCGCAATTGGTTAGCGCGTTCGGCTGTTAACCGAAAGGTTGGTGGTTCGAGCCCACCCAGGGACGTATGCAATTCTTTTTTTGGAAGCAAAATGTTCATTTATTACATGCAAATGAGTCTGAATATTTCACATGTTATGATTCAAATGGAAGTATGTTTAGTTATACATTGCCACAAAGCTACACGGTAATTTGCATCGTTCACCAGCCCACCTATGTGTTTGTAAAGCAGAGATAAGTCTACCGGGAATAAAGGGCACCAATCAGGCCTGATTAATTCGTACAGCATCTGTCCTTCCAATGTGGTCTAGTGGTTAGGATTCCTGGCTTTCACCCAGGCGGCCCGGGTTCGATTCCCGGCATTGGAACATACTTTTTGCAAATGTCTGACACACGGGCGACGGCCATTTGACCTCCCGACTGCCAGTTGACAATTAATGTCTATGACTGTACTCTTTCCATCAGCAAGGTCTCTGTGGCGCAATTGGTTAGCGCGTTCGGCTGTTAACCGAAAGGTTGGTGGTTCGAGCCCACCCAGGGACGTATGCAATTCTTTTTTTGGAAGCAAAATGTTCATTTATTACATGCAAATGAGTCTGAATATTTCACATGTTATGATTCAAATGGAAGTATGTTTAGTTATACATTGCCACAAAGCTACACGGTAATTTGCATCGTTCACCAGCCCACCTATGTGTTTGTAAAGCAGAGATAAGTCTACCGGGAATAAAGGGCACCAATCAGGCCTGATTAATTCGTACAGCATCTGTCCTTCCAATGTGGTCTAGTGGTTAGGATTCCTGGCTTTCACCCAGGCGGCCCGGGTTCGATTCCCGGCATTGGAACATACTTTTTGCAAATGTCTGACACACGGGCGACGGCCATTTGACCTCCCGACTGCCAGTTGACAATTAATGTCTATGACTGTACTCTTTCCATCAGCAAGGTCTCTGTGGCGCAATTGGTTAGCGCGTTCGGCTGTTAACCGAAAGGTTGGTGGTTCGAGCCCACCCAGGGACGTATGCAATTCTTTTTTTGGAAGCAAAATGTTCATTTATTACATGCAAATGAGTCTGAATATTTCACATGTTATGATTCAAATGGAAGTATGTTTAGTTATACATTGCCACAAAGCTACACGGTAATTTGCATCGTTCACCAGCCCACCTATGTGTTTGTAAAGCAGAGATAAGTCTACCGGGAATAAAGGGCACCAATCAGGCCTGATTAATTCGTACAGCATCTGTCCTTCCAATGTGGTCTAGTGGTTAGGATTCCTGGCTTTCACCCAGGCGGCCCGGGTTCGATTCCCGGCATTGGAACATACTTTTTGCAAATGTCTGACACACGGGCGACGGCCATTTGACCTCCCGACTGCCAGTTGACAATTAATGTCTATGACTGTACTCTTTCCATCAGCAAGGTCTCTGTGGCGCAATTGGTTAGCGCGTTCGGCTGTTAACCGAAAGGTTGGTGGTTCGAGCCCACCCAGGGACGTATGCAATTCTTTTTTTGGAAGCAAAATGTTCATTTATTACATGCAAATGAGTCTGAATATTTCACATGTTATGATTCAAATGGAAGTATGTTTAGTTATACATTGCCACAAAGCTACACGGTAATTTGCATCGTTCACCAGCCCACCTATGTGTTTGTAAAGCAGAGATAAGTCTACCGGGAATAAAGGGCACCAATCAGGCCTGATTAATTCGTACAGCATCTGTCCTTCCAATGTGGTCTAGTGGTTAGGATTCCTGGCTTTCACCCAGGCGGCCCGGGTTCGATTCCCGGCATTGGAACATACTTTTTGCAAATGTCTGACACACGGGCGACGGCCATTTGACCTCCCGACTGCATGTTGACAATTAATGTCTATGACTGTACTCTTTCCATCAGCAAGGTCTCTGTGGCGCAATTGGTTAGCGCGTTCGGCTGTTAACCGAAAGGTTGGTGGTTCGAGCCCACCCAGGGACGTATGCAATTCTTTTTTTGGAAGCAAAATGTTCATTTATTACATGCAAATGAGTCTGAATATTTCACATGTTATGATTCAAATGGAAGTATGTTTAGTTATACATTGCCACAAAGCTACACGGTAATTTGCATCGTTCACCAGCCCACCTATGTGTTTGTAAAGCAGAGATAAGTCTACCGGGAATAAAGGGCACCAATCAGGCCTGATTAATTCGTACAGCATCTGTCCTTCCAATGTGGTCTAGTGGTTAGGATTCCTGGCTTTCACCCAGGCGGCCCGGGTTCGATTCCCGGCATTGGAACATACTTTTTGCAAATGTCTGACACACGGGCGACGGCCATTTGACCTCCCGACTGCCAGTTGACAATTAATGTCTATGACTGTACTCTTTCCATCAGCAAGGTCTCTGTGGCGCAATTGGTTAGCGCGTTCGGCTGTTAACCGAAAGGTTGGTGGTTCGAGCCCACCCAGGGACGTATGCAATTCTTTTTTTGGAAGCAAAATGTTCATTTATTACATGCAAATGAGTCTGAATATTTCACATGTTATGATTCAAATGGAAGTATGTTTAGTTATACATTGCCACAAAGCTACACGGTAATTTGCATCGTTCACCAGCCCACCTATGTGTTTGTAAAGCAGAGATAAGTCTACCGGGAATAAAGGGCACCAATCAGGCCTGATTAATTCGTACAGCATCTGTCCTTCCAATGTGGTCTAGTGGTTAGGATTCCTGGCTTTCACCCAGGCGGCCCGGGTTCGATTCCCGGCATTGGAACATACTTTTTGCAAATGTCTGACACACGGGCGACGGCCATTTGACCTCCCGACTGCCAGTTGACAATTAATGTCTATGACTGTACTCTTTCCATCAGCAAGGTCTCTGTGGCGCAATTGGTTAGCGCGTTCGGCTGTTAACCGAAAGGTTGGTGGTTCGAGCCCACCCAGGGACGTATGCAATTCTTTTTTTGGAAGCAAAATGTTCATTTATTACATGCAAATGAGTCTGAATATTTCACATGTTATGATTCAAATGGAAGTATGTTTAGTTATACATTGCCACAAAGCTACACGGTAATTTGCATCGTTCACCAGCCCACCTATGTGTTTGTAAAGCAGAGATAAGTCTACCGGGAATAAAGGGCACCAATCAGGCCTGATTAATTCGTACAGCATCTGTCCTTCCAATGTGGTCTAGTGGTTAGGATTCCTGGCTTTCACCCAGGCGGCCCGGGTTCGATTCCCGGCATTGGAACATACTTTTTGCAAATGTCTGACACACGGGCGACGGCCATTTGACCTCCCGACTGCCAGTTGACAATTAATGTCTATGACTGTACTCTTTCCATCAGCAAGGTCTCTGTGGCGCAATTGGTTAGCGCGTTCGGCTGTTAACCGAAAGGTTGGTGGTTCGAGCCCACCCAGGGACGTATGCAATTCTTTTTTTGGAAGCAAAATGTTCATTTATTACATGCAAATGAGTCTGAATATTTCACATGTTATGATTCAAATGGAAGTATGTTTAGTTATACATTGCCACAAAGCTACACGGTAATTTGCATCGTTCACCAGCCCACCTATGTGTTTGTAAAGCAGAGATAAGTCTACCGGGAATAAAGGGCACCAATCAGGCCTGATTAATTCGTACAGCATCTGTCCTTCCAATGTGGTCTAGTGGTTAGGATTCCTGGCTTTCACCCAGGCGGCCCGGGTTCGATTCCCGGCATTGGAACATACTTTTTGCAAATGTCTGACACACGGGCGACGGCCATTTGACCTCCCGACTGCCAGTTGACAATTAATGTCTATGACTGTACTCTTTCCATCAGCAAGGTCTCTGTGGCGCAATTGGTTAGCGCGTTCGGCTGTTAACCGAAAGGTTGGTGGTTCGAGCCCACCCAGGGACGTATGCAATTCTTTTTTTGGAAGCAAAATGTTCATTTATTACATGCAAATGAGTCTGAATATTTCACATGTTATGATTCAAATGGAAGTATGTTTAGTTATACATTGCCACAAAGCTACACGGTAATTTGCATCGTTCACCAGCCCACCTATGTGTTTGTAAAGCAGAGATAAGTCTACCGGGAATAAAGGGCACCAATCAGGCCTGATTAATTCGTACAGCATCTGTCCTTCCAATGTGGTCTAGTGGTTAGGATTCCTGGCTTTCACCCAGGCGGCCCGGGTTCGATTCCCGGCATTGGAACATACTTTTTGCAAATGTCTGACACACGGGCGACGGCCATTTGACCTCCCGACTGCCAGTTGACAATTAATGTCTATGACTGTACTCTTTCCATCAGCAAGGTCTCTGTGGCGCAATTGGTTAGCGCGTTCGGCTGTTAACCGAAAGGTTGGTGGTTCGAGCCCACCCAGGGACGTATGCAATTCTTTTTTTGGAAGCAAAATGTTCATTTATTACATGCAAATGAGTCTGAATATTTCACATGTTATGATTCAAATGGAAGTATGTTTAGTTATACATTGCCACAAAGCTACACGGTAATTTGCATCGTTCACCAGCCCACCTATGTGTTTGTAAAGCAGAGATAAGTCTACCGGGAATAAAGGGCACCAATCAGGCCTGATTAATTCGTACAGCATCTGTCCTTCCAATGTGGTCTAGTGGTTAGGATTCCTGGCTTTCACCCAGGCGGCCCGGGTTCGATTCCCGGCATTGGAACATACTTTTTGCAAATGTCTGACACACGGGCGACGGCCATTTGACCTCCCGACTGCCAGTTGACAATTAATGTCTATGACTGTACTCTTTCCATCAGCAAGGTCTCTGTGGCGCAATTGGTTAGCGCGTTCGGCTGTTAACCGAAAGGTTGGTGGTTCGAGCCCACCCAGGGACGTATGCAATTCTTTTTTTGGAAGCAAAATGTTCATTTATTACATGCAAATGAGTCTGAATATTTCACATGTTATGATTCAAATGGAAGTATGTTTAGTTATACATTGCCACAAAGCTACACGGTAATTTGCATCGTTCACCAGCCCACCTATGTGTTTGTAAAGCAGAGATAAGTCTACCGGGAATAAAGGGCACCAATCAGGCCTGATTAATTCGTACAGCATCTGTCCTTCCAATGTGGTCTAGTGGTTAGGATTCCTGGCTTTCACCCAGGCGGCCCGGGTTCGATTCCCGGCATTGGAACATACTTTTTGCAAATGTCTGACACACGGGCGACGGCCATTTGACCTCCCGACTGCCAGTTGACAATTAATGTCTATGACTGTACTCTTTCCATCAGCAAGGTCTCTGTGGCACAATTGGTTAGCGCGTTCGGCTGTTAACCGAAAGGTTGGTGGTTCGAGCCCACCCAGGGACGTATGCAATTCTTTTTTTGGAAGCAAAATGTTCATTTATTACATGCAAATGAGTCTGAATATTTCACATGTTATGATTCAAATGGAAGTATGTTTAGTTATACATTGCCACAAAGCTACACGGTAATTTGCATCGTTCACCAGCCCACCTATGTGTTTGTAAAGCAGAGATAAGTCTACCGGGAATAAAGGGCACCAATCAGGCCTGATTAATTCGTACAGCATCTGTCCTTCCAATGTGGTCTAGTGGTTAGGATTCCTGGCTTTCACCCAGGCGGCCCGGGTTCGATTCCCGGCATTGGAACATACTTTTTGCAAATGTCTGACACACGGGCGACGGCCATTTGACCTCCCGACTGCCAGTTGACAATTAATGTCTATGACTGTACTCTTTCCATCAGCAAGGTCTCTGTGGCGCAATTGGTTAGCGCGTTCGGCTGTTAACCGAAAGGTTGGTGGTTCGAGCCCACCCAGGGACGTATGCAATTCTTTTTTTGGAAGCAAAATGTTCATTTATTACATGCAAATGAGTCTGAATATTTCACATGTTATGATTCAAATGGAAGTATGTTTAGTTATACATTGCCACAAAGCTACACGGTAATTTGCATCGTTCACCAGCCCACCTATGTGTTTGTAAAGCAGAGATAAGTCTACCGGGAATAAAGGGCACCAATCAGGCCTGATTAATTCGTACAGCATCTGTCCTTCCAATGTGGTCTAGTGGTTAGGATTCCTGGCTTTCACCCAGGCGGCCCGGGTTCGATTCCCGGCATTGGAACATACTTTTTGCAAATGTCTGACACACGGGCGACGGCCATTTGACCTCCCGACTGCCAGTTGACAATTAATGTCTATGACTGTACTCTTTCCATCAGCAAGGTCTCTGTGGCGCAATTGGTTAGCGCGTTCGGCTGTTAACCGAAAGGTTGGTGGTTCGAGCCCACCCAGGGACGTATGCAATTCTTTTTTTGGAAGCAAAATGTTCATTTATTACATGCAAATGAGTCTGAATATTTCACATGTTATGATTCAAATGGAAGTATGTTTAGTTATACATTGCCACAAAGCTACACGGTAATTTGCATCGTTCACCAGCCCACCTATGTGTTTGTAAAGCAGAGATAAGTCTACCGGGAATAAAGGGCACCAATCAGGCCTGATTAATTCGTACAGCATCTGTCCTTCCAATGTGGTCTAGTGGTTAGGATTCCTGGCTTTCACCCAGGCGGCCCGGGTTCGATTCCCGGCATTGGAACATACTTTTTGCAAATGTCTGACACACGGGCGACGGCCATTTGACCTCCCGACTGCCAGTTGACAATTAATGTCTATGACTGTACTCTTTCCATCAGCAAGGTCTCTGTGGCGCAATTGGTTAGCGCGTTCGGCTGTTAACCGAAAGGTTGGTGGTTCGAGCCCACCCAGGGACGTATGCAATTCTTTTTTTGGAAGCAAAATGTTCATTTATTACATGCAAATGAGTCTGAATATTTCACATGTTATGATTCAAATGGAAGTATGTTTAGTTATACATTGCCACAAAGCTACACGGTAATTTGCATCGTTCACCAGCCCACCTATGTGTTTGTAAAGCAGAGATAAGTCTACCGGGAATAAAGGGCACCAATCAGGCCTGATTAATTCGTACAGCATCTGTCCTTCCAATGTGGTCTAGTGGTTAGGATTCCTGGCTTTCACCCAGGCGGCCCGGGTTCGATTCCCGGCATTGGAACATACTTTTTGCAAATGTCTGACACACGGGCGACGGCCATTTGACCTCCCGACTGCCAGTTGACAATTAATGTCTATGACTGTACTCTTTCCATCAGCAAGGTCTCTGTGGCGCAATTGGTTAGCGCGTTCGGCTGTTAACCGAAAGGTTGGTGGTTCGAGCCCACCCAGGGACGTATGCAATTCTTTTTTTGGAAGCAAAATGTTCATTTATTACATGCAAATGAGTCTGAATATTTCACATGTTATGATTCAAATGGAAGTATGTTTAGTTATACATTGCCACAAAGCTACACGGTAATTTGCATCGTTCACCAGCCCACCTATGTGTTTGTAAAGCAGAGATAAGTCTACCGGGAATAAAGGGCACCAATCAGGCCTGATTAATTCGTACAGCATCTGTCCTTCCAATGTGGTCTAGTGGTTAGGATTCCTGGCTTTCACCCAGGCGGCCCGGGTTCGATTCCCGGCATTGGAACATACTTTTTGCAAATGTCTGACACACGGGCGACGGCCATTTGACCTCCCGACTGCCAGTTGACAATTAATGTCTATGACTGTACTCTTTCCATCAGCAAGGTCTCTGTGGCGCAATTGGTTAGCGCGTTCGGCTGTTAACCGAAAGGTTGGTGGTTCGAGCCCACCCAGGGACGTATGCAATTCTTTTTTTGGAAGCAAAATGTTCATTTATTACATGCAAATGAGTCTGAATATTTCACATGTTATGATTCAAATGGAAGTATGTTTAGTTATACATTGCCACAAAGCTACACGGTAATTTGCATCGTTCACCAGCCCACCTATGTGTTTGTAAAGCAGAGATAAGTCTACCGGGAATAAAGGGCACCAATCAGGCCTGATTAATTCGTACAGCATCTGTCCTTCCAATGTGGTCTAGTGGTTAGGATTCCTGGCTTTCACCCAGGCGGCCCGGGTTCGATTCCCGGCATTGGAACATACTTTTTGCAAATGTCTGACACACGGGCGACGGCCATTTGACCTCCCGACTGCCAGTTGACAATTAATGTCTATGACTGTACTCTTTCCATCAGCAAGGTCTCTGTGGCGCAATTGGTTAGCGCGTTCGGCTGTTAACCGAAAGGTTGGTGGTTCGAGCCCACCCAGGGACGTATGCAATTCTTTTTTTGGAAGCAAAATGTTCATTTATTACATGCAAATGAGTCTGAATATTTCACATGTTATGATTCAAATGGAAGTATGTTTAGTTATACATTGCCACAAAGCTACACGGTAATTTGCATCGTTCACCAGCCCACCTATGTGTTTGTAAAGCAGAGATAAGTCTACCGGGAATAAAGGGCACCAATCAGGCCTGATTAATTCGTACAGCATCTGTCCTTCCAATGTGGTCTAGTGGTTAGGATTCCTGGCTTTCACCCAGGCGGCCCGGGTTCGATTCCCGGCATTGGAACATACTTTTTGCAAATGTCTGACACACGGGCGACGGCCATTTGACCTCCCGACTGCCAGTTGACAATTAATGTCTATGACTGTACTCTTTCCATCAGCAAGGTCTCTGTGGCGCAATTGGTTAGCGCGTTCGGCTGTTAACCGAAAGGTTGGTGGTTCGAGCCCACCCAGGGACGTATGCAATTCTTTTTTTGGAAGCAAAATGTTCATTTATTACATGCAAATGAGTCTGAATATTTCACATGTTATGATTCAAATGGAAGTATGTTTAGTTATACATTGCCACAAAGCTACACGGTAATTTGCATCGTTCACCAGCCCACCTATGTGTTTGTAAAGCAGAGATAAGTCTACCGGGAATAAAGGGCACCAATCAGGCCTGATTAATTCGTACAGCATCTGTCCTTCCAATGTGGTCTAGTGGTTAGGATTCCTGGCTTTCACCCAGGCGGCCCGGGTTCGATTCCCGGCATTGGAACATACTTTTTGCAAATGTCTGACACACGGGCGACGGCCATTTGACCTCCCGACTGCCAGTTGACAATTAATGTCTATGACTGTACTCTTTCCATCAGCAAGGTCTCTGTGGCGCAATTGGTTAGCGCGTTCGGCTGTTAACCGAAAGGTTGGTGGTTCGAGCCCACCCAGGGACGTATGCAATTCTTTTTTTGGAAGCAAAATGTTCATTTATTACATGCAAATGAGTCTGAATATTTCACATGTTATGATTCAAATGGAAGTATGTTTAGTTATACATTGCCACAAAGCTACACGGTAATTTGCATCGTTCACCAGCCCACCTATGTGTTTGTAAAGCAGAGATAAGTCTACCGGGAATAAAGGGCACCAATCAGGCCTGATTAATTCGTACAGCATCTGTCCTTCCAATGTGGTCTAGTGGTTAGGATTCCTGGCTTTCACCCAGGCGGCCCGGGTTCGATTCCCGGCATTGGAACATACTTTTTGCAAATGTCTGACACACGGGCGACGGCCATTTGACCTCCCGACTGCCAGTTGACAATTAATGTCTATGACTGTACTCTTTCCATCAGCAAGGTCTCTGTGGCGCAATTGGTTAGCGCGTTCGGCTGTTAACCGAAAGGTTGGTGGTTCGAGCCCACCCAGGGACGTATGCAATTCTTTTTTTGGAAGCAAAATGTTCATTTATTACATGCAAATGAGTCTGAATATTTCACATGTTATGATTCAAATGGAAGTATGTTTAGTTATACATTGCCACAAAGCTACACGGTAATTTGCATCGTTCACCAGCCCACCTATGTGTTTGTAAAGCAGAGATAAGTCTACCGGGAATAAAGGGCACCAATCAGGCCTGATTAATTCGTACAGCATCTGTCCTTCCAATGTGGTCTAGTGGTTAGGATTCCTGGCTTTCACCCAGGCGGCCCGGGTTCGATTCCCGGCATTGGAACATACTTTTTGCAAATGTCTGACACACGGGCGACGGCCATTTGACCTCCCGACTGCCAGTTGACAATTAATGTCTATGACTGTACTCTTTCCATCAGCAAGGTCTCTGTGGCGCAATTGGTTAGCGCGTTCGGCTGTTAACCGAAAGGTTGGTGGTTCGAGCCCACCCAGGGACGTATGCAATTCTTTTTTTGGAAGCAAAATGTTCATTTATTACATGCAAATGAGTCTGAATATTTCACATGTTATGATTCAAATGGAAGTATGTTTAGTTATACATTGCCACAAAGCTACACGGTAATTTGCATCGTTCACCAGCCCACCTATGTGTTTGTAAAGCAGAGATAAGTCTACCGGGAATAAAGGGCACCAATCAGGCCTGATTAATTCGTACAGCATCTGTCCTTCCAATGTGGTCTAGTGGTTAGGATTCCTGGCTTTCACCCAGGCGGCCCGGGTTCGATTCCCGGCATTGGAACATACTTTTTGCAAATGTCTGACACACGGGCGACGGCCATTTGACCTCCCGACTGCCAGTTGACAATTAATGTCTATGACTGTACTCTTTCCATCAGCAAGGTCTCTGTGGCGCAATTGGTTAGCGCGTTCGGCTGTTAACCGAAAGGTTGGTGGTTCGAGCCCACCCAGGGACGTATGCAATTCTTTTTTTGGAAGCAAAATGTTCATTTATTACATGCAAATGAGTCTGAATATTTCACATGTTATGATTCAAATGGAAGTATGTTTAGTTATACATTGCCACAAAGCTACACGGTAATTTGCATCGTTCACCAGCCCACCTATGTGTTTGTAAAGCAGAGATAAGTCTACCGGGAATAAAGGGCACCAATCAGGCCTGATTAATTCGTACAGCATCTGTCCTTCCAATGTGGTCTAGTGGTTAGGATTCCTGGCTTTCACCCAGGCGGCCCGGGTTCGATTCCCGGCATTGGAACATACTTTTTGCAAATGTCTGACACACGGGCGACGGCCATTTGACCTCCCGACTGCCAGTTGACAATTAATGTCTATGACTGTACTCTTTCCATCAGCAAGGTCTCTGTGGCGCAATTGGTTAGCGCGTTCGGCTGTTAACCGAAAGGTTGGTGGTTCGAGCCCACCCAGGGACGTATGCAATTCTTTTTTTGGAAGCAAAATGTTCATTTATTACATGCAAATGAGTCTGAATATTTCACATGTTATGATTCAAATGGAAGTATGTTTAGTTATACATTGCCACAAAGCTACACGGTAATTTGCATCGTTCACCAGCCCACCTATGTGTTTGTAAAGCAGAGATAAGTCTACCGGGAATAAAGGTCACCAATCAGGCCTGATTAATTCGTACAGCATCTGTTCTTCCAATGTGGTCTAGTGGTTAGGATTCCTGGCTTTCACCCAGGCGGCCCGGGTTCGATTCCCGGCATTGGAACATACTTTTTGCAAATGTCTGACACACGGGCGACGGCCATTTGACCTCCCGACTGCCAGTTGACAATTAATGTCTATGACTGTACTCTTTCCATCAGCAAGGTCTCTGTGGCGCAATTGGTTAGCGCGTTCGGCTGTTAACCGAAAGGTTGGTGGTTCGAGCCCACCCAGGGACGTATGCAATTCTTTTTTTGGAAGCAAAATGTTCATTTATTACATGCAAATGAGTCTGAATATTTCACATGTTATGATTCAAATGGAAGTATGTTTAGTTATACATTGCCACAAAGCTACACGGTAATTTGCATCGTTCACCAGCCCACCTATGTGTTTGTAAAGCAGAGATAAGTCTACCGGGAATAAAGGGCACCAATCAGGCCTGATTAATTCGTACAGCATCTGTCCTTCCAATGTGGTCTAGTGGTTTGGATTCCTGGCTTTCACCCAGGCGGCCCGGGTTCGATTCCCGGCATTGGAACATACTTTTTGCAAATGTCTGACACACGGGCGACGGCCATTTGACCTCCCGACTGCCAGTTGACAATTAATGTCTATGACTGTACTCTTTCCATCAGCAAGGTCTCTGTGGCGCAATTGGTTAGCGCGTTCGGCTGTTAACCGAAAGGTTGGTGGTTCGAGCCCACCCAGGGACGTATGCAATTCTTTTTTTGGAAGCAAAATGTTCATTTATTACATGCAAATGAGTCTGAATATTTCACATGTTATGATTCAAATGGAAGTATGTTTAGTTATACATTGCCACAAAGCTACACGGTAATTTGCATCGTTCACCAGCCCACCTATGTGTTTGTAAAGCAGAGATAAGTCTACCGGGAATAAAGGGCACCAATCAGGCCTGATTAATTCGTACAGCATCTGTCCTTCCAATGTGGTCTAGTGGTTAGGATTCCTGGCTTTCACCCAGGCGGCCCGGGTTCGATTCCCGGCATTGGAACATACTTTTTGCAAATGTCTGACACACGGGCGACGGCCATTTGACCTCCCGACTGCCAGTTGACAATTAATGTCTATGACTGTACTCTTTCCATCAGCAAGGTCTCTGTGGCGCAATTGGTTAGCGCGTTCGGCTGTTAACCGAAAGGTTGGTGGTTCGAGCCCACCCAGGGACGTATGCAATTCTTTTTTTGGAAGCAAAATGTTCATTTATTACATGCAAATGAGTCTGAATATTTCACATGTTATGATTCAAATGGAAGTATGTTTAGTTATACATTGCCACAAAGCTACACGGTAATTTGCATCGTTCACCAGCCCACCTATGTGTTTGTAAAGCAGAGATAAGTCTACCGGGAATAAAGGGCACCAATCAGGCCTGATTAATTCGTACAGCATCTGTCCTTCCAATGTGGTCTAGTGGTTTGGATTCCTGGCTTTCACCCAGGCGGCCCGGGTTCGATTCCCGGCATTGGAACATACTTTTTGCAAATGTCTGACACACGGGCGACGGCCATTTGACCTCCCGACTGCCAGTTGACAATTAATGTCTATGACTGTACTCTTTCCATCAGCAAGGTCTCTGTGGCGCAATTGGTTAGCGCGTTCGGCTGTTAACCGAAAGGTTGGTGGTTCGAGCCCACCCAGGGACGTATGCAATTCTTTTTTTGGAAGCAAAATGTTCATTTATTACATGCAAATGAGTCTGAATATTTCACATGTTATGATTCAAATGGAAGTATGTTTAGTTATACATTGCCACAAAGCTACACGGTAATTTGCATCGTTCACCAGCCCACCTATGTGTTTGTAAAGCAGAGATAAGTCTACCGGGAATAAAGGGCACCAATCAGGCCTGATTAATTCGTACAGCATCTGTCCTTCCAATGTGGTCTAGTGGTTAGGATTCCTGGCTTTCACCCAGGCGGCCCGGGTTCGATTCCCGGCATTGGAACATACTTTTTGCAAATGTCTGACACACGGGCGACGGCCATTTGACCTCCCGACTGCCAGTTGACAATTAATGTCTATGACTGTACTCTTTCCATCAGCAAGGTCTCTGTGGCGCAATTGGTTAGCGCGTTCGGCTGTTAACCGAAAGGTTGGTGGTTCGAGCCCACCCAGGGACGTATGCAATTCTTTTTTTGGAAGCAAAATGTTCATTTATTACATGCAAATGAGTCTGAATATTTCACATGTTATGATTCAAATGGAAGTATGTTTAGTTATACATTGCCACAAAGCTACACGGTAATTTGCATCGTTCACCAGCCCACCTATGTGTTTGTAAAGCAGAGATAAGTCTACCGGGAATAAAGGGCACCAATCAGGCCTGATTAATTCGTACAGCATCTGTCCTTCCAATGTGGTCTAGTGGTTAGGATTCCTGGCTTTCACCCAGGCGGCCCGGGTTCGATTCCCGGAATTGGAACATACTTTTTGCAAATGTCTGACACACGGGCGACGGCCATTTGACCTCCCGACTGCCAGTTGACAATTAATGTCTATGACTGTACTCTTTCCATCAGCAAGGTCTCTGTGGCGCAATTGGTTAGCGCGTTCGGCTGTTAACCGAAAGGTTGGTGGTTCGAGCCCACCCAGGGACGTATGCAATTCTTTTTTTGGAAGCAAAATGTTCATTTATTACATGCAAATGAGTCTGAATATTTCACATGTTATGATTCAAATGGAAGTATGTTTAGTTATACATTGCCACAAAGCTACACGGTAATTTGCATCGTTCACCAGCCCACCTATGTGTTTGTAAAGCAGAGATAAGTCTACCGGGAATAAAGGGCACCAATCAGGCCTGATTAATTCGTACAGCATCTGTCCTTCCAATGTGGTCTAGTGGTTAGGATTCCTGGCTTTCACCCAGGCGGCCCGGGTTCGATTCCCGGCATTGGAACATACTTTTTGCAAATGTCTGACACACGGGCGACGGCCATTTGACCTCCCGACTGCCAGTTGACAATTAATGTCTATGACTGTACTCTTTCCATCAGCAAGGTCTCTGTGGCGCAATTGGTTAGCGCGTTCGGCTGTTAACCGAAAGGTTGGTGGTTCGAGCCCACCCAGGGACGTATGCAATTCTTTTTTTGGAAGCAAAATGTTCATTTATTACATGCAAATGAGTCTGAATATTTCACATGTTATGATTCAAATGGAAGTATGTTTAGTTATACATTGCCACAAAGCTACACGGTAATTTGCATCGTTCACCAGCCCACCTATGTGTTTGTAAAGCAGAGATAAGTCTACCGGGAATAAAGGGCACCAATCAGGCCTGATTAATTCGTACAGCATCTGTCCTTCCAATGTGGTCTAGTGGTTAGGATTCCTGGCTTTCACCCAGGCGGCCCGGGTTCGATTCCCGGCATTGGAACATACTTTTTGCAAATGTCTGACACACGGGCGACGGCCATTTGACCTCCCGACTGCCAGTTGACAATTAATGTCTATGACTGTACTCTTTCCATCAGCAAGGTCTCTGTGGCGCAATTGGTTAGCGCGTTCGGCTGTTAACCGAAAGGTTGGTGGTTCGAGCCCACCCAGGGACGTATGCAATTCTTTTTTTGGAAGCAAAATGTTCATTTATTACATGCAAATGAGTCTGAATATTTCACATGTTATGATTCAAATGGAAGTATGTTTAGTTATACATTGCCACAAAGCTACACGGTAATTTGCATCGTTCACCAGCCCACCTATGTGTTTGTAAAGCAGAGATAAGTCTACCGGGAATAAAGGGCACCAATCAGGCCTGATTAATTCGTACAGCATCTGTCCTTCCAATGTGGTCTAGTGGTTAGGATTCCTGGCTTTCACCCAGGCGGCCCGGGTTCGATTCCCGGCATTGGAACATACTTTTTGCAAATGTCTGACACACGGGCGACGGCCATTTGACCTCCCGACTGCCAGTTGACAATTAATGTCTATGACTGTACTCTTTCCATCAGCAAGGTCTCTGTGGCGCAATTGGTTAGCGCGTTCGGCTGTTAACCGAAAGGTTGGTGGTTCGAGCCCACCCAGGGACGTATGCAATTCTTTTTTTGGAAGCAAAATGTTCATTTATTACATGCAAATGAGTCTGAATATTTCACATGTTATGATTCAAATGGAAGTATGTTTAGTTATACATTGCCACAAAGCTACACGGTAATTTGCATCGTTCACCAGCCCACCTATGTGTTTGTAAAGCAGAGATAAGTCTACCGGGAATAAAGGGCACCAATCAGGCCTGATTAATTCGTACAGCATCTGTCCTTCCAATGTGGTCTAGTGGTTAGGATTCCTGGCTTTCACCCAGGCGGCCCGGGTTCGATTCCCGGCATTGGAACATACTTTTTGCAAATGTCTGACACACTGGCGACGGCCATTTGACCTCCCGACTGCCAGTTGACAATTAATGTCTATGACTGTACTCTTTCCATCAGCAAGGTCTCTGTGGCGCAATTGGTTAGCGCGTTCGGCTGTTAACCGAAAGGTTGGTGGTTCGAGCCCACCCAGGGACGTATGCAATTCTTTTTTTGGAAGCAAAATGTTCATTTATTACATGCAAATGAGTCTGAATATTTCACATGTTATGATTCAAATGGAAGTATGTTTAGTTATACATTGCCACAAAGCTACACGGTAATTTGCATCGTTCACCAGCCCACCTATGTGTTTGTAAAGCAGAGATAAGTCTACCGGGAATAAAGGGCACCAATCAGGCCTGATTAATTCGTACAGCATCTGTCCTTCCAATGTGGTCTAGTGGTTAGGATTCCTGGCTTTCACCCAGGCGGCCCGGGTTCGATTCCCGGCATTGGAACATACTTTTTGCAAATGTCTGACACACGGGCGACGGCCATTTGACCTCCCGACTGCCAGTTGACAATTAATGTCTATGACTGTACTCTTTCCATCAGCAAGGTCTCTGTGGCGCAATTGGTTAGCGCGTTCGGCTGTTAACCGAAAGGTTGGTGGTTCGAGCCCACCCAGGGACGTATGCAATTCTTTTTTTGGAAGCAAAATGTTCATTTATTACATGCAAATGAGTCTGAATATTTCACATGTTATGATTCAAATGGAAGTATGTTTAGTTATACATTGCCACAAAGCTACACGGTAATTTGCATCGTTCACCAGCCCACCTATGTGTTTGTAAAGCAGAGATAAGTCTACCGGGAATAAAGGGCACCAATCAGGCCTGATTAATTCGTACAGCATCTGTCCTTCCAATGTGGTCTAGTGGTTAGGATTCCTGGCTTTCATCCAGGCGGCCCGGGTTCGATTCCCGGCATTGGAACATACTTTTTGCAAATGTCTGACACACGGGCGACGGCCATTTGACCTCCCGACTGCCAGTTGACAATTAATGTCTATGACTGTACTCTTTCCATCAGCAAGGTCTCTGTGGCGCAATTGGTTAGCGCGTTCGGCTGTTAACCGAAAGGTTGGTGGTTCGAGCCCACCCAGGGACGTATGCAATTCTTTTTTTGGAAGCAAAATGTTCATTTATTACATGCAAATGAGTCTGAATATTTCACATGTTATGATTCAAATGGAAGTATGTTTAGTTATACATTGCCACAAAGCTACACGGTAATTTGCATCGTTCACCAGCCCACCTATGTGTTTGTAAAGCAGAGATAAGTCTACCGGGAATAAAGGGCACCAATCAGGCCTGATTAATTCGTACAGCATCTGTCCTTCCAATGTGGTCTAGTGGTTAGGATTCCTGGCTTTCACCCAGGCGGCCCGGGTTCGATTCCCGGCATTGGAACATACTTTTTGCAAATGTCTGACACACGGGCGACGGCCATTTGACCTCCCGACTGCCAGTTGACAATTAATGTCTATGACTGTACTCTTTCCATCAGCAAGGTCTCTGTGGCGCAATTGGTTAGCGCGTTCGGCTGTTAACCGAAAGGTTGGTGGTTCGAGCCCACCCAGGGACGTATGCAATTCTTTTTTTGGAAGCAAAATGTTCATTTATTACATGCAAATGAGTCTGAATATTTCACATGTTATGATTCAAATGGAAGTATGTTTAGTTATACATTGCCACAAAGCTACACGGTAATTTGCATCGTTCACCAGCCCACCTATGTGTTTGTAAAGCAGAGATAAGTCTACCGGGAATAAAGGGCACCAATCAGGCCTGATTAATTCGTACAGCATCTGTCCTTCCAATGTGGTCTAGTGGTTAGGATTCCTGGCTTTCACCCAGGCGGCCCGGGTTCGATTCCCGGCATTGGAACATACTTTTTGCAAATGTCTGACACACGGGCGACGGCCATTTGACCTCCCGACTGCCAGTTGACAATTAATGTCTATGACTGTACTCTTTCCATCAGCAAGGTCTCTGTGGCGCAATTGGTTAGCGCGTTCGGCTGTTAACCGAAAGGTTGGTGGTTCGAGCCCACCCAGGGACGTATGCAATTCTTTTTTTGGAAGCAAAATGTTCATTTATTACATGCAAATGAGTCTGAATATTTCACATGTTATGATTCAAATGGAAGTATGTTTAGTTATACATTGCCACAAAGCTACACGGTAATTTGCATCGTTCACCAGCCCACCTATGTGTTTGTAAAGCAGAGATAAGTCTACCGGGAATAAAGGGCACCAATCAGGCCTGATTAATTCGTACAGCATCTGTCCTTCCAATGTGGTCTAGTGGTTAGGATTCCTGGCTTTCACCCAGGCGGCCCGGGTTCGATTCCCGGCATTGGAACATACTTTTTGCAAATGTCTGACACACGGGCGACGGCCATTTGACCTCCCGACTGCCAGTTGACAATTAATGTCTATGACTGTACTCTTTCCATCAGCAAGGTCTCTGTGGCGCAATTGGTTAGCGCGTTCGGCTGTTAACCGAAAGGTTGGTGGTTCGAGCCCACCCAGGGACGTATGCAATTCTTTTTTTGGAAGCAAAATGTTCATTTATTACATGCAAATGAGTCTGAATATTTCACATGTTATGATTCAAATGGAAGTATGTTTAGTTATACATTGCCACAAAGCTACACGGTAATTTGCATCGTTCACCAGCCCACCTATGTGTTTGTAAAGCAGAGATAAGTCTACCGGGAATAAAGGGCACCAATCAGGCCTGATTAATTCGTACAGCATCTGTCCTTCCAATGTGGTCTAGTGGTTAGGATTCCTGGCTTTCACCCAGGCGGCCCGGGTTCGATTCCCGGCATTGGAACATACTTTTTGCAAATGTCTGACACACGGGCGACGGCCATTTGACCTCCCGACTGCCAGTTGACAATTAATGTCTATGACTGTACTCTTTCCATCAGCAAGGTCTCTGTGGCGCAATTGGTTAGCGCGTTCGGCTGTTAACCGAAAGGTTGGTGGTTCGAGCCCACCCAGGGACGTATGCAATTCTTTTTTTGGAAGCAAAATGTTCATTTATTACATGCAAATGAGTCTGAATATTTCACATGTTATGATTCAAATGGAAGTATGTTTAGTTATACATTGCCACAAAGCTACACGGTAATTTGCATCGTTCACCAGCCCACCTATGTGTTTGTAAAGCAGAGATAAGTCTACCGGGAATAAAGGGCACCAATCAGGCCTGATTAATTCGTACAGCATCTGTCCTTCCAATGTGGTCTAGTGGTTAGGATTCCTGGCTTTCACCCAGGCGGCCCGGGTTCGATTCCCGGCATTGGAACATACTTTTTGCAAATGTCTGACACACGGGCGACGGCCATTTGACCTCCCGACTGCCAGTTGACAATTAATGTCTATGACTGTACTCTTTCCATCAGCAAGGTCTCTGTGGCGCAATTGGTTAGCGCGTTCGGCTGTTAACCGAAAGGTTGGTGGTTCGAGCCCACCCAGGGACGTATGCAATTCTTTTTTTGGAAGCAAAATGTTCATTTATTACATGCAAATGAGTCTGAATATTTCACATGTTATGATTCAAATGGAAGTATGTTTAGTTATACATTGCCACAAAGCTACACGGTAATTTGCATCGTTCACCAGCCCACCTATGTGTTTGTAAAGCAGAGATAAGTCTACCGGGAATAAAGGGCACCAATCAGGCCTGATTAATTCGTACAGCATCTGTCCTTCCAATGTGGTCTAGTGGTTAGGATTCCTGGCTTTCACCCAGGCGGCCCGGGTTCGATTCCCGGCATTGGAACATACTTTTTGCAAATGTCTGACACACGGGCGACGGCCATTTGACCTCCCGACTGCCAGTTGACAATTAATGTCTATGACTGTACTCTTTCCATCAGCAAGGTCTCTGTGGCGCAATTGGTTAGCGCGTTCGGCTGTTAACCGAAAGGTTGGTGGTTCGAGCCCACCCAGGGACGTATGCAATTCTTTTTTTGGAAGCAAAATGTTCATTTATTACATGCAAATGAGTCTGAATATTTCACATGTTATGATTCAAATGGAAGTATGTTTAGTTATACATTGCCACAAAGCTACACGGTAATTTGCATCGTTCACCAGCCCACCTATGTGTTTGTAAAGCAGAGATAAGTCTACCGGGAATAAAGGGCACCAATCAGGCCTGATTAATTCGTACAGCATCTGTCCTTCCAATGTGGTCTAGTGGTTAGGATTCCTGGTTTTGGGAGCGCCACCTAGTGGATTGCCGAGAGAAGTCGTGTTTTTCTGCTCTCTCTTGTTGTTTGATTATTATCGGATTTTTCACTGAATTTACCTTTCATGGACGTGTGTTTTCATTTGTGAAAGATGTGACACTATTTGGAGACAAAGTGTTTCGGAAATCTACTTACTGAAGTAGATTTCGTGTGACTGTGTGTTTGTGTTATGTTGAATCCCGAATCCAAGATGGCGGACAAGAGGTCTTACAAGAAGGAATGTACTGTCGAAGTTAACGTTGGAGACAGGAAAGTGGTAACTGGTACGTTGCTTATCAATGCCTTACTCCGTGTTGTGTCTGACATTTATGCTGTTGTTCCTAAGGGCCCCGATTCGTATGATGTGACTTTACCAAATGTTGACGACGCGAGGCTACTTGTAGAACAAGAACACATTGAAATTCTCAATCACAAAGTGAAGGGTAGACTGCTTGTCTCCGAGACTGTTGTAGTGTCATTTATGCACTTACCACCGTACATTGAGGACAGTGCTATTGAGAAGTTTTTAACTTCTAAGGGAGTCACCCTACAGAGTGATATCAAACACAAATTGATTAAAGGGACAGATATATCAGACGGAACAAGATTTGTGAGAGTGAAGTTTCCAGACACCTTGAAGTCCCTACCCTATTCTGTGGGTTTTCAAACATGTGAAGGATTCAAATACTACCGTATTATCCATAATAATCAGGTGAAAGTTTGTTTCAAGTGCAACGACACGGACCATGAAATGCGACAGTGCCCCCGTACTAAGTGTTTTAACTGTCAGGAATTCGGCCATATGGCTAAAGATTGTGAGAACACGGTTTGTGATTTATGTGGGATGAATGAGGACAGGTGTGACTGTGACATTCAGGAATCCAAAGACGAGGAATTTGAAAAAGCATGGACTGAGTATGAGGCCGACTTCCCCTCTTTAAAGAAGTCACTGGTTGAAGACACTGTAGAGGACGAGACAAGCGAGAGCCAGGAGTTGGGAGAAGACGAGAAGCCAGAGGATCCCGAGACTCCCGTGCATGAGACACTATCTGACGAGGCAGGACAACAACAAACGCGTGGCTGGACTGTAGCACAAAGCAAGTGGGCCAGGAGACGCCAGCCCAAAGTTTCAGAGACTGCACTTAAAGTGAATGTGCTGAAGAACAGAATTCGGGAAAATAGGAGAAATCAACTGAAGAAGAAGAAAGAGGAGAAGGTTAACGTAAACAGAGACTTAACGGACAAATGAATTTGATGTGTTTACTCCCACTAATATACCTCTACATGCTAATATGTTCATGGAACGTTAACGGACTTAGAGACATCAAGAAACTGGAATGTGTTTTTCAAACAGCAATGGATTGTAGTGCTCAAATAATATTCCTACAGGAAACATTCTGGGACGATGAATTCATTACTAACTTTAAACACAAATGGCCCGGTAAGATTTTTTATAATAATTGTTATGATAAACACAGAAAAGGTGTAGCCATATTATTTTCTCCTAACTTCCCTTTTGAACCTGTATTTGAAAAATGTGATAATTATGGTAGATTACTTAAAGTTACATTTAATATTGATGATATTATATATTCATGTATTAATGTTTATGCACCAAATGTTGTTTCTGAAAGAATAATGTTTTACAATGAATTTGTGACATATCTAACAGGAGACCATATCATTGGCCCTGGTGACTTTAATGAATTATTGGATGTTTTTCTTGATAGAAATGTCAATCTTAAAACATTTAGTTATAACAGCAGTAATAAATTATGTAAAATTATTAATGATTACAATCTCTGTGATATTTGGAGATACAGAAATCCCGACAGGAGGGAATTTACTAGAAAACAAATTGTAGAAGGAGTGTGTAAACAAAGTCGAATTGACTTCATTCTAATTTCAAAATCACTAATTCCGTTTGCTACACATGCCTATATTCAGTATTCCTCACTAAGCGACCACTCCATTAATTTTGTAAAATTTGACTTTTCTAAAGTAGAACGTGGACCTGGCATGTGGGTCATAAACAATCAAATCCTGTCAGATCCTGTATATTCAAATATCATCAAAGATTTAATCAATGACAGTTTATCATGCCCATTGTATTTATCGGAACCACTGTTATGGTGGGATAACTTAAAATATAAACTTAAAAAATCTAGTATTTATTTCTCTTGTAAAAAGAGAAAAGCAGAAAAAGCACAGCATTTTGATTTACAGCGTAGGTTAAGATTAGAATATGATAAACTTTCCAGAAATCCATCACGAGATATATCCCTCATTCAAAATTTAGAAGCTGAATTAACAATTTTTGAAAAAAGTAAATGTGATGGTGCAATCTTAAGATCTAAAGCCCAATGGGCCTTAGAATCAGATAAACATACTTCCTTCTTTTTGAATTTGGAAAAGGCGAAACAAGAATCAAATTGTATTAAAGAACTTATTACAGATAAAGGTATTACAAATAAAACTGAAGATATTTTAGATCACGCCTTCAAATTTTATTCCGATTTATATAAAGCAGAAGATTTAGATATCAATAAGCAAAATGAATTATTACTTTTATTAAAAGATGTCCTCTCAGAGGAAGATAAGATTGTGCTGGATGAAAACATCAGTGAAGACGAGCTTACAACAGCTCTGCACGCAATGAAGCGTCGTAAAAGTCCAGGCAATGACGGACTCACTGTCGAATTTTATGTACATTTTTGGGATGTTTTAAAACCTATTTTTGTTCATATTGTAAATAATGTTTTTGTTGAACAGCAATTATCACGTTCAATGAAAAAAGGTGTAATCAGTTTATTTTATAAAAAGAGAGGAGACAAAAAGGACATTAAAAACTTTAGACCTATTTCCCTTTTAAATGTTGATTGCAAATTAATTTCAAAAGTCCTCGCTTCACGCTTGAAGCATGTTATGGAAACAATCATCTCCTCTGATCAAACTTGTGGCATTCCTGGACGTGATATTGCTGACAATATTCATTCTTTAAGAGATGTAATTGATTTGTGTGATGATTTGGATGAAGCTTATATAATATCAATTGATCAAGAAAAGGCCTTTGATCGAGTTTCTCAACCCTTTATTATAAAGGTCCTTGAGAAATTGAATTTTGGTGATTATTTTATCTCATGGATTCGAATACTGTATTCAGGTTTACTTAGTAGTGTTAAAATTAATGGACATCTTACGCCTTATTTCCCTGTAACTAGGTCGGTCCGTCAAGGTGACCCACTTAGCAGCTTACTTTTTGTTATTGTCAGTCAATCACTTAATCAGCTTATCAAAGCTAACCCAGCCATTACTCCAATTTCTATTGATGTCAATCACAAATCATTGTTATATCAACATGCTGATGATGCTACGGTGACTGTCAGCAATCAACAATCAATTACTGCCACCTTTGATTCATTAGATTATTATTGCTCAGCCACCGGAGCTAAAATTAATTTAACAAAGTCTGAAGTGTTGGTCTTGGGGAAATCTAATCAAATCTCTGTTTCTAATTTTGACTTTCCGATACCAGTAAAATATGATTGTTTAAAAATTCTTGGGATTTATCTGGGTCCTGATAAAGCCGCTTGTGAAAGCAAAAATTGGAAATCTAAATTAAGTAAAATTAAATCTCTGCTTGGATTATGGTCGCAGAGACAACTGACACTTCAAGGCAAATCAATTGTTGTAAATATTTTCATGTTATCAAAATTGTGGTATAGTGTATATATTTTACCTGTTCCAGAATGGTTTATAAAGGATTTTGAGACTTGTATTTCCAACTTTATCTGGTCAGGTAACACAGTACTCATAAAACGCACAACAACAATAGGACACTTCATAAAAGGTGGTTTATCTCTTCCTAGTTTGAAATTCAAAATACATTCTTTTCGCTTTAAAGTTGTAAATAAACTGTTTGATTCTAATCATGTAGCACTATGGAAACATTCTGCTATGTTGTTTTTTCAAAAATATTCAAATATGGGACTCAGAGAGAATATTTTCTCCATTGTTTATAATGAGGTCAACCTCAAAGAGATAAACCCTTTCTATGCAGAAGTTCTACGTGCATGGGACGAAATCACGTGCTCTCAACGCGAGCTCGTGACAAATCCCGAGCTCATCATGCATCAACCTTTGTTCCACAATCCACACGTGCAGTATCAAAGGAAGGTGCTTTATTTCAAATTCTTCATTGATAGTGGTATCACCACATTGTCAGATATTTGCTATGAAGTTGTACCAGGATTTTTAAAGGCTTCTGCCATTTCAGAAATTATTTATAATCATGAATTTGATGTTTCTCTTTCCTACATTAAGAGTGCATATTTCATTATTTTAAAATCGCTCCCATGCGACTGGTTTCAATATATTTGCTCACATTCAATAATTACTAAAGCTTTAAAAGAAGTTTCCATTATCACAGATAATGATATCATACATTCCCATAAATTAAATGTAAAATTCTGCTATTCAATTTTTGTCTCCAAAAATTTTATTCAACCAACTTCAATTGACTTTTGGGATAATTATGCTCTAGACATAAATTGGTCTAAAGTTTGGAAATCTGTTTTTCTTAATGATAAATCAGCTGAGCAAAGAAACCTTGATTTCCATAATATTGTTTATACCAATCATAAAATGTATAAATATGGTAAATCCGACACTGATTTGTGTCCAGTATGTACAGCTGAAGAAGAAAATATGTTTCACATGTTCGTGTTTTGTGATGAGCTGTATGACACCATCAATATTTTTCGGGATATTTTCACGAATGTATTTCGTGACAAAGGATACTCCTTTAACAGTTTAGTATCTTGGCTCATGTTTGGATTTCAATCCACCCAAGCACCTGAAAGCTATGATTGTATAAATATGCTTTTATCAATCTACAGATTGTGTGTTTATAAAAGAAGAGCTATTTCCTCATTACAAAATAAATCCCTTAATTTGTTAAATTTTTTCAAAAACAGTGTAAAACATTACTTCAAACTGCTTTGGTTTCATTATCGCAAAAACAATCAATCTACGTTATTCATTTATAAATATGTAGTTCCTTTAAACATCATTTCAATTGGCAATAATGAGGAAATTATTCTTAAATATCCACTGTGTTGAAAATCTGTAAATAGTAATTCAACTGGTTGTGTGTATGTCCATGTAAGGACACATGTTTTAAAACTGTATATTTTCCACCTTCATCTTAACCTGTATATACTTCTGTGAATAAATCATTATGAAAGAAAAAAAAAAAAGGATTCCTGGCTTTCACCCAGGCGGCCCGGGTTCGATTCCCGGCATTGGAACATACTTTTTGCAAATGTCTGACACACGGGCGACGGCCATTTGACCTCCCGACTGCCAGTTGACAATTAATGTCTATGACTGTACTCTTTCCATCAGCAAGGTCTCTGTGGCGCAATTGGTTAGCGCGTTCGGCTGTTAACCGAAAGGTTGGTGGTTCGAGCCCACCCAGGGACGTATGCAATTCTGTTTTTGGAAGCAAAATGTTCATTTATTACATGCAAATCAGTCTGAATATTTCACATGTTATGATTCAAATGGAAGTATGTTTAGTTATACATTGCCACAAAGCTACACGGTAATTTGCATCGTTCACCAGCCCACCTATGTGTTTGTAAAGCAGAGATAAGTCTACCGGGAATAAAGGGCACCAATCAGGCCTGATTAATTCGTACAGCATCTGTCCTTCCAATGTGGTCTAGTGGTTAGGATTCCTGGCTTTCACCCAGGCGGCCCGGGTTCGATTCCCGGCATTGGAACATACTTTTTGCAAATGTCTGACACACGGGCGACGGCCATTTGACCTCCCGACTGCCAGTTGACAATTAATGTCTATGACTGTACTCTTTCCATCAGCAAGGTCTCTGTGGCGCAATTGGTTAGCGCGTTCGGCTGTTAACCGAAAGGTTGGTGGTTCGAGCCCACCCAGGGACGTATGCAATTCTTTTTTTGGAAGCAAAATGTTCATTTATTACATGCAAATGAGTCTGAATATTTCACATGTTATGATTCAAATGGAAGTATGTTTAGTTATACATTGCCACAAAGCTACACGGTAATTTGCATCGTTCACCAGCCCACCTATGTGTTTGTAAAGCAGAGATAAGTCTACCGGGAATAAAGGGCACCAATCAGGCCTGATTAATTCGTACAGCATCTGTCCTTCCAATGTGGTCTAGTGGTTAGGATTCCTGGCTTTCACCCAGGCGGCCCGGGTTCGATTCCCGGCATTGGAACATACTTTTTGCAAATGTCTGACACACGGGCGACGGCCATTTGACCTCCCGACTGCCAGTTGACAATTAATGTCTATGACTGTACTCTTTCCATCAGCAAGGTCTCTGTGGCGCAATTGGTTAGCGCGTTCGGCTGTTAACCGAAAGGTTGGTGGTTCGAGCCCACCCAGGGACGTATGCAATTCTTTTTTTGGAAGCAAAATGTTCATTTATTACATGCAAATGAGTCTGAATATTTCACATGTTATGATTCAAATGGAAGTATGTTTAGTTATACATTGCCACAAAGCTACACGGTAATTTGCATCGTTCACCAGCCCACCTATGTGTTTGTAAAGCAGAGATAAGTCTACCGGGAATAAAGGGCACCAATCAGGCCTGATTAATTCGTACAGCATCTGTCCTTCCAATGTGGTCTAGTGGTTAGGATTCCTGGCTTTCACCCAGGCGGCCCGGGTTCGATTCCCGGCATTGGAACATACTTTTTGCAAATGTCTGACACACGGGCGACGGCCATTTGACCTCCCGACTGCCAGTTGACAATTAATGTCTATGACTGTACTCTTTCCATCAGCAAGGTCTCTGTGGCGCAATTGGTTAGCGCGTTCGGCTGTTAACCGAAAGGTTGGTGGTTCGAGCCCACCCAGGGACGTATGCAATTCTTTTTTTGGAAGCAAAATGTTCATTTATTACATGCAAATGAGTCTGAATATTTCACATGTTATGATTCAAATGGAAGTATGTTTAGTTATACATTGCCACAAAGCTACACGGTAATTTGCATCGTTCACCAGCCCACCTATGTGTTTGTAAAGCAGAGATAAGTCTACCGGGAATAAAGGGCACCAATCAGGCCTGATTAATTCGTACAGCATCTGTCCTTCCAATGTGGTCTAGTGGTTAGGATTCCTGGCTTTCACCCAGGCGGCCCGGGTTCGATTCCCGGCATTGGAACATACTTTTTGCAAATGTCTGACACACGGGCGACGGCCATTTGACCTCCCGACTGCCAGTTGACAATTAATGTCTATGACTGTACTCTTTCCATCAGCAAGGTCTCTGTGGCGCAATTGGTTAGCGCGTTCGGCTGTTAACCGAAAGGTTGGTGGTTCGAGCCCACCCAGGGACGTATGCAATTCTGTTTTTGGAAGCAAAATGTTCATTTATTACATGCAAATGAGTCTGAATATTTCACATGTTATGATTCAAATGGAAGTATGTTTAGTTATACATTGCCACAAAGCTACACGGTAATTTGCATCGTTCACCAGCCCACCTATGTGTTTGTAAAGCAGAGATAAGTCTACCGGGAATAAAGGGCACCAATCAGGCCTGATTAATTCGTACAGCATCTGTCCTTCCAATGTGGTCTAGTGGTTAGGATTCCTGGCTTTCACCCAGGCGGCCCGGGTTCGATTCCCGGCATTGGAACATACTTTTTGCAAATGTCTGACACACGGGCGACGGCCATTTGACCTCCCGACTGCCAGTTGACAATTAATGTCTATGACTGTACTCTTTCCATCAGCAAGGTCTCTGTGGCGCAATTGGTTAGCGCGTTCGGCTGTTAACCGAAAGGTTGGTGGTTCGAGCCCACCCAGGGACGTATGCAATTCTTTTTTTGGAAGCAAAATGTTCATTTATTACATGCAAATGAGTCTGAATATTTCACATGTTATGATTCAAATGGAAGTATGTTTAGTTATACATTGCCACAAAGCTACACGGTAATTTGCATCGTTCACCAGCCCACCTATGTGTTTGTAAAGCAGAGATAAGTCTACCGGGAATAAAGGGCACCAATCAGGCCTGATTAATTCGTACAGCATCTGTCCTTCCAATGTGGTCTAGTGGTTAGGATTCCTGGCTTTCACCCAGGCGGCCCGGGTTCGATTCCCGGCATTGGAACATACTTTTTGCAAATGTCTGACACACGGGCGACGGCCATTTGACCTCCCGACTGCCAGTTGACAATTAATGTCTATGACTGTACTCTTTCCATCAGCAAGGTCTCTGTGGCGCAATTGGTTAGCGCGTTCGGCTGTTAACCGAAAGGTTGGTGGTTCGAGCCCACCCAGGGACGTATGCAATTCTTTTTTTGGAAGCAAAATGTTCATTTATTACATGCAAATGAGTCTGAATATTTCACATGTTATGATTCAAATGGAAGTATGTTTAGTTATACATTGCCACAAAGCTACACGGTAATTTGCATCGTTCACCAGCCCACCTATGTGTTTGTAAAGCAGAGGTAAGTCTACCGGGAATAAAGGGCACCAATCAGGCCTGATTAATTCGTACAGCATCTGTCCTTCCAATGTGGTCTAGTGGTTAGGATTCCTGGCTTTCACCCAGGCGGCCCGGGTTCGATTCCCGGCATTGGAACATACTTTTTGCAAATGTCTGACACACGGGCGACGGCCATTTGACCTCCCGACTGCCAGTTGACAATTAATGTCTATGACTGTACTCTTTCCATCAGCAAGGTCTCTGTGGCGCAATTGGTTAGCGCGTTCGGCTGTTAACCGAAAGGTTGGTGGTTCGAGCCCACCCAGGGACGTATGCAATTCTTTTTTTGGAAGCAAAATGTTCATTTATTACATGCAAATGAGTCTGAATATTTCACATGTTATGATTCAAATGGAAGTATGTTTAGTTATACATTGCCACAAAGCTACACGGTAATTTGCATCGTTCACCAGCCCACCTATGTGTTTGTAAAGCAGAGATAAGTCTACCGGGAATAAAGGGCACCAATCAGGCCTGATTAATTCGTACAGCATCTGTCCTTCCAATGTGGTCTAGTGGTTAGGATTCCTGGCTTTCACCCAGGCGGCCCGGGTTCGATTCCCGGCATTGGAACATACTTTTTGCAAATGTCTGACACACGGGCGACGGCCATTTGACCTCCCGACTGCCAGTTGACAATTAATGTCTATGACTGTACTCTTTCCATCAGCAAGGTCTCTGTGGCGCAATTGGTTAGCGCGTTCGGCTGTTAACCGAAAGGTTGGTGGTTCGAGCCCACCCAGGGACGTATGCAATTCTTTTTTTGGAAGCAAAATGTTCATTTATTACATGCAAATGAGTCTGAATATTTCACATGTTATGATTCAAATGGAAGTATGTTTAGTTATACATTGCCACAAAGCTACACGGTAATTTGCATCGTTCACCAGCCCACCTATGTGTTTGTAAAGCAGAGATAAGTCTACCGGGAATAAAGGGCACCAATCAGGCCTGATTAATTCGTACAGCATCTGTCCTTCCAATGTGGTCTAGTGGTTAGGATTCCTGGCTTTCACCCAGGCGGCCCGGGTTCGATTCCCGGCATTGGAACATACTTAGATTGCCTCCCTTGGATTGCATGGTGGAAGACGTGTTTATGTCGTTCTCTCGTGTATTTTCGTATTGTGAGTTCATTAAGTTGACTTTGTGTGTTAAAACTTTGCATATGTATCGTTGATAACACCTGCGTTTCTCCGATAATACATTTATTGGGAGTTAGGGTGTTTTGGTGCACTTAGTGCACTGAAAATCTTCATCATGGAAGAGAGTGAAAATGTCAATAAGCAAGATGGCGACCATGTGATATGGACTTCGTTGCTATTCACCGTCTCCCACGAAATAGCACCAACCCGAGGACAGCCGCTCAACCTAAACCTATTATCATCAAATTTGTGAAAATGAGGGATCGACAAGCCGTGTTTGATGCCAGTTTTAAACACAAGATGACATTGCGGGAACTTAAAGTTTCTATCAGGACTGATCTCCCAGTCGTGTTGAAGAAGTTTCGTGGAAAACTGGCAGCTAGAGCCTTTGACCTACGCAAATCTCTCGGTGTACACACCCGTATTCAGGAGAGAGGATCCGACATAACCCTCCAGTACAGAAAAAATGCAGTAACTTCGTGGAAAACCCTTGGACTGGAAGAAGAACTAACAAGTACTATGTTATAGAAGTCCTACTCATCGGTCATGTACGTTTTCCTACTCTCGGATCGCTGACTATACAGTACATAATTTAATATTTAATGTACCCATGAACGCAGTTGGATCAAACTTTACTGCAATGTCTTTCTTCCAAATTTAGGAATGTGTGCTTAAGCTTTCATGTCATATGGGTTTTTTTCCCCCAGCAACTCAAGTAAATAGTTTATTTTAGTGTAATGTTGACATTGCTTGGTCAAATTCCACGTGGTGGGACTGATGTTTGTTTACCTCACGTGACGGTCATGTGATCTGCAATCATGTGATTATGTTGACACCGGAAGTTACAGTGTTTTCATCCGTCTTCACTAAGCAGGTGCGTTTTCCGATTTGTGTTACTATATTGGACTCATAAACTCTAATTTGATTGTATGCTTATAGGCCTACTGGTTATGGATGGCGAATAACGAACATTCCTCCATATTCGATATTTTAGTTTCTCAGGCTCTTGACTTTTTTTGTGTTGACGGTCCATCTCCTAAGGAGGGCGATGTGTGCATATTAGTTTCAGTGGTGTATAAAATATATAGGCCTAGCTTATTAGCGTCATTTCTTTTTAGATGGTTTGGTAAGCCATACAGCCCACAATGTTTGTTTTTATACATTTGTTTTTCTTTTTTTATGTTTTGAATATCTTAAAACCCAGCATACCTTTTTTACCATTGTTTACTTGTAGTTACATGTATTTCACTAGGTTCAAATATGTTGATCATGAGTAAGAAAAATAATGATAATAATATCAAGATAGTCTCCCTTAACTGTAGAGGCCTAGCAGAAAAACAGAAAAGAAAAGAAATTATGAATATATGGAGGAAAAAAAAGTTTTCGGTGATTTGCCTTCAAGATATTCATATATCCCAAGAATTAGAATCTACTATGAGAAATGAATGGGGTCTCTCAAGTATTATCGCTCCTTTTAAATCAAATGCTAGAGGAGTAGCCATTCTCTTTAATAATAACATTGAAATTAAGATTAATAGATTTAAGAAAGATAATAATGGAAATTTTATCATAGCTGACGCAACAATTGATGGTATAAGACTGACTCTTGCAAATTTATACGGACCCAATTCTGACAACCCCACTTTTTACAAAACTTTATTTGCTGACATAGATGACTTTGAAAATAACTCTTTAGTAATTTGTGGGGACTGGAACCTGGTCTTAAACCCAGCAGTTGACCTTGAAAACTACAAAAATATAAATAATCCGAAAGCACGACTAGAACTTATCAATGAAATAGAAAATAACGATTTAGTTGATATCTGGAGAGATCTTAATCCAACAAATAGAAAATATACTTGGTGGAAAAAAAACCCAAGACAACAAGCACGTCTTGACTTTTTCTTAATTTCCCAGGATTTAGCAAATCTTACACTTTCAGCAGATATTCTTCCAGGTTATAAGTCGGACCATTCAGTTGTTACACTTACCCTTTCTAACTCTTTAAGTAGGAATAGGGGAAAAGGTTACTGGAAATTCAATACATCTCTTCTGAGATCAAGTGAATATAGTGATCTTGTTAAGAAAACACTTTCAGAAACAAAGCTTGAATATGCCAAAAATGTCTCAAGTTTAGAAGACCTGTCAAAGATTGAAGACCAAAATTTGGAACTAACTATAAGTGACCAACTATTTTTAGAGACCTTTCTCATGAATGTCAGAGGCAAAAGTATTTCTTATGCAACCTATTATAAGAAGCAAAAGAACCTTGATACGGCTGAACTAGAAAATAAAATCAAAGAAAGGGAAGATGAAATAAGAGATAATTTCCAAGCTGTAAGTGAGGATCTCCTTGCAGATTTATCTTCTGATAAACTCAAACTTGAAGAAATTAAACAACAACAAATCAGGGATCGTGACTTTAGAAATAGAGCTCTTTGGTATGAAGAAGGTGAGAAGCCAACCAACTATTTTTGTCATTTGGAAAATCGCCATTATACCAGTAAATTAATGAATTCTTTAATTAAAGAGAATGGAGAGGAAATTTTTGACGGTAAGGAGATCATTAGAGAACAAAAGACATTTTATGAAAACTTATTTAGATCTAGTGATGTTACATCGGTAGATACCCAAGCTATTTTGAATAATGTTGCAGTGCCATCTCTTGATACAAACATGATAGAGGAATTAGAAAAACCATTAGATCTTAGAGAAATAGCCTCTGCAGTTAAATCAATGAAAAATAACAAATCCCCCGGTTTGGATGGATTTCCAATTGACTTTTTCAAATTTTTTTGGAAAGAACTTAAGAACTGGATTTTAAGGTATATTACGGCAGTATTTGAAAAAAACATGTTGCCTATAACAATGAACAGAGGTGTGATTACTTGTATTCCTAAATCCAATAAGAATAGAAAACTTTTAAAAAATTGGAGGCCTATTTCACTCTTGAATTCAGTTTATAAAATTATAAGCTCAGTCCTTACTATAAGGATTAAAAAAACCTTATCATCTCTTATTCATGAAAATCAAACTGGCTTTATACCAGGAAGATGCATCAGTGATAACACCCGATTACTGTATGATATAATGTTTGAAATGAAGGAACAAAAAAGACCGGGGATGTTACTGCTTGTTGACTTCGAAAAGGCTTTTGACACTGTTTCTAAAGATTTCATCATGTTAGTACTTAAAAAATTTGGTTTTGGAATTAATTTTCGAAAATGGATCTCAATTTTGTCTAATAATGCTACCTCATATGTTATTCAGAATGGCCATCTGTCTTCTTCTTTTATGAATGAACGAGGATGTCGACAAGGAGACCCTATATCCCCCTACCTTTTCTTATTTGTAGCTGAGATTCTTGGGAGTATGATCAGACAAAACAAAGAAATTAAAGGTATTACTTTAAATGGACAGGTACATGACTTAGGTCAGTACGCTGATGACACTCAACTTTTTTTAGATGGATCTGAATCAAGTCTAAAAGCGGCTATTGAAACCTTAAATACTTTTTATAAAATGTCAGGCCTCAAAATGAACATTGAAAAAACTCAGGCTATCTGGATAGGCTCAATGGCTGGTAAAAAGATTAAACTTTGTGAAGATCTATACCTAGACTGGCACTCTGGTAATTTTGAAATTCTTGGAATTACCCTCAATGCAGAACTTCAAGACCTTTGGGTAATCAATACAAGAAAAAGAATTGAAAACGTAAAAAGAATTCTTGCTTCTTGGAAGCACAGACCACTTACGCTGATTGGTAAAATAACTGTCATTAAATCCCTAGCTTTATCCACTCTGGTACATATATTTTCTGCACTACCTACCCCACCTGAAGATTTTGTTAAGGACCTGAATAAGATATTTTATAACTTCTTATGGAATGGGAAAAGGGATAAGATTAAACGAATCAATATGGTTAGGAAATATGAGGAAGGGGGTCTTAGAATGATAGATATTAACTCTTTTATTCAGGCTTTGAAACTATCCCACTTAAGAAAGTGTGCACAAAACCTAAAATTTAAGAATCCAAGCCACTTCCCTTTAGACAAAATTTTTACATTTGGGGCTAACATTGATTTATTAAAAGTGTGTACGAATCCCTATTGGAGAAGCGTTTTGAACGCATGGTCTAAATATCTAAGATCTGATTACTATTCTCATGATGATATTGATCATATTTTATCCCAACCTTTATGGTTTAACCATTACTTTAAAGACAAAACATTTTTCATCCAAAATTGGTATGATAGAGGATTGCACTGTATCAAGGATATCTGTAATTCTACTGGGTTAATGGCTTTTGAAGAAGTAAAAAAGGTATATGATATTCGAGGAACTTTTCTTGAGTACAACAAGTTGCTTTGTTCTATTCCAGCTTTATGGAAGAAATATATCAATCAGCAAACTTGTATTATTAAATCAAATTTGATTATCAATAAAAATGTCTTAGTCTTGCTTATGTCAGAAAAGGGATCAAGATACTTTTATGATCGCTTGATTACATGTCATTCCTATCCGAAAATTTGTGAAAAATGGGCTAAAAAGACTGATATGTCATCTTATAACTGGAAAGATATTTTTGTCCAGTACAGAAGCTCAACAAGGGATGTCAAACTGTTAGAATTCCAATTCAAATTTCTGCATTGTATTATTTACACCAAGAAAGAATTGAAAGTCATGAAACTTGTTAATGATGATATTTGTTCCTTTTGCAATTCTGAGAAAGAAAACCTGTTTCATGTCTTTATAGATTGTGAATTTGTAAAAGACTTCTGGTTGAAAGTGGAACTGTTCATTAATGCCCATACAAAAAGGAGCATTTCTCTGGATACAAATACTATTCTCTTTGGGTTTAATGCGCAACATAAGTTGCTCAATCACCTTATTTTATTGAGCAAAAGATATATTTTCTTAAGTAGCCTCAAAGGTGAAGCCTTATCAGTTGATAAAGCTATTAAAAATTACAAACAAGTCTATGCCATTGAAAAATTTATTGCATGTAAAAACCAACGTTTAAATGCCTTTGAAAATAAATGGTCTCCACTTTCAAATACCTTTAAATGCAACTAGGTATATTTACTGTGCCTTCTTAATGTACACCAGAGCCATTTAACCTTTGATAACCTGAATGTCGTGGCAATAACCATTTTTACTTTGTCATCCACATGTAACTGTACTATACTCTTGCTGGAATAAAAAAAAAAAAAAAAAAAAAAAAAAAAAAAAGATGGCGACCATGTGAGTGGGTATACTCATTTTCTGAAAAGGAAATATGTCAAAGATGCGACGATTAGAATAGAAACTGGCTTCGACAAGGTAACTGCTTCAGATATTATTGATCAATTGGAGAATGACTTTGGTGAAAATTCTGTTTTTGCTTGTGTGCCACGTGGTGGTTTTTATGAAGTAACACTTTGCGACACAGACACAGCTAGACTTGCTGCTGATGGACTCGAGATTAAAGGAAACCATTTCAACAGCAGAGTTGTTTCAGATAAGTCTGTTGTAGTGTCTTTCATACATCTGACCCCCTATGTGGAGGATCAGCAGATAATTGACTTTTTGGAAAAACATAACATTACCATTCTGTCTCCTGTCAAACGACACTTCATAAAGCATCCCAAAAGGAAAATATCTGATGGCACACGATATGTAAGAGTTCAGTTTCCACCGAATCTGAAATCTTTGCCATACAGTGTGAGGTTCGAGACATGTGACGGTTTTCAGCCCTTTAGAGTGCTGCATAATGGTCAAGTCAAGACTTGTAACCAGTGTCTAGATACAGATCATACCTTAGCTGAATGTCCTGAGGTTCAGTGTAACATTTGTAAAATGTATGGACATATCAGCAGAGACTGTAAGGCTAGGAAGTGCCCTCAGTGCAAACAAAAGAAAACAAATTGTATTTGCAATTTAAAGGATAATTCTAAGGAATTAGATGGAAAAAATCAGTTTAAAGGTTTTCAACTGGAAGGGCCAGGGGGTGATGCAGGAACTGAAGATTGGTCATACTCACAAGCTGACACAAAAGGTGAGCATGTTTCTGTTTTGAGTGAAAGTGAGAACAAACTGAATAGAATTGAAAATACTGGGAATGAAAAGGTTGAGAGTGATGTTGGAAAGGGTGATCCGTCTGATTGTGAGGAATTGTATGAATGGGTTGATGGTGTGATTAACAGTGAGGATGGGGTGATGGAAAGTGATGATGAGTGGTTGGGAAGCGATGATTTAAGTGAAGGGAGAAGTGAGAATGGAGGAGAAAAACAGATTGAAAAGGACAAGAGAGAATTAAACAAGGGCGTGAAAAAGATTCTAAGAAAGAAAGTTCGTAGGAGAAGGCTCGTTACAAAAGTCGAAGCTTCGAAAGTAAAGCATCTCGTTGATGAAAGGAAAAGAAAGACTGATGGACAATGTGTTGATGGACGAATGAGCAAGAAACTGAATGTTAATGAACGGAGTGGGAATGTAATAATGAAAGGTGAGGAAGATGATAACCAAGCATGATGGATAATTTAGTGAACATGTGTCTGCTGCTTGTTTCTTTCTTTTTCATGCTCATCACGTCCTGGAATGTCAATGGTCTTCGAGACGTCAGGAAAATGGAGCAAGTTTTTGCACAAGTAAAAGACACTCTTTCTTCCCTTTGTTTCCTTCAGGAAACGTTCTGGGATGATAATTTTATAGAAACATACAGACATTTATGGGATGGGAAGATCCTATTTAATAACAATGTGCTAGACAAAAGAAAAGGTGTTGCTGTGCTTGTTTCAAAACAATTTCCTTTTGATATAAAATACCATAGCTTTGATTGTGATGGCAGAATTTTAAAGGTTTTATGTGAAATTGCAGGTGATGAATATTCTTTTGTTAATATATATGCCCCTAATGAATATAGACAACGAATGGTCTTTCTTGATGATCTTGATAAATATATCCCAAAGAAAAGAGTTATAGTCACTGGTGACTTTAATGAAATATTAGACAAGTTTGAAGACAAGGCAAGTCATATGACTACATTTAATAAATGCAGTAGCCAAAGATTACATGAGTTCCTTTCAAAGCATAGTCTGTGTGACATTTGGCGATATAAAAACCCAGATAAAAAACAGTACACCAGACAACAGTTGGTAAATGGTATAATGAAACAGTCTAGAATTGATCTAGTGCTGGTTTCTCGGGATATTATTCCCCACGTTTCAAATTCATTTATCAGATACACATCCAAAAGTGATCATAATATGAACTGCCTTAAACTTGATCTGTCTGGTGTAGAAAGGGGGCCAGGTCTTTGGGTTTTTAATAACCAGTTACTTAAAGATCAGGACTTTGTCGAAAGTGTCAGCAAAATCATTCAAGAGAGTACTGTATGTCCGCTCTATGTTTCTGAAACTCTTATCTGGTGGGATAATTTGAAGTATAAACTTAAACAACAGGCCATTTACCACGCTTGTAGAAAGTCGAAAAAACAAAAGCAAGCATATTTTAAACTTCAGAATACATTAAGAAGAGAGTTTGAAAAATTGGCAAAAAACCCACTCCATGATTTGTCAACAATTCAAGCCTTAGAGCTTGAACTTCAGGAGTATGAAAACAGTAGATGTGAAGGAGCAATATTAAGATCGAAAGTGCAATCGTCCTTAGAGTCGGATAAAAATACTGTCTTTTTCCTAAGTTTAGAGAAATCTAAGCAGGAAAGCAACTGCATAAAAGAAATTGAGACCGATACTGGTTTAACAAAAGATACTGAAAAGATTTTAGACCATATTTATCTATTCTACAAAAATCTGTACTCAAAGGGTAAAACAGATGATATTGAACAGGATGTTATTCTTGAAAATGTAGGTGATCAGCTATCTGATGAAGAAAAGATATTTCTTGATAATGATATAACAGCTGATGATCTTACAAATGCACTAAACGGGATGAAAAGAAATAAGACCCCAGGTAACGATGGGCTTACAGTAGAATTCTACACAAAATTTTGGCCAGTTATTAAGCCTCTGTTCTTTCAAGTTTTGCAGAGTATAATTGAACAAAATGAAATGTCTCGCACGATGAAACGTGGTGTCATAAGTCTCTTTTATAAAAACAAAGGGGATAAAACTGATATCCGCAATTTTAGACCTATATCTCTCTTAAATGTGGATGCTAAGATCATATCAAGAGCTCTCGCCATGAAATTGAAGCAGGTCATAGCAACAGTTATCTCCCCTGAACAAACATGTTCAATACCTGGGAGAGACATAGCCGACAACATTTTATCTCTAAGAGATGTAATTGACCTAGAAAATGTTGATAAACATTTTGTTATTTCATTAGACATGGAAAAGGCTTTTGACCGAGTGGCGCATGATTTTATGTTTAAGACATTAGAAAAGATGAATTTTGGACCTAAGTTTTTATCTGTTTTGAAAATCCTTTACACAGATCTGAAAAGCTGTGTCAAGGTAAATGGTCATTTAACACCCTATTTTTCTATTGAACAATCTGTTAGACAAGGTGACCCTTTGAGCAGTATGCTATATGTCATTGTGAGTCAACCACTAAATGCATTGATAAAGAATGATGCTGATATACATGGTATTGCTATCTCACGAACAGTATCATCACTGCTGTATCAACATGCTGATGATGCAACAGTGACTGTATCTGATCCACCTTCTGTAATGTCCACTTTTAGAACAGTAAATAGATTTTGTAATGCAACTGGAGGCAAAGTAAACATGGGTAAATCGCAAGTTTTATGTGTTGGAGGTGCCATACCTTCAGATATAGATCAATCCCTAGCGGTTGAGGTGAAGACTGATTGTATCAAAATGTTAGGCATTTTTTTAGGTCCAGACAAAGCTGTATGTGAACATAAAAATTGGACTACCAAGCTCTCAAAACTTAAAAGGTTGCTTTGTTTATGGTCGCAAAGAAAGCTTTCCTTACATGGAAAATCTGTTATTATTAATACTTTTATCTTGTCCAAATTGTGGTATTTAATTTATGTACAGCCTGTGCCTGAGTGGGCTTTGAACCAATTGTCGAAATTAATTGATGATTTTCTATGGTATGGGAAAAACCCATTAGTTAAAAAATCCACATGTTTGGGTAAATATTGTAAAGGTGGTCTGAATATACCAATCATCAGAGATAAAGTCTTTGCATTTAGACTTAAGCTTGTTAAAAAGTTGTTTGATGCAAACGTTAAGGCCCTGTGGAAGGACACATGCATCATGTTTTTAAATCAGTATGCCACCATGCAACTGGGACCTAGAATATTTAGCATTGTTTATACCAAACAGCACCTGACCCACATAAACCAGTTTTATGCTGAGGTTTTGCGTGCCTGGGACGAGATCACGTGCGGCAGGAGGTTGCTTGCTTCTGCACGTGCTGATGTCATGAATCAACCACTGTTTTACAACCCAAACATTGTTTACAATGGAAAAGTCATTTGTTTTGATTTTTGGGTAGAGTCAGGCATTACTTCAGTAGCAGATATCTCTTTTGAAGTCATTCCAGGATTTTTGTCAGGAAATGCTATTGTAGAAATAGTGCAAGATAAGTTGCCTGATTTATCTTTTAGTTACATTTTATCATCTTACAATATTGTTATCAATGCATTACCAGATACCTGGAGAAATGTCATTTGTGGTGGTAAATGTGAATCAGAAGATGCCATTAGTGGTTTATCCTTCATATATAATGAAAAGTGCATATCTGAAAAGGATCTCTCTGTCAAGTGTGCTTATGAAATCATATCTTCTCAACACTTTGTGGAGCCAACATCACACGCATATTGGGACCAATATGCAATTGACATTGAATGGCCAAAAGTATGGAAGCTAGTTGCTTTTAATGATAAATCTTCGGATCAAATTGATAATGATTTTAGAGTTTTCCACAATGTACTTTTTACAAATGAAAAACTGTACAACTTTGGTATCATTGAGAGTAATATATGTTCTGTTTGTAATAATGAGGTTGAGAATATGTATCACATGTTTGTGTTCTGTGATGAACTTTATGACACAATCAATATATTTAGAAATATTTTCACTGATGTGTATCGTGATACAGGATACTCTTTCAATGAACTCACAACATGGCTGTTATTTGGTTATGTAGAAAAACAAAGAAGCGCTGTAAACCATACGCTGAATTTACTTCTTACAATTTATAGAATTTCAATTGTTAAGAGGAGGAAGATTGTTTCCCTTGGTAAACATAAATTGGATTTGGTGAAGTTGTTTAAACTCTATGTCAAAAAGCATTTCAACCTATTGCTAAACAAGTATACAGCTGACAATCGCCAACATATCTTTATCAACAGATACATAATGCCAGTTGACTTTATGGTGATCAAGGGAAATGAAATTGTCCTCAACTACCCGCTTGCATAGATATATCACAATTGCAGTGTTAAGTTGAATAGCAATCCCAAACTGTGATATTTCTTTTACTTTGCTATTCTCTTCATTATGAACATGTAATGTAGCTTTTCTTGAATAAAATTTTATTAAAGAAAAAAAAAAAAGCGCGTTCGGCTGTTAACCGAAAGGTTGGTGGTTCGAGCCCACCCAGGGACGTATGCAATTCTTTTTTTGGAAGCAAAATGTTCATTTATTACATGCAAATGAGTCTGAATATTTCACATGTTATGATTCAAATGGAAGTATGTTTAGTTATACATTGCCACAAAGCTACACGGTAATTTGCATCGTTCACCAGCCCACCTATGTGTTTGTAAAGCAGAGATAAGTCTACCGGGAATAAAGGGCACCAATCAGGCCTGATTAATTCGTACAGCATCTGTCCTTCCAATGTGGTCTAGTGGTTAGGATTCCTGGCTTTCACCCAGGCGGCCCGGGTTCGATTCCCGGCATTGGAACATACTTTTTGCAAATGTCTGACACACGGGCGACGGCCATTTGACCTCCCGACTGCCAGTTGACAATTAATGTCTATGACTGTACTCTTTCCATCAGCAAGGTCTCTGTGGCGCAATTGGTTAGCGCGTTCGGCTGTTAACCGAAAGGTTGGTGGTTCGAGCCCACCCAGGGACGTATGCAATTCTTTTTTTGGAAGCAAAATGTTCATTTATTACATGCAAATGAGTCTGAATATTTCACATGTTATGATTCAAATGGAAGTATGTTTAGTTATACATTGCCACAAAGCTACACGGTAATTTGCATCGTTCACCAGCCCACCTATGTGTTTGTAAAGCAGAGATAAGTCTACCGGGAATAAAGGGCACCAATCAGGCCTGATTAATTCGTACAGCATCTGTCCTTCCAATGTGGTCTAGTGGTTAGGATTCCTGGCTTTCACCCAGGCGGCCCGGGTTCGATTCCCGGCATTGGAACATACTTTTTGCAAATGTCTGACACACGGGCGACGGCCATTTGACCTCCCGACTGCCAGTTGACAATTAATGTCTATGACTGTACTCTTTCCATCAGCAAGGTCTCTGTGGCGCAATTGGTTAGCGCGTTCGGCTGTTAACCGAAAGGTTGGTGGTTCGAGCCCACCCAGGGACGTATGCAATTCTTTTTTTGGAAGCAAAATGTTCATTTATTACATGCAAATGAGTCTGAATATTTCACATGTTATGATTCAAATGGAAGTATGTTTAGTTATACATTGCCACAAAGCTACACGGTAATTTGCATCGTTCACCAGCCCACCTATGTGTTTGTAAAGCAGAGATAAGTCTACCGGGAATAAAGGGCACCAATCAGGCCTGATTAATTCGTACAGCATCTGTCCTTCCAATGTGGTCTAGTGGTTAGGATTCCTGGCTTTCACCCAGGCGGCCCGGGTTCGATTCCCGGCATTGGAACATACTTTTTGCAAATGTCTGACACACGGGCGACGGCCATTTGACCTCCCGACTGCCAGTTGACAATTAATGTCTATGACTGTACTCTTTCCATCAGCAAGGTCTCTGTGGCGCAATTGGTTAGCGCGTTCGGCTGTTAACCGAAAGGTTGGTGGTTCGAGCCCACCCAGGGACGTATGCAATTCTTTTTTTGGAAGCAAAATGTTCATTTATTACATGCAAATGAGTCTGAATATTTCACATGTTATGATTCAAATGGAAGTATGTTTAGTTATACATTGCCACAAAGCTACACGGTAATTTGCATCGTTCACCAGCCCACCTATGTGTTTGTAAAGCAGAGATAAGTCTACCGGGAATAAAGGGCACCAATCAGGCCTGATTAATTCGTACAGCATCTGTCCTTCCAATGTGGTCTAGTGGTTAGGATTCCTGGCTTTCACCCAGGCGGCCCGGGTTCGATTCCCGGCATTGGAACATACTTTTTGCAAATGTCTGACACACGGGCGACGGCCATTTGACCTCCCGACTGCCAGTTGACAATTAATGTCTATGACTGTACTCTTTCCATCAGCAAGGTCTCTGTGGCGCAATTGGTTAGCGCGTTCGGCTGTTAACCGAAAGGTTGGTGGTTCGAGCCCACCCAGGGACGTATGCAATTCTTTTTTTGGAAGCAAAATGTTCATTTATTACATGCAAATGAGTCTGAATATTTCACATGTTATGATTCAAATGGAAGTATGTTTAGTTATACATTGCCACAAAGCTACACGGTAATTTGCATCGTTCACCAGCCCACCTATGTGTTTGTAAAGCAGAGATAAGTCTACCGGGAATAAAGGGCACCAATCAGGCCTGATTAATTCGTACAGCATCTGTCCTTCCAATGTGGTCTAGTGGTTAGGATTCCTGGCTTTCACCCAGGCGGCCCGGGTTCGATTCCCGGCATTGGAACATACTTTTTGCAAATGTCTGACACACGGGCGACGGCCATTTGACCTCCCGACTGCCAGTTGACAATTAATGTCTATGACTGTACTCTTTCCATCAGCAAGGTCTCTGTGGCGCAATTGGTTAGCGCGTTCGGCTGTTAACCGAAAGGTTGGTGGTTCGAGCCCACCCAGGGACGTATGCAATTCTTTTTTTGGAAGCAAAATGTTCATTTATTACATGCAAATGAGTCTGAATATTTCACATGTTATGATTCAAATGGAAGTATGTTTAGTTATACATTGCCACAAAGCTACACGGTAATTTGCATCGTTCACCAGCCCACCTATGTGTTTGTAAAGCAGAGATAAGTCTACCGGGAATAAAGGGCACCAATCAGGCCTGATTAATTCGTACAGCATCTGTCCTTCCAATGTGGTCTAGTGGTTAGGATTCCTGGCTTTCACCCAGGCGGCCCGGGTTCGATTCCCGGCATTGGAACATACTTTTTGCAAATGTCTGACACACGGGCGACGGCCATTTGACCTCCCGACTGCCAGTTGACAATTAATGTCTATGACTGTACTCTTTCCATCAGCAAGGTCTCTGTGGCGCAATTGGTTAGCGCGTTCGGCTGTTAACCGAAAGGTTGGTGGTTCGAGCCCACCCAGGGACGTATGCAATTCTTTTTTTGGAAGCAAAATGTTCATTTATTACATGCAAATGAGTCTGAATATTTCACATGTTATGATTCAAATGGAAGTATGTTTAGTTATACATTGCCACAAAGCTACACGGTAATTTGCATCGTTCACCAGCCCACCTATGTGTTTGTAAAGCAGAGATAAGTCTACCGGGAATAAAGGGCACCAATCAGGCCTGATTAATTCGTACAGCATCTGTCCTTCCAATGTGGTCTAGTGGTTAGGATTCCTGGCTTTCACCCAGGCGGCCCGGGTTCGATTCCCGGCATTGGAACATACTTTTTGCAAATGTCTGACACACGGGCGACGGCCATTTGACCTCCCGACTGCCAGTTGACAATTAATGTCTATGACTGTACTCTTTCCATCAGCAAGGTCTCTGTGGCGCAATTGGTTAGCGCGTTCGGCTGTTAACCGAAAGGTTGGTGGTTCGAGCCCACCCAGGGACGTATGCAATTCTTTTTTTGGAAGCAAAATGTTCATTTATTACATGCAAATGAGTCTGAATATTTCACATGTTATGATTCAAATGGAAGTATGTTTAGTTATACATTGCCACAAAGCTACACGGTAATTTGCATCGTTCACCAGCCCACCTATGTGTTTGTAAAGCAGAGATAAGTCTACCGGGAATAAAGGGCACCAATCAGGCCTGATTAATTCGTACAGCATCTGTCCTTCCAATGTGGTCTAGTGGTTAGGATTCCTGGCTTTCACCCAGGCGGCCCGGGTTCGATTCCCGGCATTGGAACATACTTTTTGCAAATGTCTGACACACGGGCGACGGCCATTTGACCTCCCGACTGCCAGTTGACAATTAATGTCTATGACTGTACTCTTTCCATCAGCAAGGTCTCTGTGGCGCAATTGGTTAGCGCGTTCGGCTGTTAACCGAAAGGTTGGTGGTTCGAGCCCACCCAGGGACGTATGCAATTCTTTTTTTGGAAGCAAAATGTTCATTTATTACATGCAAATGAGTCTGAATATTTCACATGTTATGATTCAAATGGAAGTATGTTTAGTTATACATTGCCACAAAGCTACACGGTAATTTGCATCGTTCACCAGCCCACCTATGTGTTTGTAAAGCAGAGATAAGTCTACCGGGAATAAAGGGCACCAATCAGGCCTGATTAATTCGTACAGCATCTGTCCTTCCAATGTGGTCTAGTGGTTAGGATTCCTGGCTTTCACCCAGGCGGCCCGGGTTCGATTCCCGGAATTGGAACATACTTTTTGCAAATGTCTGACACACGGGCGACGGCCATTTGACCTCCCGACTGCCAGTTGACAATTAATGTCTATGACTGTACTCTTTCCATCAGCAAGGTCTCTGTGGCGCAATTGGTTAGCGCGTTCGGCTGTTAACCGAAAGGTTGGTGGTTCGAGCCCACCCAGGGACGTATGCAATTCTTTTTTTGGAAGCAAAATGTTCATTTATTACATGCAAATGAGTCTGAATATTTCACATGTTATGATTCAAATGGAAGTATGTTTAGTTATACATTGCCACAAAGCTACACGGTAATTTGCATCGTTCACCAGCCCACCTATGTGTTTGTAAAGCAGAGATAAGTCTACCGGGAATAAAGGGCACCAATCAGGCCTGATTAATTCGTACAGCATCTGTCCTTCCAATGTGGTCTAGTGGTTAGGATTCCTGGCTTTCACCCAGGCGGCCCGGGTTCGATTCCCGGCATTGGAACATACTTTTTGCAAATGTCTGACACACGGGCGACGGCCATTTGACCTCCCGACTGCCAGTTGACAATTAATGTCTATGACTGTACTCTTTCCATCAGCAAGGTCTCTGTGGCGCAATTGGTTAGCGCGTTCGGCTGTTAACCGAAAGGTTGGTGGTTCGAGCCCACCCAGGGACGTATGCAATTCTTTTTTTGGAAGCAAAATGTTCATTTATTACATGCAAATGAGTCTGAATATTTCACATGTTATGATTCAAATGGAAGTATGTTTAGTTATACATTGCCACAAAGCTACACGGTAATTTGCATCGTTCACCAGCCCACCTATGTGTTTGTAAAGCAGAGATAAGTCTACCGGGAATAAAGGGCACCAATCAGGCCTGATTAATTCGTACAGCATCTGTCCTTCCAATGTGGTCTAGTGGTTAGGATTCCTGGCTTTCACCCAGGCGGCCCGGGTTCGATTCCCGGCATTGGAACATACTTTTTGCAAATGTCTGACACACGGGCGACGGCCATTTGACCTCCCGACTGCCAGTTGACAATTAATGTCTATGACTGTACTCTTTCCATCAGCAAGGTCTCTGTGGCGCAATTGGTTAGCGCGTTCGGCTGTTAACCGAAAGGTTGGTGGTTCGAGCCCACCCAGGGACGTATGCAATTCTTTTTTTGGAAGCAAAATGTTCATTTATTACATGCAAATGAGTCTGAATATTTCACATGTTATGATTCAAATGGAAGTATGTTTAGTTATACATTGCCACAAAGCTACACGGTAATTTGCATCGTTCACCAGCCCACCTATGTGTTTGTAAAGCAGAGATAAGTCTACCGGGAATAAAGGGCACCAATCAGGCCTGATTAATTCGTACAGCATCTGTCCTTCCAATGTGGTCTAGTGGTTAGGATTCCTGGCTTTCACCCAGGCGGCCCGGGTTCGATTCCCGGCATTGGAACATACTTTTTGCAAATGTCTGACACACGGGCGACGGCCATTTGACCTCCCGACTGCCAGTTGACAATTAATGTCTATGACTGTACTCTTTCCATCAGCAAGGTCTCTGTGGCGCAATTGGTTAGCGCGTTCGGCTGTTAACCGAAAGGTTGGTGGTTCGAGCCCACCCAGGGACGTATGCAATTCTTTTTTTGGAAGCAAAATGTTCATTTATTACATGCAAATGAGTCTGAATATTTCACATGTAATGATTCAAATGGAAGTATGTTTAGTTATACATTGCCACAAAGCTACACGGTAATTTGCATCGTTCACCAGCCCACCTATGTGTTTGTAAAGCAGAGATAAGTCTACCGGGAATAAAGGGCACCAATCAGGCCTGATTAATTCGTACAGCATCTGTCCTTCCAATGTGGTCTAGTGGTTAGGATTCCTGGCTTTCACCCAGGCGGCCCGGGTTCGATTCCCGGCATTGGAACATACTTTTTGCAAATGTCTGACACACGGGCGACGGCCATTTGACCTCCCGACTGCCAGTTGACAATTAATGTCTATGACTGTACTCTTTCCATCAGCAAGGTCTCTGTGGCGCAATTGGTTAGCGCGTTCGGCTGTTAACCGAAAGGTTGGTGGTTCGAGCCCACCCAGGGACGTATGCAATTCTTTTTTTGGAAGCAAAATGTTCATTTATTACATGCAAATGAGTCTGAATATTTCACATGTTATGATTCAAATGGAAGTATGTTTAGTTATACATTGCCACAAAGCTACACGGTAATTTGCATCGTTCACCAGCCCACCTATGTGTTTGTAAAGCAGAGATAAGTCTACCGGGAATAAAGGGCACCAATCAGGCCTGATTAATTCGTACAGCATCTGTCCTTCCAATGTGGTCTAGTGGTTAGGATTCCTGGCTTTCACCCAGGCGGCCCGGGTTCGATTCCCGGCATTGGAACATACTTTTTGCAAATGTCTGACACACGGGCGACGGCCATTTGACCTCCCGACTGCCAGTTGACAATTAATGTCTATGACTGTACTCTTTCCATCAGCAAGGTCTCTGTGGCGCAATTGGTTAGCGCGTTCGGCTGTTAACCGAAAGGTTGGTGGTTCGAGCCCACCCAGGGACGTATGCAATTCTTTTTTTGGAAGCAAAATGTTCATTTATTACATGCAAATGAGTCTGAATATTTCACATGTTATGATTCAAATGGAAGTATGTTTAGTTATACATTGCCACAAAGCTACACGGTAATTTGCATCGTTCACCAGCCCACCTATGTGTTTGTAAAGCAGAGATAAGTCTACCGGGAATAAAGGGCACCAATCAGGCCTGATTAATTCGTACAGCATCTGTCCTTCCAATGTGGTCTAGTGGTTAGGATTCCTGGCTTTCACCCAGGCGGCCCGGGTTCGATTCCCGGCATTGGAACATACTTTTTGCAAATGTCTGACACACGGGCGACGGCCATTTGACCTCCCGACTGCCAGTTGACAATTAATGTCTATGACTGTACTCTTTCCATCAGCAAGGTCTCTGTGGCGCAATTGGTTAGCGCGTTCGGCTGTTAACCGAAAGGTTGGTGGTTCGAGCCCACCCAGGGACGTATGCAATTCTTTTTTTGGAAGCAAAATGTTCATTTATTACATGCAAATGAGTCTGAATATTTCACATGTTATGATTCAAATGGAAGTATGTTTAGTTATACATTGCCACAAAGCTACACGGTAATTTGCATCGTTCACCAGCCCACCTATGTGTTTGTAAAGCAGAGATAAGTCTACCGGGAATAAAGGGCACCAATCAGGCCTGATTAATTCGTACAGCATCTGTCCTTCCAATGTGGTCTAGTGGTTAGGATTCCTGGCTTTCACCCAGGCGGCCCGGGTTCGATTCCCGGCATTGGAACATACTTTTTGCAAATGTCTGACACACGGGCGACGGCCATTTGACCTCCCGACTGCCAGTTGACAATTAATGTCTATGACTGTACTCTTTCCATCAGCAAGGTCTCTGTGGCGCAATTGGTTAGCGCGTTCGGCTGTTAACCGAAAGGTTGGTGGTTCGAGCCCACCCAGGGACGTATGCAATTCTTTTTTTGGAAGCAAAATGTTCATTTATTACATGCAAATGAGTCTGAATATTTCACATGTTATGATTCAAATGGAAGTATGTTTAGTTATACATTGCCACAAAGCTACACGGTAATTTGCATCGTTCACCAGCCCACCTATGTGTTTGTAAAGCAGAGATAAGTCTACCGGGAATAAAGGGCACCAATCAGGCCTGATTAATTCGTACAGCATCTGTCCTTCCAATGTGGTCTAGTGGTTAGGATTCCTGGCTTTCACCCAGGCGGCCCGGGTTCGATTCCCGGCATTGGAACATACTTTTTGCAAATGTCTGACACACGGGCGACGGCCATTTGACCTCCCGACTGCCAGTTGACAATTAATGTCTATGACTGTACTCTTTCCATCAGCAAGGTCTCTGTGGCGCAATTGGTTAGCGCGTTCGGCTGTTAACCGAAAGGTTGGTGGTTCGAGCCCACCCAGGGACGTATGCAATTCTTTTTTTGGAAGCAAAATGTTCATTTATTACATGCAAATGAGTCTGAATATTTCACATGTTATGATTCAAATGGAAGTATGTTTAGTTATACATTGCCACAAAGCTACACGGTAATTTGCATCGTTCACCAGCCCACCTATGTGTTTGTAAAGCAGAGATAAGTCTACCGGGAATAAAGGGCACCAATCAGGCCTGATTAATTCGTACAGCATCTGTCCTTCCAATGTGGTCTAGTGGTTAGGATTCCTGGCTTTCACCCAGGCGGCCCGGGTTCGATTCCCGGCATTGGAACATACTTTTTGCAAATGTCTGACACACGGGCGACGGCCATTTGACCTCCCGACTGCCAGTTGACAATTAATGTCTATGACTGTACTCTTTCCATCAGCAAGGTCTCTGTGGCGCAATTGGTTAGCGCGTTCGGCTGTTAACCGAAAGGTTGGTGGTTCGAGCCCACCCAGGGACGTATGCAATTCTTTTTTTGGAAGCAAAATGTTCATTTATTACATGCAAATGAGTCTGAATATTTCACATGTTATGATTCAAATGGAAGTATGTTTAGTTATACATTGCCACAAAGCTACACGGTAATTTGCATCGTTCACCAGCCCACCTATGTGTTTGTAAAGCAGAGATAAGTCTACCGGGAATAAAGGGCACCAATCAGGCCTGATTAATTCGTACAGCATCTGTCCTTCCAATGTGGTCTAGTGGTTAGGATTCCTGGCTTTCACCCAGGCGGCCCGGGTTCGATTCCCGGCATTGGAACATACTTTTTGCAAATGTCTGACACACGGGCGACGGCCATTTGACCTCCCGACTGCCAGTTGACAATTAATGTCTATGACTGTACTCTTTCCATCAGCAAGGTCTCTGTGGCGCAATTGGTTAGCGCGTTCGGCTGTTAACCGAAAGGTTGGTGGTTCGAGCCCACCCAGGGACGTATGCAATTCTTTTTTTGGAAGCAAAATGTTCATTTATTACATGCAAATGAGTCTGAATATTTCACATGTTATGATTCAAATGGAAGTATGTTTAGTTATACATTGCCACAAAGCTACACGGTAATTTGCATCGTTCACCAGCCCACCTATGTGTTTGTAAAGCAGAGATAAGTCTACCGGGAAGAAAGGGCACCAATCAGGCCTGATTAATTCGTACAGCATCTGTCCTTCCAATGTGGTCTAGTGGTTAGGATTCCTGGCTTTCACCCAGGCGGCCCGGGTTCGATTCCCGGCATTGGAACATACTTTTTGCAAATGTCTGACACACGGGCGACGGCCATTTGACCTCCCGACTGCCAGTTGACAATTAATGTCTATGACTGTACTCTTTCCATCAGCAAGGTCTCTGTGGCGCAATTGGTTAGCGCGTTCGGCTGTTAACCGAAAGGTTGGTGGTTCGAGCCCACCCAGGGACGTATGCAATTCTTTTTTTGGAAGCAAAATGTTCATTTATTACATGCAAATGAGTCTGAATATTTCACATGTTATGATTCAAATGGAAGTATGTTTAGTTATACATTGCCACAAAGCTACACGGTAATTTGCATCGTTCACCAGCCCACCTATGTGTTTGTAAAGCAGAGATAAGTCTACCGGGAATAAAGGGCACCAATCAGGCCTGATTAATTCGTACAGCATCTGTCCTTCCAATGTGGTCTAGTGGTTAGGATTCCTGGCTTTCACCCAGGCGGCCCGGGTTCGATTCCCGGCATTGGAACATACTTTTTGCAAATGTCTGACACACGGGCGACGGCCATTTGACCTCCCGACTGCCAGTTGACAATTAATGTCTATGACTGTACTCTTTCCATCAGCAAGGTCTCTGTGGCGCAATTGGTTAGCGCGTTCGGCTGTTAACCGAAAGGTTGGTGGATCGAGCCCACCCAGGGACGTATGCAATTCTTTTTTTGGAAGCAAAATGTTCATTTATTACATGCAAATGAGTCTGAATATTTCACATGTTATGATTCAAATGGAAGTATGTTTAGTTATACATTGCCACAAAGCTACACGGTAATTTGCATCGTTCACCAGCCCACCTATGTGTTTGTAAAGCAGAGATAAGTCTACCGGGAATAAAGGGCACCAATCAGGCCTGATTAATTCGTACAGCATCTGTCCTTCCAATGTGGTCTAGTGGTTAGGATTCCTGGCTTTCACCCAGGCGGCCCGGGTTCGATTCCCGGCATTGGAACATACTTTTTGCAAATGTCTGACACACGGGCGACGGCCATTTGACCTCCCGACTGCCAGTTGACAATTAATGTCTATGACTGTACTCTTTCCATCAGCAAGGTCTCTGTGGCGCAATTGGTTAGCGCGTTCGGCTGTTAACCGAAAGGTTGGTGGTTCGAGCCCACCCAGGGACGTATGCAATTCTTTTTTTGGAAGCAAAATGTTCATTTATTACATGCAAATGAGTCTGAATATTTCACATGTTATGATTCAAATGGAAGTATGTTTAGTTATACATTGCCACAAAGTGGAGCGCCACCTAGTGGATTGCCGAGAGAAGTCGTGTGTTTCTGCTCTCTCTTGTTGTTGGATTATTATAGGATTTTACACTGAATTTACCTTTCATGAACGTGTGTTTTCATTTGTGAAGGATGTGACACTATTTGGAGACAAAGTGTTTCGGAAATCTACTTACTCAAGTAGATTTTCGTGTGACTGTGTGTTTGTGATATGTTGAATCCCGAATCCAAGATGGCGGACAAGAGGGCTTACAAGAAAGAATGCACTGTCGAGGTTAACGTTGGAGACAGGAAAGTGGTAACTGGTACGTTGCTTATCAATGCCTTACTCCGTGTTGTGTCTGACATTTATGCTGTTGTTCCTAAGGGCCCCGATTCGTATGATGTGACTTTACCAAATGTTGACGACGCGAGGCTACTTGTAGAACAAGAACACATTGAAATTCTCAATCACAAAGTGAAGGGTAGACTGCTTGTCTCCGAGACTGTTGTAGTGTCATTAATGCACTTACCGCCGTACATTGAGGACAGTGCTATCGAGAAGTTTTTAACTTCTAAGGGAGTCACCCTACAGAGTGATATCAAACACAAATTGATTAAAGGGACAGATATATCAGACGGAACAAGATTTGTGAGAGTGAAGTTTCCAGACACCTTGAAGTCCCTACCCTATTCTGTGGGTTTTCAAACATGTGAAGGATTCAAATACTACCGTATTATCCATAATAATCAGGTGAAAGTTTGCTTCAAGTGCAACGACACGGATCATGAAATGCGGCAGTGCCCCCGCACCAAGTGTTTTAACTGTCAGGAATTCGGACATATGGCTAAAGATTGTGAGAACACGGTGTGTGATTTATGTGGGATGAATGAGGACAGGTGTGACTGTGACATTCAAGAATCGAAAGACGAGGAATTTGAAAAAGCATGGAGCGAGTATGAGGCCGACTTCCCCTCTTTAAAGAAGTCACTGGTTGAAGACACTGTAGAGGACGAGACAAGCGAGAGCCAGGAGTTGGGAGAAGACGAGAAGCCAGAGGACCCCGAGACTCCCGTGCATGAGACACTATCTGACGAGGCAGGACAACAACAAACGCGTGGCTGGACTGTAGCACAAAGCAAGTGGGCCAGGAGACGCCAGCCCAAAGTTTCAGAGACTGCACTTAAAGTGAATGTGCTGAAGAACAGAATTCGGGAAAATAGGAGAAATCAACTGAAGAAGAAGAAAGAGGAGAAGGTTAACGTAAACAGAGACTTAACGGACAAATGAATTTGATGTGTTTACTCCCACTAATATACCTCTACATGCTTATATGTTCATGGAACGTTAACGGACTTAGAGACATCAAGAAACTGGAATGTGTTTTTCAAACAGCAATGGATTGTAGTGCTCAAATAATATTCCTACAGGAAACATTCTGGGACGATAAATTCATTACTAACTTTAAACACAAATGGCCCGGTAAGATTTTTTATAATAATTGTTATGATAAACACAGAAAAGGTGTAGCCATATTATTTTCTCCTAACTTCCCTTTTGAACCTGTATTTGAAAAATGTGATAATTATGGTAGATTACTTAAAGTTACATTTAATATTGATGATATTATATATTCATGTATTAATGTTTATGCACCAAATGTTGTTTCGGAAAGAATAATGTTTTACAATGAATTTGTGACATATCTAACAGGAGACCATATCATTGGCCCTGGTGACTTTAATGAATTATTGGATGTTTTTCTTGATAGAAATGTCAATCTTAAAACATTTAGTTATAACAGCAGTAATAAATTATGTAAAATTATTAATGATTACAATCTCTGTGATATTTGGAGATACAGAAATCCCGACAGGAGGGAATTTACTAGAAAACAAATTGTAGAAGGAGTGTGTAAACAAAGTCGAATTGACTTCATTCTAATTTCAAAATCACTAATTCCGTTTGCTACACATGCCTATATTCAGTATTCCTCACTAAGCGACCACTCCATTAATTTTGTAAAATTTGACTTTTCCAAAGTAGAACGTGGACCTGGCATGTGGGTCATAAACAATCAAATCCTGTCAGATCCTGTATATTCAAATATCATCAAAGATTTAATCAATGACAGTTTATCATGCCCATTGTATTTATCGGAACCACTGTTATGGTGGGATAACTTAAAATATAAGCTTAAAAAATCTAGTATTTATTTCTCTTGTAAAAAGAGAAAAGCAGAAAAAGCACAGCACTTTGATTTACAGCGTAGGTTAAGATTAGAATATGATAAACTTTCCAGAAATCCATCACGAGATATATCCCTCATTCAAAATTTAGAAGCTGAATTAACAATTTTTGAAAAAAGTAAATGTGATGGTGCAATCTTAAGATCTAAAGCCCAATGGGCCTTAGAATCAGATAAGCATACTTCCTTCTTTTTGAATTTGGAGAAGGCGAAACAAGAATCAAATTGTATTAAAGAACTTATTACAGATAAAGGTATTACAAATAAAACTGAAGATATTTTAGATCACGCCTTCAAATTTTATTCCGATTTATATAAAGCAGAAGATTTAGATATCAATAAGCAAAATGAATTATTACTTTTATTAAAAGATGTCCTCTCAGAGGAAGATAAGATTGTGCTGGATGAAAACATCAGTGAAGACGAGCTTACAACAGCTCTGCACGCAATGAAGCGTCGTAAAAGTCCAGGCAATGACGGACTCACTGTCGAATTTTATGTACATTTTTGGGATGTTTTAAAACCTATTTTTGTTCATATTGTAAATAATGTTTTTGTTGAACAGCAATTATCACGTTCAATGAAAAAAGGTGTAATAAGTTTATTTTATAAAAAGAGAGGAGACAAAAAGGACATTAAAAACTTTAGACCTATTTCACTTTTAAATGTTGATTGCAAATTAATTTCAAAAGTCCTCGCTTCACGCTTGAAGCATGTTATGGAAGCAATCATCTCCTCTGATCAAACTTGTGGTATTCCTGGACGTGATATTGCTGACAATATTCATTCTTTAAGGGATGTAATTGATTTGTCTGATGATTTGGATGAAGCTTATATAATATCAATTGATCAAGAAAAGGCCTTTGATCGAGTTTCTCAACCCTTTATTATAAAGGTCCTTGAGAAATTGAATTTTGGTGATTATTTTATCTCATGGATTCGAATACTGTATTCAGGTTTACTTAGTAGTGTTAAAATTAATGGACATCTTACGCCTTATTTCCCTGTAACTAGGTCGGTCCGTCAAGGTGACCCACTTAGCAGCTTACTTTTTGTTATTGTCAGTCAATCACTTAATCAGCTTATCAAAGCTAACCCAGCCATTACTCCAATTTCTATTGATGTCAATCACAAATCATTGTTATATCAACATGCTGATGATGCTACAGTGACTGTCAGCAATCAACAATCAATTACTGCCACCTTTGATTCATTAGATTATTATTGCTCAGCCACCGGAGCTAAAATTAATTTAACAAAGTCTGAAGTGTTGGTCTTGGGGAAATCTAATCAAATCTCTGTTTCTAATTTTGACTTTCCGATACCAGTAAAATATGATTGTTTAAAAATTCTTGGGATTTATCTGGGTCCTGATAAAGCCGCTTGTGAAAGCAAAAATTGGAAATCTAAATTAAGTAAAATTAAATCTCTGCTTGGATTATGGTCGCAGAGACAACTGACACTTCAAGGCAAATCAATTGTTGTAAATATTTTCATGTTATCAAAATTGTGGTATAGTGTATATGTTTTACCTGTTCCAGAATGGTTTATAAAGGATTTTGAGACTTGTATTTCCAACTTTATCTGGTCAGGTAACACAGTACTCATAAAACGCACAACAACAATAGGACACTTCATAAAAGGTGGTTTATCTCTTCCTAGTTTGAAATTCAAAATACATTCTTTTCGCTTAAAAGTTGTAAATAAACTGTTTGATTCTAATTATGTAGCACTATGGAAACATTCTGCTATGTTGTTTTTTCAAAAATATTCAAATATGGGACTCAGAGAGAATATTTTCTCCATTGTTTATAATGAGGTCAACCTCAAAGAGATAAACCCTTTCTATGCAGAAGTTCTACGTGCATGGGACGAAATCACGTGCTCTCAACGCGAGCTCGTGACAAATCCCGAGCTCATTATGCATCAACCTTTGTTCCACAATCCACACGTGCAGTATCAAGAGAAGGTGCTTTATTTCAAATTCTTCATTGATAGTGGTATCACCACATTGTCAGATATTTGCTATGAAGTTGTACCAGGATTTTTAAAGGCTTCTGCCATTTCAGAAATTATTTATAATCATGAATTTGATGTTTCTCTTTCCTACATTAAGAGTGCATATTTCATTATTTTAAAATCGCTCCCATGCGACTGGTTTCAATATATTTGCTCACATTCAATAATTACTAAAGCTTTAAAAGAAGTTTCCATTATCACAGATAATGATATCATACATTCCCATAAATTAAATGTAAAATTCTGCTATTCAATTTTTGTCTCCAAAAATTTTATTCAACCAACTTCAATTGACTTTTGGGATAATTATGCTCTAGACATAAATTGGTCTAAAGTTTGGAAATCTGTTTTTCTTAATGATAAATCAGCTGAGCAAAGAAACCTTGATTTTAAAATTTGCCATAATATTGTTTATACCAATCATAAAATGTATAAATATGGTAAATCTGACACTGATTTGTGTCCAGTATGTACAGCTGAAGAAGAAAATATGTTTCACATGTTCGTGTTTTGTGATGAGCTGTATGACACCATCAATATTTTTCGGGATATTTTCACGAATGTATTTCGTGACAAAGGATACTCCTTTAACAGTTTAGTATCTTGGCTCATGTTTGGATTTCAATCCACCCAAGCACCTGAAAGCTATGATTGTATAAATATGCTTTTATCAATCTACAGATTGTGTGTTTATAAAAGAAGAGCTATTTCCTCATTACAAAATAAATCCCTTAATTTGTTAAATTTTTTCAAAAACAGTGTAAAACATTATTTCAAACTGCTTTGGTTTCATTATCGCAAAAACAATCAATCTACGTTATTCATTTATAAATATGTAGTTCCTTTAAACATCATTTCAATTGGCAATAATGAGGAAATTATTCTTAAATATCCACTGTGTTGAAAATCTGTCAATAGTAATTCAACTGGTTGTGTGTATGTCCATGTAAGGACACATGTTTTAAAACTGTATATTTTCCACCTTCATCTTAACCTGTATATACTTCTGTGAATAAATCATTATGAAAGAAAAAGGATTCCTGGCTTTCACCCAGGCGGCCCGGGTTCGATTCCCGGCATTGGAACATACTTTTTGCAAATGTCTGACACACGGGCGACGGCCATTTGACCTCCCGACTGCCAGTTGACAATTAATGTCTATGACTGTACTCTTTCCATCAGCAAGGTCTCTGTGGCGCAATTGGTTAGCGCGTTCGGCTGTTAACCGAAAGGTTGGTGGTTCGAGCCCACCCAGGGACGTATGCAATTCTTTTTTTGGAAGCAAAATGTTCATTTATTACATGCAAATGAGTCTGAATATTTCACATGTTATGATTCAAATGGAAGTATGTTTAGTTATACATTGCCACAAAGCTACACGGTAATTTGCATCGTTCACCAGCCCACCTATGTGTTTGTAAAGCAGAGATAAGTCTACCGGGAATAAAGGGCACCAATCAGGCCTGATTAATTCGTACAGCATCTGTCCTTCCAATGTGGTCTAGTGGTTAGGATTCCTGGCTTTCACCCAGGCGGCCCGGGTTCGATTCCCGGCATTGGAACATACTTTTTGCAAATGTCTGACACACGGGCGACGGCCATTTGACCTCCCGACTGCCAGTTGACAATTAATGTCTATGACTGTACTCTTTCCATCAGCAAGGTCTCTGTGGCGCAATTGGTTAGCGCGTTCGGCTGTTAACCGAAAGGTTGGTGGTTCGAGCCCACCCAGGGACGTATGCAATTCTTTTTTTGGAAGCAAAATGTTCATTTATTACATGCAAATGAGTCTGAATATTTCACATGTTATGATTCAAATGGAAGTATGTTTAGTTATACATTGCCACAAAGCTACACGGTAATTTGCATCGTTCACCAGCCCACCTATGTGTTTGTAAAGCAGAGATAAGTCTACCGGGAATAAAGGGCACCAATCAGGCCTGATTAATTCGTACAGCATCTGTCCTTCCAATGTGGTCTAGTGGTTAGGATTCCTGGCTTTCACCCAGGCGGCCCGGGTTCGATTCCCGGCATTGGAACATACTTTTTGCAAATGTCTGACACACGGGCGACGGCCATTTGACCTCCCGACTGCCAGTTGACAATTAATGTCTATGACTGTACTCTTTCCATCAGCAAGGTCTCTGTGGCGCAATTGGTTAGCGCGTTCGGCTGTTAACCGAAAGGTTGGTGGTTCGAGCCCACCCAGGGACGTATGCAATTCTTTTTTTGGAAGCAAAATGTTCATTTATTACATGCAAATGAGTCTGAATATTTCACATGTTATGATTCAAATGGAAGTATGTTTAGTTATACATTGCCACAAAGCTACACGGTAATTTGCATCGTTCACCAGCCCACCTATGTGTTTGTAAAGCAGAGATAAGTCTACCGGGAATAAAGGGCACCAATCAGGCCTGATTAATTCGTACAGCATCTGTCCTTCCAATGTGGTCTAGTGGTTAGGATTCCTGGCTTTCACCCAGGCGGCCCGGGTTCGATTCCCGGCATTGGAACATACTTTTTGCAAATGTCTGACACACGGGCGACGGCCATTTGACCTCCCGACTGCCAGTTGACAATTAATGTCTATGACTGTACTCTTTCCATCAGCAAGGTCTCTGTGGCGCAATTGGTTAGCGCGTTCGGCTGTTAACCGAAAGGTTGGTGGTTCGAGCCCACCCAGGGACGTATGCAATTCTTTTTTTGGAAGCAAAATGTTCATTTATTACATGCAAATGAGTCTGAATATTTCACATGTTATGATTCAAATGGAAGTATGTTTAGTTATACATTGCCACAAAGCTACACGGTAATTTGCATCGTTCACCAGCCCACCTATGTGTTTGTAAAGCAGAGATAAGTCTACCGGGAATAAAGGGCACCAATCAGGCCTGATTAATTCGTACAGCATCTGTCCTTCCAATGTGGTCTAGTGGTTAGGATTCCTGGCTTTCACCCAGGCGGCCCGGGTTCGATTCCCGGCATTGGAACATACTTTTTGCAAATGTCTGACACACGGGCGACGGCCATTTGACCTCCCGACTGCCAGTTGACAATTAATGTCTATGACTGTACTCTTTCCATCAGCAAGGTCTCTGTGGCGCAATTGGTTAGCGCGTTCGGCTGTTAACCGAAAGGTTGGTGGTTCGAGCCCACCCAGGGACGTATGCAATTCTTTTTTTGGAAGCAAAATGTTCATTTATTACATGCAAATGAGTCTGAATATTTCACATGTTATGATTCAAATGGAAGTATGTTTAGTTATACATTGCCACAAAGCTACACGGTAATTTGCATCGTTCACCAGCCCACCTATGTGTTTGTAAAGCAGAGATAAGTCTACCGGGAATAAAGGGCACCAATCAGGCCTGATTAATTCGTACAGCATCTGTCCTTCCAATGTGGTCTAGTGGTTAGGATTCCTGGCTTTCACCCAGGCGGCCCGGGTTCGATTCCCGGCATTGGAACATACTTTTTGCAAATGTCTGACACACGGGCGACGGCCATTTGACCTCCCGACTGCCAGTTGACAATTAATGTCTATGACTGTACTCTTTCCATCAGCAAGGTCTCTGTGGCGCAATTGGTTAGCGCGTTCGGCTGTTAACCGAAAGGTTGGTGGTTCGAGCCCACCCAGGGACGTATGCAATTCTTTTTTTGGAAGCAAAATGTTCATTTATTACATGCAAATGAGTCTGAATATTTCACATGTTATGATTCAAATGGAAGTATGTTTAGTTATACATTGCCACAAAGCTACACGGTAATTTGCATCGTTCACCAGCCCACCTATGTGTTTGTAAAGCAGAGATAAGTCTACCGGGAATAAAGGGCACCAATCAGGCCTGATTAATTCGTACAGCATCTGTCCTTCCAATGTGGTCTAGTGGTTAGGATTCCTGGCTTTCACCCAGGCGGCCCGGGTTCGATTCCCGGCATTGGAACATACTTTTTGCAAATGTCTGACACACGGGCGACGGCCATTTGACCTCCCGACTGCCAGTTGACAATTAATGTCTATGACTGTACTCTTTCCATCAGCAAGGTCTCTGTGGCGCAATTGGTTAGCGCGTTCGGCTGTTAACCGAAAGGTTGGTGGTTCGAGCCCACCCAGGGACGTATGCAATTCTTTTTTTGGAAGCAAAATGTTCATTTATTACATGCAAATGAGTCTGAATATTTCACATGTTATGATTCAAATGGAAGTATGTTTAGTTATACATTGCCACAAAGCTACACGGTAATTTGCATCGTTCACCAGCCCACCTATGTGTTTGTAAAGCAGAGATAAGTCTACCGGGAATAAAGGGCACCAATCAGGCCTGATTAATTCGTACAGCATCTGTCCTTCCAATGTGGTCTAGTGGTTAGGATTCCTGGCTTTCACCCAGGCGGCCCGGGTTCGATTCCCGGCATTGGAACATACTTTTTGCAAATGTCTGACACACGGGCGACTGCCATTTGACCTCCCGACTGCCAGTTGACAATTAATGTCTTTGACTGTACTCTTTCCATCAGCAAGGTCTCTGTGGCGCAATTGGTTAGCGCGTTCGGCTGTTAACCGAAAGGTTGGTGGTTCGAGCCCACCCAGGGACGTATGCAATTCCTTTTTTGGAAGCAAAATGTTCATTTATTACATGCAAATGAGTCTGAATATTTCACATGTTATGATTCAAATGGAAGTATGTTTAGTTATACATTGCCACAAAGCTACACGGTAATTTGCATCGTTCACCAGCCCACCTATGTGTTTGTAAAGCAGAGATAAGTCTACCGGGAATAAAGGGCACCAATCAGGCCTGATTAATTCGTACAGCATCTGTCCTTCCAATGTGGTCTAGTGGTTAGGATTCCTGGCTTTCACCCAGGCGGCCCGGGTTCGATTCCCGGCATTGGAACATACTTTTTGCAAATGTCTGACACACGGGCGACGGCCATTTGACCTCCCGACTGCCAGTTGACAATTAATGTCTATGACTGTACTCTTTCCATCAGCAAGGTCTCTGTGGCGCAATTGGTTAGCGCGTTCGGCTGTTAACCGAAAGGTTGGTGGTTCGAGCCCACCCAGGGACGTATGCAATTCTTTTTTTGGAAGCAAAATGTTCATTTATTACATGCAAATGAGTCTGAATATTTCACATGTTATGATTCAAATGGAAGTATGTTTAGTTATACATTGCCACAAAGCTACACGGTAATTTGCATGGTTCACCAGCCCACCTATGTGTTTGTAAAGCAGAGATAAGTCTACCGGGAATAAAGGGCACCAATCAGGCCTGATTAATTCGTACAGCATCTGTCCTTCCAATGTGGTCTAGTGGTTAGGATTCCTGGCTTTCACCCAGGCGGCCCGGGTTCGATTCCCGGCATTGGAACATACTTTTTGCAAATGTCTGACACACGGGCGACGGCCATTTGACCTCCCGACTGCCAGTTGACAATTAATGTCTATGACTGTACTCTTTCCATCAGCAAGGTCTCTGTGGCGCAATTGGTTAGCGCGTTCGGCTGTTAACCGAAAGGTTGGTGGTTCGAGCCCACCCAGGGACGTATGCAATTCTTTTTTTGGAAGCAAAATGTTCATTTATTACATGCAAATGAGTCTGAATATTTCACATGTTATGATTCAAATGGAAGTATGTTTAGTTATACATTGCCACAAAGCTACACGGTAATTTGCATCGTTCACCAGCCCACCTATGTGTTTGTAAAGCAGAGATAAGTCTACCGGGAATAAAGGGCACCAATCAGGCCTGATTAATTCGTACAGCATCTGTCCTTCCAATGTGGTCTAGTGGTTAGGATTCCTGGCTTTCACCCAGGCGGCCCGGGTTCGATTCCCGGCATTGGAACATACTTTTTGCAAATGTCTGACACACGGGCGACGGCCATTTGACCTCCCGACTGCCAGTTGACAATTAATGTCTATGACTGTACTCTTTCCATCAGCAAGGTCTCTGTGGCGCAATTAGTTAGCGCGTTCGGCTGTTAACCGAAAGGTTGGTGGTTCGAGCCCACCCAGGGACGTATGCAATTCTTTTTTTGGAAGCAAAATGTTCATTTATTACATGCAAATGAGTCTGAATATTTCACATGTTATGATTCAAATGGAAGTATGTTTAGTTATACATTGCCACAAAGCTACACGGTAATTTGCATCGTTCACCAGCCCACCTATGTGTTTGTAAAGCAGAGATAAGTCTACCGGGAATAAAGGGCACCAATCAGGCCTGATTAATTCGTACAGCATCTGTCCTTCCAATGTGGTCTAGTGGTTAGGATTCCTGGCTTTCACCCAGGCGGCCCGGGTTCGATTCCCGGCATTGGAACATACTTTTTGCAAATGTCTGACACACGGGCGACTGCCATTTGACCTCCCGACTGCCAGTTGACAATTAATGTCTTTGACTGTACTCTTTCCATCAGCAAGGTCTCTGTGGCGCAATTGGTTAGCGCGTTCGGCTGTTAACCGAAAGGTTGGTGGTTCGAGCCCACCCAGGGACGTATGCAATTCCTTTTTTGGAAGCAAAATGTTCATTTATTACATGCAAATGAGTCTGAATATTTCACATGTTATGATTCAAATGGAAGTATGTTTAGTTATACATTGCCACAAAGCTACACGGTAATTTGCATCGTTCACCAGCCCACCTATGTGTTTGTAAAGCAGAGATAAGTCTACCGGGAATAAAGGGCACCAATCAGGCCTGATTAATTCGTACAGCATCTGTCCTTCCAATGTGGTCTAGTGGTTAGGATTCCTGGCTTTCACCCAGGCGGCCCGGGTTCGATTCCCGGCATTGGAACATACTTTTTGCAAATGTCTGACACACGGGCGACGGCCATTTGACCTCCCGACTGCCAGTTGACAATTAATGTCTATGACTGTACTCTTTCCATCAGCAAGGTCTCTGTGGCGCAATTGGTTAGCGCGTTCGGCTGTTAACCGAAAGGTTGGTGGTTCGAGCCCACCCAGGGACGTATGCAATTCTTTTTTTGGAAGCAAAATGTTCATTTATTACATGCAAATGAGTCTGAATATTTCACATGTTATGATTCAAATGGAAGTATGTTTAGTTATACATTGCCACAAAGCTACACGGTAATTTGCATCGTTCACCAGCCCACCTATGTGTTTGTAAAGCAGAGATAAGTCTACCGGGAATAAAGGGCACCAATCAGGCCTGATTAATTCGTACAGCATCTGTCCTTCCAATGTGGTCTAGTGGTTAGGATTCCTGGCTTTCACCCAGGCGGCCCGGGTTCGATTCCCGGCATTGGAACATACTTTTTGCAAATGTCTGACACACGGGCGACTGCCATTTGACCTCCCGACTGCCAGTTGACAATTAATGTCTTTGACTGTACTCTTTCCATCAGCAAGGTCTCTGTGGCGCAATTGGTTAGCGCGTTCGGCTGTTAACCGAAAGGTTGGTGGTTCGAGCCCACCCAGGGACGTATGCAATTCCTTTTTTGGAAGCAAAATGTTCATTTATTACATGCAAATGAGTCTGAATATTTCACATGTTATGATTCAAATGGAAGTATGTTTAGTTATACATTGCCACAAAGCTACACGGTAATTTGCATCGTTCACCAGCCCACCTATGTGTTTGTAAAGCAGAGATAAGTCTACCGGGAATAAAGGGCACCAATCAGGCCTGATTAATTCGTACAGCATCTGTCCTTCCAATGTGGTCTAGTGGTTAGGATTCCTGGCTTTCACCCAGGCGGCCCGGGTTCGATTCCCGGCATTGGAACATACTTTTTGCAAATGTCTGACACACGGGCGACGGCCATTTGACCTCCCGACTGCCAGTTGACAATTAATGTCTATGACTGTACTCTTTCCATCAGCAAGGTCTCTGTGGCGCAATTGGTTAGCGCGTTCGGCTGTTAACCGAAAGGTTGGTGGTTCGAGCCCACCCAGGGACGTATGCAATTCTTTTTTTGGAAGCAAAATGTTCATTTATTACATGCAAATGAGTCTGAATATTTCACATGTTATGATTCAAATGGAAGTATGTTTAGTTATACATTGCCACAAAGCTACACGGTAATTTGCATGGTTCACCAGCCCACCTATGTGTTTGTAAAGCAGAGATAAGTCTACCGGGAATAAAGGGCACCAATCAGGCCTGATTAATTCGTACAGCATCTGTCCTTCCAATGTGGTCTAGTGGTTAGGATTCCTGGCTTTCACCCAGGCGGCCCGGGTTCGATTCCCGGCATTGGAACATACTTTTTGCAAATGTCTGACACACGGGCGACTGCCATTTGACCTCCCGACTGCCAGTTGACAATTAATGTCTTTGACTGTACTCTTTCCATCAGCAAGGTCTCTGTGGCGCAATTGGTTAGCGCGTTCGGCTGTTAACCGAAAGGTTGGTGGTTCGAGCCCACCCAGGGACGTATGCAATTCCTTTTTTGGAAGCAAAATGTTCATTTATTACATGCAAATGAGTCTGAATATTTCACATGTTATGATTCAAATGGAAGTATGTTTAGTTATACATTGCCACAAAGCTACACGGTAATTTGCATCGTTCACCAGCCCACCTATGTGTTTGTAAAGCAGAGATAAGTCTACCGGGAATAAAGGGCACCAATCAGGCCTGATTAATTCGTACAGCATCTGTCCTTCCAATGTGGTCTAGTGGTTAGGATTCCTGGCTTTCACCCAGGCGGCCCGGGTTCGATTCCCGGCATTGGAACATACTTTTTGCAAATGTCTGACACACGGGCGACGGCCATTTGACCTCCCGACTGCCAGTTGACAATAATGTCTATGACTGTACTCTTTCCATCAGCAAGGTCTCTGTGGCGCAATTGGTTAGCGCGTTCGGCTGTTAACCGAAAGGTTGGTGGTTCGAGCCCACCCAGGGACGTATGCAATTCTTTTTTTGGAAGCAAAATGTTCATTTATTACATGCAAATGAGTCTGAATATTTCACATGTTATGATTCAAATGGAAGTATGTTTAGTTATACATTGCCACAAAGCTACACGGTAATTTGCATGGTTCACCAGCCCACCTATGTGTTTGTAAAGCAGAGATAAGTCTACCGGGAATAAAGGGCACCAATCAGGCCTGATTAATTCGTACAGCATCTGTCCTTCCAATGTGGTCTAGTGGTTAGGATTCCTGGCTTTCACCCAGGCGGCCCGGGTTCGATTCCCGGCATTGGAACATACTTTTTGCAAATGTCTGACACACGGGCGACTGCCATTTGACCTCCCGACTGCCAGTTGACAATTAATGTCTTTGACTGTACTCTTTCCATCAGCAAGGTCTCTGTGGCGCAATTGGTTAGCGCGTTCGGCTGTTAACCGAAAGGTTGGTGGTTCGAGCCCACCCAGGGACGTATGCAATTCCTTTTTTGGAAGCAAAATGTTCATTTATTACATGCAAATGAGTCTGAATATTTCACATGTTATGATTCAAATGGAAGTATGTTTAGTTATACATTGCCACAAAGCTACACGGTAATTTGCATCGTTCACCAGCCCACCTATGTGTTTGTAAAGCAGAGATAAGTCTACCGGGAATAAAGGGCACCAATCAGGCCTGATTAATTCGTACAGCATCTGTCCTTCCAATGTGGTCTAGTGGTTAGGATTCCTGGCTTTCACCCAGGCGGCCCGGGTTCGATTCCCGGCATTGGAACATACTTTTTGCAAATGTCTGACACACGGGCGACGGCCATTTGACCTCCCGACTGCCAGTTGACAATAATGTCTATGACTGTACTCTTTCCATCAGCAAGGTCTCTGTGGCGCAATTGGTTAGCGCGTTCGGCTGTTAACCGAAAGGTTGGTGGTTCGAGCCCACCCAGGGACGTATGCAATTCTTTTTTTGGAAGCAAAATGTTCATTTATTACATGCAAATGAGTCTGAATATTTCACATGTTATGATTCAAATGGAAGTATGTTTAGTTATACATTGCCACAAAGCTACACGGTAATTTGCATGGTTCACCAGCCCACCTATGTGTTTGTAAAGCAGAGATAAGTCTACCGGGAATAAAGGGCACCAATCAGGCCTGATTAATTCGTACAGCATCTGTCCTTCCAATGTGGTCTAGTGGTTAGGATTCCTGGCTTTCACCCAGGCGGCCCGGGTTCGATTCCCGGCATTGGAACATACTTTTTGCAAATGTCTGACACACGGGCGACGGCCATTTGACCTCCCGACTGCCAGTTGACAATTAATGTCTATGACTGTACTCTTTCCATCAGCAAGGTCTCTGTGGCGCAATTGGTTAGCGCGTTCGGCTGTTAACCGAAAGGTTGGTGGTTCGAGCCCACCCAGGGACGTATGCAATTCTTTTTTTGGAAGCAAAATGTTCATTTATTACATGCAAATGAGTCTGAATATTTCACATGTTATGATTCAAATGGAAGTATGTTTAGTTATACATTGCCACAAAGCTACACGGTAATTTGCATCGTTCACCAGCCCACCTATGTGTTTGTAAAGCAGAGATAAGTCTACCGGGAATAAAGGGCACCAATCAGGCCTGATTAATTCGTACAGCATCTGTCCTTCCAATGTGGTCTAGTGGTTAGGATTCCTGGCTTTCACCCAGGCGGCCCGGGTTCGATTCCCGGCATTGGAACATACTTTTTGCAAATGTCTGACACACGGGCGACGGCCATTTGACCTCCCGACTGCCAGTTGACAATTAGAGCGCCACCTGGTGATCTGAAGAGTGAGGACGTGTTTTTCTGCTGCTCTCACACTTTGTGCTTTACTACGTTTGGATTCTATTTTCACTGTGGATTTTCACTAACTACGATCATGTGATACTGTGGATTAACAATTGTTGTGTGGAATCTGCATTTGGGTGCAGATTTCTTGCCTTTAGTGGCACATATTTGAAAGAGTGATTTGTGTTGTGATATCCAAGATGGCCGACCGGCAATACAAGAAGGAGTCAACAGTTGAAGTGAATGTTGGAGACAGAAAGACTGTGACTGGTACGTTGCTCATTCAAACCCTTCTGAAATTTGTGTCAGATGTTTATGCGTGTGTCCCGAAGAACAATGATTGCTATGAGGTTACTTTGCCCAGTGTGGAGGAGGCACGAAAGCTTGTGGAAAGTGAAATGTACATTGATGATCACAGACTGACTGCAAGGCTTTTAGTATCGGAGACGGTGGTAGTTTCATTCATGCATCTACCAGCTTATATAGATGATCGAGAGATAAAACATTTTCTGGAGACAAAAGGAGTTAAAATCGAAGGGGACATCAAACATCGCATGATCAAAGGAACCACAATTTCTGATGGTACTCGGTATGTACGTGTTAAATTCCCTGAGCATGTAAAATCACTACCCTATTCAGTCGGATTCAATACTGTTGACGGATACAAATACTTTCGTGTAATTCACAACAACCAGGTGATAGTGTGCTTCAGGTGTAATGCTGACGATCATGAAATGAAAGACTGTCCTAATACGAAGTGTTTCAAATGCAAAGGTTATGGACATATGGCAAAAGACTGTGACCGAGTGGCGTGTGAGATATGTGGATTATATAGTGACAATTGTGACTGTTTTGAGGATTCATCTGAAACAGAGGACACAGCTTACGAACATGAATGGAACCAGAACTATCCACCACTTTCACGTGAGACTACACCTAAGAAGGATTCGACAGAGCGTAGTAGTGACTCAATCCCGGACAAACAGACCAACACTGATATGGACAAGTCCGACCAGGGCGAGGAGCCCGAGACAAGCACGGAGTCCACGGCCGACAGCAGTCACCAAACAAGCAAGTCGCAAGTGTGGAGTGCTACTAAACACAAGCGGAACAGGATACGACATAACGCGAAGCTATCAGAGACAGTGTTGCGAGAGAATGAACTGAAAAACAAGATTCGGGAATCTAGAAAGGATGAACTGAAAAAGAAGAAGGAAGAAATAGTGAATGAGAAGCGGGACATTGTGGAAATAACAAAGAAATGAATCTATCAAAAACATTAACAATTGTCATGCTGATATGTTCATGGAATGTAAACGGACTCAGAGAAATTAATAAACTGGAAAGTGTGTTTCAAAAGGCTATAGATTCCAAAGCTCATATAATATTCCTTCAGGAAACTTTCTGGGATAATGTTTTCATTGATAAATATAAACATAAATGGCCAGGTAAGCTTTTTCATAATAACTGTCCCCTTCAGAATAGAAAAGGAGTAGCTATTTTATTCTCTCCATCTTTTCCTTATCATACAAATTTTGACATGTGTGATGGTTATGGCCGTTTATTAAGAGTTAATTTTACAATTGATGAAGATATATATTCATGCATTAATGTTTATGCTCCAAATATTGCTTCAGAGCGAACTGATTTTTATGATGAATTTAAATCATATTTGTCTGGAGAACGTATTATTGCCCCTGGTGATTATAATGAGTTATTAGATGTATACCTTGACAAGAATGTGAATGTTAGATATTTTAATTTAAAAAGCAGTAATGCTTTGTGTAATGTTATCGCTGATTATAATCTCTGTGATATTTGGAGATACAGAAATCCCGACAGAAGAGAATTCACTCGTAAACAAATTGTAAATGGAGTGTGTAAACAAAGTCGCATTGACTTCACTTTAATTTCAAAATCTTTAATTCCGTTTGCTTCACATGCTTATATTCAATATTCTTCATTAAGTGATCACTCCATTAATTTTGTAAAATTTGATTTTTCTAAAGTCGAACGTGGACCTGGCATGTGGGTCATCAACAATCAAATTCTGTCGAATTCTGTATATTCAAATACCATCATAGATTTAATCAATGATTATTTATCATGTCCTTTGTATTTATCTGAACCACTGTTATGGTGGGACAATTTAAAATACAAAATTAAAAAATGTAGTATTTATATCTCTTGTAAAAAGAGAAGGGAAGAAAAAGCACAGCATTTTAATTTACAACGCAGTTTAAGATTAGAGTATGATAAGCTTTCAAAAAACCCATCACGGGATATTTCCCATATTCAAAATTTAGAAAGTGAATTGGAATATTTTGAAAAAATTAAGTGTGATGGTGCTGTTCTTAGATCAAAAGCACAATGGGCTTTAGAATCAGATAAAAATACTGCTTTCTTTTTAAATTTGGAAAAAAGTAAACAAGAATCAAATTGTATAAAAGAGCTTATTACTGATAAAGGTATCACAAGCAAAACTGAAGACATTTTAGACCATGCTTACAAATTCTATTCCAATTTATATCAAGCAGAAGATGTCGATATCTCTAAGCAAAATGATTTATTAGATTTAATACATGATGTCCTCTCAGAGGAAGATAAGACTGTGCTAGAAAACAACATTAATAATGATGAACTTACATCAGCTCTCAACGCAATGAAGCGTAATAAAAGCCCTGGTAATGACGGGCTCACAGTTGAATTCTATGTACATTTTTGGGATGTTTTAAAACCAATTTTTGTTCATATTGTCAACAATGTATATAGTGAAAAGCAATTATCACGTTCCATGAAAAAAGGTGTTATTAGTTTATTTTATAAAAAACGGGGAGACAAAAGAGACATTAAAAACTTTAGGCCTATATCTCTTTTAAATGTTGATTGTAAACTAATTTCAAAAGTTCTCGCTTCTCGTTTGAAGCATGTTTTGGAAACTGTCATCTCTTCGGATCAGACTTGTGGCATACCGGGACGTGATATTGCCGATAATATTCATTCTTTAAGAGATGTAATTGATTTGTCTGAGGACTTGGATGAAGCCTATGTTGTTTCAATTGACCAAGAAAAAGCTTTTGATCGTGTTTCTCAATCTTTTATTATAAGAGTGCTTGAGAAAATGAATTTTGGTGATAATTTTATTTCATGGATTAAAATACTATATTCTGGCTTACAAAGCAGTGTTAAGATCAATGGTCACCTGACGCCATATTTCCCTGTAACTAGGTCGGTCCGCCAAGGCGACCCACTTAGCAGCTTATTATTTGTCATTGTTAGCCAATCACTTAACCAGCTCATAAAATCCAATTCTGCTATTAATCCCATTGTAATCGATGATAATCATAGCTCTTTGTTATATCAACATGCTGATGACGCCACTGTCACTGTAAGTGACAAGCAATCTGTTATTGCAACATTCAAATCTTTTGATTATTATTGCTCAGCTACAGGAGCTAAGATTAACCTATCCAAGTCTGAAGTGTTAGCAATGGGGAGATTCAATCAAAATGCTATTCCATGTTTTGACATTCCAGTAACAGTGAAACAAGACTGTCTAAAAATCCTTGGTATTTATTTGGGTCCTGATAAACACACTTGCGAAAAAAAAAATTGGAAATGTAAATTGAGTAAAATTAAATCTTTGCTTGGTTTGTGGTCGCAAAGACAGCTAACACTTCAAGGCAAATCAATTGTTGTAAATACTTTTATGTTATCCAAATTGTGGTATTGTGTATATGTTTTACCTGTACCAGAATGGTTCATTAATGAACTTGAATTATGTATATCTAGATTTATTTGGGCAGGCAAAAACACACTTATAAAACGCACTACTACAATCGGGCATTTCACAGAAGGTGGTTTATCTCTAACTTGCTTAAAATTCAAAATTCATTCATTTCGTTTAAAGTTGGTAAAGAAACTTTTTGATTCTAATTACACAGCACTGTGGAAACACTCGGCTGTGTTGTTTTTCCAAAAATACCTCAATATGGGTTTGAAAGAAAATATTTTTTGTATCATTTATAACGAGGAAAATTTAAAGAAGGTAAACCCTTTCTATGCTGAAGTTCTCCGTGCGTGGGACGAAATCACGTGCTCTCAACGAGAACTCGTGACTAGTTCCGACCTAATCATGCATCAACCCCTGTTTCACAATCCGCATGTGCGGTTTGAAGGGAAAGTGTTGTATTTCAAATTTTTCATTGATTGTGGAATTTGTACTCTGGCTGATATTTGTTATGAAGTTGTGCCTGGTTTTCTAAAAGCTTCAGCTTTAATAGAGATTGTTGATAATTATGATCTTAATGTCCCGGTTTCAAACATAAAATGTGCATTTTCTATCATTTTAAGATCTTTACCAACCGAATGGTTTAGACATATTTGCTCTTATCCTACCATTACTAAAGCTTTAAAGGATGTTTGTATTATCTCGGATAACGGTAATATTTCATCTTGTCTTTTAAATGTAAAATATTGTTATTCACATTTCATTTGTAAAAATTTTGTTAATCCAACTTCAATTGCTTTTTGGGATCAGTATGCTCTTGACATTAACTGGTCAAAAGTTTGGAAATTGGTATTTCATAAAGATAAATCTGCAGAGCAAAGAGACCTTGATTTCAAAATTTGTCATAACATTGTTTACACAAATTCAAAAATGTTTAAGTATGGCAGGTCTGACACAAACTTGTGTCCAGTATGTAAGGACGACATTGAAGATATGTTTCACATGTTTGTATTTTGTGATGACTTGTACGAAACTATTAATATTTTTCGAGATCTTTTCACGAATATTTTTCGTGACAGAGGTTATTCACTTAACAATTTGGTTTCATGGCTTATGTTTGGTTTTGTCTCTGCTGAGACAGGTGAATATCATGATTGTATTAATATACTCGTGTCTATTTATAGAGTATGTGTTTTTAAAAGAAGAGCTATTTCCTCAATGGAAAATAAAAAACTTAACTTAGTTTATTTCTTCAAAAATTATGTTAAACACTATTTCAAATTGCTTTGGTTTCATTATAGTAAAATTAATCAATCTACAGTTTTCTTTAATAAATATGTATTCCCTTTAGATATTATTACAGTTGGTAACAATGAGGAAATAACTCTTAATCACCCTTTGGGTTAGGAAATATCTATGTGACCTGTGTATGATACTGATACATTATATTTATGTCCAAGGACACAACTTTTAAAACTGTACATAATGCCATTACATTTTAATCTGTAAGTACTTCTGTGAATAAAACATTATCAAAGAAAAAAAAGGTTTCCTGGCTTTCACCCAGGCGGCCCGGGTTCGATTCCCGGCATTGGAACATACTTTTTGCAAATGTCTGACACACGGGCGACGGCCATTTGACCTCCCGACTGCCAGTTGACAATTAATGTCTATGACTGTACTCTTTCCATCAGCAAGGTCTCTGTGGCGCAATTGGTTAGCGCGTTCGGCTGTTAACCGAAAGGTTGGTGGTTCGAGCCCACCCAGGGACGTATGCAATTCTTTTTTTGGAAGCAAAATGTTCATTTATTACATGCAAATGAGTCTGAATATTTCACATGTTATGATTCAAATGGAAGTATGTTTAGTTATACATTGCCACAAAGCTACACGGTAATTTGCATCGTTCACCAGCCCACCTATGTGTTTGTAAAGCAGAGATAAGTCTACCGGGAATAAAGGGCACCAATCAGGCCTGATTAATTCGTACAGCATCTGTCCTTCCAATGTGGTCTAGTGGTTAGGATTCCTGGCTTTCACCCAGGCGGCCCGGGTTCGATTCCCGGCATTGGAACATACTTTTTGCAAATGTCTGACACACGGGCGACGGCCATTTGACCTCCCGACTGCCAGTTGACAATTAATGTCTATGACTGTACTCTTTCCATCAGCAAGGTCTCTGTGGCGCAATTGGTTAGCGCGTTCGGCTGTTAACCGAAAGGTTGGTGGTTCGAGCCCACCCAGGGACGTATGCAATTCTTTTTTTGGAAGCAAAATGTTCATTTATTACATGCAAATGAGTCTGAATATTTCACATGTTATGATTCAAATGGAAGTATGTTTAGTTATACATTGCCACAAAGCTACACGGTAATTTGCATCGTTCACCAGCCCACCTATGTGTTTGTAAAGCAGAGATAAGTCTACCGGGAATAAAGGGCACCAATCAGGCCTGATTAATTCGTACAGCATCTGTCCTTCCAATGTGGTCTAGTGGTTAGGATTCCTGGCTTTCACCCAGGCGGCCCGGGTTCGATTCCCGGCATTGGAACATACTTTTTGCAAATGTCTGACACACGGGCGACGGCCATTTGACCTCCCGACTGCCAGTTGACAATTAATGTCTATGACTGTACTCTTTCCATCAGCAAGGTCTCTGTGGCGCAATTGGTTAGCGCGTTCGGCTGTTAACCGAAAGGTTGGTGGTTCGAGCCCACCCAGGGACGTATGCAATTCTTTTTTTGGAAGCAAAATGTTCATTTATTACATGCAAATGAGTCTGAATATTTCACATGTTATGATTCAAATGGAAGTATGTTTAGTTATACATTGCCACAAAGCTACACGGTAATTTGCATGGTTCACCAGCCCACCTATGTGTTTGTAAAGCAGAGATAAGTCTACCGGGAATAAAGGGCACCAATCAGGCCTGATTAATTCGTACAGCATCTGTCCTTCCAATGTGGTCTAGTGGTTAGGATTCCTGGCTTTCACCCAGGCGGCCCGGGTTCGATTCCCGGCATTGGAACATACTTTTTGCAAATGTCTGACACACGGGCGACGGCCATTTGACCTCCCGACTGCCAGTTGACAATTAATGTCTATGACTGTACTCTTTCCATCAGCAAGGTCTCTGTGGCGCAATTGGTTAGCGCGTTCGGCTGTTAACCGAAAGGTTGGTGGTTCGAGCCCACCCAGGGACGTATGCAATTCTTTTTTTGGAAGCAAAATGTTCATTTATTACATGCAAATGAGTCTGAATATTTCACATGTTATGATTCAAATGGAAGTATGTTTAGTTATACATTGCCACAAAGCTACACGGTAATTTGCATCGTTCACCAGCCCACCTATGTGTTTGTAAAGCAGAGATAAGTCTACCGGGAATAAAGGGCACCAATCAGGCCTGATTAATTCGTACAGCATCTGTCCTTCCAATGTGGTCTAGTGGTTAGGATTCCTGGCTTTCACCCAGGCGGCCCGGGTTCGATTCCCGGCATTGGAACATACTTTTTGCAAATGTCTGACACACGGGCGACGGCCATTTGACCTCCCGACTGCCAGTTGACAATTAATGTCTATGACTGTACTCTTTCCATCAGCAAGGTCTCTGTGGCGCAATTGGTTAGCGCGTTCGGCTGTTAACCGAAAGGTTGGTGGTTCGAGCCCACCCAGGGACGTATGCAATTCTTTTTTTGGAAGCAAAATGTTCATTTATTACATGCAAATGAGTCTGAATATTTCACATGTTATGATTCAAATGGAAGTATGTTTAGTTATACATTGCCACAAAGCTACACGGTAATTTGCATCGTTCACCAGCCCACCTATGTGTTTGTAAAGCAGAGATAAGTCTACCGGGAATAAAGGGCACCAATCAGGCCTGATTAATTCGTACAGCATCTGTCCTTCCAATGTGGTCTAGTGGTTAGGATTCCTGGCTTTCACCCAGGCGGCCCGGGTTCGATTCCCGGCATTGGAACATACTTTTTGCAAATGTCTGACACACGGGCGACGGCCATTTGACCTCCCGACTGCCAGTTGACAATTAATGTCTATGACTGTACTCTTTCCATCAGCAAGGTCTCTGTGGCGCAATTGGTTAGCGCGTTCGGCTGTTAACCGAAAGGTTGGTGGTTCGAGCCCACCCAGGGACGTATGCAATTCTTTTTTTGGAAGCAAAATGTTCATTTATTACATGCAAATGAGTCTGAATATTTCACATGTTATGATTCAAATGGAAGTATGTTTAGTTATACATTGCCACAAAGCTACACGGTAATTTGCATCGTTCACCAGCCCACCTATGTGTTTGTAAAGCAGAGATAAGTCTACCGGGAATAAAGGGCACCAATCAGGCCTGATTAATTCGTACAGCATCTGTCCTTCCAATGTGGTCTAGTGGTTAGGATTCCTGGCTTTCACCCAGGCGGCCCGGGTTCGATTCCCGGCATTGGAACATACTTTTTGCAAATGTCTGACACACGGGCGACGGCCATTTGACCTCCCGACTGCCAGTTGACAATTAATGTCTATGACTGTACTCTTTCCATCAGCAAGGTCTCTGTGGCGCAATTGGTTAGCGCGTTCGGCTGTTAACCGAAAGGTTGGTGGTTCGAGCCCACCCAGGGACGTATGCAATTCTTTTTTTGGAAGCAAAAGGTTCATTTATTACATGCAAATGAGTCTGAATATTTCACATGTTATGATTCAAATGGAAGTATGTTTAGTTATACATTGCCACAAAGCTACACGGTAATTTGCATCGTTCACCAGCCCACCTATGTGTTTGTAAAGCAGAGATAAGTCTACCGGGAATAAAGGGCACCAATCAGGCCTGATTAATTCGTACAGCATCTGTCCTTCCAATGTGGTCTAGTGGTTAGGATTCCTGGCTTTCACCCAGGCGGCCCGGGTTCGATTCCCGGCATTGGAACATACTTTTTGCAAATGTCTGACACACGGGCGACGGCCATTTGACCTCCCGACTGCCAGTTGACAATTAATGTCTATGACTGTACTCTTTCCATCAGCAAGGTCTCTGTGGCGCAATTGGTTAGCGCGTTCGGCTGTTAACCGAAAGGTTGGTGGTTCGAGCCCACCCAGGGACGTATGCAATTCTTTTTTTGGAAGGAAAATGTTCATTTATTACATGCAAATGAGTCTGAATATTTCACATGTTATGATTCAAATGGAAGTATGTTTAGTTATACATTGCCACAAAGCTACACGGTAATTTGCATCGTTCACCAGCCCACCTATGTGTTTGTAAAGCAGAGATAAGTCTACCGGGAATAAAGGGCACCAATCAGGCCTGATTAATTCGTACAGCATCTGTCCTTCCAATGTGGTCTAGTGGTTAGGATTCCTGGCTTTCACCCAGGCGGCCCCGGTTCGATTCCCGGCATTGGAACATACTTTTTGCAAATGTCTGACACACGGGCGACGGCCATTTGACCTCCCGACTGCCAGTTGACAATTAATGTCTATGACTGTACTCTTTCCATCAGCAAGGTCTCTGTGGCGCAATTGGTTAGCGCGTTCGGCTGTTAACCGAAAGGTTGGTGGTTCGAGCCCACCCAGGGACGTATGCAATTCTTTTTTTGGAAGCAAAATGTTCATTTATTACATGCAAATGAGTCTGAATATTTCACATGTTATGATTCAAATGGAAGTATGTTTAGTTATACATTGCCACAAAGCTACACGGTAATTTGCATCGTTCACCAGCCCACCTATGTGTTTGTAAAGCAGAGATAAGTCTACCGGGAATAAAGGGCACCAATCAGGCCTGATTAATTCGTACAGCATCTGTCCTTCCAATGTGGTCTAGTGGTTAGGATTCCTGGCTTTCACCCAGGCGGCCCGGGTTTGATTCCCGGCATTGGAACATACTTTTTGCAAATGTCTGACACACGGGCGACGGCCATTTGACCTCCCGACTGCCAGTTGACAATTAATGTCTATGACTGTACTCTTTCCATCAGCAAGGTCTCTGTGGCGCAATTGGTTAGCGCGTTCGGCTGTTAACCGAAAGGTTGGTGGTTCGAGCCCACCCAGGGACGTATGCAATTCTTTTTTTGGAAGCAAAATGTTCATTTATTACATGCAAATGAGTCTGAATATTTCACATGTTATGATTCAAATGGAAGTATGTTTAGTTATACATTGCCACAAAGCTACACGGTAATTTGCATCGTTCACCAGCCCACCTATGTGTTTGTAAAGCAGAGATAAGTCTACCGGGAATAAAGGGCACCAATCAGGCCTGATTAATTCGTACAGCATCTGTCCTTCCAATGTGGTCTAGTGGTTAGGATTCCTGGCTTTCACCCAGGCGGCCCGGGTTCGATTCCCGGCATTGGAACATACTTTTTGCAAATGTCTGACACACGGGCGACGGCCATTTGACCTCCCGACTGCCAGTTGACAATTAATGTCTATGACTGTACTCTTTCCATCAGCAAGGTCTCTGTGGCGCAATTGGTTAGCGCGTTCGGCTGTTAACCGAAAGGTTGGTGGTTCGAGCCCACCCAGGGACGTATGCAATTCTTTTTTTGGAAGCAAAAGGTTCATTTATTACATGCAAATGAGTCTGAATATTTCACATGTTATGATTCAAATGGAAGTATGTTTAGTTATACATTGCCACAAAGCTACACGGTAATTTGCATCGTTCACCAGCCCACCTATGTGTTTGTAAAGCAGAGATCAGTCTACCGGGAATAAAGGGCACCAATCAGGCCTGATTAATTCGTACAGCATCTGTCCTTCCAATGTGGTCTAGTGGTTAGGATTCCTGGCTTTCACCCAGGCGGCCCGGGTTCGATTCCCGGCATTGGAACATACTTTTTGCAAATGTCTGACACACGGGCGACGGCCATTTGACCTCCCGACTGCCAGTTGACAATTAATGTCTATGACTGTACTCTTTCCATCAGCAAGGTCTCTGTGGCGCAATTGGTTAGCGCGTTCGGCTGTTAACCGAAAGGTTGGTGGTTCGAGCCCACCCAGGGACGTATGCAATTCTTTTTTTGGAAGGAAAATGTTCATTTATTACATGCAAATGAGTCTGAATATTTCACATGTTATGATTCAAATGGAAGTATGTTTAGTTATACATTGCCACAAAGCTACACGGTAATTTGCATCGTTCACCAGCCCACCTATGTGTTTGTAAAGCAGAGATAAGTCTACCGGGAATAAAGGGCACCAATCAGGCCTGATTAATTCGTACAGCATCTGTCCTTCCAATGTGGTCTAGTGGTTAGGATTCCTGGCTTTCACCCAGGCGGCCCCGGTTCGATTCCCGGCATTGGAACATACTTTTTGCAAATGTCTGACACACGGGCGACGGCCATTTGACCTCCCGACTGCCAGTTGACAATTAATGTCTATGACTGTACTCTTTCCATCAGCAAGGTCTCTGTGGCGCAATTGGTTAGCGCGTTCGGCTGTTAACCGAAAGGTTGGTGGTTCGAGCCCACCCAGGGACGTATGCAATTCTTTTTTTGGAAGCAAAATGTTCATTTATTACATGCAAATGAGTCTGAATATTTCACATGTTATGATTCAAATGGAAGTATGTTTAGTTATACATTGCCACAAAGCTACACGGTAATTTGCATCGTTCACCAGCCCACCTATGTGTTTGTAAAGCAGAGATAAGTCTACCGGGAATAAAGGGCACCAATCAGGCCTGATTAATTCGTACAGCATCTGTCCTTCCAATGTGGTCTAGTGGTTAGGATTCCTGGCTTTCACCCAGGCGGCCCGGGTTTGATTCCCGGCATTGGAACATACTTTTTGCAAATGTCTGACACACGGGCGACGGCCATTTGACCTCCCGACTGCCAGTTGACAATTAATGTCTATGACTGTACTCTTTCCATCAGCAAGGTCTCTGTGGCGCAATTGGTTAGCGCGTTCGGCTGTTAACCGAAAGGTTGGTGGTTCGAGCCCACCCAGGGACGTATGCAATTCTTTTTTTGGAAGCAAAATGTTCATTTATTACATGCAAATGAGTCTGAATATTTCACATGTTATGATTCAAATGGAAGTATGTTTAGTTATACATTGCCACAAAGCTACACGGTAATTTGCATCGTTCACCAGCCCACCTATGTGTTTGTAAAGCAGAGATAAGTCTACCGGGAATAAAGGGCACCAATCAGGCCTGATTAATTCGTACAGCATCTGTCCTTCCAATGTGGTCTAGTGGTTAGGATTCCTGGCTTTCACCCAGGCGGCCCGGGTTCGATTCCCGGCATTGGAACATACTTTTTGCAAATGTCTGACACACGGGCGACGGCCATTTGACCTCCCGACTGCCAGTTGACAATTAATGTCTATGACTGTACTCTTTCCATCAGCAAGGTCTCTGTGGCGCAATTGGTTAGCGCGTTCGGCTGTTAACCGAAAGGTTGGTGGTTCGAGCCCACCCAGGGACGTATGCAATTCTTTTTTTGGAAGGAAAATGTTCATTTATTACATGCAAATGAGTCTGAATATTTCACATGTTATGATTCAAATGGAAGTATGTTTAGTTATACATTGCCACAAAGCTACACGGTAATTTGCATCGTTCACCAGCCCACCTATGTGTTTGTAAAGCAGAGATAAGTCTACCGGGAATAAAGGGCACCAATCAGGCCTGATTAATTCGTACAGCATCTGTCCTTCCAATGTGGTCTAGTGGTTAGGATTCCTGGCTTTCACCCAGGCGGCCCCGGTTCGATTCCCGGCATTGGAACATACTTTTTGCAAATGTCTGACACACGGGCGACGGCCATTTGACCTCCCGACTGCCAGTTGACAATTAATGTCTATGACTGTACTCTTTCCATCAGCAAGGTCTCTGTGGCGCAATTGGTTAGCGCGTTCGGCTGTTAACCGAAAGGTTGGTGGTTCGAGCCCACCCAGGGACGTATGCAATTCTTTTTTTGGAAGCAAAATGTTCATTTATTACATGCAAATGAGTCTGAATATTTCACATGTTATGATTCAAATGGAAGTATGTTTAGTTATACATTGCCACAAAGCTACACGGTAATTTGCATCGTTCACCAGCCCACCTATGTGTTTGTAAAGCAGAGATAAGTCTACCGGGAATAAAGGGCACCAATCAGGCCTGATTAATTCGTACAGCATCTGTCCTTCCAATGTGGTCTAGTGGTTAGGATTCCTGGCTTTCACCCAGGCGGCCCGGGTTTGATTCCCGGCATTGGAACATACTTTTTGCAAATGTCTGACACACGGGCGACGGCCATTTGACCTCCCGACTGCCAGTTGACAATTAATGTCTATGACTGTACTCTTTCCATCAGCAAGGTCTCTGTGGCGCAATTGGTTAGCGCGTTCGGCTGTTAACCGAAAGGTTGGTGGTTCGAGCCCACCCAGGGACGTATGCAATTCTTTTTTTGGAAGCAAAATGTTCATTTATTACATGCAAATGAGTCTGAATATTTCACATGTTATGATTCAAATGGAAGTATGTTTAGTTATACATTGCCACAAAGCTACACGGTAATTTGCATCGTTCACCAGCCCACCTATGTGTTTGTAAAGCAGAGATAAGTCTACCGGGAATAAAGGGCACCAATCAGGCCTGATTAATTCGTACAGCATCTGTCCTTCCAATGTGGTCTAGTGGTTAGGATTCCTGGCTTTCACCCAGGCGGCCCGGGTTCGATTCCCGGCATTGGAACATACTTTTTGCAAATGTCTGACACACGGGCGACGGCCATTTGACCTCCCGACTGCCAGTTGACAATTAATGTCTATGACTGTACTCTTTCCATCAGCAAGGTCTCTGTGGCGCAATTGGTTAGCGCGTTCGGCTGTTAACCGAAAGGTTGGTGGTTCGAGCCCACCCAGGGACGTATGCAATTCTTTTTTTGGAAGCAAAATGTTCATTTATTACATGCAAATGAGTCTGAATATTTCACATGTTATGATTCAAATGGAAGTATGTTTAGTTATACATTGCCACAAAGCTACACGGTAATTTGCATCGTTCACCAGCCCACCTATGTGTTTGTAAAGCAGAGATAAGTCTACCGGGAATAAAGGGCACCAATCAGGCCTGATTAATTCGTACAGCATCTGTCCTTCCAATGTGGTCTAGTGGTTAGGATTCCTGGCTTTCACCCAGGCGGCCCGGGTTCGATTCCCGGCATTGGAACATACTTTTTGCAAATGTCTGACACACGGGCGACGGCCATTTGACCTCCCGACTGCCAGTTGACAATTAATGTCTATGACTGTACTCTTTCCATCAGCAAGGTCTCTGTGGCGCAATTGGTTAGCGCGTTCGGCTGTTAACCGAAAGGTTGGTGGTTCGAGCCCACCCAGGGACGTATGCAATTCTTTTTTTGGAAGGAAAATGTTCATTTATTACATGCAAATGAGTCTGAATATTTCACATGTTATGATTCAAATGGAAGTATGTTTAGTTATACATTGCCACAAAGCTACACGGTAATTTGCATCGTTCACCAGCCCACCTATGTGTTTGTAAAGCAGAGATAAGTCTACCGGGAATAAAGGGCACCAATCAGGCCTGATTAATTCGTACAGCATCTGTCCTTCCAATGTGGTCTAGTGGTTAGGATTCCTGGCTTTCACCCAGGCGGCCCCGGTTCGATTCCCGGCATTGGAACATACTTTTTGCAAATGTCTGACACACGGGCGACGGCCATTTGACCTCCCGACTGCCAGTTGACAATTAATGTCTATGACTGTACTCTTTCCATCAGCAAGGTCTCTGTGGCGCAATTGGTTAGCGCGTTCGGCTGTTAACCGAAAGGTTGGTGGTTCGAGCCCACCCAGGGACGTATGCAATTCTTTTTTTGGAAGCAAAATGTTCATTTATTACATGCAAATGAGTCTGAATATTTCACATGTTATGATTCAAATGGAAGTATGTTTAGTTATACATTGCCACAAAGCTACACGGTAATTTGCATCGTTCACCAGCCCACCTATGTGTTTGTAAAGCAGAGATAAGTCTACCGGGAATAAAGGGCACCAATCAGGCCTGATTAATTCGTACAGCATCTGTCCTTCCAATGTGGTCTAGTGGTTAGGATTCCTGGCTTTCACCCAGGCGGCCCGGGTTTGATTCCCGGCATTGGAACATACTTTTTGCAAATGTCTGACACACGGGCGACGGCCATTTGACCTCCCGACTGCCAGTTGACAATTAATGTCTATGACTGTACTCTTTCCATCAGCAAGGTCTCTGTGGCGCAATTGGTTAGCGCGTTCGGCTGTTAACCGAAAGGTTGGTGGTTCGAGCCCACCCAGGGACGTATGCAATTCTTTTTTTGGAAGCAAAATGTTCATTTATTACATGCAAATGAGTCTGAATATTTCACATGTTATGATTCAAATGGAAGTATGTTTAGTTATACATTGCCACAAAGCTACACGGTAATTTGCATCGTTCACCAGCCCACCTATGTGTTTGTAAAGCAGAGATAAGTCTACCGGGAATAAAGGGCACCAATCAGGCCTGATTAATTCGTACAGCATCTGTCCTTCCAATGTGGTCTAGTGGTTAGGATTCCTGGCTTTCACCCAGGCGGCCCGGGTTCGATTCCCGGCATTGGAACATACTTTTTGCAAATGTCTGACACACGGGCGACGGCCATTTGACCTCCCGACTGCCAGTTGACAATTAATGTCTATGACTGTACTCTTTCCATCAGCAAGGTCTCTGTGGCGCAATTGGTTAGCGCGTTCGGCTGTTAACCGAAAGGTTGGTGGTTCGAGCCCACCCAGGGACGTATGCAATTCTTTTTTTGGAAGCAAAATGTTCATTTATTACATGCAAATGAATCTGAATATTTCACATGTTATGATTCAAATGGAAGTATGTTTAGTTATACATTGCCACAAAGCTACACGGTAATTTGCATCGTTCACCAGCCCACCTATGTGTTTGTAAAGCAGAGATAAGTCTACCGGGAATAAAGGGCACCAATCAGGCCTGATTAATTCGTACAGCATCTGTCCTTCCAATGTGGTCTAGTGGTTAGGATTCCTGGCTTTCACCCAGGCGGCCCGGGTTCGATTCCCGGAATTGGAACATACTTTTTGCAAATGTCTGACACACGGGCGACGGCCATTTGACCTCCCGACTGCCAGTTGACAATTAATGTCTATGACTGTACTCTTTCCATCAGCAAGGTCTCTGTGGCGCAATTGGTTAGCGCGTTCGGCTGTTAACGGAAAGGTTGGTGGTTCGAGCCCACCCAGGGACGTATGCAATTCTTTTTTTGGAAGCAAAATGTTCATTTATTACATGCAAATGAGTCTGAATATTTCACATGTTATGATTCAAATGGAAGTATGTTTAGTTATACATTGCCACAAAGCTACACGGTAATTTGCATCGTTCACCAGCCCACCTATGTGTTTGTAAAGCAGAGATAAGTCTACCGGGAATAAAGGGCACCAATCAGGCCTGATTAATTCGTACAGCATCTGTCCTTCCAATGTGGTCTAGTGGTTAGGATTCCTGGCTTTCACCCAGGCGGCCCGGGTTCGATTCCCGGCATTGGAACATACTTTTTGCAAATGTCTGACACACGGGCGACGGCCATTTGACCTCCCGACTGCCAGTTGACAATTAATGTCTATGACTGTACTCTTTCCATCAGCAAGGTCTCTGTGGCGCAATTGGTTAGCGCGTTCGGCTGTTAACCGAAAGGTTGGTGGTTCGAGCCCACCCAGGGACGTATGCAATTCTTTTTTTGGAAGCAAAATGTTCATTTATTACATGCAAATGAGTCTGAATATTTCACATGTTATGATTCAAATGGAAGTATGTTTAGTTATACATTGCCACAAAGCTACACGGTAATTTGCATCGTTCACCAGCCCACCTATGTGTTTGTAAAGCAGAGATAAGTCTACCGGGAATAAAGGGCACCAATCAGGCCTGATTAATTCGTACAGCATCTGTCCTTCCAATGTGGTCTAGTGGTTAGGATTCCTGGCTTTCACCCAGGCGGCCCGGGTTCGATTCCCGGCATTGGAACATACTTTTTGCAAATGTCTGACACTCGGGCGACGGCCATTTGACCTCCCGACTGCCAGTTGACAATTAATGTCTATGACTGTACTCTTTCCATCAGCAAGGTCTCTGTGGCGCAATTGGTTAGCGCGTTCGGCTGTTAACCGAAAGGTTGGTGGTTCGAGCCCACCCAGGGACGTATGCAATTCTTTTTTTGGAAGCAAAATGTTCATTTATTACATGCAAATGAGTCTGAATATTTCACATGTTATGATTCAAATGGAAGTATGTTTAGTTATACATTGCCACAAAGCTACACGGTAATTTGCATCGTTCACCAGCCCACCTATGTGTTTGTAAAGCAGAGATAAGTCTACCGGGAATAAAGGGCACCAATCAGGCCTGATTAATTCGTACAGCATCTGTCTTTCCAATGTGGTCTAGTGGTTAGGATTCCTGGCTTTCACCCAGGCGGCCCGGGTTCGATTCCCGGCATTGGAACATACTTTTTGCAAATGTCTGACACACGGGCGACGGCCATTTGACCTCCCGACTGCCAGTTGACAATTAATGTCTATGACTGTACTCTTTCCATCAGCAAGGTCTCTGTGGCGCAATTGGTTAGCGCGTTCGGCTGTTAACCGAAAGGTTGGTGGTTCGAGCCCACCCAGGGACGTATGCAATTCTTTTTTTGGAAGCAAAATGTTCATTTATTACATGCAAATGAGTCTGAATATTTCACATGTTATGATTCAAATGGAAGTATGTTTAGTTATACATTGCCACAAAGCTACACGGTAATTTGCATCGTTCACCAGCCCACCTATGTGTTTGTAAAGCAGAGATAAGTCTACCGGGAATAAAGGGCACCAATCAGGCCTGATTAATTCGTACAGCATCTGTCCTTCCAATGTGGTCTAGTGGTTAGGATTCCTGGCTTTCACCCAGGCGGCCCGGGTTTGATTCCCGGCATTGGAACATACTTTTTGCAAATGTCTGACACACGGGCGACGGCCATTTGACCTCCCGACTGCCAGTTGACAATTAATGTCTATGACTGTACTCTTTCCATCAGCAAGGTCTCTGTGGCGCAATTGGTTAGCGCGTTCGGCTGTTAACCGAAAGGTTGGTGGTTCGAGCCCACCCAGGGACGTATGCAATACTTTTTTTGGAAGCAAAATGTTCATTTATTACATGCAAATGAGTCTGAATATTTCACATGTTATGATTCAAATGGAAGTATGTTTAGTTATACATTGCCACAAAGCTACACGGTAATTTGCATCGTTCACCAGCCCACCTATGTGTTTGTAAAGCAGAGATAAGTCTACCGGGAATAAAGGGCACCAATCAGGCCTGATTAATTCGTACAGCATCTGTCCTTCCAATGTGGTCTAGTGGTTAGGATTCCTGGCTTTCACCCAGGCGGCCCGGGTTCGATTCCCGGCATTGGAACATACTTTTTGCAAATGTCTGACACACGGGCGACGGCCATTTGACCTCCCGACTGCCAGTTGACAATTAATGTCTATGACTGTACTCTTTCCATCAGCAAGGTCTCTGTGGCGCAATTGGTTAGCGCGTTCGGCTGTTAACCGAAAGGTTGGTGGTTCGAGCCCACCCAGGGACGTATGCAATTCTTTTTTTGGAAGCAAAATGTTCATTTATTACATGCAAATGAATCTGAATATTTCACATGTTATGATTCAAATGGAAGTATGTTTAGTTATACATTGCCACAAAGCTACACGGTAATTTGCATCGTTCACCAGCCCACCTATGTGTTTGTAAAGCAGAGATAAGTCTACCGGGAATAAAGGGCACCAATCAGGCCTGATTAATTCGTACAGCATCTGTCCTTCCAATGTGGTCTAGTGGTTAGGATTCCTGGCTTTCACCCAGGCGGCCCGGGTTCGATTCCCGGAATTGGAACATACTTTTTGCAAATGTCTGACACACGGGCGACGGCCATTTGACCTCCCGACTGCCAGTTGACAATTAATGTCTATGACTGTACTCTTTCCATCAGCAAGGTCTCTGTGGCGCAATTGGTTAGCGCGTTCGGCTGTTAACCGAAAGGTTGGTGGTTCGAGCCCACCCAGGGACGTATGCAATTCTTTTTTTGGAAGCAAAATGTTCATTTATTACATGCAAATGAGTCTGAATATTTCACATGTTATGATTCAAATGGAAGTATGTTTAGTTATACATTGCCACAAAGCTACACGGTAATTTGCATCGTTCACCAGCCCACCTATGTGTTTGTAAAGCAGAGATAAGTCTACCGGGAATAAAGGGCACCAATCAGGCCTGATTAATTCGTACAGCATCTGTCCTTCCAATGTGGTCTAGTGGTTAGGATTCCTGGCTTTCACCCAGGCGGCCCGGGTTCGATTCCCGGCATTGGAACATACTTTTTGCAAATGTCTGACACACGGGCGACGGCCATTTGACCTCCCGACTGCCAGTTGACAATTAATGTCTATGACTGTACTCTTTCCATCAGCAAGGTCTCTGTGGCGCAATTGGTTAGCGCGTTCGGCTGTTAACCGAAAGGTTGGTGGTTCGAGCCCACCCAGGGACGTATGCAATTCTTTTTTTGGAAGCAAAATGTTCATTTATTACATGCAAATGAGTCTGAATATTTCACATGTTATGATTCAAATGGAAGTATGTTTAGTTATACATTGCCACAAAGCTACACGGTAATTTGCATCGTTCACCAGCCCACCTATGTGTTTGTAAAGCAGAGATAAGTCTACCGGGAATAAAGGGCACCAATCAGGCCTGATTAATTCGTACAGCATCTGTCCTTCCAATGTGGTCTAGTGGTTAGGATTCCTGGCTTTCACCCAGGCGGCCCGGGTTCGATTCCCGGCATTGGAACATACTTTTTGCAAATGTCTGACACACGGGCGACGGCCATTTGACCTCCCGACTGCCAGTTGACAATTAATGTCTATGACTGTACTCTTTCCATCAGCAAGGTCTCTGTGGCGCAATTGGTTAGCGCGTTCGGCTGTTAACCGAAAGGTTGGTGGTTCGAGCCCACCCAGGGACGTATGCAATTCTTTTTTTGGAAGCAAAATGTTCATTTATTACATGCAAATGAGTCTGAATATTTCACATGTTATGATTCAAATGGAAGTATGTTTAGTTATACATTGCCACAAAGCTACACGGTAATTTGCATCGTTCACCAGCCCACCTATGTGTTTGTAAAGCAGAGATAAGTCTACCGGGAATAAAGGGCACCAATCAGGCCTGATTAATTCGTACAGCATCTGTCCTTCCAATGTGGTCTAGTGGTTAGGATTCCTGGCTTTCACCCAGGCGGCCCGGGTTCGATTCCCGGCATTGGAACATACTTTTTGCAAATGTCTGACACACGGGCGACTGCCATTTGACCTCCCGACTGCCAGTTGACAATTAATGTCTTTGACTGTACTCTTTCCATCAGCAAGGTCTCTGTGGCGCAATTGGTTAGCGCGTTCGGCTGTTAACCGAAAGGTTGGTGGTTCGAGCCCACCCAGGGACGTATGCAATTCTTTTTTTGGAAGCAAAATGTTCATTTATTACATGCAAATGAGTCTGAATATTTCACATGTTATGATTCAAATGGAAGTATGTTTAGTTATACATTGCCACAAAGCTACACGGTAATTTGCATCGTTCACCAGCCCACCTATGTGTTTGTAAAGCAGAGATAAGTCTACCGGGAATAAAGGGCACCAATCAGGCCTGATTAATTCGTACAGCATCTGTCCTTCCAATGTGGTCTAGTGGTTAGGATTCCTGGCTTTCACCCAGGCGGCCCGGGTTCGATTCCCGGCATTGGAACATACTTTTTGCAAATGTCTGACACACGGGCGACGGCCATTTGACCTCCCGACTGCCAGTTGACAATTAATGTCTATGACTGTACTCTTTCCATCAGCAAGGTCTCTGTGGCGCAATTGGTTAGCGCGTTCGGCTGTTAACCGAAAGGTTGGTGGTTCGAGCCCACCCAGGGACGTATGCAATTCTTTTTTTGGAAGCAAAATGTTCATTTATTACATGCAAATGAGTCTGAATATTTCACATGTTATGATTCAAATGGAAGTATGTTTAGTTATACATTGCCACAAAGCTACACGGTAATTTGCATCGTTCACCAGCCCACCTATGTGTTTGTAAAGCAGAGATAAGTCTACCGGGAATAAAGGGCACCAATCAGGCCTGATTAATTCGTACAGCATCTGTCCTTCCAATGTGGTCTAGTGGTTAGGATTCCTGGCTTTCACCCAGGCGGCCCGGGTTCGATTCCCGGCATTGGAACATACTTTTTGCAAATGTCTGACACACGGGCGACGGCCATTTGACCTCCCGACTGCCAGTTGACAATTAATGTCTATGACTGTACTCTTTCCATCAGCAAGGTCTCTGTGGCGCAATTGGTTAGCGCGTTCGGCTGTTAACCGAAAGGTTGGTGGTTCGAGCCCACCCAGGGACGTATGCAATTCTTTTTTTGGAAGCAAAATGTTCATTTATTACATGCAAATGAGTCTGAATATTTCACATGTTATGATTCAAATGGAAGTATGTTTAGTTATACATTGCCACAAAGCTACACGGTAATTTGCATCGTTCACCAGCCCACCTATGTGTTTGTAAAGCAGAGATAAGTCTACCGGGAATAAAGGGCACCAATCAGGCCTGATTAATTCGTACAGCATCTGTCCTTCCAATGTGGTCTAGTGGTTAGGATTCCTGGCTTTCACCCAGGCGGCCCGGGTTCGATTCCCGGCATTGGAACATACTTTTTGCAAATGTCTGACACACGGGCGACGGCCATTTGACCTCCCGACTGCCAGTTGACAATTAATGTCTATGACTGTACTCTTTCCATCAGCAAGGTCTCTGTGGCGCAATTGGTTAGCGCGTTCGGCTGTTAACCGAAAGGTTGGTGGTTCGAGCCCACCCAGGGACGTATGCAATTCTTTTTTTGGAAGCAAAATGTTCATTTATTACATGCAAATGAGTCTGAATATTTCACATGTTATGATTCAAATGGAAGTATGTTTAGTTATACATTGCCACAAAGCTACACGGTAATTTGCATCGTTCACCAGCCCACCTATGTGTTTGTAAAGCAGAGATAAGTCTACCGGGAATAAAGGGCACCAATCAGGCCTGATTAATTCGTACAGCATCTGTCCTTCCAATGTGGTCTAGTGGTTAGGATTCCTGGCTTTCACCCAGGCGGCCCGGGTTCGATTCCCGGCATTGGAACATACTTTTTGCAAATGTCTGACACACGGGCGACGGCCATTTGACCTCCCGACTGCCAGTTGACAATTAATGTCTATGACTGTACTCTTTCCATCAGCAAGGTCTCTGTGGCGCAATTGGTTAGCGCGTTCGGCTGTTAACCGAAAGGTTGGTGGTTCGAGCCCACCCAGGGACGTATGCAATTCTTTTTTTGGAAGCAAAATGTTCATTTATTACATGCAAATGAGTCTGAATATTTCACATGTTATGATTCAAATGGAAGTATGTTTAGTTATACATTGCCACAAAGCTACACGGTAATTTGCATCGTTCACCAGCCCACCTATGTGTTTGTAAAGCAGAGATAAGTCTACCGGGAATAAAGGGCACCAATCAGGCCTGATTAATTCGTACAGCATCTGTCCTTCCAATGTGGTCTAGTGGTTAGGATTCCTGGCTTTCACCCAGGCGGCCCGGGTTCGATTCCCGGCATTGGAACATACTTTTTGCAAATGTCTGACACACGGGCGACTGCCATTTGACCTCCCGACTGCCAGTTGACAATTAATGTCTTTGACTGTACTCTTTCCATCAGCAAGGTCTCTGTGGCGCAATTGGTTAGCGCGTTCGGCTGTTAACCGAAAGGTTGGTGGTTCGAGCCCACCCAGGGACGTATGCAATTCTTTTTTTGGAAGCAAAATGTTCATTTATTACATGCAAATGAGTCTGAATATTTCACATGTTATGATTCAAATGGAAGTATGTTTAGTTATACATTGCCACAAAGCTACACGGTAATTTGCATCGTTCACCAGCCCACCTATGTGTTTGTAAAGCAGAGATAAGTCTACCGGGAATAAAGGGCACCAATCAGGCCTGATTAATTCGTACAGCATCTGTCCTTCCAATGTGGTCTAGTGGTTAGGATTCCTGGCTTTCACCCAGGCGGCCCGGGTTCGATTCCCGGCATTGGAACATACTTTTTGCAAATGTCTGACACACGGGCGACTGCCATTTGACCTCCCGACTGCCAGTTGACAATTAATGTCTTTGACTGTACTCTTTCCATCAGCAAGGTCTCTGTGGCGCAATTGGTTAGCGCGTTCGGCTGTTAACCGAAAGGTTGGTGGTTCGAGCCCACCCAGGGACGTATGCAATTCTTTTTTTGGAAGCAAAATGTTCATTTATTACATGCAAATGAGTCTGAATATTTCACATGTTATGATTCAAATGGAAGTATGTTTAGTTATACATTGCCACAAAGCTACACGGTAATTTGCATCGTTCACCAGCCCACCTATGTGTTTGTAAAGCAGAGATAAGTCTACCGGGAATAAAGGGCACCAATCAGGCCTGATTAATTCGTACAGCATCTGTCCTTCCAATGTGGTCTAGTGGTTAGGATTCCTGGCTTTCACCCAGGCGGCCCGGGTTCGATTCCCGGCATTGGAACATACTTTTTGCAAATGTCTGACACACGGGCGACGGCCATTTGACCTCCCGACTGCCAGTTGACAATTAATGTCTATGACTGTACTCTTTCCATCAGCAAGGTCTCTGTGGCGCAATTGGTTAGCGCGTTCGGCTGTTAACCGAAAGGTTGGTGGTTCGAGCCCACCCAGGGACGTATGCAATTCTTTTTTTGGAAGCAAAATGTTCATTTATTACATGCAAATGAGTCTGAATATTTCACATGTTATGATTCAAATGGAAGTATGTTTAGTTATACATTGCCACAAAGCTACACGGTAATTTGCATCGTTCACCAGCCCACCTATGTGTTTGTAAAGCAGAGATAAGTCTACCGGGAATAAAGGGCACCAATCAGGCCTGATTAATTCGTACAGCATCTGTCCTTCCAATGTGGTCTAGTGGTTAGGATTCCTGGCTTTCACCCAGGCGGCCCGGGTTCGATTCCCGGCATTGGAACATACTTTTTGCAAATGTCTGACACACGGGCGACGGCCATTTGACCTCCCGACTGCCAGTTGACAATTAATGTCTATGACTGTACTCTTTCCATCAGCAAGGTCTCTGTGGCGCAATTGGTTAGCGCGTTCGGCTGTTAACCGAAAGGTTGGTGGTTCGAGCCCACCCAGGGACGTATGCAATTCTTTTTTTGGAAGCAAAATGTTCATTTATTACATGCAAATGAGTCTGAATATTTCACATGTTATGATTCAAATGGAAGTATGTTTAGTTATACATTGCCACAAAGCTACACGGTAATTTGCATCGTTCACCAGCCCACCTATGTGTTTGTAAAGCAGAGATAAGTCTACCGGGAATAAAGGGCACCAATCAGGCCTGATTAATTCGTACAGCATCTGTCCTTCCAATGTGGTCTAGTGGTTAGGATTCCTGGCTTTCACCCAGGCGGCCCGGGTTCGATTCCCGGCATTGGAACATACTTTTTGCAAATGTCTGACACACGGGCGACGGCCATTTGACCTCCCGACTGCCAGTTGACAATTAATGTCTATGACTGTACTCTTTCCATCAGCAAGGTCTCTGTGGCGCAATTGGTTAGCGCGTTCGGCTGTTAACCGAAAGGTTGGTGGTTCGAGCCCACCCAGGGACGTATGCAATTCTTTTTTTGGAAGCAAAATGTTCATTTATTACATGCAAATGAGTCTGAATATTTCACATGTTATGATTCAAATGGAAGTATGTTTAGTTATACATTGCCACAAAGCTACACGGTAATTTGCATCGTTCACCAGCCCACCTATGTGTTTGTAAAGCAGAGATAAGTCTACCGGGAATAAAGGGCACCAATCAGGCCTGATTAATTCGTACAGCATCTGTCCTTCCAATGTGGTCTAGTGGTTAGGATTCCTGGCTTTCACCCAGGCGGCCCGGGTTCGATTCCCGGCATTGGAACATACTTTTTGCAAATGTCTGACACACGGGCGACGGCCATTTGACCTCCCGACTGCCAGTTGACAATTAATGTCTATGACTGTACTCTTTCCATCAGCAAGGTCTCTGTGGCGCAATTGGTTAGCGCGTTCGGCTGTTAACCGAAAGGTTGGTGGTTCGAGCCCACCCAGGGACGTATGCAATTCTTTTTTTGGAAGCAAAATGTTCATTTATTACATGCAAATGAGTCTGAATATTTCACATGTTATGATTCAAATGGAAGTATGTTTAGTTATACATTGCCACAAAGCTACACGGTAATTTGCATCGTTCACCAGCCCACCTATGTGTTTGTAAAGCAGAGATAAGTCTACCGGGAATAAAGGGCACCAATCAGGCCTGATTAATTCGTACAGCATCTGTCCTTCCAATGTGGTCTAGTGGTTAGGATTCCTGGCTTTCACCCAGGCGGCCCGGGTTCGATTCCCGGCATTGGAACATACTTTTTGCAAATGTCTGACACACGGGCGACGGCCATTTGACCTCCCGACTGCCAGTTGACAATTAATGTCTATGACTGTACTCTTTCCATCAGCAAGGTCTCTGTGGCGCAATTGGTTAGCGCGTTCGGCTTTTTAACCGAAAGGTTGGTGGTTCGAGCCCACCCAGGGACGTATGCAATTCTTTTTTTGGAAGCAAAATGTTCATTTATTACATGCAAATGAGTCTGAATATTTCACATGTTATGATTCAAATGGAAGTATGTTTAGTTATACATTGCCACAAAGCTACACGGTAATTTGCATCGTTCACCAGCCCACCTATGTGTTTGTAAAGCAGAGATAAGTCTACCGGGAATAAAGGGCACCAATCAGGCCTGATTAATTCGTACAGCATCTGTCCTTCCAATGTGGTCTAGTGGTTAGGATTCCTGGCTTTCACCCAGGCGGCCCGGGTTCGATTCCCGGCATTGGAACATACTTTTTGCAAATGTCTGACACACGGGCGACGGCCATTTGACCTCCCGACTGCCAGTTGACAATTAATGTCTATGACTGTACTCTTTCCATCAGCAAGGTCTCTGTGGCGCAATTGGTTAGCGCGTTCGGCTGTTAACCGAAAGGTTGGTGGTTCGAGCCCACCCAGGGACGTATGCAATTCTTTTTTTGGAAGCAAAATGTTCATTTATTACATGCAAATGAGTCTGAATATTTCACATGTTATGATTCAAATGGAAGTATGTTTAGTTATACATTGCCACAAAGCTACACGGTAATTTGCATCGTTCACCAGCCCACCTATGTGTTTGTAAAGCAGAGATAAGTCTACCGGGAATAAAGGGCACCAATCAGGCCTGATTAATTCGTACAGCATCTGTCCTTCCAATGTGGTCTAGTGGTTAGGATTCCTGGCTTTCACCCAGGCGGCCCGGGTTCGATTCCCGGCATTGGAACATACTTTTTGCAAATGTCTGACACACGGGCGACGGCCATTTGACCTCCCGACTGCCAGTTGACAATTAATGTCTATGACTGTACTCTTTCCATCAGCAAGGTCTCTGTGGCGCAATTGGTTAGCGCGTTCGGCTGTTAACCGAAAGGTTGGTGGTTCGAGCCCACCCAGGGACGTATGCAATTCTTTTTTTGGAAGCAAAATGTTCATTTATTACATGCAAATGAGTCTGAATATTTCACATGTTATGATTCAAATGGAAGTATGTTTAGTTATACATTGCCACAAAGCTACACGGTAATTTGCATCGTTCACCAGCCCACCTATGTGTTTGTAAAGCAGAGATAAGTCTACCGGGAATAAAGGGCACCAATCAGGCCTGATTAATTCGTACAGCATCTGTCCTTCCAATGTGGTCTAGTGGTTAGGATTCCTGGCTTTCACCCAGGCGGCCCGGGTTCGATTCCCGGAATTGGAACATACTTTTTGCAAATGTCTGACACACGGGCGACGGCCATTTGACCTCCCGACTGCCAGTTGACAATTAATGTCTATGACTGTACTCTTTCCATCAGCAAGGTCTCTGTGGCGCAATTGGTTAGCGCGTTCGGCTGTTAACCGAAAGGTTGGTGGTTCGAGCCCACCCAGGGACGTATGCAATTCTTTTTTTGGAAGCAAAATGTTCATTTATTACATGCAAATGAGTCTGAATATTTCACATGTTATGATTCAAATGGAAGTATGTTTAGTTATACATTGCCACAAAGCTACACGGTAATTTGCATCGTTCACCAGCCCACCTATGTGTTTGTAAAGCAGAGATAAGTCTACCGGGAATAAAGGGCACCAATCAGGCCTGATTAATTCGTACAGCATCTGTCCTTCCAATGTGGTCTAGTGGTTAGGATTCCTGGCTTTCACCCAGGCGGCCCGGGTTCGATTCCCGGCATTGGAACATACTTTTTGCAAATGTCTGACACACGGGCGACGGCCATTTGACCTCCCGACTGCCAGTTGACAATTAATGTCTATGACTGTACTCTTTCCATCAGCAAGGTCTCTGTGGCGCAATTGGTTAGCGCGTTCGGCTGTTAACCGAAAGGTTGGTGGTTCGAGCCCACCCAGGGACGTATGCAATTCTTTTTTTGGAAGCAAAATGTTCATTTATTACATGCAAATGAGTCTGAATATTTCACATGTTATGATTCAAATGGAAGTATGTTTAGTTATACATTGCCACAAAGCTACACGGTAATTTGCATCGTTCACCAGCCCACCTATGTGTTTGTAAAGCAGAGATAAGCCTACCGGGAATAAAGGGCACCAATCAGGCCTGATTAATTCGTACAGCATCTGTCCTTCCAATGTGGTCTAGTGGTTAGGATTCCTGGCTTTCACCCAGGCGGCCCGGGTTCGATTCCCGGCATTGGAACATACTTTTTGCAAATGTCTGACACACGGGCGACGGCCATTTGACCTCCCGACTGCCAGTTGACAATTAATGTCTATGACTGTACTCTTTCCATCAGCAAGGTCTCTGTGGCGCAATTGGTTAGCGCGTTCGGCTGTTAACCGAAAGGTTGGTGGTTCGAGCCCACCCAGGGACGTATGCAATTCTTTTTTTGGAAGCAAAATGTTCATTTATTACATGCAAATGAGTCTGAATATTTCACATGTTATGATTCAAATGGAAGTATGTTTAGTTATACATTGCCACAAAGCTACACGGTAATTTGCATCGTTCACCAGCCCACCTATGTGTTTGTAAAGCAGAGATAAGTCTACCGGGAATAAAGGGCACCAATCAGGCCTGATTAATTCGTACAGCATCTGTCCTTCCAATGTGGTCTAGTGGTTAGGATTCCTGGCTTTCACCCAGGCGGCCCGGGTTCGATTCCCGGCATTGGAACATACTTTTTGCAAATGTCTGACACACGGGCGACGGCCATTTGACCTCCCGACTGCCAGTTGACAATTAATGTCTATGACTGTACTCTTTCCATCAGCAAGGTCTCTGTGGCGCAATTGGTTAGCGCGTTCGGCTGTTAACCGAAAGGTTGGTGGTTCGAGCCCACCCAGGGACGTATGCAATTCTTTTTTTGGAAGCAAAATGTTCATTTATTACATGCAAATGAGTCTGAATATTTCACATGTTATGATTCAAATGGAAGTATGTTTAGTTATACATTGCCACAAAGCTACACGGTAATTTGCATCGTTCACCAGCCCACCTATGTGTTTGTAAAGCAGAGATAAGTCTACCGGGAATAAAGGGCACCAATCAGGCCTGATTAATTCGTACAGCATCTGTCCTTCCAATGTGGTCTAGTGGTTAGGATTCCTGGCTTTCACCCAGGCGGCCCGGGTTCGATTCCCGGCATTGGAACATACTTTTTGCAAATGTCTGACACACGGGCGACGGCCATTTGACCTCCCGACTGCCAGTTGACAATTAATGTCTATGACTGTACTCTTTCCATCAGCAAGGTCTCTGTGGCGCAATTGGTTAGCGCGTTCGGCTGTTAACCGAAAGGTTGGTGGTTCGAGCCCACCCAGGGACGTATGCAATTCTTTTTTTGGAAGGAAAATGTTCATTTATTACATGCAAATGAGTCTGAATATTTCACATGTTATGATTCAAATGGAAGTATGTTTAGTTATACATTGCCACAAAGCTACACGGTAATTTGCATCGTTCACCAGCCCACCTATGTGTTTGTAAAGCAGAGATAAGTCTACCGGGAATAAAGGGCACCAATCAGGCCTGATTAATTCGTACAGCATCTGTCCTTCCAATGTGGTCTAGTGGTTAGGATTCCTGGCTTTCACCCAGGCGGCCCGGGTTCGATTCCCGGAATTGGAACATACTTTTTGCAAATGTCTGACACACGGGCGACGGCCATTTGACCTCCCGACTGCCAGTTGACAATTAATGTCTATGACTGTACTCTTTCCATCAGCAAGGTCTCTGTGGCGCAATTGGTTAGCGCGTTCGGCTGTGAGATTGCCTCCCTTGGATTGCATGGTGGAAGACGTGTTTATGTCGTTCTCTCGTGTATTTTCGTATTGTGAGTTCATTAAGTTGACTTTGTGTGTTAAAACTTTGCATATGTATCGTTGATAACACCTGCGTTTCTCCGATAATACATTTATTGGGAGTTAGGGTTTTTTGGTGCACTTAGTGCACTGAAAATCTTCATCATGGAAGAGAGTGAAAATGTCAATAAGCAAGATGGCGACCATGTGAGTGGGTATACTCATTTTCTGAAAAGGAAATATGTCAAAGATGCGACGATTAGAATAGAAACTGGCTTCGACAAGGTAACTGCTTCAGATATTATTGATCAATTGGAGAATGACTTTGGTGAAAATTCTGTTTTTGCTTGTGTGCCACGTGGTGGTTTTTATGAAGTAACACTTTGCGACACAGACACAGCTAGACTTGCTGCTGATGGACTCGAGATTAAAGGAAACCATTTCAACAGCAGAGTTGTTTCAGATAAGTCTGTTGTAGTGTCTTTCATACATCTGACCCCCTATGTGGAGGATCAGCAGATAATTGACTTTTTGGAAAAACATAACATTACCATTCTGTCTCCTGTCAAACGTCACTTCATAAAGCATCCCAAAAGGAAAATATCTGATGGCACACGATATGTAAGAGTTCAGTTTCCACCGAATCTGAAATCTTTGCCATACAGTGTGAGGTTCGAGACATGTGACGGTTTTCAGCCCTTTAGAGTGCTGCATAATGGTCAAGTCAAGACTTGTAATCAGTGTCTAGATACAGATCATACCTTAGCTGAATGTCCTGAGGTTCAGTGTAACATTTGTAAAATGTATGGACATATCAGCAGAGACTGTAAGGCTAGGAAGTGCCCTCAGTGCAAACAAAAGAAAACAAATTGTATTTGCAATTTAAAGGATAATTCTAAGGAATTAGATGGAAAAAATCAGTTTAAAGGTTTTCAACTGGAAGGGCCAGGGGGTGATGCAGGAACTGAAGATTGGTCATACTCACAAGCTGACACAAAAGGTGAGCATGTTTCTGTTTTGAGTGAAAGTGAGAACAAACTGAATAGAATTGAAAATACTGGGAATGAAAAGGTTGAGAGTGATGTTGGAAAGGGTGATCCGTCTGATTGTGAGGAATTGTATGAATGGGTTGATGGTGTGATTAACAGTGAGGATGGGGTGATGGAAAGTGATGATGAGTGGTTGGGAAGCGATGATTTAAGTGAAGGGAGAAGTGAGAATGGAGGAGAAAAACAGATTGAAAAGGACAAGAGAGAATTAAACAAGGGCGTGAAAAAGATTCTAAGAAAGAAAGTTCGTAGGAGAAGGCTTGTTACAAAAGTCGAAGCTTCGAAAGTAAAGCATCTCGTTGATGAAAGGAAAAGAAAGACTGATGGACAATGTGTTGATGGACGAATGAGCAAGAAACTGAATGTTAATGAACGGAGTGGGAATGTAATAATGAAAGGTGAGGAAGATGATAACCAAGCATGATGGATAATTTAGTGAACATGTGTCTGCTGCTTGTTTCTTTCTTTTTCATGCTCATCACGTCCTGGAATGTCAATGGTCTTCGAGACGTCAGGAAAATGGAGCAAGTTTTTGCACAAGTAAAAGACACTCATTCTTCCCTTTGTTTCCTTCAGGAAACGTTCTGGGATGATAATTTTATAGAAACATACAGACATTTATGGGATGGGAAGATCCTATTTAATAACAATGTGCTAGACAAAAGAAAAGGTGTTGCTGTGCTTGTTTCAAAACAATTTCCTTTTGATATAAAATACCATAGCTTTGATTGTGATGGCAGAATTTTAAAGGTTTTATGTGAAATTGCAGGTGATGAATATTCTTTTGTTAATATATATGCCCCTAATGAATATAGACAACGAATGGTCTTTCTTGATGATCTTGATAAATATATCCCAAAGAAAAGAGTTATAGTCACTGGTGACTTTAATGAAATATTAGACAAGTTTGAAGACAAGGCAAGTCATATGACTACATTTAATAAATGCAGTAGCCAAAGATTACATGAGTTCCTTTCAAAGCATAGTCTGTGTGACATTTGGCGATATAAAAACCCAGATAAAAAACAGTACACCAGACAACAGTTGGTAAATGGTATAATGAAACAGTCTAGAATTGATCTAGTGCTGGTTTCTCGGGATATTATTCCCCACGTTTCAAATTCATTTATCAGATACACATCCAAAAGTGATCATAATATGAACTGCCTTAAACTTGATCTGTCTGGTGTAGAAAGGGGGCCAGGTCTTTGGGTTTTTAATAACCAGTTACTTAAAGATCAGGACTTTGTCGAAAGTGTCAGCAAAATCATTCAAGAGAGTACTGTATGTCCGCTCTATGTTTCTGAAACTCTTATCTGGTGGGATAATTTGAAGTATAAACTTAAACAACAGGCCATTTACCACGCTTGTAGAAAGTCGAAAAAACAAAAGCAAGCATATTTTAAACTTCAGAATACATTAAGAAGAGAGTTTGAAAAATTGGCAAAAAACCCACTCCATGATTTGTCAACAATTCAAGCCTTAGAGCTTGAACTTCAGGAGTATGAAAACAGTAGATGTGAAGGAGCAATATTAAGATCGAAAGTGCAATCGTCCTTAGAGTCGGATAAAAATACTGTCTTTTTCCTAAGTTTAGAGAAATCTAAGCAGGAAAGCAACTGCATAAAAGAAATTGAGACCGATACTGGTTTAACAAAAGATACTGAAAAGATTTTAGACCATATTTATCTATTCTACAAAAATCTGTACTCAAAGGGTAAAACAGATGATATTGAACAGGATGTTATTCTTGAAAATGTAGGTGATCAGCTATCTGATGAAGAAAAGATATTTCTTGATAATGATATAACAGCTGATGATCTTACAAATGCACTAAACGGGATGAAAAGAAATAAGACCCCAGGTAACGATGGGCTTACAGTAGAATTCTACACAAAATTTTGGCCAGTTATTAAGCCTCTGTTCTTTCAAGTTTTGCAGAGTATAATTGAACAAAATGAAATGTCTCGCACGATGAAACGTGGTGTCATAAGTCTCTTTTATAAAAACAAAGGGGATAAAACTGATATCCGCAATTTTAGACCTATATCTCTCTTAAATGTGGATGCTAAGATCATATCAAGAGCTCTCGCCATGAAATTGAAGCAGGTCATAGCAACAGTTATCTCCCCTGAACAAACATGTTCAATACCTGGGAGAGACATAGCCGACAACATTTTATCTCTAAGAGATGTAATTGACCTAGAAAATGTTGATAAACATTTTGTTATTTCATTAGACATGGAAAAGGCTTTTGACCGAGTGGCGCATGATTTTATGTTTAAGACATTAGAAAAGATGAATTTTGGACCTAAGTTTTTATCTGTTTTGAAAATCCTTTACACAGATCTGAAAAGCTGTGTCAAGGTAAATGGTCATTTAACACCCTATTTTTCTATTGAACAATCTGTTAGACAAGGTGACCCTTTGAGCAGTATGCTCTATGTCATTGTGAGTCAACCACTAAATGCATTGATAAAGAATGATGCTGATATACATGGTATTGCTATCTCACGAACAGTATCATCACTGCTGTATCAACATGCTGATGATGCAACAGTGACTGTATCTGATCCACCTTCTGTAATGTCCACTTTTAGAACAGTAAATAGATTTTGTAATGCAACTGGAGGCAAAGTAAACATGGGTAAATCGCAAGTTTTATGTGTTGGAGGTGCCATACCTTCAGATATAGATCAATCCCTAGCGGTTGAGGTGAAGACTGATTGTATCAAAATGTTAGGCATTTTTTTAGGTCCAGACAAAGCTGTATGTGAACATAAAAATTGGACTACCAAGCTCTCAAAACTTAAAAGGTTGCTTTGTTTATGGTCGCAAAGAAAGCTTTCCTTACATGGAAAATCTGTTATTATTAATACTTTTATCTTGTCCAAATTGTGGTATTTAATTTATGTACAGCCTGTGCCTGAGTGGGCTTTGAACCAATTGTCGAAATTAATTGATGATTTTCTATGGTATGGGAAAAACCCATTAGTTAAAAAATCCACATGTTTGGGTAAATATTGTAAAGGTGGTCTGAATATACCAATCATCAGAGATAAAGTCTTTGCATTTAGACTTAAGCTTGTTAAAAAGTTGTTTGATGCAAACGTTAAGGCCCTGTGGAAGGACACATGCATCATGTTTTTAAATCAGTATGCCACCATGCAACTGGGACCTAGAATATTTAGCATTGTTTATACCAAACAGCACCTGACCCACATAAACCAGTTTTATGCTGAGGTTTTGCGTGCCTGGGACGAGATCACGTGCGGCAGGAGGTTGCTTGCTTCTGCACGTGCTGATGTCATGAATCAACCACTGTTTTACAACCCAAACATTGTTTACAATGGAAAAGTCATTTGTTTTTATTTTTGGGTAGAGTCAGGCATTACTTCAGTAGCAGATATCTCTTTTGAAGTCATTCCAGGATTTTTGTCAGGAAATGCTATTGTAGAAATAGTGCAAGATAAGTTGCCTGATTTATCTTTTAGTTACATTTTATCATCTTACAATATTGTTATCAATGCATTACCAGATACCTGGAGAAATGTCATTTGTGGTGGTAAATGTGAATCAGAAGATGCCATTAGTGGTTTATCCTTCATATATAATGAAAAGTGCATATCTGAAAAGGATCTCTCTGTCAAGTGTGCTTATGAAATCATATCTTCTCAACACTTTGTGGAGCCAACATCACACGCATATTGGGACCAATATGCAATTGACATTGAATGGCCAAAAGTATGGAAGCTAGTTGCTTTTAATGATAAATCTTCGGATCAAATTGATAATGATTTTAGAGCTTTCCACAATGTACTTTTTACAAATGAAAAACTGTACAACTTTGGTATCATTGAGAGTAATATATGTTCTGTTTGTAATAATGAGGTTGAGAATATGTATCACATGTTTGTGTTCTGTGATGAACTTTATGACACAATCAATATATTTAGAAATATTTTCACTGATGTGTATCGTGATACAGGATACTCTTTCAATGAACTCACAACATGGCTGTTATTTGGTTATGTAGAAAAACAAAGAAGCGCTGTAAACCATACGCTGAATTTACTTCTTACAATTTATAGAATTTCAATTGTTAAGAGGAGGAAGATTGTTTCCCTTGGTAAACATAAATTGGATTTGGTGAAGTTGTTTAAACTCTATGTCAAAAAGCATTTCAACCTATTGCTAAACAAGTATACAGCTGACAATCGCCAACATATCTTTATCAACAGATACATAATGCCAGTTGACTTTATGGTGATCAAGGGAAATGAAATTGTCCTCAACTACCCGCTTGCATAGATATATCACAATTGCAGTGTTAAGTTGAATAGCAATCCCAAACTGTGATATTTCTTTTACTTTGCTATTCTCTTCATTATGAACATGTAATGTAGCTTTTCTTGAATAAAATTTTATTAAAGAAAAAAAAAAGGATTCCTGGCTTTCACCCAGGCGGCCCGGGTTCGATTCCCGGCATTGGAACATACTTTTTGCAAATGTCTGACACACGGGCGACGGCCATTTGACCTCCCGACTGCCAGTTGACAATTAATGTCTATGACTGTACTCTTTCCATCAGCAAGGTCTCTGTGGCGCAATTGGTTAGCGCGTTCGGCTGTTAACCGAAAGGTTGGTGGTTCGAGCCCACCCAGGGACGTATGCAATTCTTTTTTTGGAAGCAAAATGTTCATTTATTACATGCAAATGAGTCTGAATATTTCACATGTTATGATTCAAATGGAAGTATGTTTAGTTATACATTGCCACAAAGCTACACGGTAATTTGCATCGTTCACCAGCCCACCTATGTGTTTGTAAAGCAGAGATAAGTCTACCGGGAATAAAGGGCACCAATCAGGCCTGATTAATTCGTACAGCATCTGTCCTTCCAATGTGGTCTAGTGGTTAGGATTCCTGGCTTTCACCCAGGCGGCCCGGGTTCGATTCCCGGCATTGGAACATACTTTTTGCAAATGTCTGACACACGGGCGACGGCCATTTGACCTCCCGACTGCCAGTTGACAATTAATGTCTATGACTGTACTCTTTCCATCAGCAAGGTCTCTGTGGCGCAATTGGTTAGCGCGTTCGGCTGTTAACCGAAAGGTTGGTGGTTCGAGCCCACCCAGGGACGTATGCAATTCATTTTTTGGAAGCAAAATGTTCATTTATTACATGCAAATGAGTCTGAATATTTCACATGTTATGATTCAAATGGAAGTATGTTTAGTTATACATTGCCACAAAGCTACACGGTAATTTGCATCGTTCACCAGCCCACCTATGTGTTTGTAAAGCAGAGATAAGTCTACCGGGAATAAAGGGCACCAATCAGGCCTGATTAATTCGTACAGCATCTGTCCTTCCAATGTGGTCTAGTGGTTAGGATTCCTGGCTTTCACCCAGGCGGCCCGGGTTCGATTCCCGGCATTGGAACATACTTTTTGCAAATGTCTGACACACGGGCGACGGCCATTTGACCTCCCGACTGCCAGTTGACAATTAATGTCTATGACTGTACTCTTTCCATCAGCAAGGTCTCTGTGGCGCAATTGGTTAGCGCGTTCGGCTGTTAACCGAAAGATTGGTGGTTCGAGCCCACCCAGGGACGTATGCAATTCTTTTTTTGGAAGCAAAATGTTCATTTATTACATGCAAATGAGTCTGAATATTTCACATGTTATGATTCAAATGGAAGTATGTTTAGTTATACATTGCCACAAAGCTACACGGTAATTTGCATCGTTCACCAGCCCACCTATGTGTTTGTAAAGCAGAGATAAGTCTACCGGGAATAAAGGGCACCAATCAGGCCTGATTAATTCGTACAGCATCTGTCCTTCCAATGTGGTCTAGTGGTTAGGATTCCTGGCTTTCACCCAGGCGGCCCGGGTTCGATTCCCGGCATTGGAACATACTTTTTGCAAATGTCTGACACACGGGCGACGGCCATTTGACCTCCCGACTGCCAGTTGACAATTAATGTCTATGACTGTACTCTTTCCATCAGCAAGGTCTCTGTGGCGCAATTGGTTAGCGCGTTCGGCTGTTAACCGAAAGGTTGGTGGTTCGAGCCCACCCAGGGACGTATGCAATTCTTTTTTTGGAAGCAAAATGTTCATTTATTACATGCAAATGAGTCTGAATATTTCACATGTTATGATTCAAATGGAAGTATGTTTAGTTATACATTGCCACAAAGCTACACGGTAATTTGCATCGTTCACCAGCCCACCTATGTGTTTGTAAAGCAGAGATAAGTCTACCGGGAATAAAGGGCACCAATCAGGCCTGATTAATTCGTACAGCATCTGTCCTTCCAATGTGGTCTAGTGGTTAGGATTCCTGGCTTTCACCCAGGCGGCCCGGGTTCGATTCCCGGCATTGGAACATACTTTTTGCAAATGTCTGACACACGGGCGACGGCCATTTGACCTCCCGACTGCCAGTTGACAATTAATGTCTATGACTGTACTCTTTCCATCAGCAAGGTCTCTGTGGCGCAATTGGTTAGCGCGTTCGGCTGTTAACCGAAAGGTTGGTGGTTCGAGCCCACCCAGGGACGTATGCAATTCTTTTTTTGGAAGCAAAATGTTCATTTATTACATGCAAATGAGTCTGAATATTTCACATGTTATGATTCAAATGGAAGTATGTTTAGTTATACATTGCCACAAAGCTACACGGTAATTTGCATCGTTCACCAGCCCACCTATGTGTTTGTAAAGCAGAGATAAGTCTACCGGGAATAAAGGGCACCAATCAGGCCTGATTAATTCGTACAGCATCTGTCCTTCCAATGTGGTCTAGTGGTTAGGATTCCTGGCTTTCACCCAGGCGGCCCGGGTTCGATTCCCGGCATTGGAACATACTTTTTGCAAATGTCTGACACACGGGCGACGGCCATTTGACCTCCCGACTGCCAGTTGACAATTAATGTCTATGACTGTACTCTTTCCATCAGCAAGGTCTCTGTGGCGCAATTGGTTAGCGCGTTCGGCTGTTAACCGAAAGGTTGGTGGTTCGAGCCCACCCAGGGACGTATGCAATTCTTTTTTTGGAAGCAAAATGTTCATTTATTACATGCAAATGAGTCTGAATATTTCACATGTTATGATTCAAATGGAAGTATGTTTAGTTATACATTGCCACAAAGCTACACGGTAATTTGCATCGTTCACCAGCCCACCTATGTGTTTGTAAAGCAGAGATAAGTCTACCGGGAATAAAGGGCACCAATCAGGCCTGATTAATTCGTACAGCATCTGTCCTTCCAATGTGGTCTAGTGGTTAGGATTCCTGGCTTTCACCCAGGCGGCCCGGGTTCGATTCCCGGCATTGGAACATACTTTTTGCAAATGTCTGACACACGGGCGACGGCCATTTGACCTCCCGACTGCCAGTTGACAATTAATGTCTATGACTGTACTCTTTCCATCAGCAAGGTCTCTGTGGCGCAATTGGTTAGCGCGTTCGGCTGTTAACCGAAAGGTTGGTGGTTCGAGCCCACCCAGGGACGTATGCAATTCTTTTTTTGGAAGCAAAATGTTCATTTATTACATGCAAATGAGTCTGAATATTTCACATGTTATGATTCAAATGGAAGTATGTTTAGTTATACATTGCCACAAAGCTACACGGTAATTTGCATCGTTCACCAGCCCACCTATGTGTTTGTAAAGCAGAGATAAGTCTACCGGGAATAAAGGGCACCAATCAGGCCTGATTAATTCGTACAGCATCTGTCCTTCCAATGTGGTCTAGTGGTTAGGATTCCTGGCTTTCACCCAGGCGGCCCGGGTTCGATTCCCGGCATTGGAACATACTTTTTGCAAATGTCTGACACACGGGCGACGGCCATTTGACCTCCCGACTGCCAGTTGACAATTAATGTCTATGACTGTACTCTTTCCATCAGCAAGGTCTCTGTGGCGCAATTGGTTAGCGCGTTCGGCTGTTAACCGAAAGGTTGGTGGTTCGAGCCCACCCAGGGACGTATGCAATTCTTTTTTTGGAAGCAAAATGTTCATTTATTACATGCAAATGAGTCTGAATATTTCACATGTTATGATTCAAATGGAAGTATGTTTAGTTATACATTGCCACAAAGCTACACGGTAATTTGCATCGTTCACCAGCCCACCTATGTGTTTGTAAAGCAGAGATAAGTCTACCGGGAATAAAGGGCACCAATCAGGCCTGATTAATTCGTACAGCATCTGTCCTTCCAATGTGGTCTAGTGGTTAGGATTCCTGGCTTTCACCCAGGCGGACCGGGTTCGATTCCCGGCATTGGAACATACTTTTTGCAAATGTCTGACACACGGGCGACGGCCATTTGACCTCCCGACTGCCAGTTGACAATTAATGTCTATGACTGTACTCTTTCCATCAGCAAGGTCTCTGTGGCGCAATTGGTTAGCGCGTTCGGCTGTTAACCGAAAGGTTGGTGGTTCGAGCCCACCCAGGGACGTATGCAATTCTTTTTTTGGAAGCAAAATGTTCATTTATTACATGCAAATGAGTCTGAATATTTCACATGTTATGATTCAAATGGAAGTATGTTTAGTTATACATTGCCACAAAGCTACACGGTAATTTGCATCGTTCACCAGCCCACCTATGTGTTTGTAAAGCAGAGATAAGTCTACCGGGAATAAAGGGCACCAATCAGGCCTGATTAATTCGTACAGCATCTGTCCTTCCAATGTGGTCTAGTGGTTAGGATTCCTGGCTTTCACCCAGGCGGCCCGGGTTCGATTCCCGGCATTGGAACATACTTTTTGCAAATGTCTGACACACGGGCGACGGCCATTTGACCTCCCGACTGCCAGTTGACAATTAATGTCTATGACTGTACTCTTTCCATCAGCAAGGTCTCTGTGGCGCAATTGGTTAGCGCGTTCGGCTGTTAACCGAAAGGTTGGTGGTTCGAGCCCACCCAGGGACGTATGCAATTCTTTTTTTGGAAGCAAAATGTTCATTTATTACATGCAAATGAGTCTGAATATTTCACATGTTATGATTCAAATGGAAGTATGTTTAGTTATACATTGCCACAAAGCTACACGGTAATTTGCATCGTTCACCAGCCCACCTATGTGTTTGTAAAGCAGAGATAAGTCTACCGGGAATAAAGGGCACCAATCAGGCCTGATTAATTCGTACAGCATCTGTCCTTCCAATGTGGTCTAGTGGTTAGGATTCCTGGCTTTCACCCAGGCGGCCCGGGTTCGATTCCCGGCATTGGAACATACTTTTTGCAAATGTCTGACACACGGGCGACGGCCATTTGACCTCCCGACTGCCAGTTGACAATTAATGTCTATGACTGTACTCTTTCCATCAGCAAGGTCTCTGTGGCGCAATTGGTTAGCGCGTTCGGCTGTTAACCGAAAGGTTGGTGGTTCGAGCCCACCCAGGGACGTATGCAATTCTTTTTTTGGAAGCAAAATGTTCATTTATTACATGCAAATGAGTCTGAATATTTCACATGTTATGATTCAAATGGAAGTATGTTTAGTTATACATTGCCACAAAGCTACACGGTAATTTGCATCGTTCACCAGCCCACCTATGTGTTTGTAAAGCAGAGATAAGTCTACCGGGAATAAAGGGCACCAATCAGGCCTGATTAATTCGTACAGCATCTGTCCTTCCAATGTGGTCTAGTGGTTAGGATTCCTGGCTTTCACCCAGGCGGCCCGGGTTCGATTCCCGGCATTGGAACATACTTTTTGCAAATGTCTGACACACGGGCGACGGCCATTTGACCTCCCGACTGCCAGTTGACAATTAATGTCTATGACTGTACTCTTTCCATCAGCAAGGTCTCTGTGGCGCAATTGGTTAGCGCGTTCGGCTTTTTAACCGAAAGGTTGGTGGTTCGAGCCCACCCAGGGACGTATGCAATTCTTTTTTTGGAAGCAAAATGTTCATTTATTACATGCAAATGAGTCTGAATATTTCACATGTTATGATTCAAATGGAAGTATGTTTAGTTATACATTGCCACAAAGCTACACGGTAATTTGCATCGTTCACCAGCCCACCTATGTGTTTGTAAAGCAGAGATAAGTCTACCGGGAATAAAGGGCACCAATCAGGCCTGATTAATTCGTACAGCATCTGTCCTTCCAATGTGGTCTAGTGGTTAGGATTCCTGGCTTTCACCCAGGCGGCCCGGGTTCGATTCCCGGCATTGGAACATACTTTTTGCAAATGTCTGACACACGGGCGACGGCCATTTGACCTCCCGACTGCCAGTTTTTTTTTTTTTTTTTTTTTTTTTTTTTTTTTTTTTTTTTTTTTTTTTATTGATCCCATAAACTTCATGTACAGCATAATGTTGGTTACAGGCTCATCTATCTGGATCGAATATTGGGAGTAGAGGAAACCATTTTTTTGTAAAAATATCTAATTTATGATTTCGAATAGCTATGAATTTCTCAACCGTGAATATGTCTTTAAAAAAAATTTCAAAAAGTTTTAAGTTAGGTATGGAATTTTTAAGGTTGCAAATATAAATATGTCTTTTAGCCGAAAGTATTAAGTGATCTAATAAAGGGTCATTATTTGAAGTTCCAAACCAAACAAGAGATTTTGTCAATTGCAAATCCAAAGTGTTTTGTTTAATCCAATTTTGGAGTTTATTCCAAAAGTGTTTTGTTTCCTCGCATTCCCAATATACATGACATAAATTTTCATCAGCAGCATGACAGAATGTACATCTGATATTGTCAACAAGTTTCATTTTCATGAGTTCTTTTTTAGTATAAATAATTCCATGCAGAAACTTAAATTGAAAATCAAGCAGTTTGATATCCTTTATGTTTTTTCTATGAACACTAAAAATCAAGTTCCAGTTAAGATCAATATCATGAAACAAATTTTCCCATCGAAGGCAAATAAGAGGCATAGTGTTATCAGAGAGCAGTTTGTCATAGTATTTTCTAGAGCCCCTGTTTGGAGTCATGAAGTCCTTATATAGGGAGTTGACATGGAAATGATTAACATTTACGTGTCTGTAATCTTCTAAAGTCCTTTTCCATGAATTTGGTATAATATATAAGATATAGTCAAGATCCATATATGTTCCCCTAATCCCAAATCTCATTTTCAAATCTTCAAAACTAATCAAACCATGTTCATCATATAAGTCCTTAATAGTCCAAATTCCTTTACTTGCCCAGTGTTTGATAATGTGATTTGGATTTTTAAAGTTATGATTTAGCCATATTGGTTGGGATAGGATTTCATTTATGTCATCATCAATCATGAATTTTCGACAGTAGATTTTCCAAGCTCTAGTAACATCCCTCCAAAAAGGATTCTCAGTTTCAACAATATCCTGAATATTTGCCCCAAATTTTAATATATCTTTTAGTGGAAAATTACATGGATTACTTACATTCGGTTTTCGGATATAAAGTTTGAGAGTAGATAATTTCATGGCATTTATAAAAGTTTTAATGTCAATCATACGCAACCCTCCTTCTTTATAATCTTTTTTCAGATTGCTTCGTTTAATCTTGTCAATCTTGCCATTCCAAATAAATTTGAAAAATAATCTTTCAAGGGAGGTAATAAATTCATCAGGTGGGTTAGGTAAACTATTAAAAATGTGCACCAGTTTTGAAAGAGCCAAAGTTTTTATAACAGTAATTTTGCCTGTCAGTGTCAAATGTCTTTTTCTCCATGATCCCAATAATCTTTTTATTTCTTCAAGTCTTTTTCTTGTGTTGATGACCCATAGGTCATTAAAATGGGGGGTAAATTTAATTCCTAAAACTTCAAATTCATTCCTTTGCCATTCTATATCTAAATCTTTACAGAGTACATCTCCACTACCTGCCTTTGAGCCAATCCAGATTGCCTTAGTCTTATCAATATTTATTTTCAAGCCTGACATGTTATAAAATATATTGATAGTATCAATAGCAGCATACAGACTATCCTCTGTTCCATCAAGAAGTAATTCAGTATCATCAGCATATTGGCCTAATTTATATTCCTGATCATCAATTACAATACCTTTTATTTTGTCATTTTGTCTGATCATACAACCCAGGATTTCAGCTACAAATAGAAACAGGTATGGTGATAGAGGGTCTCCTTGCCTGCAGCCTCGTTCATTAGAGAAGAATTCTGATAGATGTCCATTTTGAATAACACATGATGTTGTGTCATAAGTTAATAAATTAATCCAGCGTATAATCTCTGGACCGAAACCAAATTTTAGTAAAACCGCATTGATGAAATCTTTGGAAACAGAGTCAAAAGCTTTTTCAAAGTCTATTAAAATCAATAATCCCTTAATGTTTCTTTTCTTAGTTTCAAACATAATATCATATAATAGTCTGGTATTTTCACTTAGTGTTCTTCCTGGAATAAATCCTGTCTGATTATCATGAATTAAAGTGTCTAAGGTAATCTTCAACCTGTTAGCTATACATGCAGTTACAATTTTATATAATGCATTTAATAAAGTTATTGGCCTCCAGTTCTTTAATAAAGTTCTGTTTTTATCAGTTTTAGGAATACAGGTGATAACTCCTCTCTTCATAGATAGTGTCATCATATTTCTTCTATAAACATCTTTAATAAATCTAAGAACCCAAAACTTTAGTTCTTTCCAAAAGTATTTAAAAAAATCAATTGGAAAACCATCTATTCCAGGGCTTTTATTATTTTTCATATTCTTGACTGCAGATGATAATTCATTCATGTCTATTTCCTTTTCCAATTTATCCCTTAGTTCATCATTCAAGATTGGGGTCACAACACTTTTTAAATGAGAGTCAGTTTCATATTCTTTCCCATCTGAGGAATACAGTTTTTTATAAAATCCCTTAACTTCATTTAAAATCAAGTCACCATCTGTAATTTCTTCATCATTATCCGTGATAATTTTGTTTATTGATTTGCTGACAAAGTTTCTATTCTCTAAATGGCAGAAATATTTTGTTGGTTTTTCTCCTTCTTCGTACCTAAGGATTCGGTTTCTCAATTGAATTCCTCTTATTTCTTCTTCCTTAATTTGCTCTAATTCTAATTTTAACTTTGCTAGATCTGAGAGTAGAGATTCTTCTATGTTCTGAAAATTTCTTCTAATTGTATCTTCACAATCTTTTATTTTAATTTCTAATTCCCTGGTTTTATCTTTTTTTGTCTTTTTAAGAAAAGTTGAGAAAGAGATTGATTTACCTCTAACCTTCATCAGAAAAGTTTCCAAGAATAAACTGTCACTAATTTTAAGTTTAGCTTCATAATCCTTTATATTATTGCTATTTATATCATTATATGAATATTCTTCTATAGTTTCCCTCAATATTGATCTGACTAAATCTGCATATTCAGGATGCAATAGTAGGGATGTATTAAATTTCCAGTAGCCCCTTCCTCTTTCTTGGTTTAAGGAGTTGGAGAAAGTAAAGCTAACTGCCGAGTGATCAGTTTTATATCCAGGTAAAATATCTGAATCAAGTGTGAGGTTTAATAAATCTTGTGATATTAAAAAGAAATCCAATCTCGCTTGTTGTCTAGGAAGTTTTTTCCACCATGTAAACTTTCTTAAATCTTGATTAAGCTCCCTCCAAACATCAACAAGGTCAAGTGATTCAATTCTATCTAATACGATATTCCTTGCCTTAGGATTATTTATGTTCTTATAGTTTTCCAAATCAACCGAGGGGTCAATAACCAAATTCCAATCACCAACTATAGCAATAGATTCATTATCAAAGTTACAAATATTTTCAAAAAGGTTTACATAGAAATTTGGATCATCACTGTTTGGTCCATATACATTAGTCAGGGTAAATCTTTTGTCCTCTATGGTTATGTCTGCAATGATATAATTTCCATTTTCATCTTCTAAAGTTCTATGTATAGTAAGATCAATGTTATTATTAAATAGTATTGCCACCCCTCTAGAGTTAGATCTAAAAGGAGCAATTATACTTTGCAATCCCCATTCATTTTTCATAATGTCTACCGATTCTTTGGCTATATGAATATCTTGCAAAAGGATTATGTCCCGACTGCCAGTTGACAATTAATGTCTATGACTGTACTCTTTCCATCAGCAAGGTCTCTGTGGCGCAATTGGTTAGCGCGTTCGGCTGTTAACCGAAAGGTTGGTGGTTCGAGCCCACCCAGGGACGTATGCAATTCTTTTTTTGGAAGCAAAATGTTCATTTATTACATGCAAATGAGTCTGAATATTTCACATGTTATGATTCAAATGGAAGTATGTTTAGTTATACATTGCCACAAAGCTACACGGTAATTTGCATCGTTCACCAGCCCACCTATGTGTTTGTAAAGCAGAGATAAGTCTACCGGGAATAAAGGGCACCAATCAGGCCTGATTAATTCGTACAGCATCTGTCCTTCCAATGTGGTCTAGTGGTTAGGATTCCTGGCTTTCACCCAGGCGGCCCGGGTTCGATTCCCGGCATTGGAACATACTTTTTGCAAATGTCTGACACACGGGCGACGGCCATTTGACCTCCCGACTGCCAGTTGACAATTAATGTCTATGACTGTACTCTTTCCATCAGCAAGGTCTCTGTGGCGCAATTGGTTAGCGCGTTCGGCTGTTAACCGAAAGGTTGGTGGTTCGAGCCCACCCAGGGACGTATGCAATTCTTTTTTTGGAAGCAAAATGTTCATTTATTACATGCAAATGAGTCTGAATATTTCACATGTTATGATTCAAATGGAAGTATGTTTAGTTATACATTGCCACAAAGCTACACGGTAATTTGCATCGTTCACCAGCCCACCTATGTGTTTGTAAAGCAGAGATAAGTCTACCGGGAATAAAGGGCACCAATCAGGCCTGATTAATTCGTACAGCATCTGTCCTTCCAATGTGGTCTAGTGGTTAGGATTCCTGGCTTTCACCCAGGCGGCCCGGGTTCGATTCCCGGCATTGGAACATACTTTTTGCAAATGTCTGACACACGGGCGACGGCCATTTGACCTCCCGACTGCCAGTTGACAATTAATGTCTATGACTGTACTCTTTCCATCAGCAAGGTCTCTGTGGCGCAATTGGTTAGCGCGTTCGGCTGTTAACCGAAAGGTTGGTGGTTCGAGCCCACCCAGGGACGTATGCAATTCTTTTTTTGGAAGCAAAATGTTCATTTATTACATGCAAATGAGTCTGAATATTTCACATGTTATGATTCAAATGGAAGTATGTTTAGTTATACATTGCCACAAAGCTACACGGTAATTTGCATCGTTCACCAGCCCACCTATGTGTTTGTAAAGCAGAGATAAGTCTACCGGGAATAAAGGGCACCAATCAGGCCTGATTAATTCGTACAGCATCTGTCCTTCCAATGTGGTCTAGTGGTTAGGATTCCTGGCTTTCACCCAGGCGGCCCGGGTTCGATTCCCGGCATTGGAACATACTTTTTGCAAATGTCTGACACACGGGCGACGGCCATTTGACCTCCCGACTGCCAGTTGACAATTAATGTCTATGACTGTACTCTTTCCATCAGCAAGGTCTCTGTGGCGCAATTGGTTAGCGCGTTCGGCTGTTAACCGAAAGGTTGGTGGTTCGAGCCCACCCAGGGACGTATGCAATTCTTTTTTTGGAAGCAAAATGTTCATTTATTACATGCAAATGAGTCTGAATATTTCACATGTTATGATTCAAATGGAAGTATGTTTAGTTATACATTGCCACAAAGCTACACGGTAATTTGCATCGTTCACCAGCCCACCTATGTGTTTGTAAAGCAGAGATAAGTCTACCGGGAATAATGGGCACCAATCAGGCCTGATTAATTCGTACAGCATCTGTCCTTCCAATGTGGTCTAGTGGTTAGGATTCCTGGCTTTCACCCAGGCGGCCCGGGTTCGATTCCCGGCATTGGAACATACTTTTTGCAAATGTCTGACACACGGGCGACGGCCATTTGACCTCCCGACTGCCAGTTGACAATTAATGTCTATGACTGTACTCTTTCCATCAGCAAGGTCTCTGTGGCGCAATTGGTTAGCGCGTTCGGCTGTTAACCGAAAGGTTGGTGGTTCGAGCCCACCCAGGGACGTATGCAATTCTTTTTTTGGAAGCAAAATGTTCATTTATTACATGCAAATGAGTCTGAATATTTCACATGTTATGATTCAAATGGAAGTATGTTTAGTTATACATTGCCACAAAGCTACACGGTAATTTGCATCGTTCACCAGCCCACCTATGTGTTTGTAAAGCAGAGATAAGTCTACCGGGAATAAAGGGCACCAATCAGGCCTGATTAATTCGTACAGCATCTGTCCTTCCAATGTGGTCTAGTGGTTAGGATTCCTGGCTTTCACCCAGGCGGCCCGGGTTCGATTCCCGGAATTGGAACATACTTTTTGCAAATGTCTGACACACGGGCGACGGCCATTTGACCTCCCGACTGCCAGTTGACAATTAATGTCTATGACTGTACTCTTTCCATCAGCAAGGTCTCTGTGGCGCAATTGGTTAGCGCGTTCGGCTGTTAACCGAAAGGTTGGTGGTTCGAGCCCACCCAGGGACGTATGCAATTCTTTTTTTGGAAGCAAAATGTTCATTTATTACATGCAAATGAGTCTGAATATTTCACATGTTATGATTCAAATGGAAGTATGTTTAGTTATACATTGCCACAAAGCTACACGGTAATTTGCATCGTTCACCAGCCCACCTATGTGTTTGTAAAGCAGAGATAAGTCTACCGGGAATAAAGGGCACCAATCAGGCCTGATTAATTCGTACAGCATCTGTCCTTCCAATGTGGTCTAGTGGTTAGGATTCCTGGCTTTCACCCAGGCGGCCCGGGTTCGATTCCCGGCATTGGAACATACTTTTTGCAAATGTCTGACACACGGGCGACGGCCATTTGACCTCCCGACTGCCAGTTGACAATTAATGTCTATGACTGTACTCTTTCCATCAGCAAGGTCTCTGTGGCGCAATTGGTTAGCGCGTTCGGCTGTTAACCGAAAGGTTGGTGGTTCGAGCCCACCCAGGGACGTATGCAATTCTTTTTTTGGAAGCAAAATGTTCATTTATTACATGCAAATGAGTCTGAATATTTCACATGTTATGATTCAAATGGAAGTATGTTTAGTTATACATTGCCACAAAGCTACACGGTAATTTGCATCGTTCACCAGCCCACCTATGTGTTTGTAAAGCAGAGATAAGTCTACCGGGAATAAAGGGCACCAATCAGGCCTGATTAATTCGTACAGCATCTGTCCTTCCAATGTGGTCTAGTGGTTAGGATTCCTGGCTTTCACCCAGGCGGCCCGGGTTCGATTCCCGGCATTGGAACATACTTTTTGCAAATGTCTGACACACGGGCGACGGCCATTTGACCTCCCGACTGCCAGTTGACAATTAATGTCTATGACTGTACTCTTTCCATCAGCAAGGTCTCTGTGGCGCAATTGGTTAGCGCGTTCGGCTGTTAACCGAAAGGTTGGTGGTTCGAGCCCACCCAGGGACGTATGCAATTCTTTTTTTGGAAGCAAAATGTTCATTTATTACATGCAAATGAGTCTGAATATTTCACATGTTATGATTCAAATGGAAGTATGTTTAGTTATACATTGCCACAAAGCTACACGGTAATTTGCATCGTTCACCAGCCCACCTATGTGTTTGTAAAGCAGAGATAAGTCTACCGGGAATAAAGGGCACCAATCAGGCCTGATTAATTCGTACAGCATCTGTCCTTCCAATGTGGTCTAGTGGTTAGGATTCCTGGCTTTCACCCAGGCGGCCCGGGTTCGATTCCCGGCATTGGAACATACTTTTTGCAAATGTCTGACACACGGGCGACGGCCATTTGACCTCCCGACTGCCAGTTGACAATTAATGTCTATGACTGTACTCTTTCCATCAGCAAGGTCTCTGTGGCGCAATTGGTTAGCGCGTTCGGCTGTGAGATTGCCTCCCTTGGATTGCATGGTGGAAGACGTGTTTATGTCGTTCTCTCGTGTATTTTCGTATTGTGAGTTCATTAAGTTGACTTTGTGTGTTAAAACTTTGCATATGTATCGTTGATAACACCTGCGTTTCTCCGATAATACATTTATTGGGAGTTAGGGTGTTTTGGTGCACTTAGTGCACTGAAAATCTTCATCATGGAAGAGAGTGAAAATGTCAATAAGCAAGATGGCGACCATGTGAGTGGGTATACTCATTTTCTGAAAAGGAAATATGTCAAAGATGCGACGATTAGAATAGAAACTGGCTTCGACAAGGTAACTGCTTCAGATATTATTGATCAATTGGAGAATGACTTTGGTGAAAATTCTGTTTTTGCTTGTGTGCCACGTGGTGGTTTTTATGAAGTAACACTTTGCGACACAGACACAGCTAGACTTGCTGCTGATGGACTCGAGATTAAAGGAAACCATTTCAACAGCAGAGTTGTTTCAGATAAGTCTGTTGTAGTGTCTTTCATACATCTGACCCCCTATGTGGAGGATCAGCAGATAATTGACTTTTTGGAAAAACATAACATTACCATTCTGTCTCCTGTCAAACGTCACTTCATAAAGCATCCCAAAAGGAAAATATCTGATGGCACACGATATGTAAGAGTTCAGTTTCCACCGAATCTGAAATCTTTGCCATACAGTGTGAGGTTCGAGACATGTGACGGTTTTCAGCCCTTTAGAGTGCTGCATAATGGTCAAGTCAAGACTTGTAACCAGTGTCTAGATACAGATCATACCTTAGCTGAATGTCCTGAGGTTCAGTGTAACATTTGTAAAATGTATGGACATATCAGCAGAGACTGTAAGGCTAGGAAGTGCCCTCAGTGCAAACAAAAGAAAACAAATTGTATTTGCAATTTAAAGGATAATTCTAAGGAATTAGATGGAAAAAATCAGTTTAAAGGTTTTCAACTGGAAGGGCCAGGGGGTGATGCAGGAACTGAAGATTGGTCATACTCACAAGCTGACACAAAAGGTGAGCATGTTTCTGTTTTGAGTGAAAGTGAGAACAAACTGAATAGAATTGAAAATACTGGGAATGAAAAGGTTGAGAGTGATGTTGGAAAGGGTGATCCGTCTGATTGTGAGGAATTGTATGAATGGGTTGTTGGTGTGATTAACAGTGAGGATGGGGTGATGGAAAGTGATGATGAGTGGTTGGGAAGCGATGATTTAAGTGAAGGGAGAAGTGAGAATGGAGGAGAAAAACAGATTGAAAAGGACAAGAGAGAATTAAACAAGGGCGTGAAAAAGATTCTAAGAAAGAAAGTTCGTAGGAGAAGGCTCGTTACAAAAGTCGAAGCTTCGAAAGTAAAGCATCTCGTTGATGAAAGGAAAAGAAAGACTGATGGACAATGTGTTGATGGACGAATGAGCAAGAAACTGAATGTTAATGAACGGAGTGGGAATGTAATAATGAAAGGTGAGGAAGATGATAACCAAGCATGATGGATAATTTAGTGAACATGTGTCTGCTGCTTGTTTCTTTCTTTTTCATGCTCATCACGTCCTGGAATGTCAATGGTCTTCGAGACGTCAGGAAAATGGAGCAAGTTTTTGCACAAGTAAAAGACACTCATTCTTCCCTTTGTTTCCTTCAGGAAACGTTCTGGGATGATAATTTTATAGAAACATACAGACATTTATGGGATGGGAAGATCCTATTTAATAACAATGTGCTAGACAAAAGAAAAGGTGTTGCTGTGCTTGTTTCAAAACAATTTCCTTTTGATATAAAATACCATAGCTTTGATTGTGATGGCAGAATTTTAAAGGTTTTATGTGAAATTGCAGGTGATGAATATTCTTTTGTTAATATATATGCCCCTAATGAATATAGACAACGAATGGTCTTTCTTGATGATCTTGATAAATATATCCCAAAGAAAAGAGTTATAGTCACTGGTGACTTTAATGAAATATTAGACAAGTTTGAAGACAAGGCAAGTCATATGACTACATTTAATAAATGCAGTAGCCAAAGATTACATGAGTTCCTTTCAAAGCATAGTCTGTGTGACATTTGGCGATATAAAAACCCAGATAAAAAACAGTACACCAGACAACAGTTGGTAAATGGTATAATGAAACAGTCTAGAATTGATCTAGTGCTGGTTTCTCGGGATATTATTCCCCACGTTTCAAATTCATTTATCAGATACACATCCAAAAGTGATCATAATATGAACTGCCTTAAACTTGATCTGTCTGGTGTAGAAAGGGGGCCAGGTCTTTGGGTTTTTAATAACCAGTTACTTAAAGATCAGGACTTTGTCGAAAGTGTCAGCAAAATCATTCAAGAGAGTACTGTATGTCCGCTCTATGTTTCTGAAACTCTTATCTGGTGGGATAATTTGAAGTATAAACTTAAAAAACAGGCCATTTACCACGCTTGTAGAAAGTCGAAAAAACAAAAGCAAGCATGTTTTAAACTTCAGAATACATTAAGAAGAGAGTTTGAAAAATTGGCAAAAAACCCACTCCATGATTTGTCAACAATTCAAGCCTTAGAGCTTGAACTTCAGGAGTATGAAAACAGTAGATGTGAAGGAGCAATATTAAGATCGAAAGTGCAATCGTCCTTAGAGTCGGATAAAAATACTGTCTTTTTCCTAAGTTTAGAGAAATCTAAGCAGGAAAGCAACTGCATAAAAGAAATTGAGACCGATACTGGTTTAACAAAAGATACTGAAAAGATTTTAGACCATATTTATCTATTCTACAAAAATCTGTACTCAAAGGGTAAAACAGATGATATTGAACAGGATGTTATTCTTGAAAATGTAGGTGATCAGCTATCTGATGAAGAAAAGATATTTCTTGATAATGATATAACAGCTGATGATCTTACAAATGCACTAAACGGGATGAAAAGAAATAAGACCCCAGGTAACGATGGGCTTACAGTAGAATTCTACACAAAATTTTGGCCAGTTATTAAGCCTCTGTTCTTTCAAGTTTTGCAGAGTATAATTGAACAAAATGAAATGTCTCGCACGATGAAACGTGGTGTCATAAGTCTCTTTTATAAAAACAAAGGGGATAAAACTGATATCCGCAATTTTAGACCTATATCTCTCTTAAATGTGGATGCTAAGATCATATCAAGAGCTCTCGCCATGAAATTGAAGCAGGTCATAGCAACAGTTATCTCCCCTGAACAAACATGTTCAATACCTGGGAGAGACATAGCCGACAACATTTTATCTCTAAGAGATGTAATTGACCTAGAAAATGTTGATAAACATTTTGTTATTTCATTAGACATGGAAAAGGCTTTTGACCGAGTGGCGCATGATTTTATGTTTAAGACATTAGAAAAGATGAATTTTGGACCTAAGTTTTTATCTGTTTTGAAAATCCTTTACACAGATCTGAAAAGCTGTGTCAAGGTAAATGGTCATTTAACACCCTATTTTTCTATTGAACAATCTGTTAGACAAGGTGACCCTTTGAGCAGTATGCTCTATGTCATTGTGAGTCAACCACTAAATGCATTGATAAAGAATGATGCTGATATACATGGTATTGCTATCTCACGAACAGTATCATCACTGCTGTATCAACATGCTGATGATGCAACAGTGACTGTATCTGATCCACCTTCTGTAATGTCCACTTTTAGAACAGTAAATAGATTTTGTAATGCAACTGGAGGCAAAGTAAACATGGGTAAATCGCAAGTTTTATGTGTTGGAGGTGCCATACCTTCAGATATAGATCAATCCCTAGCGGTTGAGGTGAAGACTGATTGTATCAAAATGTTAGGCATTTTTTTAGGTCCAGACAAAGCTGTATGTGAACATAAAAATTGGACTACCAAGCTCTCAAAACTTAAAAGGTTGCTTTGTTTATGGTCGCAAAGAAAGCTTTCCTTACATGGAAAATCTGTTATTATTAATACTTTTATCTTGTCCAAATTGTGGTATTTAATTTATGTACAGCCTGTGCCTGAGTGGGCTTTGAACCAATTGTCGAAATTAATTGATGATTTTCTATGGTATGGGAAAAACCCATTAGTTAAAAAATCCACATGTTTGGGTAAATATTGTAAAGGTGGTCTGAATATACCAATCATCAGAGATAAAGTCTTTGCATTTAGACTTAAGCTTGTTAAAAAGTTGTTTGATGCAAACGTTAAGGCCCTGTGGAAGGACACATGCATCATGTTTTTAAATCAGTATGCCACCATGCAACTGGGACCTAGAATATTTAGCATTGTTTATACCAAACAGCACCTGACCCACATAAACCAGTTTTATGCTGAGGTTTTGCGTGCCTGGGACGAGATCACGTGCGGCAGGAGGTTGCTTGCTTCTGCACGTGCTGATGTCATGAATCAACCACTGTTTTACAACCCAAACATTGTTTACAATGGAAAAGTCATTTGTTTTGATTTTTGGGTAGAGTCAGGCATTACTTCAGTAGCAGATATCTCTTTTGAAGTCATTCCAGGATTTTTGTCAGGAAATGCTATTGTAGAAATAGTGCAAGATAAGTTGCCTGATTTATCTTTTAGTTACATTTTATCATCTTACAATATTGTTATCAATGCATTACCAGATACCTGGAGAAATGTCATTTGTGGTGGTAAATGTGAATCAGAAGATGCCATTAGTGGTTTATCCTTCATATATAATGAAAAGTGCATATCTGAAAAGGATCTCTCTGTCAAGTGTGCTTATGAAATCATATCTTCTCAACACTTTGTGGAGCCAACATCACACGCATATTGGGACCAATATGCAATTGACATTGAATGGCCAAAAGTATGGAAGCTAGTTGCTTTTAATGATAAATCTTCGGATCAAATTGATAATGATTTTAGAGTTTTCCACAATGTACTTTTTACAAATGAAAAACTGTACAACTTTGGTATCATTGAGAGTAATATATGTTCTGTTTGTAATAATGAGGTTGAGAATATGTATCACATGTTTGTGTTCTGTGATGAACTTTATGACACAATCAATATATTTAGAAATATTTTCACTGATGTGTATCGTGATACAGGATACTCTTTCAATGAACTCACAACATGGCTGTTATTTGGTTATGTAGAAAAACAAAGAAGCGCTGTAAACCATACGCTGAATTTACTTCTTACAATTTATAGAATTTCAATTGTTAAGAGGAGGAAGATTGTTTCCCTTGGTAAACATAAATTGGATTTGGTGAAGTTGTTTAAACTCTATGTCAAAAAGCATTTCAACCTATTGCTAAACAAGTATACAGCTGACAATCGCCAACATATCTTTATCAACAGATACATAATGCCAGTTGACTTTATGGTGATCAAGGGAAATGAAATTGTCCTCAACTACCCGCTTGCATAGATATATCACAATTGCAGTGTTAAGTTGAATAGCAATCCCAAACTGTGATATTTCTTTTACTTTGCTATTCTCTTCATTATGAACATGTAATGTAGCTTTTCTTGAATAAAATTTTATTAAAGAAAAAAAAAAGGATTCCTGGCTTTCACCCAGGCGGCCCGGGTTCGATTCCCGGCATTGGAACATACTTTTTGCAAATGTCTGACACACGGGCGACGGCCATTTGACCTCCCGACTGCCAGTTGACAATTAATGTCTATGACTGTACTCTTTCCATCAGCAAGGTCTCTGTGGCGCAATTGGTTAGCGCGTTCGGCTGTTAACCGAAAGGTTGGTGGTTCGAGCCCACCCAGGGACGTATGCAATTCATTTTTTGGAAGCAAAATGTTCATTTATTACATGCAAATGAGTCTGAATATTTCACATGTTATGATTCAAATGGAAGTATGTTTAGTTATACATTGCCACAAAGCTACACGGTAATTTGCATCGTTCACCAGCCCACCTATGTGTTTGTAAAGCAGAGATAAGTCTACCGGGAATAAAGGGCACCAATCAGGCCTGATTAATTCGTACAGCATCTGTCCTTCCAATGTGGTCTAGTGGTTAGGATTCCTGGCTTTCACCCAGGCGGCCCGGGTTCGATTCCCGGCATTGGAACATACTTTTTGCAAATGTCTGACACACGGGCGACGGCCATTTGACCTCCCGACTGCCAGTTGACAATTAATGTCTATGACTGTACTCTTTCCATCAGCAAGGTCTCTGTGGCGCAATTGGTTAGCGCGTTCGGCTGTTAACCGAAAGGTTGGTGGTTCGAGCCCACCCAGGGACGTATGCAATTCTTTTTTTGGAAGCAAAATGTTCATTTATTACATGCAAATGAGTCTGAATATTTCACATGTTATGATTCAAATGGAAGTATGTTTAGTTATACATTGCCACAAAGCTACACGGTAATTTGCATCGTTCACCAGCCCACCTATGTGTTTGTAAAGCAGAGATAAGTCTACCGGGAATAAAGGGCACCAATCAGGCCTGATTAATTCGTACAGCATCTGTCCTTCCAATGTGGTCTAGTGGTTAGGATTCCTGGCTTTCACCCAGGCGGCCCGGGTTCGATTCCCGGCATTGGAACATACTTTTTGCAAATGTCTGACACACGGGCGACGGCCATTTGACCTCCCGACTGCCAGTTGACAATTAATGTCTATGACTGTACTCTTTCCATCAGCAAGGTCTCTGTGGCGCAATTGGTTAGCGCGTTCGGCTGTTAACCGAAAGGTTGGTGGTTCGAGCCCACCCAGGGACGTATGCAATTCTTTTTTTGGAAGCAAAATGTTCATTTATTACATGCAAATGAGTCTGAATATTTCACATGTTATGATTCAAATGGAAGTATGTTTAGTTATACATTGCCACAAAGCTACACGGTAATTTGCATCGTTCACCAGCCCACCTATGTGTTTGTAAAGCAGAGATAAGTCTACCGGGAATAAAGGGCACCAATCAGGCCTGATTAATTCGTACAGCATCTGTCCTTCCAATGTGGTCTAGTGGTTAGGATTCCTGGCTTTCACCCAGGCGGCCCGGGTTCGATTCCCGGCATTGGTGGAGCGCCACCTAGTGGATTGCCGAGTGCAGACGTGTTTTTCACTCTCTCTCACCTTTGGATTTTTCAAACGGATTTTGTGCATACTTTGTTATTCCATGGACGTGTTTTTCATTATATGAGGATGTGATTCGTTTTCGAGGACACGTTTGTCTATATCTGCTTGGAAGGGCAGATTTGTGTGTGTGTGTGTGATTGACTCGATTTGATCATGTTGAATTCGGAATCCAAGATGGCTGACAAAAGGACATACAAGAAGGAATGCACCGTTGAGGTAAATGTGGAAGATAGGAAGATTATAACTGCAACCTTGTTGATCCATTCACTTCTTCGTGTTGTTTCTGACATTTATGCTGTTGTACCTAAGAATTCGGATTGTTATGATGTCACTCTCCCGAGTGTTGAGGACGCTAGATTACTCGTTGAACATGGAGACTTAGAAATAGAAAACCATAAAGTGCGATGTAGACTGTTGGTGTCTGAGACTGTTGTCGTTTCATTCATGCACTTACCACCATATGTAACAGATCGGCAAATCCAGGCCTTTCTTACCTCAAAAGGAGTAAAGTTAGAGAGTGAGATCAAACACAGGCTAATTAAGGGCACTGACATTTCTGATGGGACAAGATATGTGAGAGTCAAATTCCCAGAAAATCTCAAGTCTCTGCCATACTCTGTCGGCTTTCAAACCTGCGATGGTTACAAATACTTCAGGGTGATACACAATAATCAAGTTAAAGTGTGCTTTAAATGCAATGCGACCGACCATGAGATGAAGGACTGTCCCAACACCAGGTGTTACCAGTGTAATGACTATGGCCATATGGCAAAGGATTGCGACAGAGCAGAGTGTGACATTTGTGGACAGTTTGGGGACAACTGTGATTGTTTTGATAGTGAGTCAGAGACAGACGAAAGGGAATACACCAAGGAGTGGAACGAGAACTTCCCACCGCTCGCACGGGAAAGTGAATCCAGTGACCCCACATCGAGTGCAACAGACAAGTCAGAGCCAGAGGAAAGTGAGAAGCCCGAGGACCCCATGGACGAGACGAGTGAGACACCAGCCAGCACGAGTAACCCATGCACTGAAGCAGACACTACACCAGACAGGATAGTACAGGAGCCGGAGCAAGTCAAGAAGCCCAAGGACCCAAAGGACTCCACGCCCAAGACGACTGGGGCTAAACCTCTCGCATGGAATACAACAAGATCAAGGGGAAAACGAACGGCGAAGCTATCTGATACAGTACTTAAGGATAACGATATCAAGAACAAGATAAGAGAAAGTAGAAAAGATGAACTCAAAAAGAAGAAAGAAGAACAGGCGAATGTGAAGAGAGACATTGTTGAACCAGGACAATGATTGTAACAACAACAACAACACTTGTCATGTTCATGTGGATAGCCTCATGGAACGTTAATGGCCTGAGAGACATTAACAAACTGGATTGTGTATTTCAAACTGCTATGGATTCATGTGCACAAATAATTTTCTTACAGGAAACGTTCTGGGATAATAACTTTATTAACAACTATAAATACAAATGGCCCGGTAAGCTTTTTTATAACAATTCTTCTAATAACAGAAAAGGTGTAGCAATTTTATTTAAAGATAGTTTTCCTTTTGAACCTAAATTTGAAAAATGTGATGATAGCGGTAGACTACTTAAAGTTACTTTCAGTATTGATAAAGATATTTATTCATGTATTAATGTTTATGCCCCAAATGTAGTTTCTGAAAGACTTGTTTTTTACAATGAATTTGTTACATATTTAACTGGTGATCATATCATTTGCCCTGGAGATTTTAATGAATTGTTTGATGTATTTCTTGATAAAAATGTAAATATTAAATCTTTCAACTTAAACAGTAGCAACAAGTAACGTAAAATTATCAATGATTATAATCTATGTGATATTTGGAGATACAGAAATCCTGACAGGAGGGAATTCACTCGTCAACAAATTGTGGAAGGAGTGTGTAAGCAAAGTCGCATTGACTTCACCCTTATTTCAAAATCTTTAATTTCATTTGCTACACATGCATATCTTCAATACTCTTCACTAAGTGACCACTCCATCAATTTTGTCAAATTTGATTTTTCTAAAGTGGAACGTGGACCTGGCATGTGGGTCATTAATAATCAAATCCTGTCAAATTCTGTATATTCAAATATCATTATTGACTTAATCAATGAAAATTTAGCATGCCCTTTGTATGTATCTGAACCACTAATTTGGTGGGATAATTTAAAATATAAACTTAAGAAATGTAGTATTTATTTCTCATGTAAAATGAAGAAGGAAGAGAGAGCACAACATTTCGATTTACAGCGCAGATTAAGAATAGAATACGATAAACTTTCAAAAAATCCATCACGAGATATTTCACTTATTCAAATTTTAGAAAAGGAATTGCAAATGTTTGAAAAAAGTAAATGTGACGGTGCGGTTTTAAGATCTAAAGCTCAATGGGCTTTGGAATCCGATAGAAACACTTCATTCTTTCTAAATTTGGAGAAAGCTAAGCAAGAATCTAATTGCATTAAAGAATTTATAACTGATAAAGGCATTATTAATAAAACCGAAGACATTTTAGGTCATGCTCATAATTTTTATTCCAAATTGTACAAAGCAGAAGATTTAGATAATGCCAAACAAAATGATTTATTGCTTTTAATACAAGATATCCTCTCAGAGGAAGATAAGACTGTGCTCGATAACAACATCAATGAAGATGAGCTTACTACAGCTCTGAACGCAATGAAGCGTCATAAAAGTCCTGGTAATGACGGACTCACAGTTGAATTTTATATACATTTTTGGGATGTTTTAAAACCAATATTTGTTCATATTGTTAATCATGTTTTTATTGAAAAGCAATTATCACGCTCAATGAAAAAAGGTGTAATTAGTTTATTTTATAAAAAACGGGGAGACAAAAGAGATATCAAAAACTTTCGACCTATCTCTCTCTTAAATGTTGATTGTAAATTAATTTCAAAGTTCTGGCTTCACGTTTGAAGCATGTTTTGAACAGTATCATCTCCCCAGAGCAAACTTGTGGCATACCCGGGCGTGATATTGCTGATAATATTCATTGTTTACGGGACATAATTAATTTGTCAGAAGATATGGATGAAAGTTATATCATCTCAATCGATCAAGAAAAAGCATTCGATCGTGTTTCTCAACCCTTTATTATAAAGGTGCTTGAGAAAATGAATTTTGGTGATTATTTCATTTCATGGATAAAAATCCTATATAATAGTTTACTTAGCAGTGTTAAAATAAACGGCCATCTAACTCCATATTTTCCTGTTACTAGGTCAGTCCGCCAGGGTGACCCACTTAGCAGCCTACTATTTGTTATTGTAAGCCAATCCCTCAATCAGCTTATCAAAGCTAACCCTGATATCAATCCAATTGTTATTGATAATAATCACCAACCTTTATTATACCAACATGCAGATGACGCCACTGTCACTGTTTCTAATAAGCAATCTGTTATTGCCACTTTTAAATCCATGGATTTTTACTGCTCTGCTACAGGAGCTAAAATCAATTTATCAAAATCTGAAGTGTTAGCATTGGGGAGTTCAAATCATAATTCTAACTCTTTTTCCACTTTCGACCTTCCTGTAACAATCAAACATGATTGTCTGAAAATTCTGGGTGTTTATTTGGGTCCGGATAAATCAGCTTGTGAAAACAAAAATTGGAAATGCAAATTAAGTAAAATTAAATCTTTGCTTGGCTTATGGTCGCAAAGAAAGCTAACACTTCAGGGCAAATCAATTGTTGTAAATATTTTTATGTTGTCAAAATTATGGTACTGTGTTTATGTTTTACCTGTTCCAGATTGGTTCATTAATGAACTGGAACTTTGTATCTCTAATTTTATGTGGTCAGGTAAAACTGTGCTTATAAAGCGCACAACAACAATGGGTCACTTCATAGAAGGTGGTTTATCTCTTCCTAGTTTAAAATTTAAAATTCATTCTTTTCGTTTAAAATTGGTTAAAAAACTGTTCGATGTTAATTACATAGCAATATGGAAACATTCAGCTATGCTATTCTTTCAAAAATATCTAAATATGGGACTCAGGGAAAATATTTTCAGTATTGTTTATATTGAGGGCAATCTTAAGAAGATAAACTCCTTCTATGCAGAAGTCCTGCGTGCTTGGGATGAAATCACGTGCTCTCAACGAGAACTCGTGACAAATCCCGAGCACATCATGCATCAACCCCTCTTCCACAATCCTCACGTGCGTTTTGAAGGGAAGGTTTTGTATTTCAAATTTTTCATTGATTGTGGTATTACCACTCTGGCTGATATTTGTTATGAAGTTGTACCAGGTTTTTTAAAGGCTTCAGCCATAACAGAAATTGTATATAATTATAATCTAAATGTATCAGATTCGCACATAAAGTGTGCATTTTTTATTATCTTAAAATCTATTCCAAACGAATGGTTTCAACATATTTGCTCATATCCCACCATAACAAAAGCTTTAAAGGATGTTTTCATTGTTTCGGATAACAGTAACACCCCTTCCAATAATTTAAATGTAAAATTTTGCTATTCACATTTCATTTCCAAAACTTTTGTTGAACCAACTTCAATTTCTTTTTGGGATCAATATGCTCTTGACATTAACTGGTCTAGAGTTTGGAAATCTGTTTTTCATAATGATAAATCTGCAGAGCAAAGGGATCTTGATTTCAAAATTTGCCACAATATTATTTATACAAATGTAAAAATGTTTAATTATGGCAAATCAGACACCAATTTGTGTCCAGTGTGTAATGATGGCATTGAAGATATGTTTCATATGTTTACTTTTTGTGATGAATTATATGAAACTATCAATATTTTTCGAGATCTGTTCACGAATATATTTCGTGACAGTGGATATTCCCTAAATGATTTAATATCATGGCTCATGTTTGGTCTTAACTCTGTTAAGGCAGGCGAATATTATGATTGCATCAATATTCTCTTATCGGTCTACAGAATATGTGTTTTCAAAAGAAGAGCAATTTCCTCGTTGAAAAATAAACAACTCAATTTGGCTATTTATTTTAAAACCAGTGTAAAACAATATTTCAAATTGCTATATTTTCACTATTACAAAAACAATCAAACCACGGTTTTCGTTAATAAATATGTATCCCCTCTAAACATACTTTCAATTGCCGAAAACGAGGAAATTATTCTCAAACATCCATTTACCTAAATAATTTATGTTGGCAATAATCTGTTGATTGTATTGCATCACCTGAATGTGCATGTCCACGGACAAAACTTTTAAAATGTACATAATGTCTTTTTTTAACATGTATATACTTCTGTGAATAAATCATTATCAAAGAAAAAAAAAAGGATTCCTGGCTTTCACCCAGGCGGCCCGGGTTCGATTCCCGGCATTGGAACATACTTTTTGCAAATGTCTGACACGCGGGCGACGACCATTTGACCTCCCGACTGCCAGTTGACAATTAATGTCTATGACTGTACTCTTTCCATCAGCAAGGTCTCTGTGGCGCAATTGGTTAGCGCGTTCGGCTGTTAACCGAAAGGTTGGTGGTTCGAGCCCACCCAGGGACGTATGCAATTTTTTTTTGGAAGCAAAATGTTCATTTATTACATGCAAATGAGTCTGAATATTTCACATGTTATGATTCAAATGGAAGTATGTTTAGTTATACATTGCCACAAAGCTACACGATAATTTGCATCGTTCACCAGCCCACCTATGTGTTTGTAAAGCAGAGATAAGTCTACCGGGAATAAAGGGCACCAATCAGGCCTGATTAATTCGTATAGCATCTGTCTTTCCAATGTGGTCTAGTGGTTAGGATTCCTGGCTTTCACCCAGGCGGCCCGGGTTCGATTCCTGGCATTGGAACATACTTTTTTCAAATGTCTGACACGCGGGCGACGGCCATTTGACCTCCCGACTGCCAGTTGACAATTAATGTCTATGACTGTACTCTTTCCATCAGCAAGGTCTCTGTGGCACAATTGGTTAGCGCGTTCAGCTGTTAACCGAAAGGTTGGTGGTTCGAGCCCACCCAGGGACGTATGCAATTTTTTTTTGGAAGCAAAATGTTCATTTATTACATGCAAATGAGTCTGAATATTTCACATGTTATGATTCAAATGGAAGTATGTTTAGTTATACATTGCCACAAAGCTACACGGTAATTTGCATCGTTCACCAGCCCACCTATGTGTTTGTAAAGCAGAGATAAGTCTACCGGGAATAAAGGGCACCAATCAGGCCTGATTAATTCGTACAGCATCTGTCTTTCCAATGTGGTCTAGTGGTTAGGATTCCTGGCTTTCACCCAGGCGGCCCGGGTTCGATTCCTGGCATTGGAACATACTTTTTGCAAATGTCTGACACGCGGGCGACGGCCATTTGACCTCCCGACTGCCAGTTGACAATTAATGTCTATGACTGTACTCTTTCCATCAGCAAGGTCTCTGTGGCGCAATTGGTTAGCGCGTTCGGCTGTTAACCGAGAGGTTGGTGGTTCGAGCCCACCCAGGGACGTATGCAATTCTTTTTTGGAAGCAAAATGTTCATTTATTACATGCAAATGAGTCTGAATATTTCACATGTTATGATTCAAATGGAAGTATGTTTAGTTATACATTGCCACAAAGCTACACGGTAATTTGCATCGTTCACCAGCCCACCTATGTGTTTGTAAAGCAGAGATAAGTCTACCGGGAATAAAGGGCACCAATCAGGCCTGATTAATTCGTACAGCATCTGTCCTTCCAATGTGGTCTAGTGGTTAGGATTCCTGGCTTTCACCCAGGCGGCCCGGGTTCGATTCCCGGCATTGGAACATACTTTTTGCAAATGTCTGACACGCGGGCGACGGCCATTTGACCTCCCGACTGCCAGTTGACAATTAATGTCTATGACTGTACTCTTTCCATCAGCAAGGTCTCTGTGGCGCAATTGGTTAGCGCATTCGGCTGTTAACCGAAAGGTTGGTGGTTCGAGCCCACCCAGGGACGTATGCAATTCTTTTTTGGAAGCAAAATGTTCATTTATTACATGCAAATGAGTCTGAATATTTCACATGTTATGATTCAAATGGAAGTATGTTTAGTTATACATTGCCACAAAGCTACACGGTAATTTGCATCGTTCACCAGCCCACCTATGTGTTTGTAAAGCAGAGATAAGTCTACCGGGAATAAAGGGCACCAATCAGGCCTGATTAATTCGTACATCATCTGTCCTTCCAATGTGGTCTAGTGGTTAGGATTCCAGGCGGCCCGGGTTCGATTCCCAGCATTGGAACATACTTTTTGCAAATGTCTGACGCGCGGGCGACGGCCATTTGACCTCCCGACTGCCAGTTGACAATTAATGTCTATGACTGTACTCTTTCCATCAGCAAGGTCTCTGTGGCGCATCCCAAAAGGAAAATATCTGATGGCACACGATATGTAAGAGTTCAGTTTCCACCGAATCTGAAATCTTTGCCATACAGTGTGAGGTTCGAAACATGTGACGGTTTTCAGCCCTTTAGAGTGCTGCATAATGGTCAAGTCAAGACTTGTAATCAGTGTCTAGATACAGATCATACCTTAGCTGAATGTCCTGAGGTTCAGTGTAACATTTGTAAAATGTATGGACATATCAGCAGAGACTGTAAGGCTAGGAAGTGCCCTCAGTGCAAACAAAAGAAAACAAATTGTATTTGCAATTTAAAGGATAATTCTAAGGAATTAGATGGAAAAAATCAGTTTAAAGGTTTTCAAATGGAAGGGCCAGGGGGTGATGCAGGAACTGAAGATTGGTCATACTCACAAGCTGACACAAAAGGTGAGCATGTTTCTGTTTTGAATGAAAGTGAGAACAAACTGAATAGAATTGAAAATACTGGGAATGAAAAGGTTGAGAGTGATGTTGGAAAGGGTGATCCGTCTGATTGTGAGGAATTGTATGAATGGGTTGATGGTGTGATTAACAGTGAGGATGGGGTGATGGAAAGTGATGATGAGTGGTTGGGAAGCGATGATTTAAGTGAAGGGAGAAGTGAGAATGGAGGAGAAAAACAGATTGAAAAGGACAAGAGAGAATTAAACAAGGGTGTGAAAAAGATTCTAAGAAAGAAAGATCGTAGGAGAAGGCTCGTTACAAAAGTCTAAGCTTCGAAAGTAAAGCATCTCGTTGATGAAAGGAAAAGAAAGACTGATGGACAATGTGTTGATGGACGAATGAGCAAGAAACTGAATGTTAATGAACGGAGTGTGAATGTAATAATGAAAGGTGAGGGAGATGATAACCAAGCATGATGGATAATTTAGTGAACATGTGTCTGCTGCTTGTTTCTTTCTTTTTCATGCTCATCACGTCCTGGAATGTCAATGGTCTTCGAGACGAAAATGGAGCAAGTTTTTGCACAAGTAAAAGACACTCATTCTTCCCTTTGTTTCCTTCAGGAAACGTTCTGGGATGATAATTTTATAGAAACATACAGACATTTATGGGATGGGAAGATCCTATTTAATAACAATGTGCTAGACAAAAGAAAATGTGTTGCTGTGCTTGTTTCAAAACAATTTCCTTTTGATATAAAATACCATAGCTTTGATTGTGAAGGTAGAATTTTAAAGGTTATATGTGAAATTGCAGGTGATGAATATTCTTTTGTTAATATATATGCCCCTAATGAATATAGACAACGAATGGTCTTTCTTGATGATCTTGATAAATATATCCCAAAGAAAAGAGTTATAGTCACTGGTGACTTTAATGAAATATTAGACAAGTTTGAAGACAAGGCAAGTCATATGACTACATTTAATAAATGCAGTAGCCAAAGATTACATGAGTTCCTTTCAAAGCATAGTCTGTGTGACATTTGGCGATATAAAAACCCAGATAAAAAACAGTACACCAGACAACAGTTGGTAAATGGTATAATGAAACAGTCTAGAATTGATCTAGTGCTGGTTTCTCGGGATATTATTCCCCACGTTTCAAATTCATTTATCAGATACACATCCAAAAGTGATCATAATATGAACTGCCTTAAACTTGATCTGTCTGGTGTAGAAAGGGGGCCAGGTCTTTGGGTTTTTAATAACCAGTTACTTAAAGGGGCAGTAGCACGTTTTTTGATAATTTTAGATTTTAAATATTTTACTTATAATTGTAAGTAAATGCTAAATGTATCATATTGACAGTGTCAACAATCTCATTTCATAAGCCAATCACCCATAGTCAGAGGACAAAATATGAGGCTTCACATAAAATCCATTGGCGGCCATTTTTGTGTGAACACCTTTAATTCATTTTTTTAAGAAAAATGAATCGCATGGCTGAACTTAACGTTATATATATGAATTATTACTGCTTCATTTAGTTTGAATACATTGTCTTTCAATTGGAACCATTTATTTTCATTTTCCTGACATCACCTTATATTCCCCCTAAAAACGTGCTACTGCCCCTTTAAAGATCAGGACTTTGTCGAAAGTGTCAGCAAAATCATTCAAGAGAGTACTGTATGTCCGCTCTATGTTTCTGAAACTCTTATCTGGTGGGATAATTTGAAGTATAAACTTAAAAAACAGGCCATTTACCACGCTTGTAGAAAGTCGAAAAAACAAAAGCAAGCATGTTTTAAACTTCAGAATACATTAAGAAGAGAGTTTGAAAAATTGGCAAAAAACCCACTCCATGATTTGTCAACAATTCAAGCCTTAGAGCTTGAACTTCAGGAGTATGAAAACAGTAGATGTGAAGGAGCAATATTAAGATCGAAAGTGCAATCGTCCTTAGAGTCGGATAAAAATACTGTCTTTTTCCTAAGTTTAGAGAAATCTAAGCAGGAAAGCAACTGCATAAAAGAAATTGAGACCGATACTGGTTTAACAAACGATACTGAAAAGATTTTAGACCATATTTATCTATTCTACAAAAATCTGTACTCAAAGGGTAAAACAGATGATATTGAACAGGATGTTATTCTTGAAAATGTAGGTGATCAGCTATCTGATGAAGAAAAGATATTTCTTGATAATGATATAACAGCTGATGATCTTACAAATGCACTAAACGGGATGAAAAGAAATAAGACCCCAGGTAACGATGGGCTTACAGTAGAATTCTACACACAATTTTGGCCAGTTATTAAGCCTCTGTTCTTTCAAGTTTTGCAGAGTATAATTGAACAAAATGAAATGTCTCGCCCGATGAAACGTGGTGTCATAAGTCTCTTTTATAAAAACAAAAGGGATCAAACGGATATCCGCAATTTTAGACCTATATCTCTCTTAAATGTGGATGCTAAGATCATATCAAGAGCTCTCGCCATCAAATTGAAGCAGGTCATAGCAACAGTTATCTCCCCTGAACAAACATGTTCAATACCTGGGAGAGACATAGCCGACAACATTTTATCTCTAAGAGATGTAATTGACCTAGATAAACATCTTGTTATTTCATTAGACATGGAAAAGGCTTTTGACCGAGTGGCGCATGATTTTATGTTTAAGACATTAGAAAAGATGAATTTTGGACCAAAGTTTTTATCTGTTTTGAAAATCCTTTACACAGATCTGAAAAGCTGTGTCAAGGTAAATGGTCATTTAACACCCTATTTTGCTATTGAACAATCTGTTAGACAAGGTGACCCTTTGAGCAGTATGCTCTATGTCATTGTGAGTCAACCACTAAATGCATTGATAAAGAATAATGCTGATTTACAAGGTATTGCTATCTCACGAACAGTGTCATCACTGCTGTATCAACATGCTGACGATGCAACAGTGACTGTATCTGATCCACCTTCTGTAATGTCCACTTTTAGAACAGTAAATAGATTTTGTAATGCAACTGGAGGCACAGTAAACATGGGTAAATCGCAAGTTTTATGTGTTGGAGGTGCCATACCTTCAGATATAGATCAATCCCTAGCGGTTGAGGTGAAGACTGATTGTATCAAAATGCTAGGCATTTTTTTAGGTCCAGACAAAGCTGTATGTGAACATAAAAATTGGACTACCAAGCTCTCAAAACTTAAAAGGTTGCTTTGTTTATGGTCGCAAAGAAAGCTTTCCTTACATGGAAAATCTGTTATTATTAATATTTTTATTTTGTCCAAATTGTGGTATTTGATTTATGTACAGCCTGTGCCTGAGTGGGCTTTGAATCAATTGTCGAAATTAATTGAAGATTTTCTATGGTATGGGAAAAACCCATTAGTTAAAAAATCCACATGTTTGGGTAAATATTGTAAAGGTGGTCTGAATATACCAATCATCAGAGATAAAGTCTTTGCATTTAGACTTAAGCTTGTTAAAAAGTTGTTTGATGCAAACGTTAAGGCCCTGTGGAAGGACACATGCATCATGTTTGTAAATCAGTATGCCACCATGCAACTGGGACCTAGAATATTTAGCATTGTTTATACCAAACACCACCTGACCCACATAAACCAGTTTTATGCTGAGGTTTTGCGTGCCTGGGACGAAATCACGTGCAGCAGGAGGTTGCTTGCTTCTGCACGTGCTGATGTCATGAATCAACCACTGTTTTACAACCCAAACATTGTTTACAATGGAAAAGTCATTTGTTTTTATTTTTGGGTAGAGTCAGGCATTACTTCAGTAGCAGATATCTCTTTTGAAGTCATTCCCAGATTTTTATCAGGAAATGCTATTGTTTGCAAGATAAGTTGCCTGATTTATCTTTTAGTTACATTTTATCATCTTACAATATTGTTATCAATGCATTACCAGATACCTGGAGATATGTCATTTGTGATGGTAACTGTGAATCAGAAGATGCCATTAGTGGTTTATCCTTCATATATAATGAAAAGTGCATATCTGAAAAGGATCTCTCTGTCAAGTCTGCTTATGAAATCATATCTTCTCAACACTTTGTGGAGCCAACATCACACGCATATTGGGACCAATATGCAATTGACATTAAATGGCCAAAAGTATGGAAGCTAGTTGCTTTTAATGATAAATCTTCGGATCAAATTGATAATGATTTTAGAGTTTTCCACAATGTACTTTTGACAAATGAAAAACTGTAAACTTTGGTATCATTGAGAGTAATATATGTTCTGTTTGTAATAATGAGGTTGAGAATATGTATCACATGTTTGTGTTCTGTGATGAACTTTATGACACAATCAATATATTTAGAAACATTTTCACTGATATGTATCGTGATACAGGATACTCTTTCAATGAACTCTCAACATGGCTGTTATTTGGTTATGTAGAAAAACAGAGAAGCGCTGTAAACCATACGCTGAATTTACTTCTTACAATTTATAGAATTTCAATTGTTAAGAGGAGGAAGATTGTTTCCCTTGGTAAACATAAATTGGATTTGGTGAAGTTTTTTAAACTCTATGTCAAAAAGCATTTCAACCTATTGCTAAACAAGTATACAGCTGACAATCGCCAACATATCTTTATCAACAGATACATACTGCCAGTTGATTTTATGGTGATCAAGGGAAATGAAATTGTCCTCAACTACCCGCTTGCATAGATATATCACAATTGCAGTGTTAAGTCGAATAGCAAACCCAAACTGTGATATTTCTTTTACTTTGCTATTCTCTTCATTATGAAAATGTAATGTAGCTTTTCTTGAATGCAATTTTATTAAAGAAAAAAAAAGGATTCCTGGCTTTCACCCAGGCGGCCCGGGTTCGATTCCCGGCATTGGAACATACTTTTTGCAAATGTCTGACACGCGGGCGACGGCCATTTGACCTCCCGACTGCCAGTTGACAATTAATGTCTATGACTGTACCCTTTCCATCAGCAAGGTCTCTGTGGCGCAATTGGTTAGCGAAAGGTTGGTGGTTCGAGCCCACCCAGGGACGTATGGAATTCTTTTTTTGGAAGCAAAATGTTCATTTATTACATGAAAATGAGGTCAAACATGCAATGTCAAAACTCTAGGTCAAACTAAAGTGGTTAGGATTCCTGGCTTTCACCCAGGCGGCCCGGGTTCGATTCCCGGCATTGGAACATACTTTTTGGCGCCACCTAGTGGATCGTTGAGTGAGGACGTGTTTTTCTTCTCTCCCGACTTGCGATTTTCGACTTTGAATTTGACTTTGAATTGTGATTTCAAGAGCTTGATTTTCCTTATCTGAAGGATGTGATACGTTTGTGATTGAGTATTCTGCTAAATCTGCACTGTAGTGCAGTTTAGTGTGTGACATTCATCTGTGTGTTGACATGTTGAACGAGAATACCAAGATGGCGGACAAGAGGAGGTACAAGAAGGAGTGCACAGTTGAGGTACATGTTGAAGATCGCAAGATAGTTACTGGTACGCTACTGATTAATGCTCTACTCCGAGTTGTGTCAGATGTATATGCAGTTGTTCCCAAGAGTGGTGATTGTTATGATGTGACTCTCCCGAGTGTGGACGAAGCTAGGAGACTAGTGGAAAATGACGAGATTGAGATCGAGAAGTGCAAAATAAGATCTAGACTTCTGGTAGTAGTTGTAGTGTCGTTTATGCACTTGCCACCCTACATAGAAGACTTGGAGATTGAGAGGTTTTTGTTATCGAAGGGAGTTACACTTGAAAGTCCCATCAAACATCGGATGTTTAGGGCATAGATGTATCAGATGGTACCAGATATGTGCGTGTTAAATTTCCTGAAAATCTCAAGTCGTTACCATATTCTGTGGGGTTTGTGACGTGTGAAGGACGCAAGTACTATTCACCAAGTGATGGTTTACTTTAAGTGCGGGGAGACTGACCATGAAGTAAAGAACTGCCCTAATACCAAGTGCTTCTAACCATATAAAGCATTTGACGTAACAAAGATAACCACATTCATGGTAATTAAACATTTATATAAGGCGGTATTTCAGTTGAAAAAATATAATGTCACTTTGTAAAAGTCTGGTTATCACGTCACACTCGGGGGAGGTTTATGGCAGGCAGCTTATTTTGACTGCCATTAATTACGCTGTCGCGATGAAGGCTAAATAAATGTCTTTATTCTACAAATTAACAAAAAGCAAGCCAAGTTCTTATCTTCGAAGGAAAATCGACAAGTGATAAAGTCAAGTTAAGCGTTTTTGTAAACTAGGGTGTGTACAAAAGTGTTAGAACATAACAGCGTAGAAAAAAGCCCAGAAAGCTGAAACCTTGTTTAAAGACTCCGTCTCTAGTGGGCTTGGATTCTATACCCTAATTCATCAATTGCAGATCTGGAAGCCTTCTTACTCAATCAATCAGTTCTTTATTTCAGTATGAAGGCAATCGAGCCTATATACATACATATATCATATTTCAAATTAATAAAGTATTTACAGGCCCAACAAATTAATCGACATTTGAAATGTTGACTTAAAAAGATACATGAAATAAAACGAATTATATAATTCTGAATCAAAATATAAAATTGTGAGTGACTTTACTTATAATGTTATCATCTTTGTACTATCTTACATCTTTGTTCATGGGATTGCATTATGTAGAAGCTGAACATCTTTAAACTATGGACATTGTTTGTGGTAAGCAGATTCTTAAAATAAAACATATTTGACTGAAAGTTACTGGTAAATATTTGCGACATAATTCATGATTTTTTAGCAAATGCAGGTAACATGGTTTTCGTCTTCTCGTCCAATATGACAAAAAGGAAATATTCTGAAAGTATCGTCCTACTTGATTGAGGGCCATCCGTTACACTCATACAAAGTTTATTTTAACAAATGAGCAATATTCATTTATGAAATGATTACTTTCATTTAAAATCACATCGCCTACATGCTTAATTTTAGAATTTGTAACCCTGTGGCTCTAAAAAGGGCCACTGGGGCTACGGGCCTAAAACCTTGTTTAATTTTGTATCTAGAAGCACAAGACATAGAATGCGGAAATGTTGTGTAGACTCTTTAGGTAATCGGGATTTTAAATTGTACATTTGGTGACACTTTGGCTCCTACTACGGGGGAAACCACATTGCCTCGGCTTAAAGGAAAATTTGAATATGAAGCCTGGTGAGCTACATGACACTATTTTCTTAAATATCGAGAAAATGGCAAACTCAAATAAGAAACTAAAGAAAACTAGCATATTGAAATTCATTGAAACATTTCAGGAAAAACTTGGAGAATATTCTGAATTATTTGAAAAAAAAGGAAATTATAAAAGTCCTTATCTATACAAAACATCGTAGGATAAAACATCAATCAATCAAATCAATTTGAATAATTATATAGGTCATCAAGACCATTTTCTAGTCGGTATGTCATAACCGACTTTCATAATATTATATATCAGATTGAACATGTGTTCCACGTTCCTTTGATTTTCAACATAATACATGAATTATTTCAAATAATATAAAAATCCAGTGTTCGGCCAGTCTTGCACTGAAGTTTGTGTACGCCTTCTTGTCTCATATATATATATATGTATAAAGGTAGTATTAATGTAAGTAAATAACAGTAATGCTGTTTGATCTTAAGACAAAAGGACCCAACAGTAACGCTTAATACCATAAGATGTGCTGTCATTACAATAGCATGGCAACAACAAACGGATATCATAAGTACATACCGATAGCTCAATTGTTTACTCCTTAGAACACGAACATTTGTTCTGATATGTACAAAATCGTTTGAATCGTTCACAACTGAATACTATAGAATCGTTCCGCCTCTTCATCATATTGTACACTGTTGGATCACCAGTTCCAGTTGATCTACCTAGTCAAGGGCAAGGTCTTCCACGACTGTTTTCTTTTGACTTCTGAGGGGAAAAGATTTTTTTATGTTAACAATAATTAATATCATACTTTCATCATACTGAAATGAAATGCGTAATTCAAACAATACTGTAGTGATTTGTTATCTTCTTTAATAACAAGAACTTCGTTTTAGGAGGTCCTTTATTGTGACCTTTATTGTGACCATGTGTTTAGCATGGTAGCCATGTTTGATACATAGACCAAGGGAGGGCACTCCTAACCTAGTTTAAGGATATACTATTAAAGGACAACTGTTGTTGTATGATTATATATAGTGAACCTCTGTTGACACAGGCACTTATCATTACAAATATCTTACATAAACCGCCAGGCAAAAGAAAGTATACACCATAGTTTGTTTAAAGTTATCTAATAGAATTGTGATGTTAGTAATGTCACGTTATCAATAACACACATATGCAGTAGTCTGAATACAATCATTGGTGTCTTGTTAATGGTTTATTAAAATTTCTTCGTTTCAAGTATTCCTTGTTGATGAACATATGTGTTATATCAAATTAAACTTTTGAAAAAATTATTAAATCAAATTCATTTTTTCAAAACAAATAAAAACACAAAAAAATACACACTGAAAGATGAATTAAGTTTTGTTGGTTTGAGAACACTACATAAAAAATAGAGCCATTGGCTCTGTAGCTCATCAGGCTTTACATCTGATTTTTCTTTAGGGTGTGGCCAATGTGGTTCCCCCCTTAGTAGGGGCCACAGGGTCACAAAATCTACAATTATTAATCCTCACTAGTCAAGGAGTCTGTACACAAAGTTACTAGGCCATATGCTTCTGTAGAAGAAGATGGAAAATGGGTTTTTAAGGCCAGATGAGCTAAAAACTCGAAAAATTTGTAATTGAAAATCTTACATTTGAAATTCAACTAAAGTGTTTACTTTCTTTGGCCTGGCGGTCTATATCTCATCATCTATCTCATAGAATATAACATATGAAAATATATGAATACTTATACATAATTGTGAATATGTTGAACATTTATCATACGTACTTGACTTTAACATCGTACACATTATTTTCCCCGAATCTGTATTCGTATATCCGCCCATTCTGCCACTTGACCTGAAATGAACGAATGTTTATTGATAAAGGTATGCATTTAGACTGGATAAAATCTCATTTTGAAAGCTAAGACAAACATGGCAAAACATATACCAATTATTGACAAACACTTGATAACTAGAATTTTGGCAAGAGTTGTTGTCAATTGAAAACCGTTAAAATCCCAATAATACCACCTTTGTGAAGGCGGTCGTATATCTGATTTGGTATTTATGTTAGAAGGATATCTAAACGTTAATTGCTCGATTTAACCCAAACATGGAGCTGCGAACACAAACTACAACATTGACGATTGGCAGAATCGGACAACCAATTATTGTTTTTTTTATCAAAATATTGGTTGGTCTTATTTAAATCCTTCCATCACATTCTAACGAGGTTTACATTCTGGCCAGATACTATGTATTGCTATAACATCTAGTCTATAACTTTGAGATAACAAAACCAAAACAGGGACTACGGTTAACATAGTTCACTATATCATAAAATTTTGCTGTCATACCTTGGGGATATAATATCATTGGAGTAACATGTTAATTAGACACAGAATCTAGGGATATATGAATATTTTAAAATAATAAATATTTATATTGCTTCACTGATCACCAGATGAAATGATGGCGATAAAAATACAACAACTCTATAACATATTTTGTAAGTTTATTTAGACGACAATGCAGAGCGAAGTTCAAAGTTATCAGTAAAACAGTGTCTCGTTACACTTATCTCTCCATCAAAGACAGAAGCAAAGTCTCAAGCAGGACACAATTTGGCACAAAAAGATATAAATAAACACATTTACCAGAACCCTAGAGATGTCCTGCCGTTCACGTATGATGACCCCGGTCTCTTCTGCGCCGCCATCTTGGTCACCATACACTGCATTCCACCCATCGCCTGTAATTGTCGAGTTTAACGATAGTTGCAAAGTTTAAGGGACGGTACCATACTTTTAAGGTTAACAAAAGTGTCTCATGAAAATGAGATTAAGCCTTACAAATCGCCAAGAATGTTTCAGTAAAACAACGTAACACGTTCAATTAAGAAATGGTTGAAATGAAATCAAAATAGCCGTCAGCGGTTTTTGCATGATACTCTAATTCTTCGATTAAGAGAGACTCAAGGATTGAATTGATACTTTCGTTCCTCTCAAGATACTACACATTGCATAAACTAATATCCATCTTTGAAATTTTTAAGCAATACAATTAAAACGGCTGTCTTTTTGTATGGTATAATTTGTTGGATCGAATACTGCTAAGAATCAAATAGATCCATTATTTTTGGGCGACATATCTGGAAATTGAAGCGTGAAGATGATGTCTAAATAATTGTATAATGTGGCCAACTGAGTCATAACATCGGAACGTTCATACAATAACTGAGGTCCACAGAATTTGGATTTTTTCATTTTGACCTATTCTGTCATAAAACATGAATAAGCTCACATTATAAACTATAAAAACTATAACATGATTCATTTTTGTGATGCATGAGTACTGGTTAAATGTAATTGACGTCATAAGAAAAAGAAGAAAGGCAGTTCAGAAAGTGATGAAATTGTCAATACATTGTTTTCACGATTCGTTTCGTTGAAATATAAAATGCTGTTAATTGGTTAAACAAGAAGCAGAAAACAGAACTGATGTGAACTACTACATCTTGTATACAATGTCACTTAGTAAACATACCTCTTTTCACCTGCAAACCGATATAAAACTCTTCTCTCTCACTTGGTTCCCGGGGTTTGTCCTGAACAAGCTGCACATCATAACACCCGTCAGTGCCCCATCTGTAGACGTTTCTGTGGCTGTTGTCCCACACCACCCACACGTACTCTGGAGTATTAAAGTAAGTATACAAATTAACACTTCTAGATGCCATTCAAAGAATTGCCATTTAAACTCGTTACGAACATATAATAATATAATACATTATAGGACGAAATGTGTTTTTTTCAGCCTTTGTTCAAATCACGTGTCCAAAAGTTACCATCCGGTTTTTCTTTCCCTTTTTCGGGTTTTCTTTCTAATGATGATCTCAAAAGCACAAGATAAATTCAGTAGAGAATAGAAATAAGGTGATAATAGAAACAGTATACATCTTTGATCGTGCATTATCACCCCACAGTGGTACCTCTAGTCAGAAAATCATACCTCTGATCATTGATTTGCAACCTTGACTTATTGCATTGTCAATTGTCGCTCATTTATGATCTGACGTGTTCTCCTATTCTAGTGCAAAATGTGCCTGTATTACAACACAGGATGGGGTTTTATTTTATCAATTTGGCAATCTCTGCGGAAACATATAGATAATCATTTGGCAATGTAAGTACCCACACATATATATTTTTGAATGACACACTTCTTGAATGTCACTCAAACAGTTCACAACTCTTGAGTCTGATCAAAATCGACAATGGTCCTGCAAATACAAGTTTGTAATTACGTCGGTATCGGATTACGAACTTGTTGTATTTAGGTGTAGAGGGGAAACTCCTTCATGCAACAAGTTGGTATCTCCGTGGTGTTAATATTTCGAAACTTGTATTTCCACCGAGAAGGTCGATTTCTACATCATGGCAATCCATATGATGATAATCAAGTTCATATCTAAGTTATGCTTGGTTACAATTATGATTAACTTTGTTGACACGTTAACTCACTTCCATCCATCCCATGATTGAAGATGGTGCCTGCAGCTTCTGTGTCCTGGTTCTTCCATCTCCAGTCAGCACCTCGAGTGACCCTTGACCCCAAAACCGGAAGTCCGGGAACCTCGTGAACATTGCTGAATGTGTTGATGGAACTGTAGTCGAAGAGAGTGTCTTTATACTCTTCCACGATATCACGTATCTGTTCCTGGAAATCAATGATAGCAAGATTGAATAACAAACGTTTTAGTATTTTCGGCTTAAATTTATTGCTCTTTAGCGTCAAACCATATGACGTTCATACCAAAACAAATGCAACGGCTAACGATTATAAAACACATTGATAATTGCAACAACAAAAATTCAAGATAAGAATCATCGTATTGATCGGAAAATAAGCTTTTGGTGTCACAACGACTTCACATTCTCGATCCTTAATAAGAGAATTAAAATGTCACTTTCGCTAAACTGATACAGATGAAAAGTGATTAAAACCTGCTCATTTCTCGGAATGTCAGAACTGAGATTTAACATCAGTCTTCGTTGTCCTGATCGAGGTCTCGCTGAATGACTAACTTCACTTTCCAGATCTTCAAGCGAGTTTGCTGCTAATTTCTGTTGATCAGAAAAAAGAAAATCATTGTGAGAATGGTTGAAGAATAATTCAAGTAAATTATGATTATTATTATTCATTTTCCACTATACCACCTCCATGAATAACAATAACCACTAATCACCCTCACTACAAATCACTACACATCACCATCATTACCATCTTCATTATAATCACATGTGTGATATATCCGACATATTGCTAGCCCATGTAAGATATCGCATTTACACTAAATATCAAACAAGTGTAACAACACAATGCCAATATTACGTCACAGTATTTCGTTGATGGGAAGTCACAATGTAAGCGTGACGTCACATTGGCTACCGAGCCGCGGAAAAGGTTAGTTTTAGCACATCGCGGTTTTTTTGCTTCATTTTGGGGGCAAGTTTTAAACAGAATACTAAACTTACTTCCATTTTACCCTATATTTTTCGATACACTCGTGAATGATTTGGTATCAAACTCGCCTTCGCTCGTTTAAAAAGAAATTAACTCGTTTAATAAAATAGCATAAAATGGAAGGTTGTTTAGTATCCTCTATGTATAAATGAAGATGTAATGGTAACATACATGGATCCTCTGAGAGTTACCAAGTTTCGCAACATTGGTTCCATCAACCAGCATCCCTCCGCAGTTCCTTGCAAGGTCAAGGAGAAAACTCTGTAAAAAGAACAGCCAAAGGTACAGGAACAATAATTGGATTCAATCATCATGTTTAACAGGAAGTTTATGTCTATACCTGAAGTTTTGTACTTTAAGCATTATTTCATGGAATACCAGAAGATACATCTGTTAAGAAACCTACCATGTTTGATCTTCCAACTGGTACAATCACTATCTGTCCTTGCCAGTAGTCTTTGAGATTCAGTCGACATGTTTAACAGGAAGTTTATCTCTATACCTGAAGCTTTGTACTTTAAGCATGTTTTAATGGAATACCAGATGAGACATTTGTTAAGAAACCTACCATGTTTGATCTTCCAACTGGTACAATCACTATCTGTCCTTGCCAGTAGTCTTTGAGATTCAGTCGACATGTTTAACAGGAAGTTTATCTCTATACCTGAAGCTTTGTACTTTAAGCATGTTTTAATGGAATACCAGATGAGACATTTGTTAAGAAACCTACCATGTTTGATCTCCCAACTGGTACAATCACTATCTGTCCTTGCCAGTAGTCTTGAGGTTGTCTTCTTCGCAGCTGCTCAAATGCTTTCATAAGGAAGGCTTTTTGCTAATCAAAAATCAAGGGAAATCACCACCATTTCATATCATTTTGAATATTCTTTTAAATATATCAACTAAATAATGTGTTTGATAAGCCAAGATGATTTATCATTAAAATATGACTTTAACATGAAGTTACAAATTGTATACATGTACATAGCATATTCGCTTAACTTTTGAGAGGAATATTTTGTTTATTTGCAGTGTATCATAGTGGACGGTCCCTGTTGATTTCGTGTTGCATACCTGAACATCAGTGTCAAAGACGTCAGTTGACCTGTGCTGACCATCACCTGTGGCCAGTCCATCTGTGAATATGACCAAGCGAGGGGGCAGTTTGACCCTGCCTTTGATACTCAGCTCGCCGCCTTGAACAACAATGGATCCATAAATTACAACATAACACAATCTATCTAATCTAATCTAATCTAATCTAATCCAATCTAATAATCATTTCTGTGTTGGAGACGAAAACAAAGAGGGAGTGTGGCCACTGATGAACACGCCAGATTATACAAGCTACAGAAAATATCAATACCCATTTGGCAAGTAAATTTTACATACAATTTCAAAATAACACTAAGGGACAGAATAAAGTTTACACCTTATAGTTGGTTTTAGCACATGTATGATTTTTAAATACAAATATACCAAGTTTCTGACGTCGCACTCAAAAACTGACAAGGTAAGGAGATTGTTACCAGTCAAAGAATACTTCTGGTAGGTTTTTGATTATTAACACAATTTCTTTTTTTTAATAATAATATTTTTCAGATATTAATATTGATAAAACAATATCGTAATAGCCATATTCTATGTTAAACTCATTAAATGGGTTTTACAACATTTTAAACATATTTGGGGTCAAGTTGGTCTAAATTTAGATTTTTACCCCTTCCTACTTCAAACAATGATATTTTGATAAATCAGAAACAAGATACCACAATATTCGTTCAAACTACGGCAAATATGTGTTAAATCATGCGATAGTCAAATGCATCTAATAACTTTTAGATATTTAATAAATCGAGAAAAACCGTGGTGTACAGTTTCTATTGTACCTCAGTGTATATTGCTTTTGGTTTTAAAAAGAAATGCTTAAATGAGTCTTCAGAGGCATTAAAGCTATAACGTGTTACCCTTTTTACATTTTAGATTCTGAATGAGGATAGCAATGACGTGATTGCAGCCATCAAGTGCTCTACTTCACACCACAAACATTCATACATAATATTGAATACCTTTTGTCATGCAGGCGATTGCTGTGATGACCCCTTCGAGCATTGGCGAGTGTCCACGTGGTTCAATGTCCTCTGGAATTATTACCATATGTTATGACGTTACAACTCGTGCATATAGATAAAAGGCAAATGTCAGACATCGGTTTTTCAACAGTTAAAAGCCTAAATGCTCCACTTGGATGTCAAAGATTAATATAGAATTTCTTTTTTAAGATAACGTGGTTACTGAGTCTATCTTAGTCTTATTTTTCTATCGTTTAGTTTTATTTATTCTACTCAAAACAAGTTTAGGGTCAAACTTGAATTTCTTTGTGACATTTCTATTGAGGAAAAACAATTACATATATCTCAATACACAGAGCCATGTAAAAATGTAGGTTTGACCCTTATGAAGAACGACATGACTTATCTCGCTTTACCATTCAACACTTTAAAAAGCATCAATACCTAACGTATCCCGCAGATTTCCATAGTCGTTTGATAGTGGCTGTACAATCTTCGTGTCTTCACCAAATGTGACCAGGGCAAGATTTTCTTCGATCTCATGACGTTCAGCAATATCTTCCACTTCTGCTCCATATTCAAAAAGGTATATTAATAAAAAGAATGTAAATAGAAAATGTTAAAAGAATAGCGAAATGGTTTCAGATTTCAATGGCAAACTTGTACCGACTATGTATCATGTTATATAATCCATGGGCATGTAGAAAGATAATTACGGACGTAAATCATGACGTTATAGTACGCATTCCACACTTGAATATGCATATAACGTTATGAATTAAAGTCCCTTGCCATAAGCAGCAACAACATTATAGCATATATTAACCTGATGATCAATCTTATTAAAATATGATCTGCGTAACGTAGTGAAGAAATTATGATATCATTTTAATGAGATTGCCTGATGATCACATTGTTGTGGAACTTTTTATGAATGAAGGTTCATCTTCAGTGTGTCATTTTTCAAGAATATATTATAGACCTTAAGATGTAGACATTTCAATAAACGTCTTTATTTTCTACTTATTTAAACTTAGGCTAAATAATATTGTACAAACCAGTGATATAGTCCAAGACGATCTTCTTCATGTAGTAAAAGGAATCTCCAGCGACACTCCCCGAAGTGTCCAGACAGAACACTGTGTCAAGTGCAGAGTTGGCGTAAGGGAGGTCCGCATCATCTGATAGTATACGTTAACTATGTATATAATTTCTCTATAAAAGCATTGTCAATAACAATCCAAATATTTACAAATTCGACGTTTCACAAGCACATTGCTCGCTTCGTCAGGATTGAATGATTAAGATCGACAAAGCTGGTATGGGGTTGAGTATGTATGTAATGTATCTGTTTATCCATATCCCTCATCATTATTTATAATATTATCTTATTGGATAGAGTTAACGATATGAAATATATATTGCAATACATTAATAAGACCATAATAAAATTAGCAATGTTCGTTCATTTTAGGCTAACCTCTTCTTTTTTCCACTATATAAAATATAATTACAGCTGCATACCATAAATTACCTGCTTGTGATCTTAGTGCAAATATCATGTAATTTTGGTTTGGTTTTGACGTTCATAAAAAAACTCCAGGACCACAAACAGAAGATCATCAATTGTCCATGTGTAAAATAACCATTCCCAAACCATATTTCGGGATCTTTTTGTCACTGGTGCTGAATGTTGATATTTGGCATTGTTAAATAGACAGATGGGGTCATATTTGTGAAATTCGGATTTTCTTAAATTTCGATTGAAATCATCCATGTAAACTGTGATGGGGAAAATTCAGCACAGTTACGTTGCATTAGCCCAAAGGAACACGTATGAATAAGATCTAAAGCTGTTGATCACTTATAAAGGATTTTGTAGAGCAAAATAGAAATCAGTGTTTTCGAAATTTTGACCCCTGGTCACTTCAATGACCTGCCAAATTTGTTACAGCTATATGCTAGGTATGACATACGAATATGTCAACGCAAACTGAATCTTAACTTATGCAGTGAAATTTCACCATTATCGGTTTCGTTTTTACAATGATATGATGTCTCAAAGACGGTACAAATTACATGATATTTGTACTAGAATACGAAGGTAAGTGAACAAACTTAAGATACGCAGCTGTACTATGAACAAGGTTTCATCAGTAAATGGCATATCCCGCCGAAATATATCAGAATGTTTATTTATCTATAGAACAAGAATGTAATCAATAGCCTAGATATGATAATAGCATGTTTCATTTACCAAAGTTTTACAATTGACTGCCACAAACGACATTACCATAAGGATTTGCCTCGACAACAACATTCAACCATCTGGATTCATAGGATAGGATTCATTACACACAAAAATAATGCAACATTTCATTTATCAATAATTTTGGATACAAAGCAGTCATGGAAAGTATGCTTTTCAAGATGTTGAAATATTAAAAACCATCACATCCTGACCTTGTCCTAATGCATCTTTGAACCTTGCCATGAGATAGTCCTTGTTGTGTGTTCCTTCAAGCAGGGTCCCCACCAGTCGCTGCATTCTCTCTTCTCCATCCTCCTCGTCTCGCACCTTCCTCTTCTGCAGGGGAGCTCCGAAGCTTTGTGGACAAAAGATACTTAGCATTGTTGGATTAAGTTTTTGAGATTTAACCTCATCGGACACTTTCGTAAAAATTATAACGATATACATGAGAAGAATGAACCCTCACTTTCATATAAACCCATCTCCTTTTCCAAATATCATAATCAATCACTGTTATGTGATACTTTGTTCTTCATATTGCTTGAAAATCATTAACAAGTATGACGCTATGAGTTTTACGGCTGCTAGACACTTGCTCACGACTATCTCAGCTTCGGAAATCTAACCAGCACATACTATCGAACACTGAACTATATATGGGTAATACAAAAAAATGCAAATCGTTAGGAATTATTTAAATAGAATTGTGATAAACGTACATTTGCGATTTTCTTGGTACATCGAAATTTTGTCCTTCACTTTGATAGTCAGAGAAGTCATTTGTCGTCGCATGCAATGGATGCAATCCAAGGCTGGTTGGATCCTGTTGCTGAAATCCACCTCGATGCTGAAATCCAAGTTGTCCAGCCATCATTTCTGCAAATCCGGATGAGCTGAATGCTTGCATGTAGTGGTCCAAGAAGTGTCCTTCATCGTCATGTTCATGCTGAAACAGGCTGGATGGTGTGAAGTCTGAAGATGAGAAGTCCCTTCTTTGTGTAAAGTCGGCCAAGAGACGTTGCAAATGAGCGCTAACATTATCATCGTTACTTGAACTGTCAGAGGCATCTGAGTCGGCCGAAGAAGAGTTATCATCCAAATCATTGCTCACAGTTTCCTGCTCAGAGGACACATATATATATCCTTGCTCGTCGTCTACCGATTCCGCCACTGGCAGAGGCATTGGCAGGCTTTCACGTTCATCTTGTGAAGGCGCTATTGATGTTTCCCTTGGTCTGGGTTGTTCCACTGATGCAGCGTTGTTATCAATCACTTCATTCTCAACAGTAAAAGTGCCATCACTGTCTTCATTTTCCGAGTCCCCACATACATCTGAAGAATCAAAGATAATACTGTCGCTGACATCAATAACACCTTCTCCCTCCTCGTCTGCTCTGCGTGTGGTTGAACCATGTCCTCTTTGTGACTTCATACCAGACCAGCCATCGTCTAGCTCTTTGCTCTCGACATGTTCTTTTCTATTAACGACCCCCTCTTTGCCAGTGATTTTGACCCCACCATCTGGATCGCTGTCTTCAGTTTTACCATGCTTTACAGAAGAAGACCCATGCTTTGACAACGTACCACCCCTGTAAGTTCCCATCCTTTCGTTTTCCTCTGAAACAACTGCTGGATGTTCCGAATCCCCATAGGATTGTAACGCGCTATCCTCATACAGGCTATGATAATGGTCATTTGTTGATGGCTTGCCTCCTTGTGATAGACTGCTGAGGCGAAGAATGTGCATCTTTATAGCTTCATTTTGCTGCTTCTGTGCGCTGAACTGACTGCCAATCATTTTCTTGTGGTCGGATATCCTCTTTTCCATTTCGATAAATCTTTCCTCAACACGATTTGCAAAATCCTGTTCAGCTGTATCCTCATCGCTGTCAGAAAAGGAGTTTGTTGATCTGAAGTAAACATTCCAAAATTGTCAACAAAAAAAGAAAAAGATCAGTAATATTAGATGTTAGTGCGGTTTTATGAAGAATAACAAGAATGGAATACAATATTTTTGGGGTAAATTTTAGAATGCCACTCATAAAGAATTATAAATATCATATCGTTTAAACTCACCTGTCATTATCAATTGCGGTTGCCTGACAGGCAGTGTCAGTTTTCTCTACTCCCTGGTCGTCCTGGTTCTGCTCTGCATGCTTCAAACATCCACACCAAGCAAGCTGTGGCAGATCAACCTTTGTCCCCTTTTCTATTTTCAAACGTAGTTGGAAATCTTTCTTGTCCTCGCATTTTACGATAAGACTCTTCAATATACCATTAAGTTTATCCGTAAACATCTTGGTATCAAACTCTCGCCCGTGATTAAATATGAACCCTAATGGCCTGTAGCACACTGCAACAAGTCTTGCATCGTAGGTTTGAAGCACTTCAGTTGTGAAGTCTTGCAATAAGTGGCTCTGCTTCGCCAAAACTACAGCATAGGTCGGAGCAAGCAGTTTCTGTGACTGTTCTGTGCGTTGATAGGGTACGACAGTGGATAGAAAACTGCTGTCTGGTTCCTTCATACCCCAGTGCAAACGAATAAGGGCTTGACATCCTGTGAATAGACGCGTCCATTTATCAAAAACATTATATATAAGGCATATCCATAGACGTATTTGTACAAAATTGAATTCCAAAACTTTGAATAATAATAAACATCGACTTTATAGCGGAATTGACCTTGTTAAATTAATTCTCTGAGTCACCTTCTTACTGACTAAAAAAGGTTTTTGTTATAATTAGAAAGTAATTGTTATTTAATTAAAATTATTAAAAAGAGGTGACAATAGAATAATTTTAAAACCCTTCAGTGATGACCCTACTTTAGACTCGCATTGATAAAAACCATGGGGGTTGCCTTAATCCAACTCCTAGTTTAGTGTCAGCTTATTCGCTGTATGTATATGGGTATGTATCAGGTATTAATATTTTTCCAGCTAGAACCTCCAGTTATAGAAGTTTGTCTCGTTAAAGAAAATACTTAATATTGAGTCCGTGTTTAGATTCTCTCTATGACTAATTTAATGTTATTACTTACCTGCTAGCCGTTTGCCGTGTGTGAGATTTTCAAGCAGTTCCCTGTTAACACACACGTCAACAACATCACAACAGGAAGACCGTCTTGTCGAATCAGCCTCGTCACGGAAATGGAATTCAGGACGAGCTCGGATCATTTTTGGAAATTACTTCAGTTAGCTGAAAGTATTAAATTTGCAGATCATAATTAGCTTGATCCAGACACATGTTTTTATGATCAGGTTTGATTTGTTAACGTTCAGATTGTGGACGTTTTTGATGTAGCTTTATATTTGCATAAGACAAGATGGTACAAATTCTATAAAAGTTCAAAGTATCGGAACTTTTTACTTCCAACAATACCCCTAGATTAAAAAATTTAGACCAAGTTCTGTATGTAATCTCATAATTTTTAGGGTAAATATTTCATTATAATTGGTAACTCTAATCTACATCTTAGATCATACATACATGCAGTAGCCATCATGAAAAGAAACCTTAAACATTTCATTCGACCCAAATAATATAACATTGTTCCCAGTACAAGGGCGTCCCAACGACGGGAAAAAAAACGACTTACAGCGTTGTCTACGAACTTCAGTTGAGTTTACCAGTAAAGTTTCTTGATCATATGTTAGTGTTTTACGAGATCCGTCGTATTTAAAGCATGAGCAATTATGAATCAGTTTAACAATGTCCGTCATTGCTACAGTTTTATACTCTAATAAAAGTGAGTCTAAACTTTTGTCGAGTAGTATATATCATGATATCTTCACAATCAAGGTTAAACAAGCTGTAATATTTACGTCCCGATGACAGGTCATATCAGCTATATGTTCAACGAGATCGACATTACCTTTTTTCGATCACTGTAAGACATCATAATGAAAACAAATGTGAAGTTTCAATAGATAACATGTTAATTTAAATAACATTAATTGAGGATAAGGTTTACATCGTACTGAAACTCCGATGAATGTAGATGGAATAATACATTTATCGGTAGCAATGACATGTAAAGTGATTATTTTGCTTTGATTACACTTGCATTGGACGATCGAGTCCCCATAGTGAAAACGAAAATAGCATCAATAAATAAATTGACAATAATATAAGGTACATGACAGGGAAAAAAACAAATCCAACAGCTGACTTGATTCAATAAAACCATTCTGACAATTTATGAATAAACTTCACACATCTACAAGTTCATATTACGTGGATAAGTCTGTAGCGAATGAGACGTACAACCTCCCAGTCGTCCATGGGCTTCCCTGTTCTATATTTAGCATTGACCTCCTTTAATGGGGCAACCAGAGTTATCTGCCCATGCGGTATACACCATATCAATACAGTGATCGCGTTCCTGTGTAGTCGCGGTGCACATGAATATTTGATCTTTTTCGATTGCTGACTGTCTATTTATTTACCGGGAAAGCCGTATACAATGCTGTTTTACTTTATTAAAAGTCAAACTTAAATAGTATATTGTGCATTGTTTCATTTCATTTATATAATGAATATGTTAAATCAAATAAGAAGTTTGTGATTTTGTAAACGTAATGGTAAATAAAAAAAAGTATGTGGGTTGTTATTATACAAATGCGTTATTAAAATGAAACAAATGTATATAGATAACTTAACTACCATGATGTTATGTTGCCTTCTATGTTTTAACTTGAATTTGAAATTATACATTTTATTATAAAATTACAATAAAAGACAATAATGGTTTTTTTATAGATTGGATAACCTTTTCGAAATTTGTTGATCATTATATGTATGCAATGCATGAGGGGGCGTGAATTCCATTTATTTCATAAATGACTTGATCCGTACAATATGTTAATGTATCTTATTCCATGACCAATAAAACAAATATATATGATATCATATGAGATAACATATGTTAATTGCAAAAACATGTATTGAACTATTCTGTCTTTATCAAACAATGTGACTCATCGTAAGTTACCAAATATTCTGTAATAAATGCTCCTAAACTACTGGGTCCTTCAAGTCAATCTATCGATTAAGCAGCACTTGTGAAGAAAGCTACGATACATCAGCGCGCGGTTCATGCTTTGCACGTGCACTACATGATGAAAACGACATGGGCTCTCGGAGGACGCGAAGTTGTCATAAATGTACACTTGAAGGTGAGGGTGTCGGCAGCATTTCTCTACAAATTTCGGGTTAAAGTACTGCCGGAAATGGAGTTAATTTTATTTTGACTGCAAATCAAACTACGTATATTATTTGGAAATATCTACTTGAATCTTGACTACCTATCTAGAAACTTCTATTTTAATGTAAATATTTTAAAAAGGATTTCACAGGAGAAGAATACGACGAGCCGCGTATAACCAACAGTGTCTTGGACTAGACCAAACAATTCGAGTCATATAAATTTCTTATACTACCATATATTGTTTGGACCGGTAGTATAACTTGCTATATATGCGTATTTTCTTGTCAATCTTTGTTGAATGTAGGTAGGCCTACACATGTTGTTTGTTTTCGTGGTGATTATCCAGATCTTCTACAATCCCTTTTGCCCTGTCACCGTTTGGCTTCGTATGTAAGCTGCATAGGCGTATATGTTGATACAGATTATGTTATATCGAGTAGCAACTCGTCCTTTCACATCCCCACGAAATCTTGAATCAAGAAAGATACCAAAAAGATCTATATTCAAAGTGCAGCGGAGTTCAATATTTTTAAAAGTAATTTTACTGTACTTTTTTGCACAATTTTGCGACCAACCTATAAGAGATAATCGGAGCAGAATTCATTAAAAAGGCGACAATTTTCCAAAATGACCAAAACGGCAGCCGACATAAAGGCGAATCCAGTGTGCTTGCCATCTCACAATTTCCGTTTCCAAGATATACAGTCCTATCTGTTTTGGAGTTAGAGCATATTTCATGATTTCTTCTCAAACGGACTTCTTTTCTTTTTCTCCGAATCAGGCACTCGTTGCCGCCCAAGTCGAAATCAATCGGACGCAATTGCGGTAACTGAGACACTTTTGCAGACGTCGAAGTAAGTAATTTTTTGTTGATAAAAACATGTAAATATCAAACTTTCGACTAATGATTTTTCTATCGAGAGATATATTTCTTTTCTGAATGGCACAATTTCATCACGAACTGCATGCAAGTATGACGATGGGACGTATTTAAAAACCCGCATTCTAATGCATAACGAATCAAACTGTCACTGTACATGTGGAATTTATTATGAAGTGAAATATGAATGTTTACCATTTCCATTTCCTCTGCACACGTGCAATAGGTTATGTGTGACCGTTTCAACATCACTTTAAGGGACAATCCTATCGGGGTATTTTGTGGAAACCGTTTATACCTTAGTCACCTATAAATGATTATTACATGGTTATTTCACACTTATTTTCATATATGTTCATGGGGGTAATATTTAAGTTGCTCTAGATTTAGCAAGTTGACAAAGAAGAGAATGCATCACTGCGTCCTCTTGAAAGTTGTTTCCACACAAAAATACCCCTATAAGACTGTCCCTTTAGTGAACATGAGTGTTCATCACATCTTTTTAATCACAACTTGTTTTGTCATAGCTACTTTAAACTTTATCTCAAATAAATTCAAAACAAAATAATAATTTGAAAGAAAACTATTTATCTTAAAATATGCAGAACAGATCACACCAAAAGCAGAGTTTCTTGAGCAAGATTGGTGTGGTGCACTTATATATCTCGTAAAATAATCAATAATCAATAGATGTCATTTCTGTGCTAACACCAACAAATTGCAGTTAACAATCTTTAAACATTTCGTTTCCGACGTACGCTTCGTATTTCAAGGCAGATTACGCGTGCAACTGTACTGGATAATTTTCCACTTATTTGCCATAAAATAAGAAAAACCTGAGAAAGACACTTTATTTCGTTCAAAAATGAAAATTCATTATTACTAGTCTTCTGAAATCAGGTAACCAACATCCTTTGACAAAGGTCAGGAGAATAATGTTCATAATGTTTGCCAATTAATACCCAATAACATCATTTTTTCACGTCGTTTTATATTTATTCTAAAATGTGAGTATTCTACTCTTAAATTCTTTGCAAATTTTGCCTTACAGTACGCTACAGGCATAGGATACTTCATAATTCTCCTTTACATACAAACATAGTATTTACACAATTATTTTACATGATAATACAAACACAAAAGATATATGAAAACGGAGTTTCAGACATGGTAACATGGTATGACCATAGTCTACAAATATATATTTTTATAATGTACTACCCGGTACAGGTGAATATAAGCGCGAGGCATTGTAACTGCATGGTGCATTTTACAGAGTCTCTGCGGCCTATGAAGGAGGCGAAATAATCGTTTGAAGTACAGAGCTTTGTTAAGAACAAAAGATGAAGGGTATGCTTCGATCTCACATTTATAATACATTAATATAATGAGCTCGAGCGTATATGTATAGATTGCCATATGTGTGGATATTTCCTTTTTCTCTCCTTATATTTCAAATAATAATTCCATTAAAAAAAATTGAATTCATGCTCATTATTTCATGCACAACTGCAAGACACATGTACAGAATAAAATTCAGCTTACAAATTTATTCATTTTGAAACTATGTTGAGTTTTCGGCGAGATATGTTATCCTGATGAAATATTTGTTACGCTTTTTTAACCCTAAAGATTTCATGAAGTTTTAATAACGTTATAAAGTCTAATCAATTAAAAATTAAATTAACAAGTGATTTTTCACATAGAACACACGTGTCGCCCGTGTCAAGTACAACAATTTAATATAATAATAGCAAGCTAATGACAGAAATCTGAATAACAAACATGTTCAGTTCAAAATACGATATCTTCTGAATAACTTTTTTACAAGAAAAGGTTGTTAACCATATTTTGGAAAGTATCATAATTATTTTTTTCTGAAATAAAATATAAAATAAACACATTTTGGGCCAGCTTTCAACACCGATAGTTTCAATTGATGTGACATATAATGTGTTATTTACAATAAATGTTTTCAAATGAAAAGTGTATTTAGTTTTCTTTCATTTTGGGCCCCATTGCTTCACCAAACAATGTCATATGTGTTCCAATTCTGAATATGATTATGATATTTAGACATGTGATAAGAAAATGATTCTTTATCTCCAACTTTGCTAGAAAATGGTTGATCATTGAATTAGTCGAACTTCAGTTAGCATATATTCTCATGGTATCTGCATTTTATTTTGCAAGTCATGTAACAAACTGTTGTAAAGCAACTGTATGTGAAATATTTCTTATATCACAGTGAAAACAACTTGCTTCTTCTGAACATTTCATCACGAATATAATCATATTTCTTCAATACATACCTCTTAGTTCATACCTTTTCCCTATCCAACTATAGCAGTTTAATTTTGACGATAAGGAAAAATAAAATGACACCTCTTGTGAGAATGAGCTGTTAGTTGAGATATTTATTGTATCGAATTTCAACATCGATATAAATCAATGTACATGTGTTGACTCTATGGTCAGCCATATAGAAAGACAGATGTCAAAATGTCTAAGCTTAAGGCCTAGAAAAAAGTAATTTGCTTCTGGTTTCCGCCCACGTCAGTTTCAAACCCCCGCATCAAGCTTTTTTTCAAGATGTTGACAAGGGAAAAATGGAAATTTAGTCCCGTGGCCCAGAAAAAAAGATTAAAACGCAGGCTCGTAAAATGTTACTCGTTTCTGTCCACAAGTACCTTCAAAGACGCAGTTAAAAGTTATTCAAAGGTTATATTAATTTCTTTTTTTCTTCATGTTCAATGTTTTATAAATATTGAAAAGAAAAAAACCGCGCCATCGCATCATTTTTGCCTGAATGCAAAGACTAGAAACATTTTGTAATTTTGTTTAGGCTTAACAATAGCACCCTCAGTACAATGATAGAGTACATACACTGTATGGTATACTGTTGAGAATTGTGTTTAGTGATGTACAACAATCCAAAACTTAAAGCAAGTTGTTACATTTACAGATAAACCATTCAAGTTGTATGATAGCACCGTACAAGTTATATCTGGTACAGTTGGCTTTTACACGACATATATACACAAAGAACTTAATTAAGCACCGCCCATTTTGTAAAATGAAATTGGCAGCTCTTTGAATATTGTGATATGTTTGATGTATTGACCACTGTAGATATAACAATTGCCCTTTTATTTACTATTTGATTGACGTAAAAATCCTAATAATACAAAATAATTGCAAATATGAGAAAACATGTGAGACCACTGTAATTTGGCTAAATATAACTATTGTCTTTGGTGAGAAACCACGCATGAAACTGTGGATTTTTAAAATAAAAAATATAATTTTTGATCCCTAGTTGACATTCAATTAGAGAAACCTTTTTTATCATGCACGATAAAAGCCTAGCAGGACATTGAATTTTCAGTACTTTTTTCGACCATAATTGAGAAAATTTCAAAAATGTTCAAATCTGTGAGTAAATTTGAGATTCTTTGAGTTGGACTTGTGGGTCAAACACATTTTCTGCCTTTAGATAAGCCATTATCTTAAAGAGTCGCCAGTTTTTTCTTAGGGAAGCTTTTTTCAAATTTGATATTTGATAATTTTGTGAATTTGAAGGCTCATACTGCTCTAACGACTTACATTTGCTAAGAGGTCCTTACTAAAAATTATCAATTCAGTCAAGAGAATTATCATTACCATATTGCAGCAAAAAATATTTACTTTCATTTTCAGTTATAAGTAAACTTCGATTTTCAAAAAATACCAAGTCGGGGGAAAAAAGTTATCCAGAGACAGTGAATCGTAAATTGAGTGAAGTTTTCATTTGTACACTGCTAAATGATCGTTCTATCGAAAAACCCTTATTGTTTTACTTGAACTTTGTATGTTTTTTAGCAGAAGCTTGTTTTCTGAAAACATTGGGGGTGCTTAACTAAGTTCTTTGTGTATATATACCACTTCGGAATGCAATTCAAAACAATTAACATGTCGCTTCTCTACCATTTTCTCTAGCAATGACATTCAAATTCAGATTCATGTTGTATGACAATTCAACTATTTCAGAAATTTGGGAACCACAATCGATGGTTGGAAACCTCCTTTCCAAAAGTAGATTTTAAAACTGATATAACTGATAACGTAAACTATTATTGATATATAAGTATATTCTACGATAGACATTGGTTTTTAATATTTTACAAAAAATACATTTAAAACCAATAAAGCGATGTCTACAAAACATTGGCCCTTGATCCCCAGAATTCTCTCCCCACAGAGGAAGATCAAGTCGTGTTGATTTAGCCTCTGTTCTATTACGCCGAGTTTGTGGGATAGAATGGGAGATGCCTGATTGGAGGCAATCAAAATTAGTTGTGCAATCAGCGACGCTGTTTTTAAATCATCATTTTGGCTTCTTAAACAAGGCAAAGACATTGTGATATGAACCACCCTTTTCCATGCGAGAAGTCTTGTCATTTGATAAAAAAAATTCAAAAGTATCGTGATGAAAGTTTTTTTCCGCCAGGGGAAACTGCCGGAACCCACGGATTTTGGCGTAATAGAATAGAGGCTAAATCAACATGACTTTATCTGCCTCTTTGGGGAGAAAATGGATCCCCAGAGGCTTAAGGAAACATGAAGTCCCGGTAAGTCCCTTTCCATTTCCATAAGCAATCAAAATTCGTGAAAAGGATAAATTTATTTGTTCGAGACATGTTCTTTTCTCAGCCATTCACTGAAACTCCATCGTTGACGCTATTGCATGATTCCCAAAGTGTGTGTCTGATAACATATTAGTGTCATTTTGTTCTGATTTAAGAAATCATTTGGCTGGAGACATCATTCAAACCAAAATCTGTTGTTCTTCTTCGGAAAATGTATCTTGTTCTACAAATTTGACATTTCATTTTCTTTGGCCTTCACTTCACATTCTTTTGCAGGCTCCTCTCTGAGTTTTCTCGACACGAAAAAGGCCATGACGAAAAATAGAAGACACGTGGCCTTGCCAACACACTCACTGGCCTTCAACTTGAACCGAAGGTCGCGCAGATCATACTGCGCACATGACCCTTGAACTCCGCAAGGATATTGCCAAATAAGGCAGGCGCTGTCAATCACATACCCAAATACGATGGGCGCTGGTAGAAAACCTGCAACAATAAATCCGTTTTAAAAATGGAAATAACACAGAATATGTTTCTTCTTATTCAAAATGTATCCATAAATGTCAAGTTATAGTATTCACTTAAGACGTTCCATTTTAGGACTCGTGTGACATGAGCATAATAGTTATAAGACCTTCAAAGTACTTTGCGCTGTAAAAAAATACGACTGACACGAGCCATGACAATCAATGAAATTCATCTTAAACTATTGTAGTAAACCAAAAGTAACACGTATTAGGTACGTGGATTACGTGTACCAGACACATGATGATCACTAGTTTAGTCAGTGCGAATTCACATGTTACTGAAACAGATTCAATAACAAAAGTAGAGTTCATCAATATCTGATACGGGCACGTTTGGTATCAATGCATTAAGTAATTGGGCATTTTTTTAACCATTGTAATTGTTATTTGTATATTTGGCATCATTATGAGTTATAGTTTCTTTTGCACGTTAGTCGTCATCATAAATATGTTATACGAAACTACCTTATATAGCGTTTATATACGTTATATAGCGTTTTAATAGTACTTTCTTCAAGTGTTACTTTCTTTGTTCCACGTTATTTTTTAACTAATTCCATGCACATAAAATGAATCATATTTGAATGAATAGATGCACATAAATGCAGAAACATGAGCTATTAGGTAAGTAATGTCACATGAGAGCATGTGAAAGGGTGTAATATGAATGAATTAACTTTATCATGGTCATAAAGAGCAACCTTTGATCAGAATACAGAATGCGTTGATTGTTAGAAAGACATTTTATACATCGAAAGGAGGACGTTCATAAAATTTTTTAAAACACATCAAAGCAGACATATGTTCATCAAGTGAAATTCATGAATTGACCCCAAAGAAAATTATTTATAACTACCGAATTTGAGGTGGGGTAACAATTCTCATTAAAAGTGAATAAACTCCACAATTCTTTTTTTCTAGTTTGGGTTTTAAAATATATCATATATATAAATATATGTATTTGTTCTAAATAAGGACAACTTCTAAGGCCGTGTTCACATGCCATCAAATACTTTTATGAGTATTTTTGCTCACATAAGCAAATTTGCACATATGAGTAAAAACAAATATACTATGCGTTCACATGGATAAATAGTGTAAGGTGTAAAACACATTTGCTTATATAAGTATTTGGATTTTATTGTCCTATGAAAGCATTTGGACCATTTAGAAGATGGAGGGTCATGTCTTATTTGCAGTATCAAGTGGCCGTATCCGTCTAACAATATTGTTGATTATAGTGTTGGGAAGTAAGGGAACGCTTTAACACCAGTTTAAATCAGAAATAAGCCTTTTAAGGATCATTGAGTTTTGCTGACAGACTTCCTTAAAAACTTTACCTCGATATCAAGGACCTTATATGATTCACTGAAGCTTAGAGAAGCTAGCAAGCTAAAGCGGCTTGGTATGATTATCAACTTTGTTCTCATCCTTTCAGACAAAGCTTTCCCTAACTCCCGTGCAACTCCCATATTGTCCTCAGCCAGGGGATGGGCTAATGGCAAAAACAATCTTTCTCACTCTCCCTCAAACTCTATCGAAATACGGAGTCATTTGGTAAGGAGAAACATATGTTTTAGAGGCTGAAACACCGAGTTTGGAAATCAAGTTATAGTGTGATGATTAACCGACAGAGGAAAGTTCAATTAGTTGTATAAAATGGTGGATGAAATGTTTTGTTCTGGTGCTCTTGATGGTACGCATATTCCAACCATCATTTCTGTTCCTGCCAATACTGACTATCAAAATTGAAAAAGATTCGACCATCTTTACTGACATAAATGAAGGCTGGACGAAATGCATTCATGGTGGGCGATGGTTTGATAATTATTCTTTGCCAAAAGACATATGCTTTGTTTTCCCATCGTTGCGAAAGAACGTAAAAAGAAGCTTAACGTGCCCAAACTTACCTATCTATACAACCCTGAAGCCAACCCTTACTTACAGAGCTAACCTTAGTCTCTCCCAAGCCATTTCCAGCTATGGTTTGAATCGCGCCAATGTTACCATATATTTTGGCAATTGAAGATGTTTCTGGAAGTGCTTAGACACCCCTGGTTTTAAGTTCACAACACATTGATGATTGCATGTTGTGATGTGGCATGTGACATTGACAAAATATCGCAGAAGACAACTATGTTGTTTAAGAGGCATAATTTCTCAGTTTCCCCGTATCGGTTAAATTTTTTCAGTTTCTGTTGCATTCTGTTGCATTCTGTCGAGCCAAATAACTTCTTTTCACTCTATATGTACATGTCTATCACCATATGACCTTATTTCACTAAAATCACCAAACCAGAGCTTCTTTTTGAAAACATGTCATACTGTCTGACTTTAAAGCCCAATTGTCATACTTGCATGCGGTTTGTGATGAAATTCAGCTATTGAAATAAATCACGCTTTAGAATCATCTTTCGTCGAAAGTTTCATATCATATTTTCATGTTTTAATCATCAATCAAATACTTAATTCGACGTTCAGAGTACAGTACCAAAAGTGCCATTATCGCATTTAACGAACCCGCTTTAGGTGACATCATCATTTTGTGTGTGAGTTTTACACCACGTTTTAATTACCGCAATTGCGTTCGATCGGTGTCAACTTTGCCGGCAACTAGTGTCTGATTCGGAGACAAAAGAAAATAAAATCTAGTCGTGCGCGACAAAGACGGCTTTCAAGCGTATATTATGAACCGGAAATTGTGAGATGGCCACGCTTGATTCGCCTTCATGTCGACATGCCGGGGCTTACGTCTCTGTAATTTTGGTAAACTGTCTCCTATTTAATGAATTTTGGTACGATCTTCTCATGGTTGGTCGCAAAATATTGCTTAAAATACTACGAATACAGTAAACATATTTTTTTAAATATTGCAAGAATGTTAATGGGGCTTTAAGAAATGATAATAACATTTTGCTCATATGAGTAAAGACATTTTGCGTTCACATGACGCATTTACTTATGTAGGCAAACTTGCTTATAAGCAAATTTGCTTTTGCTATTCCTCTAGAGGGGAAGTAAATTTACTACGGAAGCAAATTTGCCTATATAGGTAAACGCGTTCACATGCCCAATTCACTCATAAGGAGTAAATTTACTCACATAAGTAAATATACTCATATAAGTATATGGTGGCATGTGAACACGGCCTTAGTTAATGTATCAGTTTATCAGAGCAAATTGATATGCAAGCCGGCGAAACAGCTTATCATTTACATCAATCTTTCCTTATCATTTTCAGAGTTTTCTGTGAACTCTAGGCCTCACTATTGAAATTCAAATACGTCACATCCTATCCACCATATCCAATTGTTTTACGACATAGCTAACTACGTCACATCGCAAAAGTCGTGACGTAGAGCACATGAATATGCACAACTGATAAGCAATGGAAATAGCTCATTATCAACTTTGTTAGATTTAATGGAAATAGGAATAGGTGATGCAATTATTTGATTCTCAATACATCGCAAGAACGAATGACGAGTGAACTCTATTTTCTCTAGTTTAGTCGGCGTTACCTAAAATGGAAAAATGGAAAAAAAATAAGCGTTATCCCATTATAGGACATTAACGGATAGAAATAACCCTTTCTATTAGTAAATATGCGTAAATAAAACTTGACTAAATGTCTAATAATTGTTGAAAGCCAAATGTTGTTACGGAATAAGCGTCTGCCATTGATTACGCATTCTCTCCTAACAGACGTAGATCAAGTCACAGCATGCTGATCAAACCTCTGTTTGAAAAAAGCGAGTTTGTCGTCTAAAAAAAGACAATCGTGATTGGATACAATCAAAGTTAGATATGAAATCGGCGACGCTGTTCAAAAGTCATCTTTCCGCGGAGAATTGTCAGTGGCTGACAATTATCAAAAGAGTTTTTGCGTATTTTCGCCGATAGGGAAATCTGCCAAAACAAAGTATCTGGTCTAATTCGAACAGAGGTTTGATCAGCATTTTTAGCTCATCTGGCCTGTAAGGCCCGATGGGCTTATGGCATGGCATGGTGTCCGGCGTCCGTCCGTCCATCCGTCCGTCCGTCCATCCGTCCGTCCGTCCATCCGTCCGTCCGTAAACTTTGTGGAATTTCGACTTCTTCTCCAGAACCATAAGGCCTAGAAAGCTGAAACTTTGTGTACAGACTCCTTGGCTAGTGAGGATCATAAATTGTAGCTTTGGTGGCCCTGTGACCCCTAATAAGGGCCACAGGGGCCACACCCTTAAAACCTGTTTTCATCTTCTTGTCCAGAACCATGAGGCCTAGAAAGCTGAAACTTTGTGTACAGACTCCTTGGCTGGTGAGGATTATAAATTGTAGCTTTGGTGGCCCTGTGACCCCAAATAGGGTCACAGGGGTCACAACCTTAAAAACCTATTTTCATCTTCTTCTCCAGTTCCAAAAGGAGTAGAGCGTTAAAAACTATATGTGCAGACTCCTTGGACAATGGAGATTTTAATTTGTAACTTTAGTGACCCTGTGACCCCAAATAGGGTCACAGGGGTCACAACCTTAAAAACCTATTTTCATCTTCTTCTCCAGTTCTAAAAGGACTAGAGAGTTGAAAGTAATATGTGCAGACTCCTTGGCCAATGGGGATTCTTAATTGTAGATTTCGTGACCCCATGACACCAAATAGGGTCACAGGGGTCACAACCTTAAAAATCAATTCTCATCTTCTTCTCCAGTTCCAAAAGGAGTAGATAGTAAACAATGATATGTGCAGACTCCTTGGACAATGGGGATTCTAATTTGTAACTTTAGTGACCCTGTGACCCCAAATAGGGTCACAGGGGTCACAGCCTTAAAAAACTATTTTCATCTTCTTCTTCAGAACCATGAGCCCTAGAAAGCTGAAACTTTGTGTACAGACTCCTTGGCTAGTGAGGATTATACATTATCGCTTTGGTGGGACTGTGATCCCTAATAAGGGCCACAGGGGCCAAGCCCTACAAACATATTTTCATCTTCTTCTCCAGAACCATGAGACTTGAAAGCTGAAACTTTGTGTACAGATTCCTTGGCTAGTGAGGATTATAAATTATAGCTTTGGTGGCCCTGTGACCCCTAATAAGGGCCACAGGGGCCAAGCCCTACAAACCTATTTTCATCTTCTTCTCCAGAACCATGAGGCCTAGAAAGCTGAAACTTTGTGTACAGACTCCTTGGCTAGTGAGGATTATGAATTATAGCTTTGGTGGCCCTGTGACCCCTAATAAGGGCCACAGGGGCCAAGCCCTACATACCTATTTTCATCTTCTTCTCCTGAAGTATAAAGCCTAGAAAACTGAAACTTGTCGCCTGTATACTTAATTGTATGATTGGTGACCCTGTGGCCTCTACAAAGGGGGAATCACATTGGCCACACTCTACAGCATAATTGATGATGAAGCCTGATGAGCTACAGAGCCAATGGCTCTATTTTTTTAATTGTTCTGCTTCTGTTGGGAGAATGTTTCCTACTGTATATCTTATTAGATATGATTTTTCTATATTTTATCTTTATAAACGTTTTACCCACCAAGAAGTGACATGAGGAACGACTGCAGTCCAAGAGCAATGGTTTTATCTCCTTCTGGCACACTCCTGCAAACAGAAAAGATGACTCTATTTCTATTACCAAAAAGGGTTTTCTACATTTACCCCATTCTCTCCCATCCGAGGCAGATCAAGCCATGAAATGGTGATACAGCCTCTGTTCCACACGCCGGGGGATAGAATTAGAGATGCCTGATTGGAGGCAATCAAAATTAGTTTAGCAATCAAGGACGCTGTTCTAAAATCATCATTTTGTTAATGAATTATGGCAAAAGCATTGTTATTTGAACCACCCTTCCATGCGAGAAGCGTTATTATTTGATAAAGAAATTCACATGGATTATGGTGCAATTTTTTCCGCCTGGGGAAACTGCCGTAAACCAAGGATTTAGGCGAGTTAGAACAGAGGCTGTATCAACATTTCATGACTTGATCTGCCTCTGTGGAGAGAGACTGCATTTAACCCAGTAGGATATGCACTTATTTCCCTAAAAAGTTTATATGTTGCTTACCCATATTCATACGTTTTATTTAATTTTTTTTTCAAAATCATTTTATTTATAATTTAACAGATAACAGAGGTTGAAAAATGATTGAGAATGATTATATGGTAAAGTTTAACTTATTTTGACATTATTTTCTCTGTATTTTGTATCACAAACTGAAACTTGTTAAGAATATGATAAACGCCAAATCACTGATATCACATTAAAGGGGCAGTAGCACGTTTTTGTTGGGAATATAAGGTGATGTCAGGAAAATAAAAATAAATGGTTCCAATTGAAAGACAATGTATTTAAACTAACTGAATAAATAATAAATCAAACCTATTAAGTAAAGTTCAATATTGCAATTCTTTTTTCTTACACGAAAGGAATTAAAGGTGTTCACAAAAAATGGCCGCCAATGGATTTTTGGTGAATCTTCATACTTTGTTCTCTGACTATGGAAGATTGGCTTGCGTAATGAGATTTTTGATACTATCAAATTAATACATTTAGCGTTAACGTACAATTATTAGTGAAAATTTTAAAATATAAAATTATCAAAAAACGTGCTACTGCCCCTTTAAGCTTCTTGTCTTCTCATACAGGAAAATGACACAAAAACAACACCTTTTGTTACCATTTTGTATACCGTGTTTTGGTAATACATTATAATTTGATGGATGGATGCTTGTATTTAATGACAAATGCATGTATGTATATCATTTTTTTCTAAATATTGCATTTATCAAAAAGGAATAAAAATATGAATGTATATTAAAAACTAACAAATTTAAAAACACTGTGGCTATTATGCAAGTATTCGTTTTAATGGCTTGTTAATTTATTCAAATCTCTCCATTCTCGGATTTGCAATTCTGATCAGCATTATTTTTGTAATTATTTTAACTTTATCTTTAGCATGTGCTCCTTGTGAGAAGACGAAACTTTTTTGAGGTACAATCAAACAGAAGTCTATATTACTCAACAGAATTAAGAAACACTCAAGTGATAGTCATCATATGCATCAACTCTAAATCTTACATGTTCAAAAGAAAACTTGACGTTTTGTTAATACCAATATGCAAACTTTACATAAGGCTGAAATGGGATTTTCATCACATTTTTTTAAGAAAATGCCTTTTTATCAAGTTGTTCACTACTTTGGATATAACTTCTGAAGCAATACAAACACAAAAGAAAAAATGCATCGTTTTTTAACCTGATCCACCTGACATTATGTGATTTTCATTAATCTCTGCTTTGTTTTTCAAAGCTCATTACAAGAACTGCATCGCATTGCCGTTAAAATTTCTACTTGTACCTGTCAATGTTAATACGAAGGTTACAATTTAGGGGTGTAACAATTCATCGAACTATCGATGCATCACAAAAGTAGTGTCCTCAATAGTATCTATCGATAGTAACGTTATAAACCAGTTACTGCAATAGTATCAATAGTCACATTGACTATCAATAGTCAATCGTTTTATGGTTTTTATAAAAAAATAATTGATTTTATGGCTACATTCAACGTTGCTGTCATAGAAGATGTCCAAAATTTAAATAATATTTCTGTAAAATCTAATTGAGGAGTTTGCTCAGAAAAAAACATGGATATATGTTATCACCTTTTTTCCTATTTTGAGTTGTAACTTGACACTTGAATTTCATTGAAAATTTAACAAAATAAACAAGAAAATATCTATCGCAATAGTATTACAATAGTTGACTGCAATAGCCTATCGGTATCGCAATAGTATGTAGCAAAAGACTATTGGTATTGCAATAGTTGCTTAGGCTCAATAGTCTCCCCTAGGTTACATTGATGACATAACAATTGTTAATCAAATGGCAAGTCTGGTTAAAATCGGCATAGTTCCGAGGAATAAAACTTTGAAAAGATTATCTCTATTAAGGGGAGGACACCTATCGAAATAACAAGTGCTAATCAGACTGATGACAGTGGCGGATCCAAGGGGGGGGGGGGGTGGTTCAGGGGGTCCGGACCCCCCCCCCCCCCCCCCCCCCCCCCCCCTTTTGAAAATCAGTTATAGATCCAAGTCCCCCTCCCGTAAGGGGCTTTTTAAAAATCACAAACTATATATTACAACAAAAGGTCGTTGTGTTTGAAAGACTATTTTCTGTCGTTCTTTACTTTTGAAAACAAATCATCGTTAATTTCTGCTTTTTGATTCACCCTTTGACGAATAAAACGGTAACATGCGGCTATTATTATTAATTTAATTGATGCCATAAAATTCGAATTTGAATAAAATTAATGATACCATGTTTACTCTGTTTTCAATGATGTTAACACCAGAAGCGGCAGATGTGTTTGTATCATGCAGATTTAATGTGTGACACTGACAATAGCAAACTGCACAAATAAATTAATTTTACTATTTTCCTTTGACTGTTATGTTGTGCAGAAGAACATGAGAAAATCATTACAAAAGAGACTTCAGTAAATGACTGTTACCTATCATGTATGCATGAGACTCACACGTGTACGATTTACTTGCGCCAACAACATAACATAACATACCCCCCTAACGCCCCCCACCCCCCGTTGACAAATTTCTAAATCCGACCCCCCCTTTATAAAATCCTGAATCCGCCCCTGGATGAAATGGCATTCGATTCAAATAAAATTGAAATCGCGACTCCGGGGTTCGTGGTTTGAATCCCACAAGAGACTCGAACCAAAACACTAAATAATAAACCAACACAGATGTTGGGATCCGAAATTTTACACTGCAACCGTTGTTAATTATCTTATTGTTATGTACATCTAACACACCTGATGATTGTCATGTAGAGCGGCAGGATTGACATGGTTCCAATTAGTTTCTGGACGAGGTCCGAGCCCAAGTAGTAGTACAGGTATGGACAGTCCGTCTCACATAGTCCAGCAGACGCTTGACCGCTGGTCAGTCTACTGCATCCACCGTACATCTAAATACATACAAGTTTAACAATGTTATATTTTGGATCACACAATCTTGAATTTGTTGGCATTTATCCCTTATACATATTTTTTGTTAATGTAATGTGTATATTGTTAACCTACAGACACTTCATCTAGCAAACAGTTCCCGATCTACATTTTCGAAGCGCATATTCCAAAATTGATTGCTTAACCATAGGAGAGCTTCAAAAGTATTATCCTAGATATTCTAATTTTTAGCCATATTTGACCTCATATGTATATACAGCTATTCGTAAAATGATAAACAAAGACTGTTTAAACGGCTCACTTGTTACTCTTGGGATTGGTTTGCAAAAGTTCCCTTAACTAACAAAATTAAGCTAAAACAATGATAAAAGACACCTGTCACGTTCTTACTCTCTTTGGTAACACATAATAGTACTAAAGTAAATCAAAGCGTAAATGTGTTTGCCTTAAAGGGGCAGTAGCACGTTTAGGGGGAATATAAGGTGATGTCAGGAAAATGAAAATAAATGGTTCGAATTGAAAGACAATGTATTTAAACTAAATGAAGCAGTAATAATTCAAATATTTAACGTAAAGTTTAGCCATGCGATTCCTTTTTCTTACACAAAATGAATTAACGGTGTTCACAAAATATGGCCGCCAATGGATTTTATGTGAATCCTCATACTTTGTCCTTTCGCTATGGGTGATTGGCTTGTGTAATGAGATTGTTGTCAATATGATACATTTAGAAGATAAATAGTTGCGTATGTAAAATTTCCGGGATTCATTGTTATTCAACACCCGCAAATTTAGTTAAAAACCGACGGCGTTAGCCGGAGGTTTTAAACGCTTAACTTTGCGGGTGTTGAATAACAATGAATCCCGGAAATTTTACAAACGCAACTATTTATTGAGATCTTATAGTTTTTACTGTGACATTTATGAGAGAGAAAACAGTTATATAAATCATAAACTAACAGGAACAAACCCGACTGAACATTAGCATTAACTTACAATTATAAGTGAACTATTTAAACGTGCTACTGTCCCTTTAAGGTGTCTACAACTCACGGACTGTGTCTGATTGGTACAGCCAGCGAAGCAGGGAGAGAAGTATGTAGTTGTGTCTCCACACACGGGGAAGTAGTCAGTAGTATCACATGTACACGCCACCAGTCCATCGTCGATAGTCAGGGGCCTGGCATGCAACGTTATGACCGTTTGATGAGCATGGTATATAAACTTAATGCGCCTAGTGGCTGCATTCATTATTGTACAATGACCGATGATAATCTTTGTTAAAAGTGTTTATGCAGAATGGCATCCTATGATTGAAGAAAAAAAAATCGCCTTTGAGAAGTGTATTGCGTGATACAAATGTTCAATGAATGAGTAGTTCTTATTATATTTCTATGCTGAAGAAGAGAGTTTTAACGATTTTGAAAATAACTGTACATTTATCCTATTTTAACATGACTAAATTTCAAAGACGTATTTGCATTCCAGTGAGGTTTTGTCCTAAAATGATATATCCTAGATACAAAGATTAGGACTTTATGAAAATATAAGGTTATGAATGATCTCATATCTATTCATTGACCACTTGCTGAAATATAATAATAAAATACAAATCCCTAACATGTTGGTCCAGTATATCAGAACGTCCCCTTACCCTGAGTGGTCATGGAAGCCCTGTATATGGGGTGTCTCACACCCGAAGAAGAAGTCGCACGACGTGAGACACAGAGACGCAGTGATAGCTCCTATAACCATCTTCAGGTTGCCTTGTCGAGTCAGCTTGAGACGACTTGTCAACAATCCTCCTACAAACGTTCCGGTAGAGGCGCTCACAATAGTTTGAACACCTGTAACATTGCTTTAATGTTAGTAATCTGTATTTTTCTGTTTTGGCCCAGTTCAAGGTCCGAAATCGGAGGTATTGGCCCGAGGCGAAGCCAACGGCCAATACAGCGGACCGAGGACCTGTAACTGGGTCAATACGAAAAAACTTGAAAAATGACAATTATTATTAATTAACGTCTTTGTGATGTACTTGAAAACTAGATAGTTCATTTTCGTCGAAATCAAAATTATAAATGAGATTTGTGAACCTTCATATATGTTGTAAGTCTTGAAGCGATAGCTTCGAACTTTCGCCATTTGTGAGGATGCGCATGGTCAGAATCGTATTGGCCCAGCCTGTCTCGTATTGGCCCAGTTTTGCCTGTATTGACCCACTTGCCTGTATTGCTTCACTTGTCGGATCGTTTGATCTAGGCCGTATAGATTGTATTAATGCCATATCATTGATAGCTAATTGTTAAAACCATTTATGGTTTCGAAGCAGTGTTAAAGAGGCAGTAGCATGAATTTTAAAGATGTGACCTTAAGAAGGTAAACATTTACGAAATTCAAGGTAATATATTTCAAAAAATAAAACGAGTCCTTAAACGAGCGTACAATTTTCTGTAAAACTACGAAATTCCATTTCCCTAAAGCAGAGGATTAAAAGGTTTTCACACAAATATGGCCGCAAGAACTTTTTGATGCTTGATATTCTTGTTCTATGACTAGTGCTAATCAGGTTGACATATCTCATGTTTGGACTTCTGAAAGGACACAGTAAGAATAAACAGATACTCATTTGGGAAAATAACAAGTTGAAAACTAATCTCGCTGCCGAGGAACCGCAAAGCACTAACATGATAGCGACACCAAAGGTATTCACGTGTGGTAAATTATGATAAAGAGATAATTTTCTTATAGATTACAATAGTCGAAGGCTTGTCCATGACGAAAAGTACATAATGTTTTAATCTTGCTCTACAAATAGTTTTCCCGTTTGTTGTTTTGGTTTTTGGGGTTTTTTTTTAACGGTTCCACTTAAGCACTGATTAATGAAAAAAAGATACACTACAATCTCATAATGAGATTATTTGTATTAAATTGCATTATAAATGGTATGTTCCTGAAATATGAATGTAAGATAATACAAGAATGTATATGGCAATTATAAATTCTCATACCACAAATGGCTTGATGAAACAAGATAAACCAAAAGGTCCTACTCGAAATATTTATTATCAACATTCCAGCTTATGTAAATTAAATTGTTTGAAAGACAGTTTGCTATTTCGCAACAAACTGAATAAATGTTTTTTTATAAAGCTGATATCAAAAACATCAATTGCTTTATAAATACTGTTGCGATTGCCGTGTGTATTGATACGAGGTAAATAAGTGCTCCGCCATTTTATTTATCAGACTTGTAAGCGCAATGTACATCATGTTGACACAAATGAAACTAATTTCATTTTCCTTCAGTCCCAACTAAAAGTAAATCACTTTCACGACAAGAACACCGACTCAAGATCGCTTTCAGTCCAATTTACTCGTGCAAGTAGCGACGTCCATTCTCATGCACGTTTAGAAGACCGGAGTTCCTACACTTGTGCGAGGCGCACATGTTTACTACTTGTAAAGATTCGCGAAATATGATACTTGAAACAGAGGTTACACAGAAGGTAATGCATTGGTTAGATTCTGTTTATAAACAGCAACTAGAATAAACAAACTTTTACAATTGAAATATAGTTATCGATTAATCAATAACGTGACTGTGTGACAAAGAAATACTTATGTTTAATACAACGTTGAACCGTATCAAAAGGTCACTTATACTGTTCAACAACTTTTAGTAAATCAAATATGCTATGATTTTCCACTACAAGAACAATATTAAATTATTGTCATTTTTTATTATTTTTTTATTTTTTTTGGTTGTTACTTTAAAGACATATAATGGTGAAATAGGATGTCACTGTTAAACCGCTGCCAATTAGACAAATTAGTAAAGTTGTGATTAAACCACATCTGTCAACAGAAAATGCGGAAACAGTTTGCAACTGTTATAATGCATAATACCGTATATGATATTTGTCTTGAATCCCGGTACCATAAACTGCTTCTCTATGTATTTGGTGTTGAACGACTGGGTGCCGCCGACCACGAACATTAGGCAGAGTAAGCCGCTTAGACTCAGCGCGTAGATCGGGCACTTCAACACTCGCAGGATGGATCGGGGCAGCTCTGGTTGGAACAAAATCATCACGTTTTATGATTCAAGTTCAATCTCATTAAAATCGGATCGACCAAAAAAAATCACTGAAGTGTCCTCTTGTGTGACATTGAACCTGAAAAGGCTTTTATTATTCAGTCATCGCTGAATGGCTTGATTGGTGACTTGACATGATCCCTATGGTATATAAGAAACCCAGGCATTTAGGGTTGTTAGGTGGGAACTAATTTAATGAGATTCCGATGTTTTCGCATGTCACTATCCTCTTTTGATGGAGTCTCATATACAAACATGCTCATTGTTTCTGAATACTATACTGAAATATACTGAATACTAATGAAATTCGTTTATTTGAAAATGAAGGCTGTATGTTTTCTTATCATTAAGAAAACTCAAGTCATACTTTTCATGTTAACATTTTATTTTAGATAGTCCTTAAGTGTGGCAAATTAATTACCAATTCACCAATGTGCAACTATCGTAAAAAGATCAATTTCCTATGCATTTTTAAGCACCGAACAAAAGGTTTTAATCAGCGAATACCAGTTTACTTATATATGACAGGTTTAACCCAAGGTAATCGTTACCTTTAATCTCCGATGCAGCGTTTTTCTTTTCTTTGGTGTTCTTAGTCTCCGGTTCTTGTTCCTGTGTTATGATGTGCTTGGGGAAGAACATGAGTGGAATGCTGGTCAGTATGGCCACCACCCCGAACACTAGGAAGCCCAGCCACCATGCGCCTATCCACTTGGGGTGGGTCGGGGTCAGCACAGTCTCTAGGATAAATCATAATTATCAGAATAAAATATTACAAGGAATATAAAATATAATATAATTTTTCAAGTTTTACTGTCCTCAAAACCAGTATTTTTAATTTGGTTTATGTCCTAGCATCCGGCAGTCATAGCATACTGCAAGTTAATGATTTCTTTTGTCAAAACGATGTTGACTGTCTGGCAAGACAGCAACAACTATTATCTTTATATATCTGCAGAGACGGATCCAGGATTGTCTTTTTTGTTTGTCGTAAGCGCAATTTTTAAATGATTTTTTATCTATATTTGGAACTCTTTCGGGGGTGCTGATTCGACCTGTTACTGTATCTAAGTAGACTAAATATTGGAGTGTAGCGAGTATTATTGAGTCTAGGTTTGCTTTGACTGAGACTAGAAGTAACCTCCTTTTTTGAACACTTTTGTCAAGCTCAGTCGCAGTAAACTGAAACGCTGGCGTAGAAAAATTGTTCTAAGACAGTAATTATTACAGTCAGATAATGATCGGGACAAGAGAGAGTAACGCCTTGTATAGTGGAAGATGGATCACAGAGGGACATATTCAGTTTCCCATTTATCTTGTTGGCTAAATTTAGAACACCGTTATCTTCAATCTAAATAAATTTAGATCAAGAGATGCAAATTTGTTAATAATGTCGATATGACTTGATATACAACCCCGTTGATCTGAAATCTATTTAGATTAGTTTTGAGCAAGAATATTGTTGATTTTCCAGAAGACTGTCATAGTCATTGGTTTTAACTATGTCATATGCTTTGTTCACAGTTTGTCGTCAGAATATACTGAAACCATTTTATCATTTTTATGCTTAAAAATTAATTTCATATCTGTTGTATGCACAGAAATATGTCAGGTAGAAAATAGGTTTGACCTTTAACTTATTTTGAGTAGTACATATCAATAGGGTTTGTTCACAGTGTTTCTGTATCTTACATTTTCAATGAGGCATTTTCACAAAATATCACCTTAAAATATTTCATGATATGCCAAATAGCTATGTTTAAAGTCAAGGTTGTTTATGAAAATCAGTATGTAAGTTAAATGTAACCGTTTTATCTGAAATTTCAGAAATTGCAGTGATAATTTCCATTTTCGTAAGGTTGATTATCATTTCGAACATTTAGATAACAAGCGTTACTATTCTTGCTAATAGGTAAAAAAAAAGGCTCTGCTAAAAAGAACATTGACGTCTTTACATTGTCGTTTACCAGATACAAAGAAAAACAACAATCTTGATATGTAAATAGAATAACAATATATTTTAAACTCAATTCTTTTTTACAACTGTTGTTCTGAAATGTCAATTTCTAATTAACACTTTTAAAACGGACGAAATTGCAAGAATAGTTTTAATAATTCTAGCATTACGTTGAAGGTTTGTTTTTAAATTCTCTATAATAATATCTAAATATATCGATACATTTCTGTAGCAGGTTCAGGACTGTTCAGAATGGCTTTCATTAACTAATTACTTTTTATATTTGAAACACTCTGCAGAAGTATGTATTACATTACTGTATCCTGATGTCGGTATTTCACTGTAAGCCCGACCACCGATTAAGTATTCATCACCTTGTTTGATATGTCTTACCTGGGCCTTCTACAACTAACCAACAGGAACTTGAATATGATAAATATCAAAAGTATATAAAAAATTTAAAATAATATTCTCTCCCCTTTCTGTCATTCTTTTTGTCTTTTAGTATGGGAGGATCGCTATCTATATCTTGTATACGTTTAGATATTGATTATTTTCAATGTTCAATCTACCTGATGAAAGTATAATCTTATACACCAAAACGTCCTTTATGCTCAGATTAAATAGATTGTTTTAAAGGGGCAGTAGCACGTTTTTTGATAATTTTATATAATTGTACGTTAACGCTAAATGTATTATTTTGATAGTGTCAATAATCTCATTACACAAACCAATCTTCCATAGTCAGAGGACAAAGTATGAAGAATCACTTAAAATCCATTGGCGGCCATTTTTTGTGAACACCTTAAATTCATTTTGTGTAAGAAAAGGGAATCGCATGGCTTAACTTTACATTATATATTTGAATTATTATCGCTCCATTTAGTTTAAATGCATTGTCTTTCAATTGGAACCAATAATTTTAATTTTCCTAACATCACCTTATATTCCCCCTAAAAACGTGCTACTGCCCCTTTAAAGGTCCTCGTGGATTGTTGTAGTTTACTAACCAAGGTGGGCGATATCCATGTTCATCTTTAGTCGTATCAGTTTACATAACATAAAACAGAACAATCGTATAGAGAAGAAATAATACTAATAGAGAAAGAAGTAACATGAAATAAAGGTCACACTTTTACAAGATAAGTAATCCATTTTCAATTCATTCACCGTATCATGTTTTTATCTAAATATTTTATTTGAATGCGAGTTGAACAAACCTTGCAAATCGACTGGTATACGTCTGAAGACACCACCGAGGGCGATGGCCATGGCCGGACCGAACAGGACCATCGTCATGCTGACACCTATGTAGAACATAGACAAGTGAAATGGTAAAAAAATGCAATAAATGATCTCAAGATTTTGTTGTGACATAAAAGTTTGCTTTTAAAGCGATTGATTATTGTTTTACACAAATGTGAGTGCTTAAAGCGATCTCAAATATGCTGCATAGAAACAATGGTTTGGTGTGTTTATCGGATTATAAGTAAAATAAATTGAAATAGAAGTTCATGAAAGTTTGACATCTTGATATGATTCAGGTAACAAAATGAAATAAATTTGAACTCGTCTATTGACAATTTGAATGTCAAATATTATATAATTTATCAAGTGTTTGATAAAATCAAATTCAGATGGCATGATGTTTCATATGTGACTCATAAATAGAGTATAGACGAAATCATTGTTAGGATGAAAAACAAAGCATGTTGTAGATCTTAAACATGTTCAACTACAAGTATTAGACCACACTTTCTTTGTATTAATAAAACACTTAATGTATATGTTGCGTTTGATCTACAGCTACAGCTTGAGAGAACTATATACCATTGATGTGAAATATACTGGGTAAAGATAACCACTTCATCCACGTTCCTTTTCTTTTCTGTTACAATTCAAATTTGCAACCCTTCATTAACCGTCTGTTAAATGCGTTTGAGGAAAAAAAAAATTGTGTTCTATGTTAAAAAATTTCAAAAAGCGGGTGAATTCAAAATCTTTCGATAATTTTGAAATGTTTTACTGAGTGTTCAAGCTTCAATAACCTAGATAAGTTGCAAACATTCACCTAAAAGCAATTAGCATGGACGGAAGTAAAAAGTAAGAACAGGAATAAGACATATGACTCACCAAGATAAAATCCAGTTTTTGTCTTGATGGGGTTGTTGTTATCCATGTAGGTGGTAGCCAGGGAGGTTCGAGGAGCCTTGCCGATTCCCTGAAGAACCAGGCTGAAGCCCAGCAACCAGAGAGGCCACTTGGCGCCATTGGAACCATTCTGGTCCCCTTCAGAACCGCAGTCGTCGCCAGTGGTAGAGTTGGCGGGGAGACAGAGTGGCGCGGTGAATGCCTTGGTACTCAGTGAGGAGTTCTGGTCGGACACACTGGACAACTTGGGAAGATGTGCAGGATGCAGGACATGACAGAGGGATGCCACGATACCTGACACTCCGAACAACAAGGCTGCGAAGGAGAGTATTCTTGGGATGTGGCCATTTTTTCCAAAATGGCTGAAGAATATGACAGTACAGAGGAAGCCTATGTCGTTACAACTGAGGAGAATTCCCGTGGTGGTGCTGGTGAGGTGGAACTGTTTCTCCAGAGCGGTGATCTGGGAGACGATGTACACGCTGAGGCTGGACGTGATAAGGGCAGACAACCCGTACCATATCGTGAAGGCGAGCACATGTTTACAACATTGTAATGCCCGGGGCTTACAGGGTCCAAGACCGCATTCACTTGAAGTCTGGTCATATTTCATCGCGGACTCTGTCTTGACAGTCTTGTCCATGCTGACAGGTAGAGGGCAAACTGTGTTTACAAATATGAATATGATATATAACTATAAAGCCTCTTATAAATGGTAGAAATGTACTGTGTTAAACGGATATGATTCAATTTGCATGAATATTTTTGCAAATAAATTAAGATATACAATAACAGATATATAATAAAATGGAGCCTTTGAAACTCCTTATCTTCTTATATACTTGCTACATCTTTTATGTTATTTAAGGTTTCGGGTAACAGACTGAAAGGCACACATAATGCGGGATATTTACAACGATGTCATTTAAGAATAACTATAGGGCCTGCTACCATAATTAAAAAGTAACAGTTACTTTATTGTGGTTTGCATGGTAAAATTTCAAAGAAGATCAATCGATTTTTTTACTAAAGACACTTTTGAACTAGGAATCAGTAACTCTTTCATGAACGTTGACGAAATCATAATTGATAGAAAGTCAACATGCACATACACAATATAACCTTCTACATGTTAAAGTTACACGAGTAATAGAATTTGACAGTTTCAGGTTGAACGCCCGTTGTGTTACCTTGCATCCAGGCCGAGAGAGTCCAGGTAAAAGTGTGAATCTAGCTGTACAGAACACAGGACTTGTTGATCTCGCGAACTTGCCTGACACAAGAAATTACCAGCTCCCATATTGTTTTGACAGAAGTTATTTTTCACTGCGGTAAACATTCATTTTTAATTGCATGTTTCTTTCGACCTTGAGCAGCACTCGTTATCGACATGCAGCGAACATAAAGAAGGTCGTGTCGAGGTCAATTGTGTAACTGCTCGTCTCATCTATTTAAGGTATGACCACAAATACAAATTTGCTTTGTGAAAAACATTACTCATACAGGTGACTGTGGTTTATTAAAGAATGAGGGAGTGAGTTGGGATGAAAGCCGCTTGAGCAGTTTTTTCAGCCATTCGCAGTGAAGTTTATAAAAAAGGAATATGACTTTATGTCCATCGTACATGCAAAAGTTTTCAGTATTTCATGAAGTTGGTCTAATATTTGCGAAAAATATTTTTTGAGGTATATCAAATGAGTGTTTACATTCCGATACGACAGTCGCTCAATACGTTGCATTTCATGATATTGAATAACCGGGGCAATTTTGTTTACATTGGGTCATATTTTAACTTATTATGTAATTAAATTGATCTTTTCGTTTACTTGAAGGAAAGATAAGTTTTATTGATTAGAATATGTTTGTGATGTACATGCATACGTTTTTAGTAAGTCAACTAATTTAACTTAGTCTATCATTTCCAAAAAGAGTCTTTTGAGATATATATCAAATATGTGATAAAACATATCTTAGTGATGAATTTATAAATTTACCATGATTAGAATATGTTCAAAAATTTCATCACCATAAGGGGATATTTAGGAATTATAAAAATACAAAAAATATCAAAATGATAATTACCTGCAGTATCGGCGGTAATCCCTTTTACGAGACAGAGGCAGTATCGTATATTCCATTTACTTCATCACATTAAGTTGAATATATCAACATTCATGCAAAGTAAATGTCCCAATAGATTACTCAACCTACAGACACTTCATATCATTTCCTTTGACTAGAAGGCAATCTTGATGAATAATTCACATAATTTTGAAATAAATGTATCTTTGCTTCGTACGAACATGTTAAACGTATCCTGAAGATCCGTAGAAATATAAGTCAGACGAAGCACTCGACTATTAAATTGGGTCGGTTTCATTTCCCATATATCATCAACACAACAACCTATGAAAGCTTACTGTCTTGGCCAGAGAGTAGCTTTAGGCATAGCGCCTTCAAACAGACTAGTCCAGCGTCACGGGCTGTCATATCGTGTGTCATGTGGTAGAGTTACGTAAAAGGTGATGTATAAGCATAAGTTTGACATGTACTTGTGAATAGTTCATTAACCTTGCACATATCATTTCAGACGATTGTGATGTCTATAATCAATCAATTTGATAAATCTGTTTCAATTGCCATTGTATGTTAAGATGTGGTTATGGTTGGAATAATGACCTGACCGAGTGAATATATGTGATAACCATCGAGCATCGGTTATCACAGATTTTCGCGAAGTCATGGTCATTATTTCATATACACCACATGGCAAGGGTTAGTAGTTCTTTCCTTTCATTATGATGTAGTGTTAATCAAATAGGAAGTAACAAAAAGTTGTTGCAATGGTGTAATAGTTGAATGAACTCCTCTCCTCAACATTGCTTCTTCGTCGTTTGCAAATTCATGAAACATGCATTTCTCGTGCAGATTTAGAGTGTCCTGACTTGGTTGTCAGACAATTCTTAACCAGCAATATACGAACTGTGTTGAGTGAACTCTACAAAAATAACATTCTCCATTTTGAATTAAAAGAAATATGTCAATAACAATTTGTCAAAGGTCACAGAAAATCTATTTAATACAAATAATGTTTCAGGATATTCCGAAATTAAGCCGACATTCAGTTAATGAAATGTTTCAATCTGTAACAAGCAAATTTACGAGAGTCAGCGCGGATGTTGTTCATTGCACCACGAGATGCACGGAATTCATGAATTTCACGTTGTGAACCATCGATGCAGCACAACTATCGAAAGCACATGAATGGTTTGAAGGAGGTGGGGAAATTAGAGCTGTGTCCTGTTTCAAACAAAATTATGTAAGTGTTTAAATGGTTTCTCATGACTAATTTAAGGTGGGTTGCATCGTAAAGTACATGTATATTCAATCATAAGCTATTTCAAATGACGGTCCTTACAATTAATAAATTCTTTGGTGATAGTTAACAATAGAAAATAACCTTCATGCGTTTACTTTGAGCAATCCTTTCGAGATGTGTTTGAATATCACGTCAAGGGGAAGGTTTTGAAGAGTGTCATATCGGATCCAGGCAATTGGTTGTCGTCCATGTTTGCTAACTGATGGTTGTCATCTGATAACCAAACCATTGGTTGGTATTCCAGGGTAATGACCTAGATACCGCCATCAATAACCACACTACGTGGTGGAAATGCAGAAAGCTTTCAGTTTATCACCTTTTTATTCAGAGGATTATGAAACTCATCGTGCCCTTACATACGAATACGACGCAGTCTAAGTAAACCTGGCCTCAATATTACCAGTTTCACTATATTGAGTCTAGAAAGGTCCAGTAGAGGGTCGCGTCAGCCCACGTATCGAATTGACCAATCTTACCAAGCCACAATAGTCTGCCTTCGCACGTATAACGTTGGAGGGTCATAGGTCGCAGAAAGGTCGGCTGACGCGACCCTATAGTAGACCTTTTTTTAAACTCAATATCGGAGTGAAACGGGAAATATTGAGGCTAGGTTTACTAAGACTGGAATACGACGCATCTTATCTGAAAAGGACTTATCTTTATAGCAGGCAATTCAAGGGGCAGTATTGTTTTTTTTAGATATAAATCTGAACCATTTTCTCGAATAAATATTAGTTAGTGTATCAAATACATCATGTTAGATTAGGGTCTAACATCTCATTCACCCAAATATTCCGCAATCGTCGAACGATAGTATCAACTATCAATGAAAAACCTGTTGCGGCCAGTTTCATGTGAACACCGTCTGATTATTTAAGGTGTTAGGAATGCTTTTGTGTTGCAATTGAGAAACATGTTTTTGTATTTATTTACCTTAAAACTTGCTTCTGTCGTTTTAAAGGCTAAACGTTTGCTTTTTAAAAAAATCATATTTTTAATCATCCTTTTTTGTTAAGCAAGAAAAGTTTCTGATGATGTTGACAAATTCGATCGTCTTGACTTGTTAAACCTTGAAACAAAACCACTTTCCAGACGAATTACTAAGTGATGGCTTACATAAGGCTTTAATAATGGACTTATTGAGATCAAAGTGGATAAAGACATTGGTACTCATACTAGTATTTCTCTTGTTTCTATTTTAAATCCCAACCATGATAAAACATTATGATGTCATACTTGTGAAAGTATTATTTGATAGATTTCACCAAATGATAAATTTGTTGTTGACACGAACAAATTTTATTTTTTATCACATGTTCTGGATGTAATAAGAAGTATATTGGGAAACAACATTCATTTAAGAAAAGAATGAATCTTAAATGATTTCATATCAACGAACCCCGAAATGGAACTTTTAATGAACATTATGATAAATTTGGTAAGGGCAAGATCAACGTTTTCCATATATATTTGAAATTATGATATTTTATTCACTATTATTCTCAAAAATTGAATGGCGGATTATGATATTGTTTACATCATAATCAGTTGTCAAATATATTGTGACGTTTGCTAAAATTCATATAACTTTATCGTCTTCGTATATATTTATTTATGAGATATACATATATAGGTCCGTCATATGTTACACACTCTCTCGTGAATAACTGGTAATAATAAATACCGATAGTTTGTTAAAACATTATACTAATACGAACGTCATTCTATAACAACATGAGAAACAAGTTTCATTTTTTTCATTAATTTATTTCAGTTCCCTGGAACACATTGTACCCGCAGATAGAATTACTTACTATGAACTCAGCGGTTGTAACAGACAAGCCGACTACCGCTGAATCTCATAATAATCGGTTTTAAGGGAACGTCGTATACAATCTCTATCTATTACCCGTTAACGTTACAAGTTACACAATTACACGGACCAAAGTCAAAATAATTCAACTCGGCGCAAAATAAATGACTACCCAAAAAAAGTTGACACAAAATGAAAGCAAATCTTTTAGCATGTCTTGAAGACTCTGTCGTGATTCAATTCAATTCATTTTATTTCGTTTTCGTAGGCCATTGGCCCATGTACAATTGCAATATAATTCACAAAATATGTCTCTTTTGAAAGTAAATGTACATAATTAATGACAATTGATCCTAATGACCGACGCGATGTATGATAATATTCAGAGGATTAAAGGGGCTGTAGTACGTTTTTGGATAATTTTATACTTTAAATTTTTCACTGATAATTGTAAGTTAATTCTAAATGTATTATATTGACAGTGTCAAAAATCTCATTACGCAAGCCAATCATCCATAGTCAGAGGACAAAATATGACGATTCACATAAAATCCATTGGCTGCCATTTTGTGTGAACACCTTTAATTCATTTTGTGTATAAAAGGAATCGCATGGCTAAACTTTACGTTATATATTTGAATTGTTACTGCTTCATTTAGTTTAAATACATTAATTTTCATATTTCCGCTAAAAACGTGCTACTGCCCCTTTAATGCTGAAGCATTCACTACTAAAGGCTTGACAAAACCCCCAAACTTGTCAGAAGCAAAATAGTGACCTGGTCTGTTCAGATTTAACAATAAGTTAGCTCTGGCCAGCTATCGAGCAGTTTTTTAACCAACATCACTTAAAAGTCACCATTCGTTGAAACTGAATCAATCAGAATAACACGTATGAAAGGGTATGGACAAGGTCATGAGTAGAAATGAGGATTTTAGATTGAATACGGAGAGCATGAGAGTAAACTCTACTTCGTACAGTTTTTCAGACGATCTCTGTGTTAGGTAAGGTCGTGTTGCTGGGCGTTATCTCACACATAAATGTTGGGGACAGTTCCGTACAGTTATGTAATACCCAGTTTGCCCACATACCCCGATGTCCAGCCGCACATTGAGTGAAATCATGATGTCCATAACCCCTGAACTTGTTGAAAGTCATCGGCGTGCCGTCCACCCAGACGCCCACCCGGTTAGATAAAGTCAAACCCAGCCAGTACCCGGGCTTGAAGAAACCTAATGTCCCCAACCCAGCCAATCCTGAAAGACAATGTAATATTAGAACTATTATCATGATTTTTTCAATAAAAAAATCTCTATTGTCTTAAAGGGGCAGTAGCACGTTTTTTGATAATTTTATATCTTAAATATTTCACTGATAATTGTAAGTTAATGCTAAATGTATTATTTTGACATTGTCAAAAATCACATTACACAAGCCGATCATCCATAGTCAGGGGACAAAGTATGGAGATTAATATAAAATCAATTGGCGGCCATTTTGTGTGAACACCTTTTAATTCATTTTGTGTAAGAAAAAGGAATCGCATGGTTAATATTTACGTTATATTTTTGAATGAGTACTGCTTCATTTAGTTTAAATACATCGTCTTTCAATTGGAACAATTAATTTACATTTTCCTGACATCACCTTATATTCCCCATAAAAACGTGCTACTGCCCCTTTAAAGAGTTTTGGATATTTGTACTCTCGGCATCACCACATTTCTACGCCAGTTCCAGCGATGTTGCAACATATCCTATAGGGATAAATCATAACACCGAGGATATGGTACGGTTGTGGACCCTGATAGGAAGTAAAAGCCTGAGGATGCCGCATTTTAAGGAGTATGTCTTCATTACCTCAAGAGTGCAAAGAAAACACAGGAATGGTACCACCGTCCCGGTATACTGAAATTATTATGTAAAGCCATAACATTATTTACTATATGGATATATTCCAGTCAGAGTTAAACAACGTTTGCCGAAGAACATACTGTCGCTATCCAGCCTTCACTTGGATTCGAATTAGACCAGGACTTTCTATTTTTCACCGTTTTATTCATTTGGTTTTAAGATAAGGTTTGTGTCTAAGTTCAAATTTCCCTTGATTTTTTCTCCACTCTCTGTTGATTGCTTTAGCATAGAAGCTGGAAGTGAAAGACTTGCTGCCCGATGTAATGTTTAAATTTTCAGATTGTTTTCAATTTACTTCGGTCATATAACGTCTATACTCGATGACACGTTTCTTAACGGTTAAAGTCCTTATACCATTAATAAAATCAAGGTACAACGTTTTATGTCAATACATGTTATTGGGTTGTTTTTGGATTTGTCGGACAATTAACTTCTTATTTGCAGCTTGAAAACTTTGATGTCTACTGCAGATAAGAAAAGAATAACTTATATTAGAACGATACTTAGTTATTAAAGATAACTGTAATCTTAAAGAGGAATAATAAATCATTGTTTTAAATGATATTTGTATTGATAAACAGAGAGAGGAATAATAAATCATTGTTTTAAATGATATTTGTATTGATAAACAGAGTTCTTACAGAGATGTTGATGATATTAAACGATGCGTCTTTTCTATTGAGAGCATGATGCTAAATGTTTCAAGATTGTAGTCCTTATCAGTTTTTGTATGTTATGATGATAAAAGTAAATGAAAGTGCATAAGTAAAACATGAACGGTTCAAATGTTTTAGCATTTTCACTAAAAGGAAGGATCCACGTGAGACATAAGCGGCCTACCTTTAGAATCCCTCACCAAATTCCATTTCGGAACGTGGAATTTATCTTTAAAAAACATTCTCGAATTTTTTATACTACCGGACATGCGCAGACGTCATTTCTCATCGAAGCGGGAGTTGTCATTCACGACGCCATTGTTGTTTACTGTGAAATTACCCTTTCGTTCACAAGTCGTTTTACATTTCCGAACATTTCCAATCAATGATAATATTTGACAATAGGCAACATCTTATCTTTAATAGGGCCCCTTTTGTATATTATTTTAAACGAATTTCTTCACAGATTCAATGTTATCGAGTCGACATAAAAGGGTTTTCCCCCATGACCCAGCGCGTCGTTTTGACATGTTGCATTCCATATTTCCGATTTTTTTAACAATAAAAAATCACTTCAAGGCAAGTTTTATGTATGCAAATTTCAAAATTAGTTTTTTTGTTTATGTTAAATGCTTTTTGTTTTACATTTTGTTTATTTTTCAATTTCTATTTTTTTCCCCCGTTTGTTTTGTTTTTGTTTTCGTTTTTGTTGTTTTTTTATTATTGATATTTGTTTTGATTTTATCATTTCTTGTTTCTTTTTAGTTTTTAAAAAAATATTTTAATATCATAAGGGGGTTTAGGGGGGCTTGCCCCCCTATTTTTTAATCGGGGAAGGGGATTTTTTATTTCTTTCTTTTTATTTTGATTGAATGTCATCCTTTCTTCCCTTTCGACGATATTCATCCAAACATGACACACATGCCAATATGAGCATTTTTTAAAAAGGATTTTTAGAAGGATTGTCGAATTTCAAGTCGGTGGGCGGGTTAATGCAGAGGGATGTTACTTGGAACATTGGAAAGAGGAAATTGGCGTGCAACTTCATTTAGAAGGCATCAAAAACATCCCCATCGCTATGTTGTACCTTGACTCTCCAAATGTGTTCGTTCAGGTAAGATTTAAAAAGCCTCTTCACGGTACCATTATTATTAACTGAGCGTTTGGCATTTCGAACTATGACACTTGTCACAAGTGGCATGATTACAAAGTAACCCACGATTCATACACCACGCAAGCGTAGCGAGAATCGTTACAAATAAGTTAAAAAGGAGCAACTCGAAAGTAATAGTACGTGAAGAAACCTTAGAATCCCGCCCATACGAACTTACCCAAGGAATCGAGGTACAATCAGGTAGCGATGGGAGACGCTCTGTCTGCTTTCCTAAATCTGCGGACAATTTCCTCTTCTTGTTCCCCCATTTCTGGCTCAACGTTGTCAAACAACGGTCCCGTACGCAACACACGAGAGAGTGACGACTCTCCACAACGAAATCCCCCAAAGAATCATCTAATCCCGCCATAGCGTTTCAAAAGCACAAAATTTACAACTTGCCAAGCTAAAAGTGGCGTCTGTTTACAAACAAATCATACGTCACACGTTATACATCACTATGACGACATGACGCAATGCGAGAACGTGCGGGAAGTGACGTAACAATCGACACGCGAGTTTATGAATTGACCAATCAGAGTCGAGGAACGGTTTAAGGATTTCCCCTCGATTGCAGGCAAAGGTAATGATGTTTTGAAGTGATTTTAAAATTCGTGTTTAAAACTATCGTCTTTCAGACGAAGTTTTACATTAAACTTTTGCTTGCCGATACGAAAATGACCTCTATTTTCGCCTAAAATGTCTCCTTACGGAAATCACGGAAATTACGGAATGTCTCTTATATATATAGCGCCTTCGGCGCTACACGTGCCGTAGGCACGTGAACTGCCGAAGGCAGTAAGCACGCGCCTTCGGCGCGTGCTCTTACACACTTCCGGTTTATTTGGTGAGGGATTCTAAAGGTGTACTGATAATGACGATTTAGCGTTTCCTATATATATAATTCTCAGTCTCGTCTCGACTCAAAACGTATTCGATAGCAGATTTTTTTTTATCCTTAATAAAAAAAACAATATTCTACAAATCATTTCAGATGATAGTGAACAATTTATCCAATCACAACCATAAATCAATATCAAACCAACTGTGAGTGTAGTGAAGAGTTAATTCATTCTGAACATCTTACCATTTCCTTCAGATGGCACAAACAACTCCGTCTCAAAAGTCATAAATAGTTTCTCAATTCTATACAATCTTGCAATATTATTTAGAATAAGGTCGACAGGTTCATTATCTAAAAAAATACAAATACTTTATCATTTCCCTTCAAATGACAATATCTTACACCATTATTTCAGATGGTTCAAGACAGTTTCTTCATTCTAACCCATAACACAGTATATTACCATTTAAGTTTCAGATGACAATGACTTCGCCTGACAGGGTTCAGAAAGTTTTTTTCTTCTTAACCATGAACCATTATATTACCATTTAATTTCAGATGACAATGATTTCATCTGGCAGGGTTAAGGAGTTTCTCACTTCTTAACCATGAACCATTATCTTACCATTTAGTTTCAGATGACAATGAATTCGTCTGGCAGGGTTCAGGAAGTTTCTCCAATTGAACTTTAAACTAGTATCTTAAAATATCGTTTCAAATGACAATAATTTCGTCTGAGATGGTTCTGGCAGTTTCTTGATTTCCAACTGTAACCAATATCTTACCATCTCGTTTGAGGTGATAGTACACAGCCCGATACCTCTTCCTGGTGTTCAGTTTGACCAGATCACCCCCATCCTCCTGACAGGTGCCCCGCGCCTCCTGCCACGTTACCTGCCTTGCCTCGGTGAACTTTATACACATCTTGCTCCTCTTTACGTATTTATAGTTGGCAACCTTTCCACAGTTTTTGTCTTCAAAGACGCCTTCAGTAAAGAAGAAATTCTTAGTACAGCAGTAGTCACATGCCGGCACATTTTAGTAATAGTGTCATTCTATTGATACATGTAGCTGCGTACCTCAAGTTTGCGTACATACATGCGAATTCCAGTGCAAATATAATGAAATTTGGAAAGTTGAGACAAAAAACGAAACGGATCATGGTGAAACTTTACTGCAAAAGTAAGAATTCATTTTGCGTGAAATATACGTATGTATTATTTAACAGCTAATCGTAACAATTCTGGCATGACATTGAAGTAACCAGAGTCAAAATTTCGAAAACACTATTTTTCATTTTGTATATGAAATCCTTTATAAGGGGTCAACAGCTTTAGGCCTATGTCATATTTGTTCCTTTACACTAAGTCAATGTAATGGTGTTGATTTATTATTATTTTTTTATCGAGAATCAAGAAAACCTAGGTATTTCAAAATTATGACCTTATCTCTATATTTTTCCGTATCAAAAATTGAAATTGAAAGTAACAATCTAAAACATGATTTGAGAAACTAAAACTATATACGTCATCAGGGAATGCATAAGTGAGATGAATTTATGGTATTTAGGTGTTCAGCACGTGATATGCCATAAAATCACGGATTATTTCTAACTACATCTAAATTATCTTATATTAGTCAGTTTGAAATGGTCATTGACATGGGGGAGAAAGGGGCTTATATATGTCAATTGCAGTTACGGTTCAGAGGCTACATACTGAAATTCTGTAATGTTCTGGTCTACTTAAAATGACTTTTCATAAATGTAAGCAGTTTTAATGATAAATTGCATCAATCTTAAAGGGGCAGTAGCACGTTTTTTTATAATTTTATATTTAATTTTTTCACTGATAATTGTTAGTTAATGCTAATGTATTATTTTGATAGTGTCAAAAATCTCATTACACAAGCCAATCATCCATAGTCAGAGGACAAAGTATGAACATTAACATAAAACCCATTGGCGGCCATTTTGTGTGAACACCTTTAATTCATTTTGTGTAAGAAAACGGAATCGCATGGCTAAACTTTACATTACAAATTTGAATTATTATTGCTCCATTTAGTTTTAATATATTGTCTTTCAATTGGAGCCATTTATTTTCATATTCCTGACATCACCTTATATTCCCCCTAAAAACGTGCCCCTTTAACTTATGATTTAAGAATATCTTTCAGTATATCAATTTTTAAAAATGCAGTCAATACAAGAAAAGATACATACTTGATTCATCTGAACCCTGAAATGCACTCTGTTTCCAATCGCCTTGAGTTTGAAATGGAAGATTTGATTCAATAAAACCAAGTATTAGGAGAGGATCTTCTAAACATTTTTTTTTTATCATTTACGTGTATGAAACAAAATATGAAAATTTAATACGTGGTCTGAAGTCTAAATATGAGTTTTTTCAAAGATGTGTTATATGAAAGATAATTACATACACTTGATAAGATTATCAAGAAGGAGGATATTTGGAAAAAGTTATGTTTCTTCAATGTCACCTTTTATAAGATTTTTAATACGTACCCGATTCGTCTGAAGGCTGAAATACACTCTTTTTCCACTGGTCTTTAGCTTGAAAGAGAAGGCACAATACAGAAATAATTGAGAAAAAAGACATTATATATTGGAAAATTGTTTCCTAAATTATAAATATAAGTAATATTTCATGAAGGACATGTATGGGTTGTCTGAATATCGGTTTATGTTCAGTAATTTTTAACTTAGATAACATTGCATACATTTCATTACATTAACAAGGCTAGTTGGAAATGGTAAATAAATTTTTGTTCAATTTGGTGTATATATATATAATAACCTTTATTAAAAAGGCATAAATGTCTATAAGAATACACAAGTGATTCGCTTTTTTTCTTAGCAGCGTTTGGTTTCAATTGATCTGTAATAAAAAATTTCGTTATAACATGTATACAGTTATTGAGATGTGGAAAAAATAAAGATGCAGCTAGTTCTTTACATTACATTCACTCGTAAGTGTTTCAAGCAGTAGAAAATGCTTAAGCGTTTCGTCTGAAACGACTTTTCTGGTTTCCACTGTTCCGTAATTTGAAAGAAGAAATTGTTATCATTTACGAATATTACAAATGAAGATGTTTCATTGTAGTTCTTAATATTTGCAGAAAGAAACAGATTGTTTTTATCTTAATGATTTGTAAATGTTTTCCCTTGACCAGTTGCCTGAAATTTAAGAAACTGAAGCCAGTATCAGGATGTCACTTGATATGGTGACCTTTTATCTCTCATAAACCTTACATACAACAATCAATATAAGCAGCATAAACAATACTTACGTGGTTTTTCTGTCGCCTTCAAAACAGAAGGTTTCCACTTTTCTGAAATGTATAAAAAGAAATTTGAATTTACTACTTTAGACATTGCGATTTATTATATGATTGGCGATGAAATACCGAGATCTATCAATGAAAATAAACCGTGTTATCAGTCACTAGTGACAATAACAATAGATTACACATAGGCCTGACGTCATCGAACAATGCGTGCTCTGACGCAATGACACGCTCAGAACGTCATGTTGTTGCTTTGGCGACGGGCTCTCTTTGTAGCTTAAATTTAGTAAGAATTACAATGATTAAATAATAAAATAAATAGGAAAATCGTCTTTTCTTGACAAATACCATGTCATCTCGTGAGTCAGATTTTGTTTGTATATTGTCACTTGTGGCTGCGCCACTCGTGAAAATAAAAACTTTCTGAGATAAACATGGTATTTGTCAAGAAAAGACAAATATCAACTAAATGGTAGTCGTTCCTCTGTGTTATATCGTATTATATTTTTGGTAACCATAGAGACAGTAAAGTTAATACATACGTGTTTCATCTATTATCTCAATGGACTCTGGTGCTTTCAAATGGTCTGGAAGTTGTAAGCAGACATTTTAGATTACGTTTAGGTTTTGTCGATAAAATTACGAGTTTATATGTATATTTCAATTTGCTACAATGATGAGTAAGTTAGTTTATAGTTCAAAACGAAGTTAATTTTACAATAAAGAAGTTGTTATCCAGAACATCTTGCTGTTTTCGTGCACTTCTAAGTGTCCTACAGGCAGTATCAGTCTCGTTAAAATCGACCGTGCTCCGAAGTAAAAAAAAACTCTACCGGGATCCGAACTCTAACCAGTGTTTCCTCTCCGTAAGGGACTAACCGCACCCCTTCAAGTCGCATGTTTGACCTTAACCCCCGAACACGATCGATTGTAATCTGACTGAGACAGTATTGATTATTAAAAGTTAAGAATCTTATACGGCTTTAGATATTTGCAGAAGAAAACTTAGATGTAAATCCACGTGATATCTATTTTTATTGTAGGCATAACATTACCATTATTACCAAAACAATGAGTTAGTCTCTTGGGTGTTATTATCTATAGAGTACATGACATATACCATTTCTCTCAGTTGTAGACTGCTGTCGAGACATCGTTGTCTCCCTGTGATGTAAGGTGTCATAAAGTCTTCCTTTAGAAGACGAGGCTGCTTTCAAATGCAATTGATGCACTTTAAATCTCTGAAATTCGATAAAATGATTTTGACTGACCAACATTAAAAAAGTAACAATAGCACTTAATCATGAAATATCCGAATCCCGTGCATGTCATCGGGTTTTAAACAACTTAGAATCCTTGTCCAAACGGAAGACGTTACTGAAATTCATCAATAGAACTAGCGAATACAGCTATCAATATCGAAGGAACACCAATAAATTAAAAATGGTAATGATTCCATCAATATGAGCGCTATTTGCAATAGCCTCATCTTTCATCTGCAGCTCATCACAAAACTATAACCGAAAAAGTAAATACGTTTCGACTGGTATATAACAAAACACAAGACATGATAGGTTTATAAAATAGTTAAAAGTTGATATATTTTATGTTTAATTTTACCAATTACACAAGTGGGAATAATCCCTGCTGACATTGAATACACAAGACTCACATGGAAAGGATCCCCGTACGAATATCAAAGTTAAACTCCATAAATCATGACATGTAATTACCATTAAAAAAACCATAGGATTCAAATTCAACATATCTCCGAAGCTCTCTCAGTTAATAATCATGTTAAGCCTACAGAAAGTATAGGTAACTTACTTATGACGTCACCAGTTATGACGTCATTAACTATCCTTGCTCTGTATAGTTTGTAAATCTGATAACTACTATCACATAATGTATTCTAGTGGAACAGGTAGTGACCACGATTACTACATTGTCATTGGATAATTGCTTGTTATATATATGGAGCTATGAGGCAAACTAATATAAAGGGTTTGGAAGATTTTATTTTGTTATTTCGTTTGGCTTCACAATGATGAATATTTTACTAAAGCTAAGATAGTCGCAAGAATCATACATTAACATTAACTTACGACCATCTTAACACTTCGAGGGCTTTGAAAAGCCCAAAATTCTCTTTCCATCTAAGTAAATAGGTAAAGGATATTAACATGTCCCTAGGGTTTAATTGAAAATGTAAACATGATGATGAGGCCGTAGCGGGATTCGAACCCGGAACCTCTATGTTGTTAAACAGCGCTCTTACCCCCTGAGCTACCGAGGCTTCTTGTCAGCAAATGTTCATTTTGTTGTGTCATCACTGACACTGTAATTTGTATATACATAATGTAAATATATATTAAATTTGATTCTAAAATCGTATGCAAAGTGTATATTTAAAGGGGCAGTAGCACGTTTTTAGGGGGAATATAAGGTGATGTCACGAAAATGAAAATTAATGGTTCCAATCGAAAGACAATGTATCTAAACTAAATGGAGCAGTAAAAATTCAAATATATAACGTAAAGTTTAGCCATGCGATTCCTTTTTCGTACACAAAATGAATTAAAGGTGTTCACACAAAAATGGCCGCCAATGGATTTTATGTGAATCGTCATACTTTGTCCTCTGACTATGAATGATTGGATTGTTTAATGAAATTTTTGACACTGTCAAAATAAGTCATTTAGCATTAACTTACTAATATCGGTGAAAATTTGAAAATATAAAATTATCAAAAAACGTGCTACTGCCCCTTTAAAGTCTTTCGCGAAGAGCTGCTGTTAAACAGACAGCTTGCAAGGATAGGCTGCGTGTGTGCGATACTTTCAGTGTTATTATATATTTCAATATTTTTACCGAGTTTTTCGTCCTTTCTTTCGCTTTATATGACAGATATTAACCTGTCCCGCGGGTTTGATTGAAAATGTAAACATTCGGGGTCGGGGAAACCCTAGGGCCTACGGCCCACGGGTTTCCCCTCACCCCTCATGTTTACATTTTCAATTAAAACCTAGGGACAGGTTAATATCCTTTACTAAAAGCACACGTACACCTACCTCAGGCCAAAGATGAATTTTTGTGGAAATGGCGTTGAGATCAGTTCCCGTATCGTTAGATTTCGTGAACATTTTGCACCTTTGGCCGATGTAAGTGAGGAAGTGACAGGACTGCTCGGAGATACACGCAGAGACACAGTGCATGTGAGACGGGACATTCACCCGGCGTACTGCGGGCTGCAGGGTGGAGGGGAACTTGTCAACGAGGAACTCGAGATTGTCTCTACATGTCTCGGTTCCCTCCGCTTTCACTAGGAACAGGTTTGTTGATAAGCACACAAGAAGCAACATCTTCAGCAGAGGCATCTAGAATCACAAGTGTCGTTAAGCTGCATTCATTATACGCTCTTGTAATAATTTGTTAATGAAGATTCTTGCGGAGGAATTTTTAATGAAGACTTGTCGTTATGATGCATTCAAAATATCATTTGTGAAAAAATATTCTGATTCCTTTTAAGTTTTTTTGAAAATATAATATGGAATGGTGATGCACCCCGGACAATATCATTGGTTAAATGGAAATAAAGCAATCATTTGCTGATCAAGACGCTCCTTATGAATTTGACAAACCTAACTTGATGCGGAGGTGCAATCGCGAAATATTGTCTAAATAGCGTTTACTTTCTTCCAAAGGTCCGTCAAAATAATTCCAGTATCAGTTCCAATATTTCATTCAGTAGGATTGGCTAACAGGCGTTCATTCAAACAGCATCACAAATTTCAAAAGCTACAAGTATGAGTAAATCCAACAAAACAACACCTTTCTTATAAAGCGAAAGGATAGATTTGAGAAATATTTTCCTGTAAAGTCAATTAATATCATGAACGAAACAAATACTTGTCGGTGTGAATAAGAAATAAGATTATTCTCAATCAATGTCCCCAATTCCATTATTTTATTTCATCTATATATAGTTAAGTTTGCAGAAAAAATAACGGTTCTTTCATTATCACCCACGTTTAGCTCCATTACTTGCCATGCACGTAAGTTATAGTGTAGACCTCGACTCCTTATCCACATTGATTTTCTCTCATTTGTATTTCATAAGAAGCAAATGTATTAGATAGCGTTATTAACCATAACTATGATATCATTAATATAGAGTATTCCGTGTAGGAGTCAGATAACGCCCCTGAGACACATCGCATCTTGATGTGTTTGCTTTTATCACTAAGTCGAGTACAAAAGGGTAAATAAACACACAAAAAAGTAAGACGAATGACAAATTGATTGGAACACTTGACAATATTACAAAAATAGATTTTCATAATCTCATAAAGTTAATTATGCTTTTTGTTATAAACAGATTCAGTGCTAGAGGTGAATTATGCGCAAGTTAACTAAAGTTTACGTATTTGTATTACAACCTTTTTTCAAAATTCCATTACAAATCAACTTTAGAAATGGATCTGTGAATGAGTCAATGTATGTATACAAGGTTTTCTTTCTTTTATTTGATAAATTGAAAAAATCATTATGAATCTATATATCGCCATCAAGTCGTAAACTGGATTCTGACTCAGTGCGTTGGTTTACTTGTTTACTTATATAAAGAAACAAAATACGGAACTGAAGACACTGACAGTTAAGTCAGTGTTTTTCAATATGAATTTACATCTATAATCCTTTGCTTATTTCAGCACATTTATTTAATCACATCATTATCAAATATGTCGGTTGTACCTCCCTGTGTTTCTGATCCGAGTAATGAATTTAGGTTCCCCAACCAATCATCGATGAGAAAAATGAAATTGTCACGAATTGATATCTCAGTGGACCTAAAATTGTCTGCATTTTTAAAATAAGGCCAAAGAAAGGGTTATCTAACAATTCCCCCTTACAAGCATCACGCAGTCGAAAATCCAAACAACAATAACCCGAACGTTTTTAAGTCGAATTACTGCTGATTCTGAAATATTTTAATTTTATATTTTAAGTTATATACGAAAATGAAAATAATCGGGTGAAGTATGAAATAATTTATTTTCTGAAGACAGTTCATTTGGCATAAACTAATATCCAAAGAGAAAACTTTTAAAGAAAAGATATATTTAAATTACGTGCTACGTACTAACCCTCTCTGAAAATCTAGGTGCATTTATCTCAAGATCCCTTTAAAGAGCCACATGCATATATGCCATACTTTGCAAATAGTGTAACCTGATGGAGATTTATCGACTGTTGAAAGAAAGTTTCATTGTAAAGCTAATCGACGTCATACAGTGACAATAGCAAGGTTTAAAGGGAGTCAACAACCTATAGCTTGTGAAACCTAATTGACCATCGTTAATGAGAGCGTCCAGATGGTAGAGGGTGGTCATGTGACCCAAACTTGGTACTGGCTGTCAGCTGTAAGCGGTTTGTAACCAAACTATTTCATCCCTACCGAGCCTTTACGACTCTTTGGGGGCCCTGCTAATAAAACTCTGGAAGAATTCGGGTTGCAGACCCCCTTTAAAGTCGCAATTTTGGTCGAAAACCGGACAATGTCGAGCGTCATTCAGTCAAACGTAATTTTATAAACTTATCTAAAACAGTTTGAATCACAGTAACGAGTTGATGATGTTTTATAGGTTACATAACAAGTATGCATGTTAATTGGACGTGTGAACTTGGCTTCCGCGAATATTTATGACTGTTAAAGATTTCCATTTAAAAAAAGAATTTCTCATATAAATGACATTTGGGGAGAAAAAATATTTCCACAATTTATATCCAAAAATGATACCATTTACGTTTGTTTCGAAGAACAACAATATGTGATAAAAATTAAGGAGTGGCTCTTTAAACTTGCACATGTTAAGTCAATTTTGATACCATTTAGAAGATAATGCACGAATTAAAATAAAAACATTCAATGACAAAAGGGGCCCTAATATCTGCATATACATATTTGTTAAATCTGTAACGTTCTATTTTGCGTTGTGATTTAAAATAAACTCTACCGTGGCTCTTTTCGCTTATCACTCTTTCGAAAATATCTAATGAATATATATGCTCAGGAAAAAAGATGTGCAATTATTAGTTAAACGTTTGTAAATAGCATAGATAACATTGGAGCTAACTGAATCTGAAATGTGCATGCAATGACGATATAGACTAGATAGCGTATAGCAATGTCGAACATGTAGGAGAGAAAGTCATCTATATAAAGTTCTCACGGAACTAGAAATAATTTTTTTGGCCTTCCAAGGTTTTACTTATTAAAGGGGCAGTAGCACGATTTTGGAACATTTTCTATTTCAATTGTTGCACTGGCAATTGTACATTGATACTAAATACATTATTTTGATAGAATCAATAAAAACCAATTATCTATAGTCAGAGAACAAATTTTGAAGATTCACATAAAGTCCATTGGCGGCCATTTTTGAATGAATACCTTCATTTTGTGTAAGAGAACGAAATCGCATAGCTGAAATTTACATTATTTATTTAATTTATTTATTTTTTTAGTTTAGATACATTGTCTTATAATTTGAACCATTTATTTTCATTTTCCTGACATCACCACATATTCCAACAGGCATCTAATTCAAAAAGCCTTCCATGGGTACAAATATTATGTATTGGCATATTCCTTGCCTGAAGGCAATTGCAAAACTGTTGACGTTTTCACAGGTGCTTAACGTTCGATGTCAACCACAAAATTCAAGATGTCAATTACAATGTCAAGATGTCAATTACAACCACCATTTCATTCATCACATCATATTTATACAAACTCCAATAGTTGGCAGGGACTTTGCTTTAAGTTAGATATGGTCCTCAAAGTCTCCGTTAGTTTGCCACGAGGGACTCGTCCATGGCCTGACGGTCTAAGACGAGTCTCTCTTGCCAAACTAATGGAGACTTTTCGGACCATATCCTACAAGTCTTAAGATATTATTATTATTTGTTTATATATTTTGTTTCCTTGTAATATCCCTGTAAATGTAGTACGACGTAAAGGTATATGATGTAAACATCAAAGTAATCATATATTTCATGTTTTTATTCAAAATGCATATTTCACTGACCAATTTGAAAATTATTCAAGTTTTCCTAAACAAGGATTCCTACTTCTTTTGATTTCGAACGGAGCGTCACATTCTACTCAGCTTTCCCTAAGTGAGATACGATTTCCCGAGTAATACCTCGGTATTGTAATTCATCCTTCACATAAAACACACCACATATGCACATACTTGTCCTAACTAAAGAAGTCCTCCTTCATTACTGTGTATTAAATAGGAGCCTTGAATACAGTCAAGGTCCTATTTCTGCAAGTCTATATTAACCGAATACACAAGAAATAAAATAATATAAATGAAAGTACAGTAATTATGTTAAATATTTCATTGACTAAATTTAATTCTATAAAGAAGTGTGAAAGATGAAAAAAGGCCTGACGATTTGGATGTATTCAAACTATAGTATTTATTTATTCTTGTTAAAAACCATACATTAAAATCAACAAAATTAAGCGTTTTGGGAGTTTGAAAACTGTTTTGCGTTTCGCTCAAACTCCACTGTCCGTGGTAAACTTTTGGAGGGCTATCCTGCTTTATTAGCCTTAACTTCACGTGCATCATCGCTTTTTACGGTCACATGCACCTGACAGGTAATTTAAAGATGGCTAGCGAAGACGATGTACTCTTCCTTACACAAAACAATTTTCAATGTTCGTTTGATGTGGATAATAATGTAACTTTTGAATGTTTAATTGACCGTCCTAACTACCTCTTGGTACTGAAGGGTATGTTATCGGATTATTATCTACACTTTGCTTTGGGATGACGCCGAACCCCAGAATCTGCGTTTGCATTGCATTATCCTTGCTGAAATATTAACGGATTGTTAAAATCATAATAGCAGTATTGTTCTAATTTTCATCTCGATATTCTTCTATCGATAGCTGATTTTTTATGACTGTAAATTCCAGGTTCCTGCAGTACACAGAAGATGTTTCGAAAACAGAGGACAGTCGCAAGGAAGACAATAACAACCGGAATAAATCATTAAAAACGAATGTGAATGTTTGTATTACCTGAGCAAGAGCGAGGGTAATACACAAATTTGCACAAGTTTTGAAATAGTCATATGACACTTCCGAGGGTTATAATTTCTTTATTACCGAATCTATTCCAACTTATTCTCTTAAAATCATGCTGAAAATGGCCCGCTTCCTTGTCGACGACCGGCGACAGTGACGTCATGAACAATGGATTCATGACGTCACAGGCGAAAAAAATGCGGGAACTCGCGCTACAACAATCGTTGCTAGGCAAAAGTGATATGTGCACTAGTGCTCATATTGAAAATATGTCACCACTTATTTTCAACCATATGGGTAATGAAATATTTTTACGGTGCATGTTTTCAATATATTGCTTTAACATGACATAGTATTGATATGGACGTATAGCTACAAATAATCATTATCTTACCTTACAGTAAAATACTCGTTTTTGATTGGCTGACGATCGACTCGTTTTATCTTATGTACACCGCGAGTCTCACCTCTCACGGTGTACAAATTCCATGTACCCGGCTGCCATAGCAACAGCTCCTCTCCAAGAAGAGATGTCGCACAACGTTAAGATGACGTTAAATTAACGCACGCGGTGTCCGGAGTTTGGATGCGTTCGATCAGCTGTTTTTGTGATTATCAATTATAGATTTGTTTTCTCATCATTCTAAGTTTTGTTTGGAACCAGATTCTGCATTGCATTACTTGCACATGCTATAGGATTAAAATAAATTAGTTTTTGAGCATGTTAAGGGTATTAGTTTTACGTAACACGATTCATAACATTGCAGTCGGGTCGGACGACGCCATTTTGTTTACATTTAGGGTCAAGGCCATTCATGCGGTGATGGCTCATCTGTTAATGGCAGTCAAACTAAAATGGATATATTTTCTTCTAACATGACGGTAAGATAAAAACGTTGTATGCTTCTCCCTCGGGTAATACGGTCTGATGTACCATCTTTGTAGAAATGTCAGCCCTCGCCTTGCGGCTCGTGCAACATTTCTACAAAGATGGTACATCAGACCGTATTACCCTCGTGAGAAGCATACAACTTATAATATACAAAAACAGTGTGAAAATTACATATTCATAATCGGTGCTTTTGCATGTTGGTTTATATTAGCTCTGGCTGAATACAATAATGTTAATATCATTACGAAGTTACTCTTCAGTTCAAAAGTATCTGTTTTCTGTTTCTTTAGAACCACTTGAAATATGGAATTGATAACTAGTTCTATCCTTAAAAATGCCGATTTTGACAGGCTTGCAGACTGGGTCAGCGAAGTATTTCTGGGAAAGATCGCCTGTACAGTAACTGGACTGTCCAGGAACACACCCGATGACGCCCCCTACACTTCTAATTGTACCTAATTTGGCGTCGTCATGGAATACCACGATGAAAAGGAATATTACACCATTGCGAATTTGTCATTCTGAATAAATGTATTGACTTGAGTTTTGTTATTCTCTTCGTCTTAGATGAAAATGGTTTTATGTTGAAATTGATTCTATTGAAATTAAATTAAACAAAGGCTGCGTTTGAGCGATAAACTCACCACTACGACACACAATACTATTGGAGGTTGAACATTAGTTAGAAACTAGTGGATGATAAACAGACAATACATAACTTATTGGAGACAACCATAACACTCATATCATGACGCAATAATAATAATTATAATAATACTTTATTTCCCCGAAGGGAATTCATTTTGTATCATTACAAAGCTGCATGGTGTATAATAAAAACAAACAACATAGTTACAAAGAATACAAAGAACAGCCACAATCATCCGTGTAAATTAAGGATCATTTAAAAGGCGAACGCTGCAGGGAATGAAAGTATTTTCACCCCTATTGTTTTTTAAACATGGCAGTAATTATCTTTTTCCAGAAGGAAGTTAACATATTCACAGTGCAATACATGATCTCGATCGGACAAAACTTTCAGAGATAATTTCAAAACTCTTTTTTCGTAAAGTGAGATAGATTTACAAATGAAACCCCGCAATTTTACCAGCGATATGAACCACTTTTAAGCGTGATTTGTTAACCAAAGACAAGGAACAATACCAACATTGGAAGGAAAAAGTTTAAATGCTTTCAATGAAACAATGATAAAAGAGGGATAGTACACGTTCATTTACATTAAAAGATCGCAGTTTGCGCAAGAAGTGTAATCTTTGTTGGCATTTTTTAAAAACGGAATCAGTATTGGCATTCCAATTTAATTTACTATCTATTAAACTAATGTTTACACAACTTTGTTTAAATTATAATATATATAAAATATACTATTTAATAAATTGAAAGTGTTTTACAAGTCATTACTTGGAAAACTTCAAAATGCGATCGAATAGGTTTGAGTGAAACGTTTACTTACCTTACTCATTCGTTCGATTTGTAAGGCATGAAGTTACAAAGAGTTATTTAGTGATATTTGTGTTTGGTCGTGACATTTCTGTAGAGATGTATTGCCTTGTTCTCATGACTAAAGATCTAAGTCAATTTGACGTACTTGGTCTACTTTTTATCGTATGTATATTTTAAATCAGAATCAGAGAATCACTTTGGTATTTTCTTGGCTGTTGCAAAATGCGAATTTTCGTTAGCTATCAACACGCTTTACGAATATAATGTATTATTTATAGATGTCATACGAGATTGGTTTGTAAGTTTATCAACTAACGTTCTGTTTAGTCAAACCGAGAATGATGATAAAATATACATATGAGGCAATCAAAGTTAGTTGTGCAATCATCGACGCTGTTCTAAAATCCTTATTTTGGCAACTAAATCATGGCAAAGGAAATGTGATATGAACCACCCTTTCCGTACGAGAAGCGTTTGTTGTCATTTGCTAAAAAAAGTGAATTGTTGTGCATTTTTCCCGCCAGTCGAAACTGCCGGAACCCAAGCATTTGATCTAATAAGAACAGAGGATGGGTCAACATTTCATGACTTGATCTGCCTCCGTGAGGAGAGAATGCCTGTTTGGGATACAAGGCATTTGGTTTGAAAGATATCAATAACAGGACGTTGACAATCATCAATATTCCAAACTATATGACAAATAGATAATTTATGAATCGCATTGAGTCCATTTTGGTTCCAGAGGTTAGTGGAGTTATTATCGGAACGTAAACTCTGGATTATCGAGAATGATCTTATGGACGTTGCATCCTTAAAGAAGTTGACTATCCATAATGTTTGGTTTTCCTTCAAAGTAACCTTGTTTAGATAATGGATGACGGTAATTGTACTGTGTAGGGTAAGTTGATAACAGTTAGTATTGTGCCGGGTGGAATAGTTATTATTGTTAATTAACAGCGTGGGAACTTCGCTTCAGTAGGGTATAATCACATCAAACTGTCCATCCTTACGAGGCTACTTTTCACACGATTCTGATACTTGTTCTGTTTCTTGAACCAAAATAAGACATGGCAGGTTGTACTCCTTGTAATCAAATAAACTGTTGAATTGTTCAAATGAGAACTAAAGTCGATGTTGTTAGACATCGCAATATAATCAGAACATTTTAAAACACTATCTTGGAACAAGAAAAATAAAACTGACTTGCAGCTTTTCTCTTGGATTTTCATTCCATAAATAAGAGTGCCCAATTTCAACCTGGTTCCCTGGCCTCGTTCCGCACGCGCTACAGTAAGCTTACTGTAGCGCATGCGGAACGAGGCCAGGGAACCAGGTTGACCCAATTTTTGCATTCTAGAGAAAAATATAAAAGCTTTTTGACGCAGAAATTAAAACATAAATGCTGATCAGTTCACAACTGTGGCAAAACTGTTCAAGTCGTGCTTATGAAAACCGGACAATTTATCACTTTGCTCGTCATTGAGTCAAACGATATTTCGGACACTCAGTTGTCATGGACAAATAGCCCTCATTGTAGCCAAGCTGAACAAGACCAGAGAAACCAGGTTTTAAAATATTTTAATGGTCTAATCACCAATTCTGTCTTATTTTGGAACGTTCGAAATTATGTAAGCTAATAAAGAGCTAAAGTAACATGACCGATCTGTCGAATTGATTTCGCTACCCTGAGAATAGGAAGTCGCAGATGTGTCTATGCGACCATAATGGAACAAAACGTTACTTATCAAATAAATTGAATAATTTGTGTATTTGAGTATACTGTGTAAGGTCAATTAAGATAAGATTTAAATAAATGTAATATCAACTTAGGAGGTTTACTTTGTACATGATCATCAATAAAGTTTAAATAGTTGGCCTTCGTGAATGTGTTCCGATTCACAAGCAAATATGAGCATCCTGCATACTACAATATCGATGTGTTTACTAAGTTAGAAAATGACATCATCAATATGTATAGTAGAAGTAAATTTGTGTGTGTTACTGGGGATTTTAATTCACGCAAAAGGACTTAATTGAAATTGATGAGTTTATGGCAAAACACACGAAAGACACTGACGTAATCCACTCAAGAATAGACGTTTTTCAAGCTAATGACATCACTCTACAGCGAGTTTCTATGGACACTGCAGCAAACGCACACGGGTACAGACTGTTAGACGTGTGTAAGAACACGGGTGTCAGACCGTGAGTCAGGAAGTTTCACCTGTAAAAGTGTCGTGTAGTCGACTACTGTTTAGCAACAGCTGACTTGTTTCCTCAAATATGTGACTTCTCAGTTTTAGAGTGTGATAAAACCTTCTCTGACATTCACTGTGGCCTAAACTTGACCGTTTATAAGTGATCAGTGTTGTGATCAACTTAACCAGAAACTGCGAACATCATCAACACAGAGAAGATTAATAAATGGGCTAGTTTAAAAGTGTTCAGTTTAACAATTGTATAGACTCAACGTATATTGAAAACTTGTACACACCTCAATTATTTCCGATTTATCCAATGGGTATGTGATGCATTTGGTAATCTCATGATCAACATAGCCCATGTGTAGCATTTTAGATGCATTTCGTGTCACCTGGATGATGGTTGATCAAAATATATTTGATGAATGTACTCTGGGTTGAAATTCAACATGAGCCCCACCATGTTTGAAATGTGTTTAAATGTTTGTAAATGTGCGTGAAGAATGAGTCTCATTTATTGATTTTAACATAAAATATAACTCATCCTGTCTCAGGGTACGAACGTTACGTTAACTCCACTAATCTGTACCCTGGGCTCAGACTATGTTCGCTCGCTCGGCCCGACTTGGCATAATATCAAACCATTTTGTCGTTGAAATTTTATCGAGAAGGTGGCGAGAAAATGATTCGATTGGCCATATCCCTTAAGTCGGGCCGCGCGAGAGGAGTTAGCGTAACGTTCGTATACCCTGAGACAGGATGGGTATAAACAAGTTTATTTTTGTTTAAAAATTATTTTAATCAAACTATAATTTTTAAATGAAAAACTCAAAAACCCTGCAACTGAGTACTTCCCTGCACAGTTTTTGGGTACGTCATCAAAAACTTACAGTATTTGCAATTAAAAATCATGTATACAATAAAACCAACTGATGTGCCAGTGTACTTTCTTTAGTGCCTCAGTTTATATATACCTATAGCCCTTACCCTACTACTATTTATGAGGATACTTATATTAGAATATACAATTGATGTCAACATTTTTTTTTAATTGGATCGATAATTCATGAATTATTGAAATGAAAGAAAATGAATGCAATACAAATTTGAAAGCATTTGAAAATGACGTCGTTATTTAAAATGAGAAAAGTATTCGTCATAATTTGAATCAATCTACGTATAAGAATACTATGATTTCTGATTATTTTAATTATCTTCCACCAAAACGTGACTTATTCAAGACTATTGGTGAGTTTAAACCTTCATATCGTCATGGTAGTAAACCGTTTTTCTTTGAAATTGTTTCTTTTCAGCTAAAGTTTGACTTGTATTAAGTTTCTGAACGTTTACCTTTTCTTTTATTTTCTTCCTTTTGTTGCACTTTGATACAATATGGGTACATCAATATTACAATAAATTTAACGTTTACATACGCACTTTTACTTAACTAAGTATATTTGCTCACATGTGTAAAACTATTAAGGTAAGCAAGGTTGTCGTGTAAACGCACTTGCATACGTGAGTAAATGTGAAGTAGATTTGCGTGACAACACGAGGTAATGGAAAAGTATTTGTTAGTATTTTACTCCATATGTAAATGTGTCATGTAAACGGTTCTTTCTATTTAGTTACAGGTGCAAAAGTATTTTGTGGCTAATAATAGGTAATTACTGCATCATTACTTTTTCAGACGAGAAAATTGTATGAATCATGAAAATTATATTTCCATTATATATCTTCGTGGAATTTTTAAAAAACTGGTTTTACTGTCACCGTTTAGGTAAGGTAGGCCTGGGCTACTTTGATTCTATCGCACATTTCGTCCAACTTGTTGCCGTTTTGACATATTCATTTCAACATACTACAGTATTGCAAGAAAACACATCTCTAAGATTAATGAGTTGCAATTATTTTTTTTAATCATGCCAAAATGTGAATGTTTCATGTTCTCCTAGCAGCATTAATTAAATGATTTGTTTCAGATAGTGTAACAATGTATACAGTCCTATCGGACCTCTTTGATGTGCCCGTTAAACATTTATACCTCTATATAGTTATGCAGCCTTTTATCTCTGATATATAAATCAAGTTTGTTTTAAGTTAGTTTTGCTGATAAAATCAATCGAAAAATGGTGCTGTTTACAATGAAATAAAACAAGTAGAGACCAATAAGTTGTTAAAGGAATTTTATTATCTATTTATTCAAATAAGGCATGATAAACTTGCCTTTTTTTTTTTTTCAAAGACCTTCGAAAATATCGCAAGGCGCAAGATGAAACGGAAACCAGTCTTTCGCATTGACCAATCGAATTGCTTTCCTTATTTGTCTCGCACCTGCCATTGACGGAAACAGTGCGTTCAAGATGTCGGTACAGTCTCTCGTTAGTAAAAAGAAACGTAGTTTTATAGGTTTACCGGCTCCCTTGGGATATGTTCCAGGCTTAGGAAGAGGGTAAGATTCACAAATACAAAGACCAACATTTGTCAAATAAAATATTTAACTTTATGAAGGTTGACAACGATACTCAAACCAGCGAATACAGAAGTTGTCCGGATTTCGATCATTAAGCTTTTGTTGAAGTCGAATAAGATGAAGGTGTTTCTTTTATGATTATATTTTGACATTTAGTTTTGACGTTTTCAAATGAATTTGCAATTATTTATTTTCTTTTATTTGATGAAAACAATTCTATGCATAGTTTTTAACAGATAATTAGACAATGTGTTACCCATTATTGTGCAGAGATATGATTTGATTCTGTAAAATTATGCAGCTAATATGCAGTTAATAGGAATCACAATAATCTGTATATTTTTAATCCAATTTTAACCTTTCAGATCTTTTATTTTGTTTTATTTCAGAGCCACTGGATTCACAACACGGTCTGATATCGGTCCAGCCAGAGATGCAGATGATATTCCGTAAGTAACTATTAGAGGTGTAACGATACAGGAGGGTTGCGATACCCCAATATATATTATCTCCTAACATGATCTTTTCACAAAATATTTAAATCAGTTAATCTTGAGTAAGAATTTACTTGCAAACCTTTTGATGAAACTGTAATATCATCAAACTTTCAAATTTTAGCAGAGGTTCTTGTGTGCATAATGAAGTCTCTTGTTAATGTATATCCAGTTTTGAGCACCTACATTGAGAGTTTATTATCATTTATGTATTCCGATACGCATCCTACAATACAATATGATGTATTGTGGCCCATGTATCACGATGCGATAATGTATTGTCGTATTGTTACACCTCTAGTAACTATATACACATTTAATTCATATCAAACCCAAATAAATTCTTGTTTAAGTTAATTTGATACCAAGGTGTTTGTTTCTTTTAAGTTTTTAAACAAAGCAGATTGTTTATAAACATCTAGAGATGAAACATTTATAACTAACGTAAGAATCATTAGCACATGCTCATATATGAATGGCAGCTGTTTGGTGTTCCAGGGAAGATCGACACGCTCCTCCTATAAAAAAGTCTAAGAAAGATGATGATGAGGAGGAAGAAGATTTGAACGATGCCAACTTTGATGAGGTTTGATATCATACACAGCTTTAAAATCATGATCACTATTATTCAAACTATCGAAGGGATTATGCTGAATAGCTTGTTTGCTTTAGCTGTATGCTAGAAAGTTTCAAACTTTGAACTGGTTTCCTTTTGTAAACCTAAGTTGACATACAGGTTTTATTTCATATTTCTGTTAAATAAATTGGAAACTTCCTTTGATGATTTATTCATAGAGCATTTATTATTTAAAAAAAAATTAAATGCCTTGTATTGGATTTTCATCATCAAATGATGGTTAACATAATACAGATCTCTGGCATGTAAACAATATGAGATATTTCACTTTAATGTTTAACAATCTGCCTCACGGATAGAAAGCAAGTGCTAACAAACATTTATGGAAATGCAGCACAATTGTGTTTTTCACATACCGATAATATATTATCACAATTTGTAGACATGAATTATCAAGTTTGTGTGTTCAGTTTGCAGGTTACGGAGGAAGTTTGTGCAGCAAAGACCCGTACGACAAGGATGATGAAGAGGCTGACGCCATCTATGATGCAGTCGATAAACGTATGGATGAGAAGAGAAAGGAGAGGAGAGAAGAGAAACTTAGAGAAGAATTGGAAAAGTTTCGTCAAGAAAGACCAAAAATTCAGCAGCAGTTTTCAGATTTGAAGGTTTTAATACTATTTGTTTATCTTAACAATCTTATGTACAGACTCATTGGTTATTGGCCATTACCAGATTGCATATTCCATTTCCATTACATATACCGTATATTACAGTCTATAAGGCGAGTTTTTTATACCAGAAATTAGGAGGTCAAAGAAGGGGGTCGCCTAATAGACAAGGTCAAAAACTAGAGGCCAAGTGAGGGGTATCTGCCAACCCAACAAGTCAAACGAGTCAATGTTTACACCGGATGTCCATTACACAATCATCGATGTCATCTCAAATTTAATGTTGTAAAATAAAATACCTTTGTCTAATTGTTCGTTTTAAATGAAAATATAGAGAGAAATAAAAATGAAAATTAAAAATAACTTATCAATAAAAATTATCCATGTACTGGACCAAAGGAAATATTCAACACGTGTTTGCTTGCCGATAACATGTTATATTAGTGTCGGTGACCTCGTGATGAAATAACTTGACATAATTAAAGATAACAATAAATTTACAATGATTTTGATGACTGATATTGTGATAATATTTTTCTCTATGCATATATTTAACAAAACTTATGCTGCCCAAATTATTTTATCAATTATGAAGGCGATGTATAACTCAGTTTTTACTAGGCAGCAATTATTCTTTACACCGGTTGGGCTTTTTCAATATGCAATTTGTGTTAGATTTTCTGATTGGTGCACTATTACAACTTCCGTTCTTTTAACGAATGAAAAGGCTTGAAACAAATATAGCATTACCAGTACGTTGACTGAACGTTTGTTTAGATTTCTGAATGAGAATTATGAAAACGAAACATGACACAGTAATGGGAGTTTGTTGACTGTAGCCTTGCTTGTTATCAGAAGCAAATGATAAATCATTGAATAAAATAACAAACACCGTAAGTAATTTATTTATTTTTTAATTACACATGACATTTCACTTAAAAATTACCGACCTAAATTTACCCTTACGCAATCTTGTCAACGAGTTGTCTGTCATGTCGACTGTTTCAACGACCTGCAAGAAGGGGGGTCGCCTTATTAATGAGATATATGATTTTGGCAGCAATTTGGGGGGCTGAGAAAGGGGGTCGCCGTATACATTGTAATATACGGTAATAGCCATTAACTTAGTTTCATTAGGTAACTCTTTGTGTTTTTATAGAGAAAGCTATTGATTTGACAAATTACACTATTAGATTTGATATGTTTCAAGTTGATACAACTTACTGGTAATGATAACTTTAATTTGAAAAAAAAATATTTAAAAAAAAGAAGTAGTGTGTGTACTTACGTGCACCAATTTGCTCTACTTTTTATTGACAGCGAGACTTGGCTGATGTGACTGTTGACGACTGGAACAGTCTACCTGAAGTTGGTGATGCCAGGACAAAAAGACAGCGCAATCCAAGAAACGAAAAGTGAGTTCTTATAATTTTGTAACATTTCTTTCAAAATATTAAAGTATTGTTATGCTTTTCATAATTCTGTTGATCTTTTTAGATCATACAAATGTTTAAAAAATTCATGTGAATTCTTTTAAATGTTTTTGTTGCAAAATTTGTGTAAATCTAGCCAATTGTTAATGTGACCTTGGATAGCCTTTGAGAAAATTGTTGAGGCATATATTCTAGAAAGACTGCAAGTATCTTTATGTTTCAGATTCACTCCCGTCCCAGATAGCATTCTGGCCCGGGCTGCAGCCTCAACTGGAATGAACAGTGCTCTCTCAGAAAAAGAACAGGTAGAAAATATATCCCTTTAATAGCTTTGTTCCTTGTTCTTAATACAATTATCAACAATATGTCACCCGGCACAGTTTAGAAGTCCTGAATGTGTGTTGAAGATCAGTATATTTATATAAGTCATGACTTGAAATAGAACAAGAGGACCCCTATTTGATGTTTTGCCTTTTGTCCTTGTCGGTAAAATGTAATATTGGATTTGGTTGATTTTCACTTTAGAAGTGAGAAAGATATAAAGATAGTAGGAAAAGGGAGATAACTTCAGTATGAAGTAACACAATAACATTTGCCTGATGGTCTCTGTCTAATGTTACATCAAAATTTCCCAAAATTATATGTTTTGGCCAGTCTACCCTGAGAGTGGCACAATCATTTCTGTATTTCTTCTTTCTATCACAGTCTAAGATAGATACAAGGACTATTGGGATCTTAATGATTCTGATGAATATTAAATAAGAAAAATGAATATGCATGAGTGATTATTTCTTATAATTTTCCAAATTATGACTTTTCTAACATGTAATCAATCATTTCCACATAGCAATACGGCGGCCTGGCTACCCCAGGTGGTTTCTCCACTCCCAGTGGTGACATCGATATGAAGAAGATTGGACAGGCTCGTAACACGCTCATGGATATCAAACTCACCCAGGTTAGTAGTCTGATCCTCGCCTCTGCATGATGCGTCACATGAGCTTTGTTTGAAACACAATGAAACCATTGAAATAAGACTTGAAACCTCATTTACTGTATTGTCTACTGATTGTCAAAAGAAACATTAAGGAATGTTAGCCACTTTATCATTTAAAAACAGTAAGTGAAGTGTTGTTCCCAGAAAGGGTCCTGTGCGAAATTTTCCCCTTTGGGTTGTTGTCCCTTAAAATATTGAGAAGAATGATACATTTACCATTGCAAAGGATCATATATGCTCAGAATTAATCAACATGAACCTCTCAGCTGATCACCTAGGAACAACACTACAATGAAATAAAAATGTCAATTTAACAGTAGAAATTGTTTGTCTATAACAACATTATTGAGGTTAGTCATGCTAGTTAAAAACAATACTGAATACTGTAGCTGATTTGTGTGAAGACAAAAACACAAAGATAGTATTTGGTGTAACCACTACATAGAAAAATGATTTCCAAAACTTTTTTCCCTTTTTCCAATGCACAAAGGCTGAAACTGTTTCTTAGGCTTCATTCCATTTTGGTAATGTATTTGTCAAGGGGTTCTGAATATATAGAAGATATCTGTCTTTTTTTGACTAATACCATGTTTATCTCATCGAGTGAGGTAGAAAGTTTATATTTTCACGAGTCAAGAATTGACAGATATTCTATTTATTATATGATGAAATCCTTTTAATTACGTCAAAAAAGGCCAATTTCATGTTGAGCGGCTGCTTGGAAGAGCCCGTCACCGCAGTAACAGTGTGACGTCATATTATAATTTATGACGTCAGACCATTGTTACATGACGTCAAACTCTTGAACTTGACATCAATCAAGTGGTGATAAAGATTATCAACACTCTAGAGTGACAATAAAGGTTATCGCCACTGTAGCCAGATAGAGGGTTTATTTCACTGACAGAACAGAGTATCTCACCCTCAATCATATAATAAACCCTTATATATGTATATGCTATGCAGAACATAGAAAGAAATAAACAGATCTGTATTGCAATGCTTTCTTCAGGTGTACATTTAAAGAAAAACACCATGTTATCTTTACTAAAAAAATAAGAGCGTGTGTTGTTCTGTGCACCCTTACATTGTAAATTATGTGTATGCAGGTGTCTGACTCAGTGACGGGACAGACGGTGGTGGACCCCAAGGGTTATCTCACTGATCTACAGTCCATGCTGCCTTCTCATGGCGGAGACATCAAGTATGTACTTTACCTCATATTTATACATCCAAAAAGCAATAATCTGCCCTGCGATTTTCACAAGATCTGTTTATCGGTATGCTATCAGCAATAATCTGCCCTGCAATTTGAACTCTGTATAAGGGATTAATAGTAAAACGTACTTCTACACAGCTTCTCATCTTCAAACATTTTTGTTCAAATATTACTTTTGTTTGTCTTGTAATGCTTAATGATTGCACATATTTGCCCATAATTGATAATTCTCAGAGTACCCCTGAGTAATAACAAGATACATCTTTTGCTCGAAAGACATAATGGGTTAATTCTTGAACTTCAATCATTGAAGTTTTGCAATTTATAAGGTCATCCTGCTACATCAGTGTATATGTCTTTGCGTCATGCTCCAACTTATATCCTGATATTCATAGGGCCAAAACCCTTGTTTCGTTATATAAACCAATCAAACCGATTATTCACTTTCAGCGATAGGGGCAAACTGGTTCCTGTTTCATTCCGCATACTCCTGGTTTGATTCAAATCAACCACTGTCAGTGCAATAAGAAATTATATCTTATGTGCCTCTGCACGCTCCCGGTAAGCTCGTGAGCAGCGTTCTTTTAGATTTTCAAAATAGTTTGGCTGAAAATAGAATGACTATAAATAGTGCTGAGTAACCAACCGTTGACCAAACAAGGATTTTGGCCGTGGATATCAGGGTATAAAGATGGAGAATAATGCAGAGACATATATGCTGTTTGTGAGCTAATTTGGTTTTAATCAGTCTAAGTAAACCTAGCATCAATATTATCAGTTTCACTCTATACTGAGTCTAGAAAGGTCTAGTTGAGGGTCGCGTCAGCCAACGTATCGAATTGACCAATCAGAACTCATCTTACCAAGCCACAATAGTCTGTCTTCCCACGTATAACGTTGGAGGGTCATAGGTCGCAGAAAGGTCGGCTGGCGCGACCCTCAACTAGGCCTTTCTAGACTCAGTATAGGAGTGAAAGGTATAATATTGAGGGTGGGTTTACATAGACTGAGTTTGTATGAATTTACTTGACAGTGATGTAAAGAAGGCTCGACTGCTACTCAAGTCTGTGAGGGAGACCAACCCCAAACATCCTCCAGGTATGTGTGATTCAATCTATTCTATTGCCTGTATATCAAACATTATTAACATTTACAAGTTTTATTTAGTTATATGGTCTATTTGGTTTTATCTATTCATGGTAAAATTGAAACCATTGTATTTAGATCTTTTTGGTTGATTTGAACAGACATGTTTAATCATTGAAAACCAGCAATATTTTTATCTAAGTTTTATGTATTTCAATCAAAGAGAGAAAAATATATTGTCACCTCAAAATTACGATCGTAAACAGTAACTTCTTTCAGCCTATTAACTAATATGCTGAATTGGCTGTACAGCATGAAAGTCTTCTCTATCAGACTCACTATCTGACTGCACTACACTTTGTCGCATGTTTTGAATTAAGCTCTAGCTAATTGCAAGGACTCAGGCAAAAGCTTCCAATGTCAGTAGCTAAGACAGATAACTCCAGTCAACCATTCATTCCCCATGATTGTTGCTAAACTCTCATAACGATGTGATTGGATTGCTGATAACTTTGTGTTGTCTGCAATAAACTGGTTACATAAACATGCGAGTAGTTAAGTTCAGACCTTACAGAGGGGAAGCTCTTTCGTTGAACAAGTTCCATTCCCTCTAAGCTTTTATTTCATGAACCAAAGTCGATTTTAATAAGACTATAACTTGCCCCTTATCTGCGTCCCCAGCATGGATTGCCTCGGCGCGTCTGGAGGAGGTGACAGGGAAGGTGCAGGCTGCGAGGAACCTCATCATGAAGGGGTGTGAGGAGTGTCCTAAGAGTGAGGATGCTTGGCTGGAGGCCGCTAGACTCATGGTTGGTTCTTTGAATATCTCCTGGCATGTTCTCAAACTCAAACCTGAACAAGGTTGTTGATATGCAGTTTTCAAAATATGTTTAGTCACTACAAGCAAGCTGCCTTGTTGTTTGAAAGGTCAGCCAGCCTTTCTTATAATTTTATGAGCCGTTGTATGTGAATCCAGTTTCTCTTAATATCTCTAAAATCAAATGTGAAGCCCTCTTGATGATTGATCATGTATAGATATTTGCTTTGCTTTAGACTTCAAATTCATGCTAGGTCAGTTACCTTTGTCTTCAAATATACGAAATCACCTTCCTTTCAATCTGAACAATGGTCGAATGTAAATAGTCATTGAAATGATTCCGTCTGTCTGTCCTTCTGTCCAACTGGTTTGATATTTTTAAGCACTGATTCTTTTTCAGAAGGGTATCCTCCTTGGGGTACTTACTGCATAAAATCTGTATTTTTGCTATATGACAGGTTGTGACTATTTTTTACAATTAAAAAATACCAAAACATCGATAAAAACGTGTTCTGTTATCTGTTGTTACCACCCTGCATCCAGCCCTAGCCCTAGTGGCGTCCCTAGCGACAGGGGCAGATAACTCTAAACCAGCCTCTTATCAATCTGTCATTCATCACGAACAGACGTTCTGTTTTTCATTGAAGTTATTTTGACAATTGAAGCTAAGAAAATGTCCGAGGACAAAGACAAAGCAAATGTATGGTGACCTTTAATCATTATAGATTAGAATAGGCCGCATTTTCTCGCATTTCTTCGCGTTGTGACTTAGAATTTTTCAAAACCGTGCGCACCTCGTGTTGCGTAATGGCGGAGAAAAATGACGAACATGGCGGTTTCTCGAAAGTCCTTTTCCGACTAGAGGATAAGTTCTTCTTTCGTATGGATTCCGCTATTGTTTGGCACTTGCTAGTAATAAATAAGCTCCCTAGACTTTGAGATTTTTTCTTCACCTTCGTGAATTTACTGGGTGTTGTAAATTTCTCTAGGTCGGCAAGACATGTTGTTTACATGTTCTTTTTATTACAGGCTTTTGTTATGAGCTTGCTTTGGGAAGCCTTTATACATAACTTATATGCCTTAGAGTAGGATTATTATTATTCTCTCTCTTTTGTTGTCATGCACACATGTATCTTTCTATCTACATAACGCATGCACGGTTGTAACTTTTCTTTGTTTTGATTGCTTGCAGTCATTTAAGAAATGTTCCAACTGTGGGAATAGAATTCCCGAGTCAGACTCACACGATCAGTGTATCATCTGCCTCGCCCTTGAGGACCACGACGACTCTGCCTGCTCATCGTGTTCGAACTTTTCCGTGAGGACCAAGAAGCGCAGATCACTGGACCTGACCTTCTTCAAGAGGCTCCACGCTGCGGGGGAGGATGTCAGAAGTGCTACCCCTCCCAGTAAACAAAACAAAAAGCGTCAGGTAATCTCGCCCCCCATCCCGTCGGGCTCTCAGAGTTCTGACTCGGATGCGGGGGTGAGGGTGGTTTCTGTCAGAGACAAGCAATCCTCTCTCACACCTACTGATGTAAATACACTAATCAAGGGGCAAATGAAGGGTTTGTTGGGGGAACTGATGCAGGAAGTCCGTAAGGAAATCCGCGCGTCTCTTCCCCCTTCACGCCCCGATGCCCCGACGCCCGGTACCTCTGGCACCGTGGACGTCGTCGGTTCCGGTGCTGGCTCGGGCAGGGGCCCGGGCGGTGCACCGGGAACGATAAGTCGAAAGCACCGGAAGGCCGGTGCTCCCTCGGCGACGATCACACGACCTACTTCCCCTACGCCTGGTACGTCCGGGTCAGGGGGTACGGTCGGCGACCCCAAGAGTATTGTCCCCGGTGCTTCGGCGCAGGGGACGGCACCTGGGCTCGGCACTCGACCACCTGTTGTGGAACAGGATGGGTCGACTGCGTCGGGATTTCGTATTCCTCTCCTGCCTCCCGGTCAGACTGTGGGCGCTCACGACGACAGCGAGTCGGATTCAGACTCGACGTTGTTGTCGGAGCGTTCGGAGTCTGACATGGAGGTTGAGAGTGATGCGGAGTCTGGGGCGGTCGACCTGTCAATTAACTCTGCTTTGCGGGAGATTCGTGGCAAGATTGCCAAGGCTTTCCCGCATTGCGCTGTTCCCCAACAGGAGGCCGACTCTGCTGAGTTCCGGCTTCCCGGTGGGGCTTTCGCTTCGCGGAAGTCCCCACAGGTGCGACTCCGCATTCTCGAGCATGTGATGGACGATTCGGTCACTCCTCTCCTTTTGGGTACCCGCAAGCGCTTCGACCTTCCGGAGCTTCACAAGCGGTACCCATTGGGAGAGGAGGGATTGTTTGAAGTGCCGTTATGTGACGACGATGTGTTGGCCTCCGTCAGCCTGGAGTCTCTTGGACTCCAGGGCCGGTGCGTGCCCCCCTTCCGTGCCGGTGACGCGCTCTTGAAGCAGCTGTTCAGGACGTTTGAAGGAACGTTCCGGGGCAGCTGCCAACAGATGCGTGTCGCCGTGCATTCGGCCTACCTGGCTTCTCTCCAGGCAGAGTCCTTGAAGGAAGGGAAGGGGAAGAGCTCCCAAGCTCTTCTCCAAAGGCAACTGACGGACGCGAATGGTTATCTGGCTCGCGACTCTATCCGGAGCTCCGCGGGTCAGATAATGGGCGCAGTGATGGGGCTGCGCCGGGTGTGGCTGAATTATTCAACATTGCCACAGCCCACCAAGAAAAGACTAATGGCTCTCCCGTTTGAACTCGGTAAAACCTTGTTCCCGGGAGCGACCAAAGTCATTAAGGACACCGCTGACCAGCTTTCACGTATCAAGGACGTAAAGGGCGCCCTTGGTAACGCTGGCTTCAAGCGAAAGTCCCCCCTGGTTGATCCTCCTTTTGGACCACCGGCCAAGACCTACTCCGAGTGGAACTCTTCTATCCCACGAGGGGTAGGTCGGGGTCAGCCAGGGAAGCGGGGCAAGAAGCAGAAAGGGCAGCAGCGCTCCAAGGGGCAGCAGCAGCCTTTTCGGGGGAAAGGGGGCGCCTACAAGGGTCCCTAACTCCCCCACCGCTTCAGTCTGTGTTCCATCGAGAGGTTGTCGAACCTTCGATGGCAGTCTTTGCCTCGACGAGCCGTCAGGGGGCCCTAGGGCCGCCGGTGTCGGCAGACAGTGTCTTGGTGAACCGCCAGGGGGCCGGAGTGCCGCCGGTTGCGGGGATCCGTTGTCTGGTACCGAGTCTTCCAGTAGGAGGCCGCCTGTCTCATTTCCTTTCGGAATGGGAGAAGGCCACGTCCAATGCCTGGGTCCTGTCCACGCTCAGGGACGGACATTTGCCTCTTTGGAAGCATGGGCCACCTTCTTCTACAGGAGTCAGGAGCACCCCGGTGCCATCCTCTCTGGAGAAGGCGGAAATTCTTCGAGCCGAGGTCGCAGCGTTGCTCGACAAGGCAGCTATCGAAGTGGTCCCGAAGGGACAGGAAGAGATCGGTTATTACTCGACGTACTTCCTAGTCACCAAGAAGGACGGAGGCTTCCGGCCAATTCTGAATTTGAAGCACCTCAACAAGATGTTGCAAGTGCCTTCTTTCAAGATGGAGACCTTGAGGTCAGTGATAGCGTCCGTGGAGACAGGGGATTGGCTCTCGTCAATCGATCTCAAGGACGCCTATCTTCACGTTCCAATGCACCCCCAGTTCAAGAAGTTTCTTCGCTTCGCCTTCGACGGGGTGTGCTACCAGTTTCGTGTGCTCCCCTTCGGCATCTCGACGGCGCCAAGGGTGTTTACCAAACTGATGCTGATTCCGGCACAGGTTGCCAGATCGCAGGGCAGGTGCTGTCACCCGTACCTGGACGACTGGTTAATCAGGGCTTTGTCCCAGCTGTGGAATCAGGAGGCCACCCAGAGCATTTTGAACATTCTGTTGCGCTTGGGTTGGATAGTGAATTTGAAGAAGTCAGACCTCGAACCCTCCCAGGACCTTGTTTTCCTGGGGGCCCGGTTCCAGACGGCGACGGGGCTAGTGTCCCTAGCGCCAGACCGGGTGGTCAAGGTCTCTCAGACCGCAGGTCGTTTCCTACAGAGTCCCGCGCATCCCGCACGCATGTGGCTTCGGCTGCTGGGAAACATGGCGGCGACAGTGGATGTTGTCTGGCGAGCTCGCCTGCGCATGAGACCGGTTCAACAGGCGTTAGCCCAGCTGTGGTCACACGCAGGCAGCCTGGAACAGTCAGTAGCTGTCCCCGAGTGGCTGTTGGGCCATCTCGAGTGGTGGACAGAGGAGGACAATTTGAACAGAGGTATTCCCTTGGACAATCCTCAGACGACAGTCACGGTTCAGACGGACGCTTCCCTCTCAGGCTGGGGGGGAGTCCTCGGAGACCACTCAGCTTCGGGCCTGTGGTCTCTGGACGAGTCCAAGAGGCACATCAACGTGCTGGAGTTACGTGCTGTCAGGAGAGTCTTCAGTCAGTTCCTCCAGTTGCTGACAGGCCAAGTGGTTCGTCTAGAAATGGACAACCAGACGGCCTTGACCTACATCCTCAAGCAGGGCGGAACGGTATCCCCAGCGCTCCTTCAGGAGGCGTGGGAGTTCCTGCTCTGGTGCGATCGGTACAACATTCGGGTCTTTCCAGTGTACCTTCCGGGGGTGGACAATGTCCGGGCGGACGCCTTGTCGCGTCGAATCCTGGCACCTCACGAATGGCTCCTCCACCGGGGGACATTCGAGGTTATCTCCCAGTTGTACGGGTCATTCCAGGTGGATCTGTTTGCGTCCGGGAGGACGCACCAGACACCTGTCTTCTGCTCCAGAATTCCAGACCCTCACGCTCTGGCGGCCGACGCCTTCGCGATCGACTGGACCGGCAAGGTTCTGTGGGCGTTCCCACCAGTTCCCTTGATTCCCAGAGTTCTGTCACAGTTGGCCGACCAGCCTGCACAGTTACTGGTGCTGCTGGCGCCGCTTTGGACGGCCCAGACGTGGTTTCCGTTGGTCCTCAGGTTTCTTGTACGGCCTCCTGTACTGTTACCCTGTCGACCGGGTCTGCTGACGCAGGAAGGGGCGCCACACCCGAATCCCAACATTCAGTGGGTGGCTTGGCCTCTGTCAGGAGTCGCCTCCAGGAGAGCGGAATTCCTGCACGAGTTGCAGATACAATTCTGGCTTCGAGGAGGGATTCCACGAACATTCAGTACGAGGATAGATGGGCCTGCTATGCGCGCTGGAGTAGAAATAGAGGGCTTCTCGATCCCTTTTCTGCGGGTCTGATCCCGGTGCTGGAGTTTCTGCAGTCCAGGCTCGATGAGGGTCTGGCTGCTTCGACCGTTCGAGGTTATTCGACGGCAATCTCCGCATTCCACGTTCCGGTGGACGGCACCGTGCTCGGTAGCCATCCCATGGTCCAGCGTTTCCTAGCGGGCGTGGACAGGATCCGTCCGCCTTTGCGGCGGGTCAGCCCGACTTGGGATCTATCATATGTACTGGATTGGTTGTCAGGTCCGTCTTTTAGGGACCTGGACAAAATATCACTTCAGCTGCTGACATGGAAGGCAGCCTTCTTGGTGGCGGTCACGTCCGGCAGGCGGGTAGGGGATATCCACGCGATGTCTTCCGATCCCGAGCTGACTGTCTTTCATAAAGACAGAGTCAGCATTAGACTGCCGGACTCGTACCGTCCGAAGGTGGCGCATTCGTTTCACGTAACGGCGCCCATTGAACTTCCAGCTCTGCTCCAGCCGGCTACGTCGGGAGCAAGGGCTTCAGTGCCGCATGTCTTGGACGTGCGTAGGACACTGAAGAAATATGTCCTAAGAACGAGGGATATCCGCAAAAGCAACCAGTTGTTCTGCTGCTACGGCAGGGGAAAGGCGGGTGATCCCGCCTCCAAACAGACTATTTCCAGGTGGATAGTCTCGACTATCTGCCTGAGTTATGCCCACAAGGGTCATCAACCTCCTGAGGGTTTGAAAGCTCACTCGGTTAGGGCGGTAGCGACCTCTAAGGCTTATGCTGCGTCCCTGCCTATTGAAGAGATCTGTTCGGCCGCTATTTGGAGCCGGCCGAGCACGTTCATTAAACATTACCAACTTGACATGCACTCCAGCGAGCGTGCTCGGTTTGGCAAGTCGGTTCTCTCCAGTGGGCAGGGGCGTGTACCCTCTAGCTGATTGAGCTTTCGGTATATGTTATATAGGAAATTTTGTGGTTTCCTTAGTGCCGTTGTTTTTAGTGTCGAAGTTAGCGGGTACTTGTCGTACTAACCACTAACCACTAACCATTTGCACAGTTATTTCTTGAACTCTGGCAGAAATCACCCTCGGGTGTTTTTCTTTGGGGTTAACGTTACCTTTTCTAGAAGTCCCCTAGTAGCTTCTTTCAAAAGAAGGGGGGGGGGAGGGACGTTTGATCTAAACTCTTACTTTTGCCGAGTTTATCGGTGTAAAGCCATTATTACCCAGGGGTAGCCCTCCACGGTCATTGCAGTTGCAAGGTCACGTGACTTGGTGAGTGTGCTTTAATTCCTTGTGTTTTATTTTAATTATTGCAGACAGAATTCCACTTCCGAAGATTAGTCTCTGGGAGTCTTCTTATGCAGTAAGTACCCCAAGGAGGATACCCTTCTGAAAAAGAATCGAACAAACCTGCAGAGGTTTCAGATTCTTTGAAGGGGATCCTCCTTGGGGTACGGCCACCCACCTCCCCTTATTCTGTCTGGCTTTGGCTAAGATTGATAAGAGGCTGGTTTAGAGTTATCTGCCCCTGTCGCTAGGGACGCCACTAGGGCTAGGGCTGGATGCAGGGTGGTAACAACAGATAACAGAACACGTTTTTATCGATGTTTTGGTATTTTTTAATTGTAAAAAATAGTCACAACCTGTCATATAGCAAAAATACAGATTTTATGCAGTAAGTACCCCAAGGAGGATCCCCTTCAAAGAATCTGAAACCTCTGCAGGTTTGTTCGAATTTTACTCATGAACATCCTCATGTTTCCAATACCGTCTGCAGCCCGGAGACCAGGCGAAGGCAGTAGTAGCCCAGGCTGTGAGACATCTGCCCAACTCAGTGCGTGTCTGGATCAAGGCTGCAGATCTCGAGTTTGAGCTCAAGGCTAAGAAGAGAGTATTCAGAAAAGGTTGGTCGTCATTTTGGAAAGATTGATTGTATGTGTTACAGTGTACCAAATAATTAAGTTTAATATTCACTGCCACATGGGTTTTGGTGTGAAAAAAGATCCAGCCCGTAATAAAATTGGTTGGGCCCTGTATAGAATATATAGTCAATCTAAAATCTCATAAGCAAAACAAGCTTGCTATTCAATGGCATAACATCACTGGCAAGCTAGCTGCTATTTCAAACACTGGCACAGACACATTGTTCAGATTTAGATATACCTGTTATATTTATAAATGCACCTGACTTTTCATTTTCATGAACAGAAACTACATAAATGATTAACTTCATTGTTAAATCAAAAACCACATTAATGAGAATTTTGTACCAAAAAAATTTACAGTAGGCTACATATGAAGTTAAACTATTTTTAATGATGTAAACGTTGTATCTAACTGTATTCACCTTCTAGCTCTGGAGCACATCCCGAACTCTGTGAGACTGTGGAAACTTGCTGTGGAGCTGGAGGGAGAGGAGGACGCCCGTATCATGCTGAGTAGAGCTGTCGAGTGCTGCCCCACAAGTGTCGAGGTAAACAGATGGCTTTATCCTCCTTACTATGTTTTTATCCCACCAGTTTAAAATACAGTAGAACACGGATATAACAAACTCCAAGGGACCAAAGAATTTAGTTCGCTATATCCGGTGTTCGCTATACGCATATAATTTTGATGATATTATATAGCAACGGGACTTGAAAATTTGTTCGCTGTGATGATGGTATGCCGTAGAGGAGGGAATTAGCATGTCAAGACTCAGTGAATCAGTTGTCAAATCGGTATCAGTTGAAAACCACATGATTTCCGACCATTTCTCAGTATTTTGTGTTCTAAATCTTGAGAGGGCATCACCTGCAAAGAAACATATCCAGTATCGGAAAACTAAACAGATAGACTTCGTGGTTTTTGAAAAGAACCTCAAAGATTATGACTTAAATGAGTGCATCGCATCCATAGCAAACGTAGATAACCAAGCTCAATTCCTGAATTCAGCTCTCTCCGAATTGATTGACAAGCATGCTCCTGTTCAAAGAAGAGTAATTACAATCCGGCCTGACACAAGTTGGTACACTGATGAAATCCGCTTCTCTAAGCAAACCAAAAGAAAGGCTGAAAAGCGGTGGCGCAAATCAAAACTGGAGATAGATCACCAGCTGTACAGATTTGCAAGAGACAGACACAACGTTCTACTGGTTAATGTTAGAACAAGCCACATCCAAGAACGTATTAAAGAGTGCAGCAACAACCCTAAAGGACTCTTTAAAGAAGTCAACAGCCTCCTGGGTAAGGACGAAAGTGCTATTCTTCCACTTCATACTGATAATGTCAACTTAGCCACACGTTTCTCAGATTTCTTCTTGATGAAGATCGAGAAAATCCGAGCTGAATTGCAGGAGTCAGTTGTAACTGCCAACATCAACTACAACAAACCTTTCACTGGTGTTCCTTTTGATGCTTTCACTCCAACATCAGAGACTGAAGTTCGACAGCTCATTCAAAAAAGTCCATCAAAATCCTGTGACTTGGATCCTCTGCCAACGTGGATTCTCAAGAAAGTTTTAGAACAAATACTGCCGGCGATTGTAACTCTTTTTTAACACTTCGCTCCACACATCTGAGGTACCAACTGTGTTCAAATCCGCACTTATCCGACCTCTCATCAAGAAATCCTCCTTGGACCCTGAGATCATCAACAACTACAGGCCCGTCTCTAATTTGCCCTTTTTGTCCAAGGTCCTTGAGAAAATAGTTGCATGTCAAATCAGAAGCCATCTTGAAAGCAACAACCTTATGGAGGAGTTCCAATCTGCATATAGGCAACATCATAGCACTGAGACAGCATTGTTGAAAGTTCAAAATGACATCCTATTACATCTCGACAACCAGAACATCGTCATATTGGTCATGTTAGATTTGTCTGCGGCGTTTGATACCGTTGATCATACCATCCTCCTTCACCTGCTTGAGACACGAGTTGGCATCACAGGAACAGTATTATCATGGCTGAGGTCATATCTGAAAGACAGGACGCAGTCAGTTGTGGTTGGTGATGGTATATCTGAACAGACAAGTCTCACCTATGGAGTGCCCCAAGGGTCTGTACTCGGCCCCCTCCTGTTCATAGTCTATATGCTACCTTTGGGTGACATCTTCAGGAGCCACTGCATCCCATTTCACTGCTATGCTGATGACACTCAGAGTACCATTGCCTCGAAACTGTTATCATTGCAGGATCGCAAAATAGAGTTGGAAAAGTGCATCTGTGACATCAGACTGTGGATGAGGACAAACTTCCTAAAACTCAACGACAGTAAAACAGAAGTTCTTGTTCTTGCTCCAAAACATCTGAAGTCATCACTAACTGACATTACAGTGAAGATTGGGGACGTGGAAGTATTTCCCTCAGACACAGTCAAAAACCTTGGCGTCTACTTTGATTCTACCATGGACATGAGACGTCAAATCAGCCATGTTTGTCAGATATCCTATCATCAGCTCCATCAAATTGGTAGACTACGCCGATTCCTCTCGACAGAATCAACTAGGTCACTTGTCCGAGCCCTGGTCATCTCTCGCCTTGATTATGCTAATTCCCTCCTCTACGGCATACCATCATCACAGCTCCAACGTCTACAGGTGATCCAAAATACGGCTGCTAGAATTATCACCAAGTGCCCGAAGAAGCAGCACATCACACCAGTTCTCCGTCAGCTTCATTGGCTCCCTGTTCCCAAACGAATCACCTTCAAACTGCTCACCATTGCCTACAAGTGCCTCAAGACTGATCACTCCCCCAAGTATTTGTCATCACTTTTGAAGTCCCATGTGCCAACCAGACTTCTTAGATCACAGGACAAAGACCTCCTTATGAACACCAAAAGTAGAACTAAACGGGGCGATCGATCCTTTAAGTGTGCAGTACCCATCCTCTGGAACAGACTTCCACTCGACTTAAAATCTGCAACATCTATTCAGTCTTTCCGCCACCAGCTCAAAACACATCTATTCTCGTCAGAATGATGTGTTGTGTACCTGTACCTGCCATAACCAGACTATGTGAAGCGCCTGTGAGCAGCCTAGCTGGAACTCGGCGCTATATAAATAGATTATTTATTTTATTATTATATCCGATTGTTCGCTATATTCGTGTTCTACTGTACTGTGATAGTCATCACCCTGTCTGTCTCTCCATCAGTAACCAGATTGTTGCCAGAGCGGAACTCAAAACTTAATGAAACTTGTGGATTAGTCAGTTTATGTAGATGTGCCTGTTGGGGTCTGTGAAAGGTAACTTATGCCTTGTTTATACCACAAACTTGCACAATTGCAACATTGCTGATGGTAGTAAATATACTCACGTTAGTAAATTTACAAAGCATTCATACATGTTTCATTTCTCTCTAAGCAAAGGTGTTGCAAACTTGTTCAATACATGAGAAGAGAATAAAGTTAATCTTCCTAAAATATGTCAATAAACATTTATGAGATTAAAATCAAATAAATGACAATATTTGTGTATTATATTAATAATCTGATATGATGTTTTGAAATGTGTGCTTTTTGAAATAATTGATTGATCTAAATCTTTTTAGGACTCGTATGTCACAGTTGCAAATGCATCACAATATCACAGGTATCATTGAAATCAAATTAAAATCTTCATTTCAATATCACTTTATGCAGTTGTGGCTGGCCCTGGCGCGTCTAGAGACGTACGAGAATGCGAGGAAGGTGTTGAACAAGGCGAGAGAGAACATCCCGACAGACAGACAGATCTGGGTGACAGCTGCTAAGTTGGAGGAGGCTCACGGCAACATTCACATGGTCGAGAAGATTGTTGAGAGAGGTGAGTCAGAAAATTATGCTTATCATGGGAAATGTATGATTCTAGAGTTTTGAACCTTGTTTGTGTATCTTTGAGCTCAGAAGAAATGGATTGTTTATGAGTAGATGAATCTTACCGCTATAAAATGACATTGAATTCTGACAAAACAGTATTTTTGAATTAGGATTAAATCTTATAATTTTCAATCTGTATTTTATGTTGGACAAGCTTCTAGGAAGCAAATTAAGGTGCTTCATGAAAATATGAAGTAAGTTCAAGTAACGTCTGTTCTAAGCTTATGGCTTGCTTATTGATCACAATATGTTAAAGAGGATTATTACACGCCCGTGTAAGATACCGCGGTGTAATATTTACACGGCAATATTAAACTAGTGTAATATCACAATGCAAGTATGACGTCACAGAAGTGAGCTGTTGTGACGTCACAATGTAAGCGCTTCGTCACAATGGGTGCCGAGTCACAGAACTGTTAGTTTCAGCACATTTTCGGCAAGTTTGCGTGATTTTTAGGGCAAGTAATAAACAGAATACTAAACTTCCTTCCATTTAATACTATTTTTATTAAACTCGTGAATGATTTGGTATCAAACTCGCTTTCGCTCGTTTTATACAAAATCATTAACTCGTTTAATAAAAATAGTATTAAATGGAAGGTCGTTTAGTATCCTCTATTTATTTTCCCCCACAAATCCTGTCTCTATTCACTTGATACTTGCTGTCATCATCTTTTCTGTGCCAGCTCCAGGGCTACAGATAACTTTTGGGATGTGAGTGTACTTAAGCCTCAAATTTTAAGTGGAGGTGTACTGAGGATTCTGAATGTGTACTGCCTTAGTGTGAGCACCTGTACATTTTGCATTTTCGAAAAAATAAAAAAAAGATTAATCAATTTGCTGCATGTGTTGTTTATTTTGCAAACAAACATAAATCATGATAATCATCATGTGTAATACGTTTCTCAAAGTTCAACTGTCATACAGTTTTTAGTAACAGTGTGCCTGGATCAAAGATAGGCATCTCTGTTTTAATTATTTTCATCATGATTTGCACACAGGTGGGACATATATAATGTCTTACAGGGCAGTCTTTGTATGAATAAGTGACTATAGTCTATTTATGATAATTTAGATTTCTTGACTCTGGCTTTATATCCTGCAGTTAGCATGGATAATCTCCTTCTCTTGCGCCGCTTCCACAGTTTCACACCTTTGATGACTACATCCTCACATGACTCAAAGGCAGGACCCATACTTATCTTCATCAAAGTAGTGAGTGTGGGTGTCTTGAGGGAAGATCTATGCTTGTCTTTAATTCTGTTTTGTACACTGAATGAGGTTTCACACTTCACACTAGTCAGACAAAGACATAATGCAATTTCACACAGTTTGCTAATGTTAGGAATCAAGTCCTTGTGTAATGTAATAACCCTCCTGCACAGCTCACGACATCTCAATTTCTTGTAAGTGCCACACAGCATTCCCTTGAACAATGGCCATTCTCTAACAAGTTCATCTTTGTCAACGAGGGCTTCAACGTCATGAACTTCAGGCTCATCTCCATCTTCATGGATGATTTTGGTCTGTTTTGCACCTCCATAGAAAGTTCCCAGATCCTTGATTGCAACCTCAGCAAGTTCTCCATCAAAACACTCTGGTTGCAGGATTTCACCAAAGGTATATAACAGGTCAGAGGTCTCCGTCATTCTGGCCTCAATGTTGTCACAAAGGTTAATGACATACTTCTGCATACAACCACTCAGATCTGACGCTCTTTTAGAGTTTGCTTTCTTAAGTTCAACACCCTTCAATGTACAGGTCTCCCCAAGTTCTGCTTTCATTTTCTGAAAATATTGTCCACCTTCTTTTAAGTCTTTTACAGCAGCAATACATCCATCCATCAGAGGTTTAACCTCACTGAAGACAAGGTCTTCTTTCTGGAGCTGACAACTGAGAATAGCCAACTGGTCATGCACATCATACATGTATGCTGTTAACAAGGCAGTGGATTCATCACTGAAGTAAGTGTGGAGGGACTTGGCCACTGCATTTGTCTCCCCTAACTGCGACAAGGCGACAAGCACTGATTCATAACACTGGTAGACAGCTTTCACTGCTGATCTGATGCTGAGCCACCTGACACTGTGAGGCTCTTTGATCTTCAAAGTGGGGTCATCAAGGATAGCTTGTACATTATCAAGAGTTGCAGTTCTGACACCAGATGTACTAAAGAACCAATAAAGTGAATTGAACCTTGATTTGAATGTCTCTAATATCGCTAGTTTCTTGATTGAATCCACACATGCCAAGCTGAACCTGTGGGCCTGACAGTGACTATGTACCATAAATGGAGCAAATTTGGTTTTAATCTGAACCCCGACACCAGTTTTCCTTCCCATCATAGTGGCCGCTCCATCAGTACCAAGACTGACTAACTTTGTCATGTCCAAGTTCAGATCAGAAAGAGCTCGCTCCACACACCTGGTAATTGTATGTGCCTTGCCGTCATCAACTTGTACGTTGGTCAAATACTCTGTGACGGGTTCACCGTTCATTACAAAGCGAATGCACACAATAACCTGTTTGTGAACTGCAATGTCTTGGGATTCGTCAATCATAATTGCGAAAAAGTTAGAGTCTGTCACATTTTTTACCAGTTCCTTTGTAAGAATTGAAGATATGCTACTCTGCATATCACTGAGCGAGTCCCATGAGAGATTCTGATAATCTGTCACCACCCCGTTTATTGTCTGTAATTTAAGCAGTTTATTGATTTTACTTGTCGGCATTTCTTCTTTGGCTGCAAAGTAAACTGTTCTAAACAGTACTTTATCACTGTCTGTAACATCCCGAATCTCGCCATCATCGTCTTCATCGGTCTCATTATCCACTGTCTTAATGTTGACGTTGTCATGTAGTGAACGTTTCAAGTTCGATTTTTCTGCAGCCTGGTGTTCTGCATGATTGCTGTGTTTTTTCACTGCAGATATTTGTACATTGTTTGTCCCAACTGTCGCCATAACATTGTGTTTTTTCTGTGCTTTACATAGTGAACAAAACAATTTCTTCTGACCAGTCGATTCATCAATCTTTACCTCTAACCACGGGTATGACTTCTGCCAAGTCTTTTCAGTCGCTGTTTGTAAGTTTTGTCCCCCCTTATGACTTCGTGGTCGTGTTATGGCACAGATAAGTTCATTGATTAGTTGTTCAACTAATTTGTATGACGAACATACACTCGGTCCCGATTTAGAACCAAAGAAGTCTGTAATTCTCCGACTCGCCATTTTGGATTGTTTATATCAAACTAAATGACGTTTCGTCCGAATTAAATCTCGTATATTTATTGTCTGTTGATACTATTATATTTTACTTCATATGACTTGTTTAATCAAGCGTAATGCATTCTTGTTATAATCTGTTTAATAACAGTCTATTCGATAATACCTACACATTGTACCAATATTATAGAGTCAAAAAGTAAAATTTGTACTTATTATGGGACGTGAAATAATTTGTATGCGAAATTGTAATGGTGAAACGTCCGGTTGGGTTGCAGTAAGTTTTAGCCAATCACAAAATAGTGACGTAAGCTGTTGCATAGCAACGCAGGGGATTCCCAATGCTGGGATCTCCTCGTGTGTCAAAGAGTGCTTCGTGTTATTCGTGCTACATGAATGAATCGGACCGAATAAATTAAAATCATGACTGACATTTATTGATATGACATCGTAAAATAAATTCCATGGACACGATACGCACGGAAATACAATGTAAGACGTACACATGCATTTATGTGCGTACATGATACGCATGAAATTTTATTTTGGGTCGTACCTAGTTGATTTATAGGCTGCACCCATACTTGATAGTCCATTCAGAGTGATGAATAGAGGATAATACAATCTCTCGTGCGGTGCAATCAGTAAAACTGCAGTTGACAAACAAAAATATAATGAGTCAATGTGTGCTACCATCTACCACTACCACTAAGTGACTCTTCCTGTTCTCCCCAGCCCTGAACTCTCTGAGGTCCAACATGGTGGAGATCAACCGAGAACTCTGGCTGAAGGACGCGGAGGACTGTGAGAAGAGTGGCAGTATCCACACCTGTCAGGCTATTGTGTATGTAGCAGGACTTTATTGTACACATCATAATCAGTTTAAGTTTAAAAAGGACCCAATAATGTTCTCTTTGCCATTCACCCTTCAATTTAATGAAAAATATATTTGTTTTTATGATATACTTAACAAAATAAGTTAACTGTACATGTCTATGTATCAGGGGTCTATTATGAACTATGGGATATCTTGATCTTGTTTCTATCCAATCTTATATGGTATCACATCTATAAAATCAAATTCTGTAAATATACGAAAATTACATCGGAGAAGGAACTCCAGTCTTCACAATGGATATGGGAACAAACATTGTCACTGATTTCATAACTTACTTGCATTTAAACTATTCAGGAGGTTTTTTTCTAGCCAGCTAGGAAGAAAAAGCCTTTGTTGGTTGACAATGAATCCAGGGTTGCTGATGGGTAAAATTGAACCTGAAATACTTGAAGCCTGTAATTAACCATTGTGTCTGTTTCAGCCGTGCAGTGATCGGGGTGGGTATAGAGGAGGAGGACCGTAAACACACGTGGATGGAGGACGCTGACGCCGTGAGTTCCGTCTTACACTTGTCTATCATATGGTGTCAGAAAGGTCTTAAAGGGGCAGTAGCACGTTTTCTGGCAATTTTATATTCAAACTATTTCACTGATTATTGTAAGTTAATGCTCAATGTATTATTTTGACAGTGTCAAAAATCTCATTACACAAGCCAATCATCCATAGTCAGAGGACAAAGTATGAAGATTCGCATAAAATCCATTGGCGACCATTTTGTGTGAACACCTTTATTTCATTTTGTTAAGAAAAATGAATTGCATGGCTAAACTTTACGTTATATATTTGAATTATTACTGTTTCATTTACCGTAGTTTAAATACAATGTCTTTCAATTGGAACCATTAATTTTCAATTTCCTGACATCACCTTATATTCCCCCCAAAAATGTGCTACTGCCCCTTTAACCTATAATACTAGGTATAAGGTGTCCGAGGGCTTATGTTCTTGCTTCTGTCCCTTTGAAACCAACCTTAGAAATAAATGTAAATTAGGTTTTTATGCCCCCGAATCGGAGATTCCGGGGGTATATTGTTTCTCACCTGTCCGTCTGTCTGTCCGTCTGTCTGTCCGTTTGTCCACAAAAACTTTAACCTTGGTCATAACTTTTGATTGGTCAGAGCTAGGTCTTTGATACTTGACATATGGATCCCTTGTGATGAGACCTTTCAGATGACACCATGACATTTGACCTTGTGACCTTGACCTTGACACAGCGAGCCTTTTCCGAAAACTTTAACCTTGGCTATATTTTCTATACTGTCAGTGCTAGGTCTTTGATACTTGACATGTGTATCCCTTGTGATGAGACCTTTCAGATGACACCATGATATTTGACCTTTTCCGTCCGTCCGTCCGTCTGTCCGTTTGTCCACAAAAACTTTAACCTTGGTCATAACTTTTTATTGGTCAGAGCTAGCTCTTTGATACTTGACATATGGATCCCTTGTGATGAGACCTTTCAGATGACACCATGACATTTGACCTTGTGACCTTGACCTTGACACAGCGAGCATTTTAAACTTTAACCTTGGTCATAACTTTTGATTGGTCAGAGCTAGCTCTTTGATACTTGACATATGGATCCCTTGTGATGAGACCTTTCAGAAGACACCATGACATTTGACCTTGTGACCTTGACCTTGACACAGCGAGCCTTTTCCGAAAACTTTAACCTTGGCTATAGTTTCTATACTGTCAGTGCTAGGTCTTTGATATTTGACATGTGTATCCCTTGTGATGAGACCTTTCAGATGACACCATGATATTTGACCTTTTCCGTCCGTCCGTCCGTCCGTCCGTCCGTTTGTCCACAAAAACTTTAACCTTGGTCGTAACTTTTGATTGGTCAGAGCTAGCTCTTTGATACTTGACATACGGATCCCTTGTGATGAGACCTTTCAGATGACACCATGACATTTGACCTTGTGACCTTGACCTTGACACAGCGAGCAGGATGCATCCGGGGGCATTCGTGTTTCACAAACACATCTTGTTTTTAAATGTTTTCTTCTCTGGTGCACTTAACAAACAGCGACATTGTGTTTTGATCACTCATTATAGTTATTAGTGATTATCTGACACTTTCTGTTTTATTTTGAACTTAGATGTTCTTATTGATATAATATTTTTTTAAATACCTAAATATTAAATATAATGAAAGACTATGAATGCTATTACTAATAGTAGATAACTATTATCTGCACGTTGCTGTTTCAGTGTGCAGTGCACGGAGCTTATGAGTGTGCGCGAGCTATCTATGGTCATGCTCTCACTGTGTTCCCAAGCAAGAAAAGCATCTGGCTGCGAGCTGCGTACTTTGAGAAAAACCATGGCAGCAGGTATTTACTCTTGTGACAGAATATAAGTAACATTTGGAAAAAAAAGTAATCTCATTTGAGTGCTCTTTTGTGGTAAAAAACGGACTTATTAGACAATTGTTTTGTAAAATATAGACTTACTTTATTTGAAAGCATGTATAATTTTCCAATCACAATTGAATTAAATGAAAGCACTTTCATGTTGAAACAAAATACTTTGGTGCCTTGGCATATCACGTGTCTAAGGTTGACAAATCATTGTAGCAACCTCACTTGAAGTTAAATGTTTAGTATCCATGCATGTGTGCAAAGTTTGTTCTTTAAACAAGGCTTTAGAAGCATTACAAAATGCACTTGAATAAGAAGAACAGTATCACCTGTATGACATGTATCCACAGGGAATCCCTGGAAGCTCTGTTACAACGTGCCGTGGCTCACTGTCCTAAAGCTGAGGTGCTGTGGCTGATGGGAGCCAAGTCAAAGTGGATGGCGGTGTGTACCTCTTCTATTGTAAACGCTCACGTTAATACTAAACCACAGTTTCTAGCTGCCTTTTTAATTTATTTAACAACCAGTGTGATAATCTTGTATCAGAGACACACATTAGCTTTGATTTGCTGGTTTCATGACAAATGAATGATTTTGTTGATTTTTCACATAAATAAATATGAGTTTGTTTTCATAATGTAAATGAGAAAACAATTATCCTGTAGGTAAATCATCAGGGTTTTTTTTTATAACAGAATAAAACAGTAGTCTAGATTTGAAATGAAGACCCCCTTGGTATGAGACTATTAGCTCATTTTAGATAATTGTAGACCCAAACCTTATTCAGTACACTTTATCTAAGATTGAACCTTATTTGTATCCTTCAGAACGACGTCCCGGCTGCCCGTAGTATCCTGGCCCTGGCCTTCCAGGCTAACCCAAACAGCGAGGAGATCTGGCTGGCGGCCGTCAAGCTGGAGAGTGAGAACAACGAGTACGAGAGGGCCAGGAGACTCCTGCAGAAGGCTCGGGCCAGTGCTCCCACTGCTAGGGTACGTCATCTACACCGTCAAGTGTTGGTGACACTGTCATTGTTTTACTGTAGGCAGGGATTGGGAAAGACATGGTTTTGGGTACTTTTCTGATTTTCCAATGGGCCATTGCCAATCTTATCAATAGTTAACTTAAAAATTTAAATGGGCCATTTTTTCATCCAATGTGCAAATTGGCCCATGGTCCCTGCCTTTCCCAATCACTGTGTAAGAAGACTAAGATAAGATAAGATAAGATAATCTCAGAGAGATGTCATTTAAACATCGGTACATGAACACAATTAGTTAATTATGTGAGAAGGCTCACATTCAAACATCAATTCCACATGGCTAACACTGGTCTATTACTCGCCCGTTGAAGATATTGCTGTTTGATAAATCTCCTACTGCTACTGGTAGGTCTATCATATTAGATACGGCTTACACACAAAGTAAACTCTGTTACAAGCCTTGAGCTGTATTACTCACGGAAATAGAAATAAAATGCTTTTTGTTGATTTTTAGCTCATCAGGTCTGAAAGACCCGATGGGCTTATGGCATGGCATGGCGTCCGGCGTCCGTCCATCCGTCCGTCCGTCCGTCCGTCCATCCGTAAACTTTTCACATTTTCGACTTCTTCTCCAGAACCACTGACTCTAGAGAGCTCAAATTTGATGTGGAGACTCCTTGGCAATTGGGGATTCTAAATTGTAGATTTCATGACCTCATGACCCCAAATGGGGTCACAGGGGTCAAAACCTTAAAAACCTATTTTCATCTTCTTCTCCAGTTCCAAAAGGTCTAGAGAGCTGAAAAGTTGTGTGTAGACTCCTTGGCCAATGAGGATTCTAAATTGTAGATTTCATGACTTCATGACCCCAATTGGGGTCACAGGGGTCAAAACCTTAAAAACCTATTTTCATCTTCTTCTCCAGTTCCAAAAGGTCTAGAGAGTTAAAAAGTTGTGTGTAGACTCCTTGGCCAATGGGGATTCTAAATTGTAGATTTCATGACATCATGACCCCAATTGGGGTCACAGGGGTCAAAACCTTATAAACCTATTTTCATCTTCTTCTCCAGATCCAAAAGGTCGAGAGAGCTAAAAAGTTGTATGTAGACTCCTTGGCCAATGAAGATTCTAAATTTAAGGTTTGGTTACCCCTTGACCCCAATTGGGGTCACAGGGGTCAAAACCTTAAAAACCTATTTTACTCCATCTTCTCCAGTTCCAAAAGTTCTAGAGAGCTGAAAAGTTGTGTGTAGACTCCTTGGCCAATGAGGATTCTAAATTTTAGGTTTGGTTACCCCTTGACCCCAATTGGGGTCAAAGGGGTCAAAGCCTTAAAAACATATTTTACTCCTCCATCTCCAGTTTCAAAAGGTCTAGAGAGCTGAAAAGTTGTATGTAGACTCCTTGGCCAATGAGGATTCTAAATTTTAGGTTTGGTTACCCCTTGACCCCAATTGGGGTCACAGGGGTCAAAACCTTAAAAACCTTTTTTACTCCATCTTCTCCAGTTCCAAAAGGTCTAGAGAGCTAAAAAGTTGTGTGTAGACTCCTTGGCCAATGGGGATTTTAAATTGTAGATTTCATGACCTCATGACCCCAATTGGGGTCACAGGGGTCAAAACCTTAAAAACCTATTTTCATCTTCTTCTCCAGATCCAAAAGGTCGAGAGAGCTAAAAAGTTGTATGTAGACTCCTTGGCCAATGAGGATTCTAAATTTTAGGTTTGGTTACCCCTTGACCCCAATTGGGGTCACAGGGGTCAAAGCCTTAAAAACATATTTTACTCCTCCTCCAGTTTCAAAAGGTCTAGAGAGCTGAAAAGTTGTGTAAAGACTCCTGGGCAAATGGGAATTCTAAATTTTAGGTTTGGTGACCCCATGACCCCAAATGGGGTCACAGGGGTCACAACCTTAAAAACCTATTTTCATCTTCTCCTCCAGTTCCAAATGGTCTAGAGAGCTAAAAAATTGTGTGTAGACTCCTTGGCCAATGGGGATTCAAACTTGTAGATTTTGTGACCCAAAGACCCTAAATGGGGTTACAGGGGTCAAAACCTTTTTCCATCAAAAGTCTGATGAGCTACAGAGCCCATGGCTCTATTTTTTCTGTATTTGGTACTAACTAGATACTTGTATTAGTAATATTCATTCACAATGGTTTTTCCCAACTTTTGTTTCAGACAGTTTTTGTAAATTCATAGATAATTGAAAAAGAATGTGGTTTCCTTAAATTTTACAGACATTTTACAAACTACTACCGTTATTCTTACGAGTTCATTCATAACTTTTGTTGTCAATTGTAGAGTTGCTGTGGCAACGCACATGCAACTGCAAATTCAACTGAAAAGAGTGTTGCAGGTTTATTGTCACTCGCATCGCTGAGAGTGACGAAAGCTATAGCAGGTTTCAAAATGTATTGAAAATATGCAAATCTTTGGCAGTTTTATCTGAACAAAGACATTTATGAATACCTATTTTTGCAATTATTTTGTAAGGCCTAGTTGGGAAAAACTAAGTTATAATTTGAATATCTGTAAGAATTACTAACATTACTTGAGTACTAAAAAAATAAATGCCAAAAACCCTTTTATTTCTATTTCCGTGAATACTTTAGAACACACACCACTAGGTCATTCAAATATTGAGTATTGTAAACACCCACAGTATCTTTGTAATACATTGTTTAATAATTCAATAGGTAAGTCATTAAAACATTTGCAACAGTAATATATTGAGAAAAGAAGTAGCAGTATTGTGATTCTCATAACATACCAACACTATTCCTGTCAACATGATAATTCTGCAAGTGTCTGTGTGTGCAGGTGTTCATGAAGTCTGTGAAGCTGGAGTGGTGTCTGGGAGAGATTGACAACGCTAAACGTCTTCTTGATGATGCTGTCAAACATTATCCAGACTTTGCTAAGGTGAGTTCTGCAACCTCGTATTTATCATAAGTGGCACCAATGATGACATGAAATATGCCATAATGGCAAATAGATGTCAATTTGACTGTTTGTTTATCAAAATGTTAATCCTCATCGTCCAAATATCAAAAGTCAAAGTGTTAAGACAATCACAATATTTTATTTTTGGACAGGAATAACTTGTATAGGCATTGCCAAAGACAAAGATAGATTAGCGTAAGGCAAGCATGGGTAAAATCTAAGGGAAATAAAATAAATGTTTGTTGTTTGAATAGGGTCTTTCTTTTGAGATGAAGATGGTTTATTGTAAAAGAGACAAAGTTAAAATCTGAGAAAAAATTATGAAAATGAAAGAGGATATGACTGCCATCAACCAAGGACGTTATCCCCAAAAGAACCAGAAAGTTAAACTGCTTGTTTGGAGTTCTTCTTCTTCTTCAGATCAGGAAACATAAATGTTCTGGCTGTTTTTCAGATAACATTTTAGAGTGATGGCAGACATGCCCTCTCTAATTTTACCAACTCAATATCTGTACCCTCTCCTTCAGTTGATCCTCATGTTGCTAGCCCTAATAATCACTGTGTAGACAGGTTGTCCTCCATCTATTATAACATCTAGACATAAGAATACATGTATAAACATCTAACGTTATGTGTTGATCCTGTAGCTGTGGATGATGAAGGGACAGATTGAGGAGTCTCGCAGTCTCACAGAACGGGCCAGGGACGCTTACAACCAGTCTGTGAGTCCAACTTCTTAATTACTACTCTTCATTAATATACAAAAGCCATTGAAATATTCCAAGATCTGCTTAGAGAAAATGATTCAATGATAATGGTTATTCATTGATAAGTTAATTTATTTATTTTTATCTTAATTTTTATAATTTTATTTATGTGTTTTTTCAGAAACACATTTTTTGCAAAGAAGTCTATTTTGAGTTACTCATGTATCTCATCTCAAATCACTATTGAGAATATTCCTAATTGACCAAAAATTTTGACAAAAGAAGTTCAGAAAATATCTTGCCAGTTTTTCATTTAAACACTTGACAATTGAAAACTATTAACCTTCATGTGATATGTGTCTATAGCAAATTACGTTAGGTCACCCTGACCAAGGCTATTTTCTATGGCCTCAGAGAAAACGACATCATCATTATAGGAAACACATTATAGATAATGATAGATATATGAGATTTCCCTGTGTTACAGCTGAAGAAGTGTCCAAATGCTATCCCGCTATGGCTGCTGCTATCTAGACTAGAGGAGAAGATTGGGAACCTGACACGTGCTCGCTCTATACTGGAGAAGGCTCGCCTCAAGAACCCCAAGTGTGCTGAACTATGGTCAGTTGAGTGATGGTGCTTGGGTATCATCATGGTTTACAACACTGAGTGTTGTATTAGAGGGACAGTAGCACGTTTTAGGGGGAATATTAGGTGATGTCAGGAAAATGAAAACTAATTGTTCCAATTGAAAGACAATGTATTTAAACTAAATGAAGAAGTAATAATTCAAATATATAATGTAAAGTTTAGCCATGAGGTGCTTATTTCTAATACAAACTGTATCAAAGGTGTTCACACTAAATGGCCGCCAATGGATTTTATGTAAATCTTCATACTTTGTACTCTGACTATGAATGATTGATTTTTATTACGAGATTTTTGACACTTTCAAAATAATACATTTAGCATTAACATGCAATTATGAGTAAAACATTATAAATTATAAAAAATAAAAAAAATTCAAAAAAACGTGCTACTGCCCCTTTAAGAGTAGAATGATAGGAACACAGGTGCTAGAGGGTCTTATTATGTAAAGAATTACAGTAACGTATATAACTGGGTATTTGCAACCCTGCCAATTAGCCGACCCCCTTTCTCTACCACTCAAATTCAAGTAAAATCTCCTGTATTAGCCCCTCTAAGCACTACATTGCTGATTGACAATATGACATGATGTTGAAAGTTGATGGTGCTATCGATACCTATTGAATAAATGTTGCAGTATGTGGGAAAATATCTTAACACTGTTATTTGAGTGTTGTTTCTTGTATCGATTTATTATTATAATATCATTGTAGTGGAGTCTTGTATTTATCACTGTAGCATCACAGTAGTACGGTTGATGGCGTGTCATGTTATGTGCACATGAATTACTGTATGACAGATTAATAAAGGCTTGATGCAGAAGTACTTTTACGAACCACAAGTGTGTCAAATTTAAATAAATCATGACAATCATTCTTCAATACAATTGTAATTAATGGTAAATCTGTATTAATTACATTTTCTTGAGATCTTCTATGCAAAAGAGAGGGACTGTCCTATCTGGTATTTTTATGGAAATAAAATTCAAGAGTACTTCCCTGTTTATATTAATAAATGATTATTACCTGCTTATTTCACACTTATTTTCATATCAATGTTAGTGAGGGTAACATTTAGTTGTTCTAGATTTAACCATTTGACAAATTATAGAATTATCACCGAGTCCTCTTGAATTTCGTTTCCACAAAAAATACCTTTATAGGAAGTGTAGCTAAGTTGTAATTACTCTGTTTGTATTATACAGGCTGGAGGCTGTGAGGGTGGAGGTGAGAGGAGGATTGAAGAACATCGGACTCACACTCATGGCTAAAGGTTTGTGGCAAGGAGTCAATCTCAGCTCTCGCTCTCTTCTACATTATCTCATTTTAATACTGTGTTAACAACTGATCAGAAATAGCCGCTCTTTTTACTGACAGTATTTTCCAAAACTCTATCATTTAGAAGAAGAAGACAAGAATGTAAGAAGAAGAATGTTATCAATGTAAGCAGCTATCTGCAAGAGCAGAGTTCTTAATCTACATATTTTGTTTTACATTCCTTTCAACAGTCTTATGACTCATGGGTTTGACTCTCCATTATTACACTTGTAGGGTTGCATTAGCTATGTGATGTTATAGGGCATCTTATTATTTTTTGGTTTGATTGTTTATAATTTTTCAAATTCAGCTCTGCAAGAGTGTCCCAGCTCAGGAACTCTGTGGGCCGAAGCAATATTTATGGAGCCACGCCCCCAGAGGAAGACCAAGTCCGTGGACGCTCTCCGCAAGTGTGAACACGATCCTCATGTGCTGCTAGCTGCCTCCAAGTATGTCCTTGTCTATAGAGTAACATTCTCTCCCCATAGAGGTAGATCAAATCTAACCTCTGTTTTGATAAGCCAAGTTTGTGGACCATAACGGGAAAGGCATAATTAGATACAATCATAATTACTTGTACAGTCAGCAATGATGTTATCTTTGTTACAACTGAATCATGGCAGAGGCCTTGTACGAGAACCACCTTTTTCATACGAGAAGTCCTTTCATTAGCTCAACGTTTTTCAAATGGTTTGTTGTGCAGCTAGGGGAAACTGCATGAAACCAGGGATCTGATCTTATTCAAACAGAGTTGGATTTACATTTTATGACTGTGGGAAAAGAATGATACAGATACAGTAATTCAGATACTGACATTTAAGCATTTTTAGCTCATCTGGCCTGTAAGGCCCGATGGGCTTATGGTATGGCATGGTGTCCGGCGTCCGTCCGTCCGTCCGTCCGTCCGTCCGTCCATCCGTCCGTCCATCCGTCCGTAAACTTTGTGGAATTTCGACTTCTTCTCCAGAACCATAAGGCCTAGAAAGCTGAAACTTTGTGTACAGACTCCTTGGCTAGTGAGAATTATAAATTGTAGCTTTAGTGGCCCTGTGACCCCTAATAAGGGCCACAGGGGCCACGCCCTAAAAACCTATTTTCATCTTCTTCTCCAGAACCATGAGGCCTAGAAAGCTGAAACTTTGTGTACAGACTCCTTGGCTAGTGAGGATTATAAATTGTAGCTTTGGTGGCCCTGTGACCCCTAATAAGGGCGACAGGGGCCACACCCTAAAAACCTATTTTCATCTTCTTCTCCGGAACCATGAGGCCTAGAAAGCTGAAACTTTGTGTACAGACTTCTTGACTAGTGAGAATTATAAATTGTAGCTTTAGTGGCCCTGTGACCCCTAATAAGGGCCACAGGGGCCACGCCCTAAAAACCTATTTTCATCTTCTTCTCCAGAACCATGAGGCCTAGAAAGCTGAAACTTTGTGTACAGACTCCTTGGCTAGTGAGGATTATAAATTGTAGCTTTGGTGGCCCTGTGACCCCTAATAAGGGCCACAGGGGCCACACCCTAAAAACCTATTTTCATCTTCTTCTCCAGAACCATGAGGCCTAGAAAGCTGAAACTTTGTGTACAGACTCCTTGTCTAGTGAGAATTATAAATTGTAGCTTTTGTGGCCCTGTAACCCCTAATAAGGGCCACAGGGGCCACGCCCTAAAAACCTATTTTCATCTTCTTCTCGAGAACCATGAGGCCTAGAAAGCTGAAACTTTTTGTACAGACTCCTTGACTAGTGAGGATTATAAATTGTAGCTTTGGTGGCCCTGTGACCCCTAATAAGGGCCACATATGCCACGCCCTAAAAACCTATTTTCATCTTCTTCTCCAGAACCATGAGGCCTAGAAAGCTGAAACTTTGTGTACCGACTCCTTGACTAGTGAGGATTATAAATTGTAGCTTTAGTGGCCCTGTGACCCCTAATAAGGGCCACAGGGGCCACGCCCTAAAAACCTATTTTCATCTTCTTCTCCAGAACCATGAGGCCTAGAAAGCTGAAACTTTGTGTACCGACTCTTTGACTAGTGAGGATTATAAATTGTAGCTTTGGTGGCCCTGTGACCCCTAATAAGGGCCACAGGGGCCACGCCCTAAAAAACTATTTTCATCTTCTTCTCCAGAACCATGAGGCCTAGAAAGCTGAAACTTTGTGTACAGACTCTTTGACTAGTGAGGATTATAAATTGTAGCTTTGGTGGCCCTGTAACCCCTAATAAAGGCAACAGGAGCGTCCTTCAAATCTATATTCATCTTCTCCTCCTGAAGTGTAAGGCCTAGAAAACTGAAACTTGTCGCCTATATACTTAATTTTATGGTGACCCTGTGGGCTCTACAACGGGGGAATCACATTGGCCACACTCTCAAGCATAATTGATGATGAAGCCTGATGAGCTACAGAGCCAGTGGCTCTATTTTTGATGACTAATGAGGGTCATGTCCAAAGGATACAAAACCGGAATATAAACATAACATGAATATAATCTATTCTTTTCAAATGGCTATATTTCGCGTTATCACACTGTGGCACTGCTCTTTGCAAAACTTAAGGTCTGTAAGATTGAAAAAAACTTGTTAAATCCTTGTGATTTTCAATTAGTCAGTTATCCATAGCCTAAAGCAAAAAAAATTAAACGAGCCTTCTTAAGTCTAGACAATGTTGGCAAGTCTAGATGCCTCATATGAATTGTTCAGGGCTCCTTTTTATTTTAATATCAAATATTTGAAATTAAAATTTTAGTGAAAAAATTTTTCAGGGTCTATATGATACTTATTTTCAATGTAAGTAGGACATTTAAGAAATGCCATAAATTTCAAAGTTTGAACTTAAGACCAAAACATTCATAAAGTTACACACTGTTTGAAAATTAAAATTAAAGTGTTGTGAAATGCCATTACACAAGCTTCTGCATTTATATTAGATTGAAGAAAGAATCCCTTCAAAAGACTATTGTTCAACATGATCAATTATCATTCTTGCTGCAGGTTGTTCTGGACAGAGCGTAAGATCAGCAAGTCTCGAGACTGGTTCAACAGGACAGTGAAGATAGACCCCGACCTGGGGGACGCATGGGCATACTTCTTTAAGTTTGAACTCATGCATGGAGATGAGGTCAGTAACCAACATTTAGGAGATTGATGATAAACAAATGCTATTATCCTAAGGAGGTATCTGGTTTTTATCTTGGATAATTCTTTCTGAATAAACACACAAAATAATATATATAAAATTTATTGCAAATTTTACAACTTTCTATCATTGATAATCAAAAACATAGAACACTTCATTTTGTCATACTTTATTTGCTAGATATATATTAGGCATACACAGACATAAAGAAATAGTATTTTATTCCCCCCTATATATATTATAATCATTGCAGATATTTCATACACAGCTATTTACCATTTATATACATCTGTTTAATTCTATTTGAATCAAATTGAATTACTCTTGGCTTTTACTATTGACATGAGTTGATCTTATAGTAAATGATTATTAAATTCATACTTTAGTAAAACCGTTTCTATTTCTAAGCTGCAAAAATAAAAGTTGTCCTAGCATAACTTCCTTAATCTTGATAGAAATATCAAATTAGAACCAATATATTACCCTAGCCTTTTTAGCATCAACTTTGACCAAGTAAACAAAATCTTGGAATATAATATATCATGTTTTTATACTTTTGGACATTTCTAGGAGAGCCAGGAATCTGTTGCTAAGCGCTGCATCCAGTCTGAGCCTCACCACGGGGAGAAGTGGTGTATTATCTCCAAAGATATCCAAAACTGGCGCCTCAAGACAGAAGAGTTACTCCCCTTGGTAGCCAACAGTCTACCCCTGCCAACATGAGCATGATCTGATCGACTTCACGTGTCATTGCTTCATCACAGTGTACATATATCATGTCATCTCCATAACTGATTTATGTCTCTATATGCTTTAGAGAATATCATCTAATAACTTCATTAACCATTTGATTTTTGATAAGTTGTCTTTCACATTTATGAATCATTGTTGATGATGAGTCATTATGTTTTTTCAATCGTCTTAAATGAAAATAATACTAAGCACCATGGATTCCTAATTGTACTATTTGTGAAGTTTTTTTAGATTGAATTTGTTAAAATATTTGCAAATGAATGGATATCAGACTCCCACTGTAAGACCATGTATTTAAGTTGTTAAGTTAAGTGATAGCAGAGTGGTAAAAATCAAAGGTTGTCAATAGATACAACCACAGGTACAAGTACATGCATTTATATAGACTTAATGTCATAAAATCTTTTGCTACAGCAATGTTGCAGTTAAGAGGAACATTTTTGTAAAACCATTTGTGAACACAAGCTGGAAGATTGTTTTGTTTATGCTTCTATTGTAAATTGTTGAACTTGTAATAAACTTGTATTCTTGTCTACTCCTGATTTGTTTTTGCCTTGTTTTGGCCGTTTTCAATAAGAACAAGATAATGTTTTCCCTAGCATAAATGACAAAAGTATTTGGATTGTTTTGTTAATATAGATTTCTTTAAATGTAAGATATAATTTATTTTCATTAAAACCATTTTATTAAAAAAACAGAAATTCAGTGTTCTCATACAAATTAATCAAACAATACTGAACTGCAAAAGAAACTTGACCTTTCCTTAATTATTCCAGACATGTTTCATAAAAATGTCAACCTGCTTGTCGGAAGGATATGGAATATTTCATCATGTTTGAATCCCATTTTACAAAAACTAAAATTCAAAAAAAGATTTTTAATAAATTTTTATCGAAAGAAAATGGAACACAGTTTCAAGCTAAATTAATAATGAAATATTGTAACATGACTTCGGTAAATACTCGTTTCTGATTGGTTGATTTGAAGGATTTCCCAGTGTTAAATGGCAATGAACACCCGCAAATTGGCTTAGGCGAATCACCGCGAAAGGATACATTATTTGGTCCGCCTCAACATTAAAATGTTCTGATTCTCCCAATATTCGTGACCGATTATCATTTTACTGTTGTTGCTGTCATTTTCTAACTTGCGCATTCCCGTAGATGCCAAAAATCCTTTTCTATTTGCTTTAGTTTTATGTAACCAAACTTTCTTAATTGGCTAAGTTTCTCCTAATTTGCCGCCTTGTGCCATGCGGCCGGTTTCTTTCGAATGCCGTTCCCATGGCACGACGTCACAAAGGCCAACGGTTATGACGTCACAATGATCGCGTCACCGTCACAATGGTCTGGGCGAGTTTAAGATATTTGTTCAGTCGGGTTTGTTCCTGTTGGTTTATGAATTATATAACTGTTTTCTCTCTTATAAATTCCACAGTGAAAACTATAAGATCTCATCGTTATGAGTGCAACTGGTTTGCAATATTAGAACACTATTTTAATGTCTATAACACTGGGAATTCCTTTTTCTTTATAGCTGCGAACACCTATAACAATAATGGACCAGTCGTTAGATCCTTTCAACTCCGAGTTCCCTACGCAAAAATAGAGTTCGCTCTTAAAATGCTTATAACTAACGGTCATGTTACAATATCGATAAATAGTTGCGTTTGTAAAATTTCCGGGATTCATTGTTATTCAACACCCGCAAATTTAAGCGTTTAAAACCTCCGGCTAACGCCGTCGGTTTTAAACTAAATTTGCGGGTGTTGAATAACAATGAATCCCGGAAATTTTACAAACGCAACTATTTATCTTCTAAATGAAGTATATGAAATCTTCAATAACCACCATGCAAAAACAAGCACCTTGTGTAACTAGTTTCGATAAAGAGAGAGTAGCCAAAATATCCTGTTTTGACCCAGACTGTTGAATCGCTTGCATGCTTGCATGCTTGCAAGGAAGCACAGATTATCATCAACCATGTTGATACTCGTGTTAGAAATAAAATGTCCAGTTGACAGTTTAACATCATAACTTGGTATAAGACCAAAACTGGGTTAGAACGTAAAGAGAAACGCCATTTAGAAGTTCATTCAACGTTTTCATAATATTTCCAAAATTGTTAGACATTGGCGCCATCAGAGAATATTGATACAGAGATGTTGATACTTTCACACAATAAAATGCACAGGTTCGATATTGTGACACTATTCCATTGTCTCATTTTATTAACTATAAAAACACTACATCCTTTCTCAGAGTAAAAATTTAGTGTAAGTGGCTGAAATGAGTTTCACCGATCGGCGAAGGCAATGAAGAGTGCCCAAAGTGCCCAGAGTGATGACAAAAAAAGTTTGAACGTCATTCAAATGCGTACAGTGAAGCAAATGACCGTAAAAGTGGTCTATTATTTTTGTAGGAAAAAGATCATGAAAAGGGTTGTGTTCAAACCGGGTAGATAAGCAATCATCTCAGTTTAAAATTATATACTATTCATCAATTATTTGAATGACTTAGTCACTTGAACTATGATCACGTCATATAGAGAATCTCACCCAAGTGTCTTCTGATATCAAATATATCAACACAAGTTGATAAAAGTAACTAATATCCGAGGCTTGCCGAGGATATTTTACTTTTATCAACGAGTGTTGATATATTTGATATCAGAAGACACGAGGGTGAGATTCTATTTATCATCCAAAATCATTTTTCATCACATAAGCATGAAAAATGTACATCTTTGAACACTAGATTGCCCTAAAACTGCTGAACCAGTGATGTCATAGCATTGTGACGTCATCGTGTTAATGACGTCATAGCATTGTGACGTCATTACTGATGATGTAAAACGTTTGTGATGTCATGTATTTTCTGATTATAGGGCATTGTTAAAAATCTACTGTCAAAGCGATATCTCCTAGGAGATATCGCTTGATCTTCCACAAGCGATATCTCCTGTGAAACCCAGTTTTGGATGATAAATATACAGAACGTCATACGTGTGCATTTGGGTCGTTTGTATTGAACGAGTAGATGTCATGGACGCGGAGGACATCTTCGAGTTCAATACAAACTACCGTATGACGTTCTGTATTTATTATATACTCTCTTTTTAACCTTTTTAAAAGTAATTTTGAATTGCTTAAATAATCCGAGACGTCGCACTGCGCATTGATACATAATGCAAAGAAGGCGATTACCTATGACACGCTCGACTGATGATTTGATACCTCAATTATCTGTTTATTTTCTCATTACTTTGCGTAGTTAAAGGGGCAGTAGCACGTTTTTTGATACTTTTACATTTTAAATATTTCACTTATAATTGTAAGTAAATGCTAAATGTATCATGTTGACAGTGTCAAGAATCTCATTACACAAGCCAATCATCCATAGTCAGAGGACAAAGTATGAGGCTTCACATAAAATCCATTGGCGGCCATTTTTGTGTGAACACCTTTAATTCATTTTTGTAAGAAAAATGAATCTCATGGCTGTACTTTACGTTATATATTTGAATTATTACTGCTTCATTTAGTTTGAATACATTGTCTTTCAATTGGAACTATTTATTTTCATTTTCCTGACATAAGATAAGATAAGATAAGATAAGATAAGATAATCTTTATTGTCCCAGAAGGGAAATTTGTTTTGTATAATTACAATTCTCCAGAAATGTGATGACAACTAATTACATAATATTCAAAACAATTCATATCAAAAATAATTCACATAGACTAGAATACATGTAAAACGTGATGCAGCATTAGACAGAATTTATTTCTCTAATGCTGCACGGAATGAACGATTGGCGGAACCTGTTTGTTCGAAAAGTCGGCATACGAAGCCTACGTCCGGAAGGTAATGTTGAAAATTCCAAGAAAAGTGGATGGGTAGAATCACCCACAATTTTGGTTCCTTTTTTTGATAACTGCTTCTTATAAAAACTGCCGATCGTTTCAATGGGAAGCCCCATAATCTTTGATGCAGTATTCAAGATTTTGGACAATTTGTTTCTATTTTGAACAGACAGGTTCCCAAACCAACTTAAAAAGTTAAATGTAAGGACACTTTGAATGAAGGTTCTGTAAAACAACATCATGATGGTTTGATCAATTTTAAAGTGTTTCAGTTTCCACAAGAAATGTAAACGTTGTTGCCCTTTCTTATATATGTTCTCAGTATTCTCATTCCAAGAGAGTTTAGAATCAATAATAGTACCTAAGTATTTATATTCATTTACTCTTTCTATAACATTTCCATCAATACACACAGATTCTAATGTTGACTTTGTTCTCCTAAAATCAATTATCATTTCTTTAGTTTTTTGAACGTTCAGATATAAAAAATTAGCATTACACCAATCAACAAATCCTGATATCTCGGATCTATAGGCAAGTTCTGACTCTCTTATTAGGCCTACAACTGCAGCGTCGTCAGCAAATTTAATGGTAAAACACGAATCAGCATTTGAGAAACAATCATTTGTGTACAAAATGAACAAAATTGGCGAAACAACACAACCCTGTGGAGCACCAGTAGATGTACATACAGTTGAAGATTTAACATTATTGACTTGTACAAATTGCTATCTGTTGACAAGGAAAGAATGAATCCATCTAATAATATTTGAGTTTACATTCATATGACAAAGTTTATCAAGCAACAGATGTGGCTGAATCGTATTAAAAGCAGAGGAGAAGTCAACAAACATTATTCGGACATAGGAACTATAATTTTCCAAGTGTTTATAGATGTTATTAAGAAGAGTTATTGTTGCATCATCTACTCCACGCCGTGCTCTATAAGCAAATTGATAGGGGTCTAAAACGTCAATCACATCCTTTAACAAGAAATTCTTTACAATTCGTTCTAGACATTTCATAGCAACAGAGGTGATAGCTACTGGTCTGTAATCATTATTGACAGAGGGGTTTTTCTTTTTTGGCAATGGGATGATTTTAGATGTTTTCCAAAGAGTGGGAACATGATGGAAATTTAATGAGAATTGAAAAATCTTTTGGAAAATATCAGCCAGTTGCACTCTGCATTCTTTTAGTACTACACCTAGCAAATTATCAGGTCCACAAGCTTTATGCGAATTTATCTTCGCAAAAGACGTTATCACATCATCTTTGGAAATATCTGACACATCACATGGTGGGAGTGATTCAAGTACATTGTTTCTTTCTTCTGAAAAATTACAACTATCAAATCTAGAGTAAAATGAGTTTAACTCATTTGCAAATACTAAGTCATCATTTGATTCTATCTTGTTAGGTTTGCTGTTTGATCCAATAATAGTCTTGATGCCAGTTGTAAGAAATATTTGTCCGAACTCTCGGGGGAGGTAATATGGTCTCACAGAGATAGACAATAGCTCAATGTCCTTATTACAAACTGTGTCTCTTACTACATGATGTTTACACCAGCGTTCGTTAATATATACACAAACACCACCACCAATACTCTTTCCTGTTTTTGTCACATCCCTGTCGAGTCGAACCGGAGTTCCAAAACCGCTAAGTTCCAAAACTGTGTTGTCAACAGTGTCATTCAACCATGTCTCCGTGAAACATAACAAACAACTTTCACGAAATTCATACAGGTTCTTAACACAGGCTTCAATCTCTGTTATTTGCCGACGAAGTGATCTTACATTCGACAGAATGATCGTTGGGAGAGCGGGTCTGAACTTCCGTGTTCTCACCTTCTGTCGAAGTCCACCTCGTTTTCCTCGTTTCCGCTTCATACCTGGTTCTTTATCTTTGTCTGTGTTGTTGCGGGTACATTCCGGGGGCAAATCAAGTCTCAAACCACTCACATCAGTGACTCCTTGAAATTGAAGAAGCTGATCCCTTCCATAGCTGATCGCGTCGTAACTGCCGTAACGGCCATATTGGTTGCCATAGACGCCATTCGTCGTTACGGAAGTAAGTTGCTGCATAAAACAAGTTATTGCTAGAGCGGCGCACAACCACTTGCGCTGAATCGTTTTCTCCATGTCTTGATCTTCAAATCGGTATATATTTATATCATAAAAATCATCTCGAACTTGTAATAACTTTAAAAATTCCGGAGAGCTGTAATGATACCTGTCGCTACCGAGCAGCGCCACCTATCATCACCTTATATTCCCCCTAAAAACGTGCTACTGCCCCTTTAAACGTAAGAGGCAGTTTTCTCAAGTGTGAAAACTAAATACAGCGATAAAAGTTTATCCTTAGTTCTAAGATGCCTAGCGGTTAGAACAATCGAAAAAAAAGTACTTTATCAGACAATAAAGGTATAGTTTTTACATGACGTAACAATTGAATGACGCTATCCGCTCTTCCCCGCTGCCCCCTCGTTAATACGCGTGCCCATGGTAACCTTTGATCTCGGTTCTATCAATCAACATGGCGCATCCCTATCAACTGATGGCCAAACTTTCATGTCCGTCACTGGTCACAGAAATGAGCAGTCGTTGAAAAGCTACATAACAACTCGATCTTACAGAGGAACAACGCTGCGACCAATGCTCTGCCTCCGACATGCTTATCGAGTGACCACGTTGACATTCCACGTCAGGTCACGGGGCCCCGTAGCATTACAACCGTCCTCGTGCTTTAACTATAATAGTTCAGGGCAAAACTATACTTTATTACAAAACACATTGGGGTAGAGCAAACTTTATTTCTTAATTATTATTTATAATGTCTGAATATGATAAACGTAAGTTCAGGATTCCGAGCGACGGGATCCTTTCAAACGACGTCACCATGGAAATGACGTCATAATCGTTGTAGGCTATGACGTCATAGGGCCAAGTGTCGCTTGCGATGTTTTCGGAGTTTTGTTTAGGATTTCCTTGTTTATATTGTTTTGCAGTTTCTTTACTAACGATAACACTAGTTTCTCATCAATTATTCTTCAATATCATATTAAAAAGTAGGTTTGTTACCAATGCATTGAGATACGTCAAATCTGGTGTTCTAATTAGGAAAATTCCGAGAATTGCCGAAGCTTAAAAAAAGTAGAACCGGCAGGCGTGCAATACGGATTCTGGAGTGCAATACGGAATTTGAAGACGTATTCCGTATTGCACCCTTGTATTACTATCATAAGATTACATGAGTATATAATAAAGAAAGATATGGCTACTTAAGTTTAAGGACATACCCTACCCAGAAATAAAAATATTTAGATTTTTCTGAAAATAAGCATGTTTGTTCAAATGAATGTGCTGATTTCAAAAATCAAATAAAAAAAGGGGGTCACCGTGCTCGTTTTTGAGTAAAATCGATTTCAAAAATGATATTTTTGTGAAAAAAGCCAAAAAATATCAAATTTTGTATTTGACCACAATTTTTGTGTAAGCATGAAATATCAAAAAATATTAATGCTTAAAGTGAGAAATGAAACATTTGTACATTTTAAAAACAAAAATGTTTGATAAAAAAATCATTTTAATAATTTTTTTCGGTTTTTTGTCACACGAAATCATATTTTTCACCCCAAAAAATGAATAGATTTTCTTAATAAATAACTTTTCAAAATTTAGAATTTTTTTAAATTCTCAATATATGAACTTGACAATATTAGAAACTGAAATTTGAAGAAAAAAATGGGGGTCACCGTCGAAAAATCGCGAACTTTTTCCTGTTGAAAATGAATATAGGGAGTGAAAAATTGCCTACTGCAGCCGGAGCGAGTCTAGATTGCCGTCGGCTTTCCTTTACAAGCAACAGTTTGTTGACGGCTTGTGCAATATCGTTCAAAATTATATATTTTAATCTAAAAGACACACACGTTAACCTCTTAATCTCTTTAATTTTCCACAAATTTATAAAAAAGACTAAAAAGAACAACAAAGTATCCGGGATATCATGCGACATTTGAAGTCAATGAGCAACGAATCAAGTGTGAACATTTGCATCATGGATTGCAATTTGCATTAAACATCACCCACTGCAATGAGCATGCATGCCTTTCCGTGTTCTTCACAAATCTATGAATTACCCGTTATATTCAAGTAATTTTCACTATCCAAATCTACCAAAGAAGCATTATTTCATGAGCACTGCAGACAAATCTGCATACGGACGATCGACGACACATGTAAACTTCCGCTTAGACTGTATTTCGTCCTTGACTACATTTTCGTTACTGTCATGTTTAGATCAACTTTGCAAAAATTACGGTGGATGTCAGTTTCATTCGCTAATAAAATGTTATTATCTTCTGAAAACTTTTGTTTGGAAACTTGGAATAAAAACATATCTTTGTCTTGATAAGATTGGATCACGCAGCAAGTCTAGTTGACATCAAACGTAGGTGGTCAACCACATCGTGGTTCAATCAGGTCACACACAAAATTCTACCTTCGAATAGACTATCGTCCAAAGAGTTTTTATGAGGCAAATATTCATAAAAATGGACTATATATATATATGTGATAATTTAATCTACAGGTTGCATACTTTGACATGTTGTAAACTTTATATAATTATTTATTTAATCAATGGATATATGTTTCTATATTTTTCTTAGCTTACCGGTAGGTCTCAATTTCCCAACAAAATAAATCAAAGAAGTCTATTTCAATTATATATTTTATTTCAGCAAAAACTTTTAATATTTATGGAGCCTTGTATAATTGAACTCAGTGCCATATGCCATAATACATATCTATTCCTGAATATCAGCATGTTTCAAATACCTTTAATTTTTTCACATGTATCCTTGTCATTAACTTTATTCAAATTTTTCCTTTAAATTTCTAAAATAAGACTACTTATAGGTCTTAGCCAAGTAGCCATGATAGGGATTCAATTCAAATTAACTGCTGGCACTGTGGCACAATTAAAAAGATCATGGACCATGTTGCAGATGGAAAGTCTGTTAGATTATGTGTTTCAAGTTCCAGGAAAGTGCACAATGGGCAGGAACAATCACACCACTGCTGCTGCATCATAATCTGCAATAATAAAAACATAGGATAAAAACATATCAATCACACCTTTTTTTATTCTTTTTTAAAATATTTTTAACACAATATATTAGTTTGATACACTTATGACAGTATGTAATAAGAAGAGATACTGCAGTTACAAATATGATTTTGAAACATTTGCTTTTCCAAAATAAAGGTAAAAGGAAATAGAAACAGAAAACATGTTCTGAATCATAAAGCAATGCCACTTTCAATCCAAGAGAAACATCTTTTCATGTGATTTGTAAATTCAGAACTTATATTCCTTGGGAGAAACTGAAAATGTCTTAACCTATTTATAACTATATCTGTAATCCTGAAAACTTAGATATAAACATTTGATCAGATCTAATTACATTTTGTTTCTTTCACACTGGGTTAATTTGGTGTACTAGGTTGTTTTTTTAAATGGGTAATTGATAGACATATTGTAATGATGATAGTCAGACAGTGTTCATTGATATTAATATTTATATATACAATAAAATATCATGATAATTTTGGTAATATTGAAAATAAATCAACTTTTATCTCAGTTATCCAGTGGGGGATAATGTGTTATATAATTATCTCAGTTCTCCAGTGGGGGATAATGTGTTTAATAATTAACTGCATAAAATTATTCTATCATTTTCATGTCACCCTTCCAACATAATTTGATTGCATTTCAATCTCTGAAGTTAATATTGACTTTAAATCATGAAATTGAAACATACTGAAAAAATATGAAATCAGAAAAAAATCAAAATGATAAATAGAAGATAATCACAACACACCATGCACATCAATTTTATAATTTATTTCTATAAACTGTAATATGAGAAATTTTGCTATCCCAAATCTGAAAATAAGACATTGGCATCAATCTTAACTTTGGAGAAAAAAAAGGAGACTGAGTGTTCTTTATTTTCAACCTAAAATTGAGCTCTCAAGTCTTCTTATAGACTTGCATAATCTTTTATGCTCAATCCTTTATCTTATTTTCAAGTAGGGTCTAGCTGACATACTAAATTGGTATCTCACCTGCTTAGACATGAAGTCTTTGTCTTTCCACAGAGGTAATTCCCTTCTGAATCCAAAAATTCACTTGTTGAGTTGTACAATAACTCTCAACATCTCCAAAATATATGTTCAGGAATCAGGATATGATTCACCTAAACATCGTTTCCTCTGACTGCAAATCTGAAAAAAACAAACAAACAAAACATAAGTTTTACTGAAGAATATTTAAAATTAACCATCAATTTCATCTCCATGTTTTCAGATTTTTTTTTTTTTTTTTTTTTTGAAAAAATTAAAACAATTGAGTAAATTTATTTTGAGTGAGTCAGATTAAAATATTTTCTTTAGAAATTATTGTTGAAGATAGTATACACAACTTGCTGCAGGCTTCACTAGTAGTTTAACACTGAGACTATAGTTTTTTTTAAAATGCTTTAAAATTCTTGAAAATCAAGTCTAGATCTTAGCTGAATCTCAATATATACCCTAGCTGAGGCTGAGGCTCTAGCTTTCTCACATTTGTTTAAATTATCAAAATAAACGTAAATGAGTAATAAGTTTGAATTATTTTTATATTCATGGCTGAATGTTAGTCTATTTTCACCTCAAGAGTTATTTAGCAAGTATAGGCCTATAATTTGAAAGTTGCCTACCTGAAAAGTGCTGTGCTGCCATTATCGCTGCCACATAAGAAGTGTTGACTGTTGATCGAGGTAATTCCGGGCTGCGCATGCAGTCACAGGGGCGGATTTCCCTATTTCAAGTTGTTATGATTACCGCACCGCAGTAAGAAAAACAACATGGTCAGCTGACTGTCGTCGTCGCGCTGCCTTTGCATTCACGATGGTTGGCAAAATATTTCGTTGCATATTTTTGATTTGTCAATGAAACGAAGAAAACTTCGCTTTGATTTTTCAATGAAACGAAGAAAACTTCGCTGAAGTCTTTCATCCTTTTCAGATTTTCTTCTTTTTTGCTTCGACTTTGGCAACTTTAAGCGACAGATTTCGCATTTTACCGGCTGCTTGACTGATTGACACCGATCAGCTGATGACAGCATGGCTTGTTTTTCAACGCTACCGTACATCGGTTTCTTGTCGTTAATGTGAAGTAATCTTTTTATTTCAGACTTAAATAAACAAAGTGGACCTTTCAAAATCTAAATTATCTTACAACTTACATAAATAATCGTTATCAGTATGCTTTTTATACGAGTTTGTAAATTTCAGCATTGTCGCAAATTTCTCATCGTTTCGATGTGCGATGCGCACGGTTCTGCGCAGTAACAACGTTTTGATGCGTAGGGTATGTCCTTAATAAGTTAGGGTTGTTCACTGGTTGTAATAGTGTTGTTCCGCATTGCGTCTCATATTAATGAAATCAAATATCCACATAGCATACTATTTGCACATTTATACATGTACATGTAGGCCTATAGATGTAATTGGTATTAAATAATAATAACTGAAATATCATTTGCCAAAAGTAGAAATTATACGCCCGTATTTAAGAACTAGAAGGGGTCCAGTTATTTTAAATTGATTTTATTTTGATTGTTAACTTTATTATTTTTTTTATCAGACCAATCATATAATTATGTTCAAGTATGACGGAATGATGGCATACCACATATTTTTTTCTGAACTGTTGATGGATGAAATTCGTTTTCAATTGTTGATTTCCTTGCAAAACACAATATCACCAGTGATCATCTAATATTTAAATGCATGACAGTTAGTAGGCCTATATAAGTATAGGACTAAGATTGATATCAACTCACTTCAACTTGAACCTACATGTACGATTCATTGTATTATCATAATGTGTATATATATAATTCATCACTGACACCTTTTCACTTCCATTACAGTTATGTTTGAGGGAATCCACGAATCAAGAAGTGTTTTAAAGAAATGTGTTAGGAAGATATTGTTTATATTTGAATATAATACATGAATATTATAAACTTTTCTCAGAGTCTGACGATTGAGAGGGAGGAGAGAGCTGGAGACTGGCGAAGCAGAGAAGATACATGCACGTGCTTCTGGGAGTTGATCTGTCAAACTACCCTCAGGTATATATATAGTGTATACTGTTGTTAATGCCATTCGACATTCATTTCATTTTTATTTTACCAGTTTCAAATGTTAAATAAGTTAACAATTAAACAACAAATCAGTTACAATGCACACAAAGATCATTCAAGGCAGGGTTCATAAGAACAGAACAAGTTATTAGCACATATTTGATAAGGGATCGACATATACAATTTATGTGATTGATTTTTCACTTCATTTACATCTGTTTTTTTATCTTTCTTTTCAATCTTTTGTACAGAACTTTGCTGATGACCAACGCTGTGAAGAAACATATACAAGAAGACAGGATAAGACGGATTTTCATAGATATGTATAAAAGATTAATAAACAATTATGTAAACATTATCTCGGTTTGTTTTTGATTTGTTAATTTGTTGGTTAAATTGATACAGCTATTCCCGACGATATACCATATTTTTCATGATACGATTCCGGTCTCTTATGATTCTCTGCAGTGTTATATACATTGAAAAACGTCTCTCATCATACCTATTCAGCGTCATTAGAAATGGGATTAACTTTTACCAACGTTGAAGCAACATCGTATCAACGTTGTATCAATGTTAAATCCATGTTTTATCGACGTTGATGTCGCGTTATAAATACGTCAATAAAACGTCGTTTCAACGTTGATACAATATCGTATATACGTCGAGACAACGTTATACCAACGTTGTTGCGACGTCTTATCTATTAACGTCATTTCTACGTCGAAACAACGTCAGATTTCGACGTCGCGGCAAATTTCAAATCCAATCAAAATTCGACGTCAATTCAACGTTGATAAACGACGTTGTTTCAACGTTGGTTCAACGTTAAAATGCCTGCTGGGCTAGGACTGAAGTGTCCTGAATTTTAGGCTTGTGTCGTATAAGATATTGACCAAGTACGCAACATTTATTTAACAGTTGACTGCAATGTATCAATGAATTTCCTAATATTTATCACAATCGGAAAGTCACAGTTATAACCTATATATATTTTTCAATGATCATGAACTCGTGACATCTTCCTACGCAAAACCTGAAACGCCAGTTTCCGAACGGTCCGTTTTATGCCTTGCTGTTGGCTGAGTTTTCCGCGCTTGCTCTCTAGCTTACTGTGAGAGAAAGCAATAGGGCAATCAGAAAGTAACTGGAGGTTGCTAACAATCAGGGGAGCTGATATCAACACAGAAAGCTTAACCACAGTGCATAAAACTGATAGTTCAGCAACTTGCGTTTTATGCTTTGCGTAGGAATATGTACTCATACTTGATTTAAAGAGAATCAATTTCTTGTTGAATTATGATTAAAGAAGGTTGCATGAATCACAACCAATGTACTTTCATTTAAGATGGACTGAAATGCTATTTGGCAACTTTCGGAATTCTAAAGAGACGCTGTATAACCTTTTTATCCCACCGGTATGTAATACCCACGCTGTCCGTCCGTCCGTAATCATTCCGTTTCTGGAGCAGAACTCAAAAACCGGTCCACATATCTTTCTGAAACTCTACATGTGTATTGCCCACCTACTGAAGTGGTGCCTTTTGATATTTTCACATTTCTGAAAATTTTATTTTTTATTATTTCTATGGAAACGGCTCTTATTTGGACTCTGTTCATAAAAGGTTTCGTTTCATATATATATAACCGGTCCACATATCTTTCTTAAACTTTACATGTGTATTGCCCACCTACTGAAGTGGTGCCTTTTGATATTTTCACATTTCTAAAAATTTTATTTTTTATTATTTCCATGGAAACGGCTCTTATTTGGACTCTGTTCATGAAAGGTTTCGTTTCATATATATTAGCTTATACTATTATGAACCTTGCTTGAACAATTTACAATTATCTTTCAAAGGTTTACATCTTACGATCATGTGGAACCGGTGGGATATGTCATCTTCTGATGACTCTTGTTTAATGTTTTTTTCATAGGATATTGGTCAAATAGCTATATAACATGAATATTAGGCCAAAACAGCAACGATACATAGTTTCTTTATGAAGCTACAGCTAAGTAAACATTGCGTAACAAGGCGTCTGCTTGTCACCGTCCAGCGACAAACCAAAACAAGGCTCGGAGGCCACTGGAAGTGGAAACCGGATATGACGTGACAGAAGGGGCATGCGTTCGCCTGCTTATATGGAAAATGGTAGGCGAAATTGGTAATTCTGCGTTTTCCAAGCGATTTAAAGTACCGGTATGTCATACCATTGTGTTACTGGCAACTGTCCTAGAACTCTGATGAAGACTTTGTAGACAAGTTTCCATCACATTGATCGTTCCACGTCAAATTGACCCGTTTTGTTAGGACAAAGAGAACAATGTGACAACCTACAACCTAGCATTTCAGTCCATCTTTAATCACTTGAACCTAAAACTGCTGATAATGCAAGGTTGTTTAAATTCTCAAAAACTCCTTACTAATGTTTATTCAAGTATGCAAACACTTCGCATTACTGTTTGAACATCATTGACCATTTATAGCTGTTAAAATTAAAAGGGATACTGGATAACGACCTTCCAATATAATACTATTTAAAAAAACGTAGTAATGATTTTGTATAAAACGTGCCAAAGCGTCAAGAGATGTCATAAGAAACATTTTGAATTGGTTTACCCAATGTTAATTTCAGATAATTCAGCACGAATTCAGCGATACTTGTTCATATTCCCGAAGGGCATTCAGAGGTGACATGTAAGAGCAAGAAAGAAATAATTCTCTCATTTCATCCAGTTAAGTAGTTAAATACCCGAAAACATTTCGTGAAATTTCACAATGAAGAAGTTGTTATTTAAATGATAATGTATTGTTAAATGCAAATCTTTGTTCTATGACGTCTTTAACTGTCTTTTGTATACAATGAAATGACATGTGATCATGTGAACTGTCTCTTAAAACGACTTTCTGGTCAAATGGTCAAACGCCTTATTCAGGTTTCACAGTGTAGTCCGGTTGCGATCTACAGGCTTCAGATCATTCCAACAGCGCTATTGATTGTAGAGAGGAAGAAACTCAAGGATAAAATCAGCTCGTCACTGACTCTGTGACAACTCTAGCGATCGATATTGTTCTACAGTCTTAGTCTTCAGCGTCATTGAAATGGACAAATGTTTGATACAATCTAACAGTTATAGGTTAAAACTTTTTGATTTATTCATGTAGAGGCTTATATTGCAACTCTGATATACAGCTCTCATTGGAACAAACGAGTCACTTATTTCGATATTTGTTCAGTACTTTTTTATTCTTTTTAAACCAAAACCGTTTTATTTTACGATTTTACCGACAACCATTAATTTCCAATGTTTTCAAATTTTTTAGATATACCACTCAAAATAAGTTAAAGGTCAAACCTATTTTCTGTGTGTATTCAAATTTCAAAGCAAAAATGTTTTTAGATGGTTTCGGTCATGGTACACCCTTACGACAGAAACCGTGTACAAAGCATATTCCATGTTCAAACACAAACAGTAGGACAGTCTCCTGACAAATCGTCTTTTCATGCTCACAACAAGAGTCAATGAGACCGTTTGCATCACTTAAAGGGGCAGTAGCACGTTTAAGGGTGAATATGAGGTGATGTCACGAAAATTAAAATTATTGGTTCCAAATGAAAGAAATGTATTTAAACTAAATGAAGCAGTAAAAAATCAAATATATATTGTAAAGTTTAGCCATGCAATTCCTTTTTCTAACACAAATTGAATTAAAGGTGTTCACACAAAGTGGCCGCCAATGGATTTTATGCGAATTTTTATACTTTGTCCTCTGACTATGGATGATTGGTTTGTGTTATGAGATTTTTGACACTATCAAAATAATACATTTAGCATTAACGTACAATTATAAGTGAATATTTTCAAAAAACGTGTTACTGCGATGTGGTCGGTCCTAAAAGAGGTTGTTATGTCTTTAAGCGTGTTATAAATTTTGCATTAACAACTTGAGCACCAATTGAAAGTTTTTCATGTCCACCAGTCTTGATAAGAAAGGAATGATAGATTGGCTACAGACTGGTGCAACAGAGAAACTTCCCACTCGGTATCTGCAACCAAGTCTCTGTGCAACAGGTCTGTGTTATGAACTACCCTGCAGCTACACAGTGGTTCTCCTAAACTAACATTTAGTCGCAGAAATAGTTTTTTCAATATTGACAATATTTTTAAACAAATCATGTATTATAACAAAATGGAGCCCAGAAGATGATTTAACTTCAGCTGAGCGATCTAGACTTGCTACTTTTCTCGACTTGGCTGGTCATCAATTAAATATTTTTGCTTTAGGGTCTGGATGACAGACTATGGTTCTCAATCTATGTCATGAACAAATATAGGTTTGTCTGTTACGCTTCGTACTAGCATGAATACTTAGGTATTATTTTTTGCACGTGACAATTAAAAAGATATATGGCTATGTTGTGATTATTTTAGTATTATCTATTATTAGATGATATTAGTAACCGTTTCCATGTTTTAAAAAATCTGAAAGTGACAATATCGTCACTAGTGTATAGGTAAACACGAGGAATGCTTAATATACTGAAAGTCATATAGTCACAGTAAATGTCAATCAAAATATCTTTTATCTTGAATTATAATGTTGGCCAATTAACAAAATTAAACCGAAAGAAATGGGCTAAAAAGCGAAGTCAACAATTTAAACTTGTCTTTCATCCCATCCTTCCATCAACGAAGAACCATCCTTTTTACGGCCACTGATTTCGCCTACCTGTAAACAGGTAGGTTTCATACGGGGCATTAAAACCGATCAGATATAAAAGTAGCAATAAAATGTGAAAACAGAGATATTTTTGGACCAGTTCAATAAAGAAAATAACTTTGGACATAATAACATCATGTAGTAAAGTGCATATTTCTATTTTCATACGTGATTGATCCCAAGTCGTATACAATATTGGCCGTTTCCTTTATTTTTTTAAATTTGATTTTTCAATTTTTGAAATTAACACAATGTTGACACAGATATTGCAAAATGAGATGTCTCAAGATATTTTCAGTCCTTCAATAATTACCTTGAGTATGAACAGGTCAATTACTAAAAACGTTGGTGACACTAAAAACAAGTAAACCACCTAAAAAAATTATCATATCATATTTCTGAAACCCACTTTACTTGTGTTTTTCCATAATGATATCCATAAACAATTACCACAATAATAATAGCTGTGTATCGATATTTCGATGTAAACCTTTTACCATTCTGTATTTTATTTCATTATATCATACAATCTACCAAACTGTTATACAGTAAGTCAACAATCTTGACAAAACGAGATCCCATGAACTGATTACGTGAATACAACCTATCAGAAATAAGTGGCATCGAATATCAAATTCGCCTTTTATTCTCACAATGATATTTAATAAATCCCCACTGGCGAGGCCGTATTAACATATAGTTGCCATGTAATTGGGTTCAATTTCGGTCAACCTAAAGGATTTTGTATCTATGCGTCCAGTCTGGACAGTTTATATCTGTGTAGATTAGGAGAAGGCGACACAGAAATGTCCAGTTGTTAGCGATAGGCATCGGACTGCTTCATTGGTCAGTAATCGTCAACCATAATCACAATTTGGGTTAAAGGGACAGTCCTATGGAGTATTTATTGTGGAAAGGAAATTCAAAGGGACAACTCAGTCCATGCATATAATTTCATTAGTACATGATTATAACGCAACCAAGTTACAACATGTTACTGGGTGTAACACTTTTGTTGATTTGTGTTTGTGAGGGAACATCGAATTTTGTTTCCAAAAATACCCTCGATAGGACTGTCCCTTTAAAACCAAAGTTCCAAATAATGGCATATTGAAATTATTAGAATGTAAACTTTAAATAATTGTGCCGACTAGCTATAGAATTGGTCTTTAGTTGAGGATAATTTTGATATATAGTATTTATATATATAGTGTAAATCGTTTTTCGATGATTTTTACCCCGTATGCATTTTTTGGTATTTTAACGACCTATGTTTTGTATCATATTGACAATAGATTTAAAGACTTATCATTTTTAATCCAAATTTCACTAAACGGGATTATAAACCTTACTCAAAGTCAGTATAAATGTGAACTGCCCCGTGTAATTTTCTACGTTTATTCTCAACTACCAGAGTAAACTCATTGGAATTGCGTTGTATAATGCGTGTAATGTGTGTAATCAGCCCTCTAACCATGCAATATATTTAAGACAATTATCTTCGCCCCATGTAATAGAAACTAATTTACGCGTTGCTTTACCAGCATGCACGACTTTAATATACTGTAGTGAGGAGACACGATATCTGCGACGTGCCCCGAACAAGTATTACATTACAATTGCTCTTAAGTGACAAGAACGTGCACTATTTATCCACAATGGCGTGGCTTATTAAATAATTATTGATAAAATGTCACAGTGTCACCGAGGAAACCGCCAAAAGTAGTTTTATCCATATTCCGGAGAGAAAACACAAAACGGTGAGTGTGGACTTAACATTTTAAAACTTTATCCTTTTTAAAGGACGCCTCAATATCTGATTATTCTGAAGTCTGGAAACTAGATTTCGTTATCGTATTAATAAGATAAGGATTTATGTTTGCTACTGTTTATTTGCTTTATGATATTGGTTTTGTCATTCATTGAATATGCATTCATCAACTTTCCAAACTCTTGTTTGACTTCAAAATAAAAACTACAAAGTTCAAATACAAAACCCTATCTGATAAGGGAGTTTAGAACAGCAGGAATGATAGTCAACTCTATTCACAACCAAGTGTTAATGTACAGTTTACCTAATTTATATCATCACTCAAGCCATTTAACGTACTTATTCAAGGAAGAAAATATTACATTTGATTCACGATTCCATCAATACGCTAAAATATCACTGATAATCAAATCCCCAAATAGAATTTCGCGATTTATAATCAAATATTTGACACTTTTCCCTGGCATTGTTAAAACTCACTTACATTCGTCCTGCAAATCAATACTTTTTTGTAAAACAATCCTATTACAAGTTTCTTAAACTATTCATGCAGTTTGTTTGCGATGGTAATTGTAAGAATTTTTTCAGTTGCACCATAAGATGGTGTAGAGCGCGTTTGATCCTGGTGTACATTGCCCAGGGGCATCAGGCGAGGCTAATGAAGACATGGCAGCCTTCTAAAAACACCCAGACGCTAGCAACCTCGCCTCCAGTCTATAATTCCAAGTTTTCACAAACAATTTTCTTTTCATGTTAAGATGTAGCATGCCCTTGTTGAATAGGCCTTTATATATTTCTCTATTGGAGCTTCCGTTAACGTGATTTAATAGCTCTTATGGAGAAGAGGTAAATAATCAGACTTTTCTGTATTCGGATATTTCCTTTCCTTTTCTTGGTTACATATATTCGTTAAATGGATATTTATATTATTGTTTTAAAAGTAATTTTATTTTATATAATTTTAAGAAATATTCTTAAATGCTATGATAAGTAACATTTAAAAATGAGCACTCAAAGTAAAAATGATAGAATGTTACCAGTTTAAGAGTAAAAGCAAATCAGTATAAAAGGTAGAAGTGAAGGAATATAACCTGAAATAATTGTTTAAAATTCAAAGGCCATTCAGTGTGAAAGGGTTTTCACCACCGATTAAATCAAGGTGTCACTCAAGAGTCTAAGATCTTATGGTGGATTCATGCGGTGAGAAACAAATGGGTTGGCAGCAATCTTCTTAATCTACTGTATTCGTGAGCTAATCTAAAACGTATCATTTTGTAGGAAAGGTCAGTGTAAGGAGCCAGGCCTGACACGGAGTTCATAACAGAGGCTTGCTGTACAGACGTGCAAACTCCAAACAGCGCTGGGCAGATAAGGATCACTTCTTTGACTTGAGAACGTCAGTGCTTGAGTAAAAACTATTCAAGGAATCGCTAGCACGGCAGATGTAATCAATTACAACTCTTTTTCTGACGACTTCTTTAAATTATCTTCTCCGGAACGAGAATAATATCATTTGATACCCCACAGAGTGGCAGTTGTTGAGGGACTAGTTTTTCTAATCTGTATAGTGAGATTACCACTGCCTGTCTGGTCATTGCATTGTTAGCGAGTTGTTTATGAACACGTGTGGGATTTACAACTATACCTGTTGTGTTACAATGAAACCATAATTTGAGCGGGAGGACTTTGAATATTTGACACGATGGAAGGTGTTAATAAGAGGATATCGGATGGACTTCAGAAAGCTATCGAGGAATGTCAGAAAAGTATAAAACATTTATTTCCAAAGAGTTTCTGCAACGCGACATTCGACGGTTACATATGTTGGCCCCCGACCCTCCCCGGAATGACGATCAGTCGACCGTGTCCGCCTGTAGCCGGCTTCCGCTCCGACGGTCACGCTTACAAACAGTGCAATAAGAATGGAACGTGGTGGCGTCCTCCGGGCAAAGGCTTTGACCTCGTGTCCGGCTGGACCAACTACACGGAGTGCGGACTGGAGACGACGGAAGAGACAACTACGACTGTCGCAACGGCCGGGGCCATACAGGAAGTTAGCATCGACGTTACTATGTTCACTAACGATCTGCTGTTCTACTTCCTGAACTGTATCTCAGCCCTCGCTCTCCTCATTGCCATCATTATATTCGGCTGCTGCATCAGGAAGTGGTCTTTGCGCTACCAGATACTGATTCCTCTCTTCATGTCAGCCATGCTTGTCTCCATCGTGTCCTTGGCCTTCAATGTGATGCAGTACATCAACGACCCATATGAAGAAGACCGAAGTCTTTCAGAAAACCCGACATCGTGCATCACAATAACGTATCTAACAAGATTTTCGGAACTCGCGACCTACTCATGGTTGATGGTACTCGGAATTAACTACTCAATCTGGATGAAGAAGTTCAATTTAAGAAGAGGAAGAATCCTATTGTCCTTCTTTTTAGGATTCGGACTTCCGGTTCTACTAGCCTCTGCTTGGGTGGTGGCGGTGACCTTCTTCCTGCGTGGTGACCTTGCCTGTGTGATGTTGTACCAGGTGGACACGACTCACTGGATCACGGACGGACCTAAGTTCCTCATCCTCGCTATCAGCATCTTCATCTTCTTCTTGTGCATGTGGTGGGCGACATGCCGCCATCTTGTCGCCTACGACTGCACGGAGATGCGCCTGGTGCTGCAGAGTATCTGGAAGGCGCTGCTCCTGCTCCTGCTCCTAGCTGCTGCCGAGGTGTTCCTCATCCTCACGGTGTACAGCATGATCGCCTACTCGCCCTATCTCTACACCGTGGTGCAAGCGGTCAGACCCCTTGCTATCGCCATCTTGCTGTGCTTCTTGGATACCGAGACCTGGTGCTGCTGCTACTACTAGACAACGAGGACAAGGGAAGACCCAGCAAACATAACCTTACTGGGCCAGCACTGTCTTCGTACTGGCTGATAAAGTTGGTTAAAAGTACTGGGCCAGTATCGGTATCGTGGAATCAAAGTCCTACAGTCTGTGACTGAAAACAGATAAACGACTTATACTAGGAATTAACAGTATATCTTTGTTATATTAGCGTTGTGATTGGTCATGGATTCAATCACTAACAAATTAGACGACGATTTGACTTCATGGATTGTGACTTCATTGACCAACATACTTAAAAGAGAAATGTGCATCTTCGTGACCAACCGATCCATGGATAAACTCAGTGTGCATATGCTCTCTGTGTGCAAGTGTGACTTGTATCTTTACCAGTTCCAATATGTAACGTAACGTGCTCTAAGATGGACTCTTTAATGACAAGCAAGTGTATGTGATATTAACTGTCAACAACGGCGTGCCTCAGCATGAAACGTGGAGGATTATGTGTTAACACTGTTTCGAGTTTAAGAATATTAAAATTGCGAGGAATCGATGTACGAACTGTAGCGATGGGCATTACAAGCTGTTTGACATCGGATTACGAAGGTTCTTCCAAAGGAAGGACGTTTATCACAGATAGAGATGGCAAAATTCCTACTTTATTCAGAGACGAATGCCAGGACGTATCTAGCATAAAGATTGTGGTCAACAAGTTGTGTGGTCATTGATGATGGACATGTGCGCGTGTGGTCAGAGAGATAGGCAGAGACACTGGTATGTGTAAAGTGTGCTTATCATGGGAACAGTCATTCTTTGAAACCTCCTGTCATTACATGTTCCGGTTGACCCCTTTAATAATGTGCTTCACTAGCACTTAAAGTAAGTGTTACGTTTTGGGTTTATAGCAATGTTTTCTGTTTTATGCTTATGGTAATGATTTCTGCCTAGCGTTTCATGGAATGTGTTTTATGCGATTATTTTAGTAATGTGTTCTGTTTGTTTATTCTAGTAATGTGTACTACTCTTGTGCTAAAAGTAATAGTTTTTTTTATCTACATAGTAATGTGTTCTGTTTAGCGCTTATAGTAATGTGTTTGACTTCATTAGCGCTATAAGCAATGTGAATTACTTCATAAGCGCTAAGAGCAATGTGATCTACTTCATAAGGACTTGTAGCAATGTAAGTTACAGTATAAGTCATGTGTTATATTTTATGAAGGCTAAAATCAAGATGTTCTACTTCGTTAACGTTTATAGTAAACGTTCTGTTTGACGCTTATATATATATATATAGTAACATGTAGCCATAAGTAAAATGCTTAGCACCAATATTAGTGTGTTTTGTATGGCACTTATAGAAGCATATAAGTTCTGTTTTTGCGGTAATGTGCCGTAATATTTGCAACAAAAAGCGATAAGTTAATATTGTTTAGGACAATTATAATGTGTTCTGTTTGACCTTAATGCTAATTGTTATTATTATTTGTTATATGCTAATAGTAATGTGTTTTATTTTGCTCTGATTGATATGCGATTTGTTTGTCATCTAAAATGTGATCTGTTTGACGCTGCTGTCACATATTAAGTTGAATATTGTACCCTGTATACGCCTTTTTAGATTGAAGGTGAGCATTATCTTATTTGATATGTGCATTATTTGGGGTTATCATGTTTGGTCTTCAGTTTATATTTCTCATGATTTAAGTGCTTTAACGATTAAGTACTATCAAAAAATTGATAACTTTTGTTGCTTATGATTATATAATTGATAAGCATAATTTTACGCTTTTGAATTTTCCTTCACTTTTGTATTGTTCAAATTATTATACAGAGTTTTTATCATTTCAGTTTTATTATAACGTTATTATTTTTATTTCTAACAAAACATGAGTTTTCAAACAGAGTATAAGCTACCACTGCCATGGACATGTTACTGTCGAAAAATTATATATTTTCATCTTTATTACTGACGTTTATTTCATGTTTAGTTCTTAGATTATTTTTGGCATGCATATTTTGTTTCTTTGTTTGTTATCTTATTAATTTCCTAACAAAATCAGCAAATGGTTTGTCTACTTATTTCGTTGCTTTGTTTTATAATTTACTTGGAAGAATTATGTTTAAGTCTGCGTGACTGGAATGCTACTCCTTAATTACCTAACTGTTTCAGAATGTATTTTTTTCAGTAAAAATAATACAAACTTTGCAAACTTTAATGGATAATCATTTTCTTCCGTTTTTTAATAACCAAGAAAATTATTTGTTCAAATTGTTCATATCTTACTCCTGAGTTTCGACGCCTAGATGACCACGTATTATATACACATCATTTTCAGTTCTTTTTATGTAACATTATCACGCGATGATTTTTTTCCTTGATAACATAATTTTCTCTATATATCTATACTATTCAGTATATTTGTCAAAAGACTTTAGATACTTCTTGCCTCGAGTTTCATTCGGTAAACACACTAAATAATGTTATTTTCTTAATTGTGACACGAAACACACGCGTGTAACATTTTAGCTTAAACCGTTGAGGCCCTTTTGATGAGAATGCCCTCTAATAATTCGACGCTTCGAAATTGATTCCCGTTGCTTAATGCTATAATTGTTTTGCAGTTGGTAAAATTTGTTATCCGTTTTTGAGATATCCGTATAATATGTGCAATATCCCCTTTGAATTTAAATCAAGAGTACATTTAGTGTTTGGTGTATCGGGATGTTGGTTGTTACACGTTTAACATCTGAGCGGGCTATTTCTCCTGTCAAAACCTTCCAGGAATAAACAATCTCTCTGTTTAAAACTTCTTCTTTTGTATTTCTGGCAACTATCAGGCAATTACATGCCAGGGGGCAAAAACAATGATAAACGATGATATATCTCGCTGATAACTAGAACAGAAGAGTGGGTTATTAGAATTAACGAACGTACAACGAACGCACAGGTGTTGTACAGGGTCAAGGACGTTTTGTATGACGTTGTATGATGACTAATCTAGATATGGTTGTTTTGGTATCGTGGAATTGGAATCAACTATTCCAAGATGTACCAATTGCAATTCAAGCAACAGTTTGGACACTGTTTACAAAAAGGAGATTTTTACCAAATACCTACCCTCAAGTTCTTTTGTGAAGCCATCATGGTCGATGGTTCATAGAACAGTACAGCTATTGAACATTGATCATTTGATTTCATTTTGTCAGTTATTGTCCTTTATCTTTCTGAAATTACTGTCTGAAATACATTTCCATTCAATTTCAGTTAGGAATAATGCTTACACAAAGAATTGCTTTTGCAGATTATGTACAAATCTGAACCTCGTCGTAATACGTGGCTCTATCTAGATTCATACTAAAACAAAGATGTTTGATAGTGTTAAATGTATGTCCTGAAATCTCTACATTCAGATATTCTTGACAAAGCGATTTCGCAAGAGAACCTCAAACACGTGTTATATGTTGCATTATGTTGATATGACTTAGTTGAAGCGACAAAGGTCTAATATTTATGTTCTAATACATGTAGCACATTACGTCTTATAAAACATTTACGGGGATTATGTGACACAAAAGGTAACAAATATACGATGTACACAAGAAAGGTAAAAGATGATGAGAAAGGAAATTGGGAAAACTGATAAAAAGTAAATACATGAAGGTAAAACATGGTTCAATAGCCATCTGAACTAAGAAAGACCTAAATGTATGTTATCTACAAACTAAACCCCAAGGTTTAGCCGCTTTATGAATGCAACTTTCAATATAATATATATATACACCTCCCTACCAGGTTTAAAAGCAATTATTATCGTAATTATACCTCAAATGATTGAAAACAGTATAAGTATCTATACCGACACGTCGTTATTGTCAAAAGAAGAAGTTATTCATCCATATAGAATTTACCTTTCAGTCTTCCTTAACCTCAAAAGAAGAAAGGAAGTTACCTACAAATGATGGGCAAAAGCCTAGGTTTAAAAGGTGTTACGAGAGCCTGTATGGAAAGGGACTAGATGTTCTCTCATCTCATGCTGTTTGTCGATGTACCAGCATCAATATATAGATAAAATCTAACCTATCGTCCAGGATATAAGATCTGCCTTATTGCGCGTCTGAAGGGGGCTTCTGTTGCGACACCTGCAATTGTCTGCCACTTGAATAAAGGTTCGTTACCCACATTCTATAGACGTAGTATTGCATCCTACATTTAGATAGTTTGCTTGATTGTCTTACTGTAAAACGTCGATGCTTAAGTTCAAGTTTAAATACGATTTTTAAATCTAGAAATAACGTAAAGATGAAATATTGGACGGTCAAATTTAAAAAAAAATTAAAAGTTTAAAAAAAAAATCTTAGGTTGTGTTAAATAAAGAGATCTAGTAAAAAGATGGAAAGGTCTATAAATGTGTATGACTTTTTAACGTTCTGTTCCAGAAGAACAAACCCCGATAACACAGTTTGCATTCAACCCGACCGTTTACTGGACCTTACTTGTTTTAGTAGATTCTGAACTATTAGCGTTTTCCGTTGTCGTAAAGTCATGGCATTTTGTGTTTGTGAAATATGCCAACAGTATATCAACAATTTTACAATTGCGCAAAATGGCAGAAACACCGACCAATTTTCCTTTAGAGGCTTTTCCTGTTACGAAATGACCAGTATTCATATAATGTCTGACAAAATAAAAATTACCAAGCCGTATCAATAATATCTGCAATGTTTCAACCTGTATAACAGACGATGTCAGGTCATTCATACTTCTCCCAGCGTATGTGTTCGATATTTCAAGATTGAATTGTCACTACTTGAAAGAGGTGGTTCATGAAAAATGTGTAGTAGTGCATGTCATATTCTCTGTGAAACTACGATAGATTAACCTTCAACTTCCTCTTCCTCTTCTCATTCTTCGTCTCTTTTTTCTCCTCCTTCTTCTTCATTTTACATCAAAACACCCGCCGGTCAAATTAATAACGTAGTTATCAGGAAGAAAAGCTAGATATGTTGAGGGAAAATACAACTTACAATTGCTTAGCAATGTGGACATTGGTGTGATCTTACTAATGGTACGAAGCATTCGTAAAATATAGGGAGCTGGTTTTGCCTACCATATTATACTTCCAAGAAACAACCTCAATAATTTTAGATCAACGGGGTTTATATTAGGTCATACTGATGCAGTATAACCAAATATAAAACCTGTTGATCTAAATTTATCTAGATTTTCTCAGAAAGAACTTTTCGCAGAAAGAAAATAAATATAACCAATTCATTTTAATATAATATCTTCAATCATTTTTAAAAACGGTATTTTGTGAAGTTTTGAGGTTACACGTTTAACGATTGAGTAAACATCAAAGTAATTATTCTCCAATGTGTGTTATTATGTTCTTAAATGTTAAATTACAGTGAATGAATTATTTGACATAATGGTGCTTTATGACCAGTCTTATTTGCCTGACATATACAACACATTTCCTAATTGCCAATGAACACAGATTAATTATCGTGTAACTAGTTAGGATTACTGACCTTTGTTATTTCTAAAGCGCTGCTGATGTACATCATAAATAATTCATATAAGTATTGTTTGTGGAAGTAGAGGAAATCGTTTTCGTTTCAATAGCTTTAAAAAAAATTTAAACTGATGAAACCCTTCTTTTTAAACATATTATTTATTATATGCAGAAAAAGTTCATCGGCGGTATTTGTATTTAAATGTATTTAGGGTATGTATCAGTCTGATTAAAATCGACCGTACTCCGAGGAATAAAATATAAAAAATATTGTCTTTATCGGGGCTCGAACCATTCGGGATATCCTTGTGAATGAGAGGAAAGCCGGGCTGGATGAGGTTCGAACCCCGCTAGAGATAATATTTTCACACTTTTTTTCCTCGATTCACAGTCGATTTTAATCAGACTGGGGTATGTATCTTTTTACAATTAAAAAAATACCAAATGTTTGATAAAGTCCATCCTAGGTGTTGTTGTTTCAACCAAAACCTATAGTCAACATCAGCCTAGTAGGAAACCACTCCCACGTATGCTATTAAAATCTATCAATGGTTGCAAATAACCATTACGATAACTGTAAGTTTACTGTAAAAATTGTTAATAATCAATAAATGCAATTAAGACCACTGTGAATTTCACTTTAATAAAAAATATCGACTTTTTATAAACGTAGTAATGTATACAATTTCTCTCTAGTATATATACTTCTTTTGAATAAGAATCACAGATGAGAAATCATAAGAAGCTTATTAATCCATATTTTGAAAGACAAGGATCAATAATTGGAAAAGTTTAAGAGTAGAGAAACGGTAATTAGATCTAGAAGAAAGACAAGGAATAGAATTGTGAACTTGAAAGTGATGAGTTTGTTAAGCTCAGATATTGATCGTGATTACAAGAAAAGGATAAAAGAAACCATACAATCTATTTCCACGTGAAATCATTTAAGTTCATACAGTTCACACATTGATCATGGTTAAAAACTCTTCTTGTACAACAACTTTTCAATAAATCTTAATTTCAATAAATTATCTATAGCGGCACAATGAACCAGTTGAACCTAACAATTATAAAGCATATGAATATATCTACACCATAAAATAATCACCTCCCTCAATCACAAAGAAAAAACAACATGTTCCCTCCAATTATCTTACAACGAACCCCGCTTTTATATATTGTTTATTTTTTCAACAAATATTTCCTGCAAGTCGCCAGTCCCTGGAGCCTAAAATGGCGGCGCTCATTATGCCCTGTTTGTTTAATACAGGGGACGCCCTTTTTATACGACGCCTTAAAGTTTAAATTTCAAGACCTGGTTCTCAAAGGAATTGTAAATATTTCACATGGTATATTCATCAATGCTTAATTGGCGCCCGGAATCCGAGAATGAAAGGAGTTTGCTTAACAAGGCAACGTGACTGATAGCTTGGTGTAGTTGATCTGTTTGTAGTTATATACACCAGATAAAAGGAAAACGGCTTGATAAAATAGAATACGTGTGGATTCTGATTTACCTCTTCAATCGGTTTATTTTCTAAAAGTAGTTTGTTTCAGTAAATTCTGTAATTTGAAACATCAAATGACTTGTTAAATGGAAATGATATTTACATGGATGCATCGCTATTATCATCGTTCTAAAGTTTTATCTATATTTTTTTGGCGTGTATTAGGATTTATGCTCTATGTGAAAATGATAAAAAAAATAAACAGTGATGGGGCTAATAATTTATGGAACACAAGAGGAAACCTTGTATGAGTACATAAAACCAAGATACATACTTCACTCACTTCTAATGTACACAAGCATCTCCTGGCATAACATTCACTCTGTGGACAAACATTTACAAATTAGATTTAAAAAATGAAAGAAAAGAGCTTCACAGAATATGCATTCTTTTGTAGTTGAATCTAAATCTAGATTTTATTTTCAAGATCTTACATGTGTGATGGTCAATTGGTCATTATGAATTTACAACCGTGTTCTAGTTAAAGGGGCAGTAGCACGTTTTTAGGAGGAATATAAGGTGATGTCAGGAAAATAAAAATTAATGGTTCAATGTATTTAAACTAAATGGAGCAGTCATAATTCGAATATATAATGTAAAATTTGGCCATGCGATTTCCTTTTCTTACACAAAATGAATTAAAGATGTTCACAAAAAATGGCCGCCAATGTATTTTAGGTGAATCTTAAACTTTGTCCTCTGACTATGGAAGATTGGCTTGTGTAATGAGATTTTTGACACTATGAAAGTAATACATTTAGCGTTAACGTACAATTATCAGTGAAAAATTTGAAATATAAAATTTTCAAAAAACGTGTAGTTAAACTGTCGAATAGATCGTCATAAAGTATTCCCATAAAATAGAAAATTTGAACACACCAATCAGCTGATCCATGCACGCTCTCCTTCACTTATTATCAAAATGTTGGCCTAGGTCACTACAGCGAGTACAGTAACAACACATTTCCTGTACCCTTCTCAAAATTATTAAGTAATAAAAAAACTGATTTTTTTCTTTCATCTTCATATCTTGTGTAGACATACAAAGATAAGTCTGTCAGCCAGACCCTCAAATAAGATTAAATCCTAAGGAAGTCTATAACAAGGCTTGAGAGCTCAAAAATGAAGAAATCTCAGTCTCCTTTTCATTATATTATTTTTCAAATTTTAAATATATTGACCATCTTTCAGAGTCTACTTCTTAGACTATACAAAGTTCTGCTTCTTGGCGATCAAGCTGTAACCTCCACATGTTTGTCTTATCTCCTGATCAGAGGCGTTCGTCTGCGAAATATCTGAGATAGTCTGGAAATATATGTCAACTAGGTAGGTAATGTATACGGACAGCAAACAGTTGCCCTCGTATACCTATATAGATATACAAACCACATGGGTGCGACCCCGACTGAACACTGTGTGTGTGACATATCGCGGTAATATACGCTAACTGGCAACCCTACCTTTGACATATCCAATATTTCAGTTACTTCGCCTTTTCCACATAACGTTTATATCCTGGGAATATTGTGAAATAAACGTTTTCATGTGTGTGTTAACACCCTCTAACCACTGTTCTTCTGTTAAGAGTTATATACAGTAGAACATGGATATAACGAACTCGGATATAGTGCACAAACGGATAAAGTGAACAAATTTCAAGTCCCGTCCCTATATAATATCATTAAAATTATATGCGAACACCGGATATAGCTAACTAAATTCTTTGGTTCGTTATATCAGTGTTCTACTGTATTAGGTCCTGAGAAATCAGCTCTTCCATGCTGGATCGATTGATAAATGAATTACCCGTGAGAACAACGATTATGTCTACGCTAAAAAAGGTCAAGTTAAAACCAAAAAGATATATGTAATGTTGATAACGAAATTCAATGCGTTGAAAGCATTTTCAATGTTATCAAATTGCAAGAACGATTACAGCTTATCGATGTAGATCGAACAGTTCGAGCAAATGAAGTCCTAGCCTTTGTGATATAAATATACAAAATCACATTCTAATAAGATGCTGTTCTGATAAAATCTACTTGTATTACTTACTTTTACTTATTATGAGTACAACTTTGAGAAAACATGGGTTGCGATTTAGATGAAAGCAAAGTGAAGGAAAATGAGATTTCATCAATTTCATTTATTTGTTAGTTTTTTCGTAGATTTGCCCTGGTTTCTGTTTATTCGATATGTTCGAAACCCACGTAACAGTAAGATAGTTGTAAGCAGGTGTTCATATATTTAGGACTTTTTACTATCTTGCCACTGAGAAATCTTCTGAAAATTAAGTCAAGGCCTCACAAAAAGCATGTATGTGCGAACATGTTCACATTCACAATAACTTTCATAAAACCGGTTCTTTCACAAAACAAAACGTATTACAAAAATAAGCATTTATTCGAGTATGAGTTTATAACAAAATACATGTTGAAATGACACTTTATGAATACTGTACATAGATACCTAATTCTACTTATGACGTAATGCACGCTTGGTCCCATGCCTAGCCTGGTGTTTCGTGAACAGGATTATACTATTATATAGTATACTATGTGAATATGATCACTAATATAACATCATGCAGTGATACTAAAGTTGTGAACCTATTTACAACTACAGGAAGCTATCATCTCAATGTACCTTTGCGGTAGATGTCAAGTAAATGGCCCTTATAACATCCACTATCATCTTAACCAACTAAAATGCTTTATCTTTGAACACGAATGACATTTATCAACGAGCAAGATTGAAGAATGTTTTGAACATATTTTACAAAATGAGACCTTCTTGAACGTGCAATGTCATTCGTAGAAGACTTCATTACCATTACCAGAACCCGATCACTGTGTGGACATGGGAAACTACAATCTCAGAACTCGACATGTAACACAACCCGAGTTAGTTTGATAAGCGCTTCTGTTGTTTAATAGTTCTCACTTTGTTCCCCGCCCTCCACCAGAACAATGTTTACATTATCTTTCCGAGACTTCTCCCCACACAGCCGAACCTCCTTATCTAAGAAACACAGAAGCAAAGCAATAACCGCTCCCATTATTCCCTCAACAACAACTGTCATGTATCCCGTCCAGGACGTGGACTCGACAAGCACATCGGACCTGCCTCCCTGGTTATACACCGTCACCAGTTGGTACATATCAGCTGTGGTGGATATGAGGAGGAGGATCAAACAGTTGATGGTCCCTTGCTTCACAAACCGGAACTCGGGTACATCAGGGTCCAGGAGGTCCCGGCATGCAGCGTAGACGCAGACGATGAAGATGCAGAAGGCGATGAGGACACAGGCGAGACGGGGGGCGTCTGTGATCCAGTGGGTGGCGTGGGGGATCTGACCCCCCTCACACAGGTCGGAGGACAAGACGAAAGAGACAGTCAGGGCCCAGGCTGTAGCAAACACGACGGGGATCCCTAGTCCCACCAGGTACAAGACGATCACTCGTCTGTCTTTAATGATGTCTCCTAGAACTGCGAAGAGATAATAGACTCCGAGCACTGCGATCCAAGAATACACTGATATCTCCGAGAATCTAGTTAGCGAGTTGCACACCTTACACACAACAGGGTCCCTCCAGAACGTTGTCTGATCTGTCTCGTGTTCGAATCTCCAAATTATCATACCGGCAAGGTAGATCATATTTTTTAACATGGCTGATAGAAACATTGGTATGAATATCTTGTACCTTTGAGTGATAGCCGGCACACAACATCCGTAGATACATATCGACACGAATAATGTTAGAATTGACACCGAGTGTAAAACATACCCCAGAATCTCGATGTTTGAGGCTCCCGCCAGGTCCTGTACCCCTGTGTACCTGGGTGTGGCTTCCATGCTCAAGTTCACACAGTCCCTGTAGTCTGTGAACCCGTCCCCCTCGTCAACAATGTCCTCTAATACGGGACCCCACGTAAAACTGTCCGTGAGACGCACCCAGTCCGAGTGGGCTCCACACGTCCGATAGGCGTACCGCCCTGTGATGAATCCGGCTAGTGAGGGGCAGGGTTGGCGCACACTCATCCCCGGAGGGGCGGGGGGCCAGCACAGAACTCCATCGAAACTTGTTTGGCAAAAGCTCTTGACTCCAACCTCTGAGTTTCGGAGTGTTTTTAAACAGGCGACCAGACGCAAGTACCCTCTGGCATCACTGGTATCCATGGCAACCAATCAGCTTGGCACTTAAGGCCATGTATAAAGATATCAGCTCTGATATCAACACTGCTATCTCTGGGTTCACGCATGGGGTTGAAGATGCTGATGAAAACGGAATCTAGTATCATTAAACATGTCGTGGCTTATCGTTCCTCCTCTATCGGAATGGAGCGCAGGTGGAGGGAGAAGGGAGATACTGAGAGATACCGGCTCGCCTCAAACCTCGCTTCCTCTGAAATAAATATCACATGTCAATGATTTATTAATTTACAACTTTTCCAGGTGGCTCAACTCCACATCTCATCTCGTGCAACAAGTGAACCACGTGTTGCCAGTAGTCTGGTGTTACATGTTTGCAGAGATAGATTACTACACTTGTGCTATGTGTTAGGCAAGGTTATACGTTTGGAGTATACATATTACACACGTGTTTATGTTAGACAAGGTTGCATGTTGTGGGCATGCACATTACACGAAAGCGTGCATATGTTAGACGATGTTACATATCTAAAGCATAATAAAAGTCTCAAGATTACATGCAAGGAGCAGGTAAAATACTTTAACGAGTGTATGTGTTAGACAAGGTTACATGCTGGTAGCCCGTAGATTATTGTATTGCTTGTATACGGCACATTAGCACCACAGCTGGGACTCACTAACACCTGTTTATCATCACTTTGTTTACATTTCAACTTTTTCCTCACCCCTTTTCCTGGATCGTGCCAAGGAACTTAGTGTATCCATCCTCAAGATATGATCAGTACAAATAGGGGATAAACGATAATAAAGGGTATAAATGGGAATATTCTCAAATTTAGCGTGACAATTTAAGATAAGAGCAATCGTAAATTGTAACAATGAGTATGAAAATAGCAGATATTCTGATCATTTCATACCGTTAATCTGAATTAAGTACTTGCAAATACCATTCACCAAACAAGTTGCCAATTCCTATTTCTGGAAGTTCTTATAATGTTGATAAGAGAATACATGTACGTGTCAGTGTCACTATCATTACTGAAGTGAACGAATCAGAAACAGTTTCGGGAATATGATGTCTTGTTCTATGTAAAACTATTCATTACCTGCACGAACAATGTGTATTTACCAAGCTGAACAGACATTATCAGATGTAAATAATATATTACAAGACCTAAAAATGATATTGTCTAAACAAACACAGATATAACCAACTTAAAACGGATATTAATGACCCAAACACAGATATTATCTAAAAAAAACTTAAAACAGATGTTACCCGAGATTAAGATATATTACCAGAACTAATACATATATTACCTAAATTAAAACAGATATTACCTCATTAAAATGGTATATTACCTTAAAAATTATTACCAAAGCTGAAAATAGATGGTTACCTTACCTCTGCGTGAATCGCAGGATTCTTTCTCTGACATTTGATACTGAATCTCTCTGACAGAATCTTCTCTCTCTCTCCGCAAGACAGAATTGTTCTAATTAACTGATATAATTAGCGCTCCTATCACATTCTTGAATTATCCCTAATTGTTAAGGACGTTATTGTAATGGGTCATTACCTATGCTTATCTTAATTACGACTAATTCGATAAAGATAAGTTTCATGTAATTAGTTGCTTGTTTTGGTTGGATACGAATAAAGATTGTTTGAGATAATTAGTGAACCATAGACGAGGGTTAGTTTAAACACTCAGTGACGGAATGCAGCTAGAAATATTTTTTTCTGCTTCTTTACTATCTATATATTGTATATTCATGGATTTCGTTGAGACATCATAACATGAAGCGAAAACAAGGCAATTGTTTTGGAAGGGCAGGATTGACTGTTCCCCACGCAGTCAGGTTTGGGTGCAATGCTACACTGAATTTCAGTGCAGTACCACCCATGGTTCGCTAGTTCAAGTCGATGCTCGCAGGTTTCACCGCAACACATAGCCACCATGGTGTTGCGGGCTTTCTCCCTGCAATAATACTAGCAGCCGCGATATAAATGAAATACTCTTGAAAGCGGCGATAAACCTCATATCACCTCACCTCACCTCATTGAGACATCAAACCATTAAGCAAAACAAAGCAATTGTTTTGTAAGGGCATGATTGACGATTGAATTTGTCAATGGTAGTAACTTATTTCATACAGTTTCGTAAAACAGTTTTTTCTATTAATTTCCTATATACGATCAACAGGATTAAACATTGACAATGTGATTTATCATATACTCAATCAATGTAAGAATATGAGATCGTTTTGTTTTAAAAAGATATCAATATTAATTTCTATCACTTCTGGCCAAAATTTGAAAAATTCATCACTCACCTGAAATTTCAATGATAAGAGCAAATGTAGAAAATGATTAAACATAGATATAATATTGTATATTGACGGTGCAGTTTCGCTGTTGTTGTCTCCATGATATCCTAGGCGCATTTTATTCGCTTTGTGATACCACTGAGGTCGGTGAACAAACTTTGGAAACAGCTGTCCTCTAGAAGGAAACGAAACTGAAATATTGCTTTGTAATTGACAATTTTGATTGAACCTGTTACATTATTGCATTGAATTGAGCTATTTTTATGGAAGTTTATTTAATCCAAACGCCGGATCCTTTCTTGTCTTGGGCATTTCAAATGAATAATTTAATATGATTTATGAATAACAGTTTTATCTGCACTTAACATCAAGTTTTAAAGGGAATGTTTTCACGGTTTGTTTCTGGAAGAAGCATTCGTAAGACGTAAATAGAATGTTTTCTTACAACATTAGTTTTGATTTATCAAGCGTTGGTAACTTTTCTATTATGATAAGATTTTAAACACTCTCTCACATGTTTTGATATCGTGGATCGATATCTTAAGTACAGTTGTTCGTTTTTGCTTTTGTTGTTTTTGTTTGTCTGTTCTTGTTTAGTTTGTTTGTTGTTGTTGGGTTGTTTTTTTGTTGTTGTTTTTTTGGTGGGGGGGGGGGGGGGGGGTTACATTTTATTAATGCTTCTTGCAGATGTTTAGTGTAGATAAAACTGTTATTTATAAATACAAAAAAGGCGTATTGGCATTACTTTTAACGACTTTAGTGACATGTTATCTGTTACGAAGAATATCTAACAAATAAGACAACGATGCTATTTTACACACAAAGTAAACATTCGTGACAATCACCCTAAAGTCGATGAGAATCTGCAGGTGATATTGATGACACTGTCAACTGACAGATGGTCACATTGTTTTCAAACCTAATATGCTTCTGATCCATCAAACAGCTGGTACTTCCTCTTTCTTGTCCATAAACTATCCCAACTATTACTTATATATCTACAGAGTCACAGAAATTTTGATGGTTCAGTTGGTGTTAATGTGTACGTTTTGTATAATAAAACTAAACCAATGTAAAAAAACGAAACCCACCTTTGAAACATTCTCTTCCCACAGAAGCAGATCAAGTCATGAAATGTTGACACAGCCTCTGTTCTATTACGCCGACTTTGTGGGATAGAATAGGAGATGTCTGATTGGAGGCAATCAAAGTTAGTTGTACAATCACGACGTTCTAAAATCATCATTTTGGCTACTGAATTGACAAAAGCATTGTGATATGAACCACCCTTTCCATGCGAAAAGAGTTGCCATTTGATAAAGAAATTCACATGGATTGTGGTGCAATTTTTTCCGCCAGGGGAAACTGCGGGAACTCACATATTTCGGCGTAATAGAACAGAGGCTGTATCAACATTCATGACTTGATCTGCCTCTGTGGGGAGAGAATGTCTTTGAAAGGAAACAGGGATTTCAGATTAGAAAAATTCGTTTGGAATTCAAAAACTGTTTATAGCAATAATTGTTTTCAATAACACGTTTACAGGAATGCATTCTAGCCAATATACTAATCCTGCAGATAGGTGAGGTTTGTGACATGAACATTTTCTTGTTGATTGCCTGAGGCAATATGATAATGTTAGAAAATGTCACCTGTTCATATTTGTATCGTTCAACACAGGGTATCATGACATTAAAGGGGCAGTAGCACGTTTTTTGATAATTTTATATTCTAAATTTTTCACTGATAATTGTAAGTTAATGCTAAATGTATTATTTTGACAGTGTCAAAAATCTCATTACACAAGACAATCATCCAGAGTCAGAGGACAAAGTATGAAGATTCACATAAAATCCATTGGCGGCCATTTTGTGTGAACACCTTTAATTCATTTTCTGTAAGAAAAAGGAATCGCATGGCTAAACTTTACTTTAAATATTTAAATTATTACTGCTACATTTACTTTAGATACATTGTCTTTCAATTGGAACCACTTATTATAATTTTCCTGACATCACCCTATATACCCTCTAAAAACGTGCTACTGCCCCTTTAAGGATGTGCGGTATTTTCGATATATCGGTATATTGCAATACAGGAACATAATGATACGAATCGGTACACTTCCTTAAATATCCAATATATCGACAGTTTTAAAATGCCATCTAAATCTGCCAAAACACCAAACCAAATAAAAAATTGGTTTACGTAAAGTTCTCAACAAAGTGTGAAGTTGTGTTGTGAGAATAGCTCAAATATGTATACAGATCATACACAGTGATTGTAAAACATCCTTTTTCAAAACACTCATAGCTGAGCAATGGCGATCGTTCTTAACGCTCATATTTAGACAAGTTAGCATGCACATTCTTGAATTTGATAAGTACCAATATATCGCAAGTATTGCAATACACTTTTCTGTATCGCAATATATTGCAATTCCAGTCTGATTAAAATCGACCGTGCTCCGAGGAATAAAATTAAAAAAACATTGTCTCTATCGGGGCTCGAACCAGCCAGAACATCCTCTCCGTCTCGGTCTAAAAGCACCCACATCTATCGCGTGTTGCTATAACCAGTTTAGCGCAAACAAACCCAGTCGTAAGCTATCAATCACATCCTCGTTTTAAAATAGTGTTTAGCGGCGATTATGTATAACGAATGGTACACTGGAGTTACCTGCCCCTAGTATGATACCGAAGCTTTTACTGCGCTCCTTTCGATTGGCTAGATGAGCTTGTGTCAGAACATGCGGGTAATAGGGATGCCTTCAGACTGTGAATGAGAGGAAAGCCGGGCTGGGTGAGGTTCGAACCCCGCTAGAGATAATATTTTAACACTTTTTTCCCTCGAATCACAGTCGATTTTAATTAGACTGTTGCAATTCAATATTGCAATGAGGAAAGAAATCCATCCTAATAAGATATGTCAGTCATTCTTCAAGGTGGAAATGAGTATTGACGGTTGATATAAACCAATAACTATTTGATTGGATTCATAACACGGCGGTCATGGTTAAACATGAACATAATCGTTATTGTCCCATGCTCACATCCTAATTCTAATAACCATGATTTTTTCTTAGGAAAGATTTAACTCAATCGGAATTTTTAAATCTTTGCTTAAAACAAGAGTCATCAGAAGATGACATATCCCACCGGTTCCACATGATCGTAAGATGTAAACCTTTGAAAGATAATTGTAAATTTTTCAATATAATATACACTGTAAGCTAATATATATAAAACGAAACCTTTCATGAACAGAGTCCAAATAAGAGCCGTTTCCATGGAAATAATAAAAAATATAATTTTCAGAAATGTGAAAATATCAAAAGGCACAACTTCAGTAGGTGGGCAATACACATGTAAAGTTTAAGAAAGATATGTGGACCGGTTTTTGAGTTCTGCTCCGGAAACGAAACCTTTCATGAACAGAGTCCATATAAGAGCCGTTTCCATGGAAATAATAAAAAATAAATTTTTCAGAAATGTGAAAATATCAAAAGGCACCACTTCAGTAGGTGGGCAATACACATGTAAAGTTTAAGAAAGATATGTGGACCGGTTTTATATATATGAAACCTTTCATGAACAGAGTCCAAATAAGAGCCGTTTCCATGGAAATAATAAAAAATAAAATTTTCAGAAATTTGAAAATATCAAAAGGCACCACTTCAGTAGGTGGGCAATACACATGTAAAGTTTAAGAAAGATATGTGGACCGGTTTTATATATATGAAACCTTTCATGAACAGAGTCCAAATAAGAGCCGTTTCCATGGAAATAATAAAAAATAAAATGTTCAGAAATTTGAAAATATCAAAAGGCACCACTTCAGTAGGTGGGCAATACACATGTAAAGTTTCAGAAAGATATGTGGACCGGTTTTATATATATGAAACCTTTCATGAACAGAGTCCAAATAAGAGCCGTTTCCATGGAAATAATAAAAAATAAAATGTTCAGAAATTTGAAAATATCAAAAGGCACCACTTCAGTAGGTGGGCAATACACATGTAAAGTTTCAGAAAGATATGTGGACCGGTTTTATATATATGAAACCTTTCATGAACAGAGTCCAAATAAGAGCCGTTTCCATGGAAATAATAAAAAATAAAATGTTCAGAAATTTGAAAATATCAAAAGGCACAACTTCAGTAGGTGGGCAATACACATGTAAAGTTTAAGAAAGATATGTGGACCGGTTTTTGAGTTCTGCTCCGGAAACGAAACCTTTCATGAACAGAGTCCATATAAGAGCCGTTTCCATGGAAATAATAAAAAATAAATTTTTCAGAAATGTGAAAATATCAAAAGGCACCACTTCAGTAGGTGGGCAATACACATGTAAAGTTTAAGAAAGATATGTGGACCGGTTTTATATATATGAAACCTTTCATGAACAGAGTCCAAATAAGAGCCGTTTCCATGGAAATAATAAAAAATAAAATTTTCAGAAATTTGAAAATATCAAAAGGCACCACTTCAGTAGGTGGGCAATACACATGTAAAGTTTAAGAAAGATATGTGGACCGGTTTTATATATATGAAACCTTTCATGAACAGAGTCCAAATAAGAGCCGTTTCCATGGAAATAATAAAAAATAAAATGTTCAGAAATTTGAAAATATCAAAAGGCACCACTTCAGTAGGTGGGCAATACACATGTAAAGTTTCAGAAAGATATGTGGACCGGTTTTATATATATGAAACCTTTCATGAACAGAGTCCAAATAAGAGCCGTTTCCATGGAAATAATAAAAAATAAAATGTTCAGAAATTTGAAAATATCAAAAGGCACCACTTCAGTAGGTGGGCAATACACATGTAAAGTTTCAGAAAGATATGTGAACCGGTTTTTTAGTTCTGCTCCGGAAACGAAACCTTTCATGAACAGAGTCCATATAAGAGCCGTTTCCATAGAAATAATAAAAAATAAAATTTTCAGAAATGTGAAAATATCAAAAGGCACCACTTCAGTAGGTGGGCAATACACATGTAAAGTTTAAGAAAGATATGTGGACCGGTTTTTGAGTTCTGCTCCGGAAACGAAATGTTTACGGACGGACGGACGGACGGACATACAGACGGACAGGGCGATGACTATATCCCACGGTATTATATACCGGTGGGATAAAAACGAACAAAAGTAGTACGCCTCTGTATACTGATCAAGCGTTTGGACAGTCAACTTATGTAATTTAACTATCGTATTCAGATTCTTTCTTACTTTTATCTAGACAGATAATCGTTAAATAACAATGACGGGAGTGAAAGACTAGACCATGATTATAACAAAACATAACGAGATAAATGAACTGTGCATGGTACATTGTACTATCAATTTATTCGTTCCTTAAACCACTAGATTTAGACAAACATTTACCCAGGTTACAGGATGTTTACCAGTTAAAGGTGTGGTAGTTCCTTCCACAAGTAAAAAATATTTATTTCAAAAACACATAAAAAACGTGAAGAGGAATAACCAATGATATGCATACACGTATATGTGCTTAAAAAAAGAAACATCTGGAAATGCTTACTTTTGGAATGACGTTGTTTGCAGGGGACAAATAGAGAAAATATATAAGTGTCGAAACCAATCCATTTTTTATAGACCGGTGAATATTATTATCAACGTAAGTTTGATATTTTATCAATTCTTTGTTTGCATTTAGTCGTATATAAGTCCTTGATTTAACCAAATATTCGCAGCTCGAGCGGATGATACTAATGTTACAAATATTTCCAAAATAACGATTAATGCAGTTAATTTATTCTGAGGGATAATGAAATATTAGTTTTATATGTACATTCTTTATTTATATTTGCATACAAAGTTCTCCAATTTGTTATCAGTTTTGCTGAATTAATCACAAAAAGATTGTTAATTTTAATTAATAAGTAATTCAAATCATAAAGAAATTTTATTCACTTTATCTACTAAAATTTTAACAGCATCATAGTTAAGCTTTCAAATATTTGGCCAAGTTTAGTTTATTGTATGCTTCCAAATGTGTATATTTCGCTTTTTGAAACACTTTCATTCCCATAATAATTCGGTAAAGAGCGACCAAGACGTGGTCGTGTATTTCGGATTTTTTTATTGACGCCATTAGAATCTACTATAACAAAACGAAGTAATGAGCATTTAACCGTGAAAGATCAAGATACAAGGATTGTGTAAAGTTAATCCAAGTTCTGTATTATCATTGTGCCGATTTGTAGCATGATGAAACTTCTTTACATGCTGGTCTTGACGACTGGAGTGATGTGTTACCGGGAGCGGCCCTATGTTGGGTAGGTGATATACTAATAAATAGTAATCAAAGGCGATGACGTCACTCTATTGTAAAACTGTGGATTATTTTTAAGAATCAACTACTCCTTGTCTTTCCTCGTCATTGGGGCGTTTGGTTTAATTTAATTGTTTATAATACAGTCTACTAATAGTCAAATATATCCTTCAAGACGTGTCAAATGTGAAAATGAACTCGTCAGGTAGTAAGTAATATTCGAACATTGAACCCTCCGAATATGAAATCAGCGCACTCATCTAATACGCAGTCTAAAACTTTCTCTCTGAAAGATAACGCTCAATGAATCCAAATATTTAAAAAAATTGAAGGAGACTGAGGTTTTTTTCATTTTCTAAAATTCAGTTCTCATGTCTTCTTATAGACTTGCTTAGGCTTTTATCTGGGTGACAGATTTATTCACTACGCTACGAAGGGTTGACCAACAGAAATGTCGTTTTTCATATAAGAAAATCTTTGCATTTCATTTAACGGACAGAGCTTGTAGGACAAGTGAAGTTCTATATACGCACGTGTAATGCGGGGTATCGTTTGTCGATTGCTTCGAAAATGCTAAATAATGCGCGTGCTTGGAAGAATTCTTTGCAGGTGCATCATAAGGGTTTGTCCGATATACGATAGATGCATGAGCACCGAAAAGTTTTTAGCTTTCAAAATGTATTAAGGTGACAGTTTCGGGACTGTTTTTAAATCCTTTCTCTTTCTTCATTCTCCATTACATGATATACGCCAGTGAAATTGTTGAAAACTAAAAACACCATCGAATGAAATTCAACAGTTAAATTCAAAATCTTAAAATATATCATAGGTGTTGACAGAAGGTAAAACAAAACTTTGACTGCCATCTTGATGTTATATCATTTTATTCATTAGATTAAATATCAAATTGTATAGGATATAATCTCGTACCGATTCAAATATCAATGTTTTTTAATATATGACACCATATCATTAAATTGCAGATATAAGCTGATGAAAGTTTCTGCAAACTCTCCAGAAATCCTTGATGAAATACTTAGCTCCCTTCGTTCAGTGAGTGCTCTTCCGTTGAGCCAACCTCTGTTCGAATTATACCAGATTCTTCAGTTGTTTCCAACATTTCCTTTGCGAAAAAGATCGCATCACAAATTATATTAAACATTTAACTCTGGTCCTTGTCACAAGCAAGGTCTTTTCAATTTAGTAGCCAAATTGAGGACTTTTGATCTGCACAATCAATTTGATTGCATCCTATCAAATTGCTCTTTTTCTAGCCCACAAACTCGGCTAATTGAAACAGAGGTTGGATCAACATTTTATGACTTGATCTATCTCTGTGGGATGAGGATGCTTTAATTCAACAAAATATTCATTAATATAAAATTACTCAAAACACTTAAAAAACACGATGTCTTCTTTTCAAATACGGTGTCACATAGAATAACTCATGTAACGAATGACAATTCAAGTGTTAAGCATAACAACACGGTTTGGCATTTTAATATTTCATATTAACTGAATTTTTCGAAAGTATCAATTATTGTTTATTTCAAATTTTCATAGAAATGAAAATAGCCATATTCAAATCCATAAAAGTTAATTTTATGTTCTATAAAGTGGCAAAGACAGTCCTCTAATGTAATAATACACAATTTGTTTGGCATTAAATATATATTCAACTTTCAATTATGGTTATGACCTAATCAACTGTCGTGATATAACCCCCTATCGCTAAGCATTATAACACTCATTCATTCAACAATTCAAATATCCCCATGTATGGCCATCTCCTGACTAGGTTGACGACCTGAGGAGAAACCATGTCGAGAACAGCGTGCTGGTCAGTGTGCCTCCGGACGACTTGACCAGTGTCCAGCAGGTGGTTGGTCAGCTGGGGGCAAGAGTTGAGGTCCTTCTCGACAACCTGCAGGAGTAAGTGTCCGCTTCAGTAGAAAACCTCCCCCGCAAGACGTGAATCGCGCCAGACTCGATTACTGGCTCATTGAAGCACAGTGAAATTCCGCCAATATCTGTAGTTTCAGTGTAGCTCACATCGATGCTTATGTTAAACTATAGAATATTTTTTATGAAGGTTAAAGTTAAAGTAAAGAGGCGCAGAAATCTGGAGAGCCGGCACACAGCAAACTTCACTTACTAAATGCATCTATTGGCCATAATTAGTGAGTTGGAGAGACTGGCACGAGAATTGTCTTGGGGGGAAATCGGTCTTTGGTATCCAGTTGAGGAGTAATAAGGGTATCGAAAATAACCAACACTTACTGTAGGAAACTCAACGACTACAGAATATTTAGCGCACATCAACAATATTCTGTTATACTAACCATGGATTAACCATTTTCAAATCAACCATCCTATTCATGTAGTGTTGGTTATCATATAAAGACGTTAGTTCACATTACCCATTCTATATAGCTGGTATGATGATTATGAGAAAAATCACGGTGCAACTAAATTGGCATAAGGTACGACAGCTTAAAATTTGCACAACAGAACTGATTTGGAATAACGTTTGAATCAAGCAGAAAAATGGATATTTCAGATCTTTAAATAAATCTACTCGAAACGTTGCCTCTTTTGGTTAAAGGGTCAAGTGGCTATATGGCTGTGAATTTAATCATAAGTCAAATGTGTATTTTAATATTTATTATCAAAACAGACTTGTCGATGAAGAATATCAACAATTGGATGTGAGGAGGAAGAAGCGACAAGCACTTCCACTTGGAGAATTACTGACTGAAGACTTCCTACCTCTGGATGAGGTAAATCACTTCAACAATGCCTTGCATTCAATCACTTATCACAGAGTTTCCATTTTGTCCCAAAAATCTAACCAAAATCATTTCACTTCAATAACCTTTGTAAGAGGCTGGTTATATTTCGGGTTATTTTGCAAACCAATAATTACAGCTGCGTATCTTAAGTTTGTTCACTTGCAAGTGTATCTCAGTGCAATTATCATATAATTTGGGTTTCGTCTTGACGTCCACAAAATAACTCCAGGAACACTTGGTCACTTCAATGCCCATCCAAATTTGTTACGGTTATCTGTTAGTTATGACATGCCAATATGTTAACGCAAACAGTATGTTTACTTATGTTTTGAAATTTCAACATTATCCATTTTGTTTTCGCAATGCTGGGGTGCCTCAAAGACATTCAAAATTACATGGCATGTGCGTAAGTGCACAAAGTTAAGGTACGCAGCTGTACATTTGTGGAAGAAGTCAGATACAGTCCTTTTTGATAAATAGTGTGTTACATCTCCGATTGAATGGACCGAAAGGCTTCTAATATACTTCTAACGCTCAGTTTGAAAAGACGTCGCCATCAACCAATCAGAAATCGGTATTTCCAGCATAGAAAGTGTTCTATTTGAAACAGCGGTTCCTATTAGAGTAGTTTTTGTGGCAATCTCTCTCAAAAGAGGTAGCTAAAGTCATAAATTCTGACCAAGCCTCTGTTGTAATAAGCGCTCTTATCAGTCCAGATGGCAGATTCGTGATCGGTTGCTATAAAAGTTGGTGCAATCAGAGCCGTCGTTTATTGTTTTAAACAACTCAGTAAAGGTGTATGCTTCCGGAAAACAATGATTTATCCTTATATGCATTACATTCAGTAAACACTTACTTGAATAACACAAACATGTTACGTCTTTGTTAGACTTCTAATAGAGAGTCTCTTAAATAATTCTGAAATAAGATTAGTTTATCAAATGAGAGAAAGGAACCTGAGAGATTTGGCTATAGACTAGCTTTTCAAAAAGTTCATGTCAAAATATTTTTACAGACTGAGTGTTAAACGACTCATTGTCAGACTGTCTACTTTTAATGATACGTGCATATACAGTGTTAAACCATACAGAATTTCTTCTGTACTTACTGATATTGTAATAGTTATTATTTTTACCAATACCTCTATAAACAATTTTAAATAATTATTCAAATGATTTATATTTGTTCAAAACAGTATTACTTTTAATATTTGACACGAATAGATGTAGATTTAAGCATAATATTCATTGCAAATGAAATGAACAAACACACACACAGTTGAATGTTCTATTTGCTTTTCCTCAGCTCTACAACTTCCAGGACAGAGTTATCTCCTCTTGTAAAAATGGCGACGTCCTTGTAGAAAGGGAGGTAATCGGTCAGTCATCAAACAACAACCCGCTATACGTCATCAAGGTATCACTGCCCCAACTACCACTTTTAATATCGGACCATTTTCGTGATAACGAAATTCCAGAGGTCATTCATCTTTTTACACATATGACATGATAATTTCGCATTTTCCAATTTCCTTTTTTCAAAAGGTTACTTAATGTAACTGTTTGGTTGCTAAAACTTCACTATAACGAATGCGCTAAAAAAATGAAGAAATCAAGAAATAAAGCCGTGAATCAGTTTAACGACTGTCACTAAGAGGATTGTGCGACAAGGTTTTGTCGACTAGAACCATCATTCGTTATTTGTCTATTTTATGGACAATCCATCGATACATTTACCTCATCTCTATATCGTTGTAAAAGTGCTCAGCTGCAGATGTTTTCACGTCACGCAAAAAAACAAAACATGGCGGACAGAAGGGCGAGAGTACCTTTTCTGTATTTGTCGTTTCAAGAATACACTCACATTTCAAAAGGTACATGTGTTTAAATAACGTAACAATGTTTTCCCCAACTAGTCCTTTTAAAGGGGCAGTAGCACGTTTTTTGATAATTTTATATTCAACATTTTTCACTGATAATTGTCAGTTTATGCTAAATGTATTATTTTGACAGTGGCAAAAATCTCATCACACGAACTTTATCTAAGTGTCTTTTATAGTTCTATTACTTGCAAGTAACATGCTAGATCATTAAAATAAGGGTATTTTAAGTGTTACATTTGAATTGACCCCGACGTTGAGAAAATTGTAACAGTAGGGTGGAACATTAGTTACGACTTAATGAAACATTTAAATACTTTTTCTAAAATAATTAAACCGTAAACTGATTAAATACGTCATCTTTATCAACTGAGTATAAACAATAATAGCCATTTGAATGTCTGGGGTCATTTGCGATTTCAACAATTGTCTCTATCAATTTGTTGTTAAAATCATTATTTTGATGGCATTCATGTTTTTCTCACTTTCGAATTTTACTCTTGGTAGGTAATAGTTATACTGCAAAAATTCATTTACCAAATTTTTCATCAAGGTAAGGTTAAACCGTCTGAAATGCACTTATTTAGTTCAAGCCTTTTCTATTTCTACAAATTGTTTCAACACTTTGCTACATTTGCCCCCATTAGTTCTGTTGCATGAACTATTACGAGTAGGGCTCTTTAAAGTGTCAATGCATGCATGGTGACAATATGGCATCATAATCATCAACTGTGTTCCACAGGAGATATCGTTTTACTGGCACGGATGTTGTAAAAATAAGATGACATTTCGCCGCAAACAGTCAAAATTCCGATTATAAGAATAGTCAAAAGGCATGGTGAAATCAATCGTGTCAGCGGTTAAAAGACTACAAGTACCGCCAATTTAATTTGAATTAAACTACCAATACAACTTGATATCACAACATTAATGTAATCTATCTCTTTTTATATTAACAAATATCTAATGAAGCAGAATTGACATTTCTCTTTATTCTTATTGAGGCGCTTATTGTGGAAGTCAGGCAAATGAATTGTAACCGCTCGATATATCAGTTGACACGATTTGCACGTGCTGCACGCTTTTCGCCTGCTACCCAGAACCCCTGTGCCGCGCTAAAGCCTAAGGTTCAGTAGCTAATAAAATAGTCCCAAATTCCGACGTCACGTGTTTTTCCTAACCGATCAATGAAATTTACCCTAGGATTTATCAAACATGTGTAATATATCGTAATTTACGTCATGGCCCATTTTATCACATATGGATAATATTTCTACTATAAGACTCTGCTTGAACGTTAACTTTTTTAGTTATATTGATCCCAATCTCCCCTTTGAATAAATTTATATGCTGTTTTTTACCAACCATTCCATAACGGAGAGGTGTTTTTTGAACATATCTACGATGTCGACAAGTCATTAATGAAATTTTCTTAGATTATACGTACGCTTCAAGCTCATTAATTCTTACCCTTGAACATGTTTTTTGTTCTATAAGAGATTTAATCATCGTATTATTCGCTCCTTTTGATTGAACGAAATATTGTTCTAACCCAAAATCTAACTTTTGTCTTTTTCGTCAGTTTACGCTTACTTATGAACAATTTTGTTTCAGATCTCTAAAGCTGGCTCGCCTCCAAACAAGAAAACAATATTTCTTGAGGCGGGGGTGCACGCTAGGGAATGGCTCGGTCCTGCTTCAGCTAATTATGTTATATACCAGGTATGTATCAAATATACAAGTTTAGCGCTTGTGCACTGATAATGAAAGTAACCAATTGTCCCTTTGTGTGAACGAAATTAGCAATGGATGGCAACGACGTTATCTCGCCAGGAATCAAAATAATTTTGGTGTGTGAAAACTTATTTCTCCAAAAATTCAATATAGACAAATATATATATATATGTCTTCAGAATGTTTTTCTCTCTAAGGTAACATCTCAGAAATTTCATTTATTCACGTAAAATATATTAAATTGAGCATTTTCAAATCGTTCTTCGGGTCCATTACCCCCACACGCTTCCGGTTTACGGAGTAAAGGTTAAGGTAGTAAGTTAGGAATATTTATCGATAAGGCCTCATTCTGTCTAAGAACGTTTCGATTTAAATCATAATTATAAGGTGTAGTGTTTCTTGATTTTAAACATAAGACAACTAATATGTTAAATGGAGGCAAGGTCAAAGCGAGATTAAACATACATGCAAAGTAATTTGCATGGGGTGCACGTGTGTTGTCACAGCAACTGTGAAATTGACATCAAATTACATGCTCGCTAGAAACAGTATTTTGTAACAGACGCTTAATTTAAGGAATTAATGACAAACGTGATTTTTGTAAAATCGTTGTATGTTTTTCATGTCACCAGATGTATAACTATTAGGGAACAGCAACAAAATCGTGTACAGAGTTGAAGACACGTGATCTGCATGTATGCTCAGTAATAGGACTACTAAATATACTCTTTCGATGCATTTTAGAAGCATTTTACGTAAATGATGACATTAAATCAACAGCTTAATTTCGCATGATAAATAAACAAACATTGAAGATTATATTCTTATCTCGATTGCATGTTCGTGTTAAATCGGGGCAAACCGACACAGGAACCCGATATCGTAAATAAAATGTAGGTAAAACGTAGATAAGTCTTTCTTATCTACGTTTTACTCAATTATATAGAGGGGTGGGTCTTTCTTATCTACGTTTTACCTACATTTTATTTACGATATCGGGTTCCTGTGCCAACCGACAAGCTACATCGGTGTTGCATTTAAATGTACTGTCGATATTTATCTGATCATCAACCAAGCAAAAAAAAAAGAATCGTCGAGCGTAACCACCTGTTATATTCTCCAATGATCTGTATATTGTCCATCTTTCCATGCTTTTAACAGCACTATATATGTCTGTGTCTTCCCTCGGCAGTTGGCTTGTAGTGGTAACAACTTGGACATGCTTGATCTGTACAACTGGGAGATAATCCCCAGCGTTAATCCAGACGGCTACAACCACACACATGTCGTAAGTCAACATATCATTTATTATTAATTGAATTTAAACAATACATAAGTATGTCACGTCACAGGTAACAGTTGCATATATATGCACTTCTGTTTTCATTTACATATTAAAATAAAAATAACCTTACTACTGTTTTGGTTTTTAAAACCAGATGTCAGTATCAATAACTGTATACTTTATAAAACAATGTATGCATCAAGAGTGTAAAATTTATAATGGTTAAAATAATCTCCTCAGTGGATTCCTCCTGTTGTGGACATGATAAATAATTCAATTGTACAATGAACGTCTTAACAAATTACTTTAATGGTCAGTCTCTCAGTCAATCGTAAAAAGGTTTTGGTTATATTCTATTATTGCCTATCTACTTTTTTCTGTGTATAATACATCAATTGGTTTAACTATATATAATAAGAAACTAATACATAATCAAAAATATATATATATATATATAACTTTTTTCTTGAGATCGTATACCTCAAGACCTAATTCTTTTCTCGCAGGATATATGATAAGTTTCTAATAGGAAAACTTGTTTGTGCTTATACATAATAAAATATTAAATATAAAATACAAACATAAAACACTTCTATATTTTATTTTTTTATGAAAGCGTTTAAGTATATTAAATATGTAAAACTAGATCGATAGTATTGGTGCCATGGACAAATTGCCTATACATGTCCCTTGAAAATTAACAATAAAATGATAAAACTTTTGTAGTTAATTCATTAAGATTGGGCTTATTAAAAATGAAAACGTTGTGTATTTACCATTTCTTTATTCTTAATTCGGAACGTTTGAAACATATTGTATTGTCGTTATCAGGTTTAAAATAAAGAAATGTCAGATTTTGTTTATCTGCTTGGTTTCAGGGGTACAGGTACTGGCGCAAGAACATGCAGAAAAACGGAATATCTCGGTGCATTGGAACTGACATCAATAGGAACTTTGGGACAGGCTTCGGTGGAGGTATTCTTACTCGTATCTATATAACAAAAATAAAAAATATATCGAAGTTGTAAAGAGAAGTTATGCTGTGAATTAATAAACTTCTCATATACAACGTTTTTCCAATATCTGAATAAAGAAAACTTTAAAGAGCAGATAATTCAATTATTGTGTTCGAGAAACAAAGTGTCCTATCATTCTCATGTTGATAATAAATATCTAATATTATAAAAATGATCAAATTTAATGTCAACGTTATGAAATCAACTTTCCGATTTCATGGAAATTTTAAAAAGAGTTTAAAGTTTTTAAATTGGGGGTGCAAGGGGTTTGACCCCCTCTTGTGTGACCTTTTCTCCTTCAAAACTCCGGGTCCGAACTTGGGAACGGTTTACTTCAAATCTTAGTTTCTCCACGTTCTTCCATTATGAAAGTTAACGTATATGTTAAAGGGGGTTCGAGTGGTTCGGTGTGTGACATAACATACCGAGGGAGACACGCCTACTCCGCCCCCGAGTCCCGGGCCCTGAGAGACTACGTGATGAGACGCAGTAGTGACATCGTCTCCTACCTCTCTATACACGCATACGGCCAGTACATACTGCTCCCCTGGGGCTACAAAAGGTCCCGCACTGAGGACTACACCAAACTGGTAAGCACACCATGGCACATTCTCTCCCCACAGAGGCAGATCAAGTCATGACATGTTTATACAGCCTCTTTTCTATTACACCGAAATCCGTGGGTTCCGGCAGTCCCCCTGGCGGAAAAAATGCACCACAATCCATTTGAATTTCGATTCTTTATCAAATGACAACGCTTCTCGCATGGCAAGGGTGGTTCATATCACAATGCTTTAGCCATGATTCAGTGACCAAAAGCATGGTTTTAGAACAGAGTCGCTGATTGCACAACTAACTTTGATTGCCTCCAATCAGGCATCTCCCATTCTAGCCCACAAAGTCGGCGTAATAGAACAGAGGCTATATCAACATTTCATGACTTGATCTGCCTCTGTGGGGAGAGAATGACGATGGCGTTGATATATCAGATATGTGAATAAACGTGAACACTTCTAATTACGTAAAATCGTCCTTTTGAAGTTGCCACCATTTCTTAACAGTTGAGTTTAGAAAAAACTTGGTACATATTTCTTGTAATAAAATATCATGAAAAACATTTTTCGTAAGATTATAAGAAAACAAATTGGTATGGATGAACGTCTTGACATACACATGAAAATTCTATAAAAATCTTCTTAAAAATTTAGATTTTTATATATCACCTCCTACAACACCATTATTTACATGTTTATTACTAAAGCCATCTTTCTGAATCACATGTGTTGTATGTAATCGATGAACTGGGGAGGACTGCATAGTGATCAGGAATATCTATAGAACTTTCTTCACCAACTGAAACCGTTTAAATCCCAAGATGTTATACCCTGTTTACGATGTTCTGGTTTTTATAAGTATTGTTGGATTGTTGAACAGTTGATGATTTATTATATGATCAGCGATGAAATACTGGGTTGTTATCAGCGCAATAAACTGTCTATCAGGCAACAGTGACGATATATTAATATATTCTCATCGTGACCAGTGGCGATATGATATATCGTCACTGGTCAGGTGCCGGAACTACTTTTAGCCATGTGAACAAATGGGCATAACTTTCCACCTCAATTTCATATTTCATTAACAATCATATAAAAAATAGAATTCTTATTGTAGTTTTCCAAATACTAGGTTTATTTAATCTCCTAACACGTGGAAGGTTGATATTTCACTCGTTGTTTGGCCATGACATTCGATGAAATAAACCTAGTATTTGGAAAACTACATTAAGTTTCCTCAATATATATACATATTCTGAAAATAATCCAATCCTCTGAAACCTTATTGAATATTATGCTTTTGATAATTTCGTAACTTACATTAGTTCCGATGACCTTATTGTCACGATAAAAAAACATGTCCTTCTTTTCAGACTGTTTATGTTAAACTGAATTCCAAAAGAAACTTTGCAATTTTAAAACTGAAATTTCATATTTACATTTTCATTTAAGTTGGCAATGACATAGTTGAAACCCACACTTTCAAGTTTCAAAAATTTTAATTGAGCAATATTCATACATTTTTGCAGAAATGGCAAAAATTTTCATAATCACGTGACGTTTCTGCTGGAACTTAGTCACGTGATGAAAAAGTTTAATAACTGTCCATAATGAATGTTTGTCACTCCAATAGTGAAAAAAACACCTTAAAAGCAGTAAATGGTATTATAATAGCAAAAATATCACAAATGCCCTCTGAAAAATTGACAAAATTGATCAAAAACAGCCCTTTTTACAAGAATAGGTAGTGTTCCTTCATTTCTAATGGTAACTTGATCCGGCTATACAGAAAGGTTGTGAGGATTGCTGACAACCCTGAAACACAAAAAACAGTTGTTTTTTCACTGCATGACAGCCGATATCTGTGACGTTAGACCACCGCCAACTTTGTCTCTTAGTGACGTCAGAGATAGCAAACATCAAAGGTCGGCATGTTGTTATGTTCTCGTGCACTTTATGAACTTGGACAGATCTAGTCAGAGCTCATCGACTGCTAAGTTGATAGCTATTGGTCACTAAACATCGAAACGTGGCAATTTTATTCGAAGTTATAACGTCAGAATTGGCATGAAATAACAAGATTTAATTGCGATTGTTGAGCTCTTAAGGCTGGTTACCATTTGTACGGCTCAAAGATTTGTCAATATGACAAGTAAGACTTGTGTTCACACATTCACATTTATGGAAAAGCTTCGATGCAGACAAAATGTAAAGTTGAACCTGCTGACAGCAGACGTAATTAAACGTTTGACCTTTTTGGTTACTAACGGCAGATTTGGAAGTTATAACACTCGGGCTGCTCAAACCTGGTACTAAATAAGCAAATTTTAGTACTTTAACGAACTTATTGCGAAAACATCATTTCAACGAACGTCTGAACAACCAAAATTTTGACCCCTGCCCACTTCAGATGAAATAAGTGCATAACTGGGTTTCCCACCTTTCATTTGGGTTTGCTGGTTGTTTACACAAATGATTGATTAATAAGAGGTAATGCTGAGGAATATATGGATGACAACTTCTTTGTTCATTGTATGGGACGTTTCGACACAGATTCTTGTGTCGTTCTCAAGCAGGAGGAAGAGTAATGAGCTAGGGGCATATATATAAGTAAATAATACAATGCACAGTGACAGCAACTTAATGAAGAGAGTAAATGTAATTAAACAGGGATGAGTGGTAGGAAACCAGTAATGTACAATGTAGTGCGTTACATTTAATTGATAGAGGCCAGTGATGTACATGAGTGATTACAGTTAATTAATAGAAGAGGCCAGTGATGTAGATGAGTGATAAGTTAATTAATTAAGGAGAAGATCATAGGCTGATGGGATGAAGTAACCTTGATCGCGGTTAATTGATGGCTGAATCTTTTTGATTTCCAAAGCTTCTCTTAATTTTCGAACTCGGTAATTCGGTTGATTGGTAACAAGGCATTTGGTTTCTGACCATTGTATTTGGTGATTGGGGTTGGCTTTGATGTGGTCGGATATAGCTGATTTGCTGTCCAAGTTGTTAACTGATGTTTGATGTTCCCCTAGTCTTGTGTTGATAGGCCTGGATGTCTCACCTACGTAGTTATGTCCACAGTCGCAGTTTATTTTGTAAACAACTCCTTTTGGATTGTTGTTGGAAGCTGATTGCTTTTTGCCATTGGCAAGAAGTAGGTTCTGTAGGTTTTGAGATGATGAAAAGATGGTGTCGATGCCGGCCTGTTGTTTGAGTAGTCTGGTGAGATGGCTTTCCTATGTAGGGGATGACGATTTTCATGGGGGCTGATTCAGGTCGAGAAGATCGGTTGGGTGGTGGGTTTAATGCTGCAGTCATGGATTTTTTGGTTACTTTGTACTTTGTTTTAAATTTCCATCGTTTTTCATTCTTCAATCAGAATCATTACAAAATGGTGCAAAGTTTCTTTTGGCAGTCAGTTTATAAGTAGCGGTTAGTAAAAAATCAGCACTAAGTGCATCCTTGTTAACGCTGTCATGGAAGAATTTACCTTGTACACTATTCGTCGGCTTTAGATTTGCATATATCATGGGGGCGGGATAGCGCAGTGGTTAGCGCGTTCGGCTTCGGATCAAGAGGTCCCTGGTTCGAATCCCGCCAGGGGTTCGGCAACTTTGTCTGCAGCAGAGAACTGTTCTACACGGAGCAAGGTTTGGGTGCAATGCTTCACTGAATTTCAGCGCAGTACCACCCTTGGTTGCTAGTTCCAATCGATGCTCGCAGGTTTCACCGCAATGCATAGCCACAATGGTTTTGCGGGCTTTCTCCCTGCAATAATACTAGCAGCCGCGATATAAGTGAAATAATCTTGAAAGCGGCCTTAAACCCATTCTCTCCCCACAGAGGCAACTCAGTTATACCTGAATTAGCCTCTGTTCTATTACGGCTAATACACGGGACAGAAAAGAAGAAATCTGATTGGAGGCAATCGAAGTTAGTTGTGCAATCAGCGACGCCGTTTCAAAAGGTGTCATTCGCAAAAGCTCGGCTATTCCCGGTGATTCGGCATTAAGGGGAGATAACTCTTCCTTCGATTTTTTACCTTCTCATTAGTTTTTATTTGGTAAATTATTAAAATAAAATTTATCATAAAACAAAGAACAATTTACACAATTAACAGTATGTTTCTAATGAAAAACCCTATCCATATCTGATTTTTAAATATTTTCCCTCTCACACTAATAATGAAAAATAAACCTAAAGGCATGATGCTTTCGAAAGTCACTGTACGACCGTTGAGAATTCCCAAAGTCGTTGATATCCAAAAGGTGTTTTCATTGGCTGCAGTTAAGGTAACTATCTCAAGTTACAACTTTTTGCCGCTAGGGCAATCTGCCGGAACCCCAGGATCTAGGCGTAATAGAAAAGATGCTAATTCAGGTATGACTGAGTTGCCTCTGTGGGGAGAGAATGCCTTAAACCCCACATCACCTCACCTCACCCGCATATACCAAACGATAATAATGGAGATCGAAAAGCATCCCTTATCAACCCGTTAACCTTCAGCACTGATAACTCTATGAAGGACGGAAAATTGTTGCAATATCTGAAATACTTTAAACTATATATATAAGAACGTGAAGGTCAAGAAAAGAAGTCTGGTATAATCCTCCTTTCAGTAAGTACGTGAAGATAAATATTGGAAAACAGCATCATTGATAAACACTTCCCCCACAAAAGCACCCTAAGCAAAATTTTCAACAGGTCCACTGTAAAGGTAAGCTACAGTTGCATGAGAACCGTAGACAATATCAACAAGGCACACAACAAACAAGTCATGAAAAACGCACGCAAAGATCCGTTAGAAAAGTCATGCAAAAGTCATTGGTCTAGTCAGCGGACCTATTAAAAACAGATACAACAACCAGACCAAGGCATTCAGAAATGAAAAATATGAAAAAGAAACCGAACTTTCGAAATACATTTGGAAACTGAAAAGAAAAACATTGAATTCAGCATCAATTGGGAAGCAGTGAAAAATCAAATACCAATAAACGAGACTCAGGATTATGCAACCTATGCTTAGAGGAAAAGCTTGAAATACTCAGCTGCAACACTAACAAGCTAAATATATATACATGTATACACGAAAAATCCACAAGCACAACTCTCAGGTGTATATAATGAAATATAATTGTGTTTATGTTCCCAATTCCGTAATTTTATTATATTTCATCTATATATATGTCATAACATTACATTTATGATATCGGATTCTAAAGTCTTTTCAACAAAACACAGTAACTGTAAACTTGTGTTATCATTCACGCAGGTATCATACGCCGAGGCAGCAGAAACAGCGATGGGCCTCCCGTTCAAGATCGGCACAGCTGCCGAGAAGTTGTGTAAGTTCTCTTAGATATAACGTGTTTTCTTTCAAAACAAGAACATAGATAAAGGACTAGTGTTGACAAACAGTTAAACTTATTATAGTAATAAAAAAATTTTAAAAGCATATAAGTTGAGTATCTACTCAATTATTTTCACAGTCTAGTTCTGAAGAAGAAAATATTAAAAATATTGACTCTTTAGAGATAAAGAGAATCTCACCCAAGTGTCTTCTGATATCAAATATATCAACACAAGTTGATAAAAGTAACAAATATCCGAGGTATCGGAAGACACGAGGGTGAGATTCTATTTATCATCCAAAATCATTTTTCATCACTTTTGCATGAAAATGTACACCTTTGAACACTGCATAGCCTTAAAACTTCTAAATAAACTCACAAATGTTCTTGTTGTAATACTTTATTAATTATAAAACACAGTTTATATTTCTAAGGTAACGAATGCAACATTACCTCAAACAAAATGACTTCTTCACGCTTGCTATACCACGTCCACATCAGCATCTTTATACCCAGAGAATGTCTATAATATCATGATAACTATCGGGTCATATTTTATCGTTTGCTATATGATAATATAGATATAAATAGTCAATGAAACTCATCAAGCAATAGCAAACCGTAGCGATCAAGATCCTTGCTTCAACAGCTTTCCATTGGCTGAAGCAAGTTATTTACTATATATGAATAGCTATGAATAAAAAGCCGTCAGCGATAAGAGACGTTAGCCTGATACATATCAGGGTGATATAGGAAGAATGTGGATACAGGTACGCTCTTGTAGTTATTCCATTAATCTCATCATACTATACCTCACCAATCATCATCACTGCAGATGTGGCGTCTGGCATCAGCTCTGACTTTGCCCGGGAGGCTGCAGGGATCTCCTTGTCCTACACGTGGGAACTGATGCCAAACACGGGACTCGGGAATCGTGGCTTCTCCATCGCTAAGGAAAGCCTCTCCGGTAATCTACCGGTAATCTGGAGGGGACTCCGGGCTTATGTTCAGGCCGTGGCCCAAGACAACCCTACGACGCCAACTTTACCGACAGTGGCCCCTACTGATGCTACGAGACACACTACAACTACAACTGACAATACAACTACGACTACAACTACAACGACAACTACAACTGGTCCTCCAACTATAACTCGCCCCCCTCATGTGAGCGAAAAAACATGGGCGTGGGTCCAGAAGTATAAGAATATTCCGGTGATTTATGCGATGTTGCTGAAATTGCTGAACATTCCTAACCCACTGATCCGATAGAAATATGGAAAATAAATGTCTAATAAATGGTATAAGTGTTTTTATCATTTGTTTTATAACGATCTTTCAAGATCACTATTCATTACTAAAACCTTAACGACTAGACAGCGGATGCTGTTGAGTTAACTGTTGAGCTGATCTTCGTCTTCGTAAATAAATAAATATCTAATTTGCAATATAGAGAATACATACGAATTATGAAAGGATGAATACATGAAATAATACGTTAAGATAAAGATTGAAGTCTTTTAAGATTGCGTTTTGTGTGTAATTGGCAGTTCAACGTAATATTTTATTTAGTAATATTCATGGTTAAAATATGTCTTATTGATTAAAAATATTTAGCATTATCATTGATAACTGAAACCGTGTGCCATAACTACATGCATTATAACCGTCTATGACGTATGCTCAGTCAGTCAATTTCAACGCTAAACATGCCCATGGCGAGAACCCGGAAACGATTTGTTCTATTTATGCAGCTTAGAGATGCGTTCGTGTGTAGATAAGATGTATGATATAATCATATAGTTACAATTCGAGCAATACGTGTGATTCTGTTGAAAATGTATTTATAAGAAACTGATACATGAGCTGAAAGACAACAACAACAAAGATCAAAGGTATCAACTACAGTTTACTATAAATCACCAATATAACTATGCTGAATGCAATTCATCTTCGTGTTTAAATAGACGTTACCTTTCGAAAGGGCTACACTTAAGTTGTTGATTTACCAGTTGGATATTCAAGTATATCTAATATGTTGAAATGGGTGATGTGTTACTTTCTTATCTTGAAAAGTATTCAATGTGACCGAGTAAGGCCATACGTGAAGTAAGTATAAACGTTTTATTTAATTTTATTACGAATTTTAATATATATATTCGTATATATAGTGATACAGTTTCATTTAGTTAAAAACAATTTCAGTCATATAATATTTCTTGAATTAAAATATCCTGAAATAGATCAAAAGGGAAAATAGCTTATTAACCCGACTGTGTTTGCAAAATCTTATCAAAATATGATATATTTGCTACTATATCTGCGTAACGTAGTGAAGCTTAAGATATCATTTTAATGAGATTGGTGTTTGCTTGTTTTAGAATGGGGATAAAATATACCATCATACACTACCTTGCAAAGAAAAGTATACACTAATTTTGAACCGAAATGAATAAAGACTGCACCAAGCATGCATTTGAATGAAAAAAGATTAATAGACTGGCAAGAATCATGACGATCAAAATAAATGGAATTCATCGTTTGATTAAGTTTGTAAACCAAAACAAATGACAGTTAGAATCAAAATGGTACAGACATAAAAACAAAAGGAGCTAGAATTCATCATTATGAATGGGCATCTTTGACATCGATGTACCCAGTAATGCGCCCTCTCATGTTCCTTTGTATTTGTTTGGTTGGTATTGTTACATGGTATACTTTCTTTTGCACGGTAGTATAGTTTGTGTTTTAGCGGCATGAATTGAAAATGTGTCATTGATATTATTTCGGTTTTCATTTCATTTCAGTTATAAAATTTTACGAATCTCGGCTCAAACAACGGACAACCTCGAAGGAATATTGGACAAGCTAAATGATGTATGTCAGTAATTTCTCCGTGTGCCACAACATTATCAAAATATATGTGCTAGGTGATTCAAAGATAGTAGTAAAGAGAATGCAAAACAAAATTCATATCACAATAGAGATTTATTTTATTAAACGAATATCTCATTCATAAAAAGGCTACTACCAAGTTGCGTGCAAGTTACTTTATTGAATATATATCAGATATACAAATGAAATCGATCGCATCAGTGTGTCCTACTGTTCTAAAAACAGAAATGTTTTACATTAAAACACAGCACTGTGCGACCTTCAATTATCTATATCATGCTCTTGTAACATCTGAATGCATAACAAATGTCGGATCTTATAAACTCACGGGCAAAAGAAAGGTTTCACCTTAGTTGATTTCATCATATACATAATTTTCAATTACAAATATTTTCATTTTTAGACGTCGTACGCTAAAACAGAACAGTGCAAGCCTTTAGTTATCAATCAAAGAAAACTTCTAGACGTGTTTTTTTTTGAAAATTGAAATTTTTAATTTTTTTTTTTTTTTTAAATTAATTTTAATAAACAACAAATGGCCATCGATATATAAGCTATATTTTACTAAAAAAATCACAAAACAAACCTTGTTTTCCACTCATTTACACCCTTTTTAACAAGGTAGGGGTCATGTTGGTGTAAATTTCATTTTTTACCCCGGTCTTCTTTAAACAAAGATATCTTAACAAAAAATGAATCAATCAACGATCAATTCATATGAAATATTGTAGATATGATTATTGTTGATGATTCCATAATCAAATGCGTCATATATATTTCAAATCGTTGTAAACTCGAAACCAACTGAGGTGAAACCTTTTTTTTGCCCGTGAGTTTATATAACGTTTCTCATTCAATAATGCTTGACCCTCTTTTGGACAACGCAAATAAGGAATTGATATTTTTACATTGTAATGGTATTTTTTATTACATAAGATATCATTATTTAAATATAACCCTTACTTCTTTTTGTAAATATTGAAATGATAAAATAAATTCAAACGTCGTTCGACTCAGTACACAATATAATGTTAAATCATTAAAAAGTCATTGGTAGCAAATGTTTATATGCATATCAAATTGAAGTTTCCTGTAAGCCGTTTTCATATCTATATGGGCATACAATCTTTCGTGGTAGCACGGATTGCACGTGCTGCACGAGAGGTTCATGCCAATGTCAGCTACTTGCAACAGACATTTTCCCTCCAAATAGAGTCAATGTTTCATCTTCTCATTATATAAGAAAGATATGCATTACCCCACTTATACGCAATATAAAAACTGATGTCATGTTGAAATTGCATTGATGTAGCGTTGAGCTAGTGTGTAAAATAGTTACCGACCTCGACCTCGGGTTCAAGTTAGATGAACCCTCGCGCACGTGATTCATGAACACCTCGTCCTAACGGCCTCTGCGCTAATAATTCACGTGCGCTAGGGTTCATCTTCTAGTAACTTGAACGCCTGGGTCTCAGTCGGTAACTATTACATACGTTGGATGGGGAGGTAGCATGCTGCATAAGAGTTGCAACATGTAGTTGTTGAATACCTGGTGTATTTCATCAAGTGTCATACGTATATTCTACTGCGTAACTCCCTTAATGTCTCAAAATTGAATAACCTTTAATTATATGATTATGAGTGAGATGATCTGTTCTACCAATGAAATGAACCATTAATCTAGCTAAAGTGACGATGTCCTTATACTGAGTAGCGATAACGTTTGTCACCACTCGATTTCAATTTCAAGACGGACACAACGGATTAGTAACAACTAAGGTACAATATTTCGTCTTTGCAGCTTAAATAGACATTGCTCATTGAATATCACAGTACTCCAAGTATTTCATTGCTCATCATATAACAAATTAACCTCGTCCAGGTGGACGCCTTGAGCAGGGACCATGTTAACAAGAGCGCAGTCGTGACTGTAGCCCCCGGTGTGCTGAAGGACGTATATACTGCCGTCTCAGTAGAGGAGGCCAGAGTAGAAGTTCTACATCACAATCTACAGGAGTGAGTATACTGTTTAATGTTATCGTAACAGTCTTCTCAACTATTAACTTCCTTCGTAATCTGTGGTACTGGTGAACCGTTGTCAATGGTCTTTTAAAACTTGCAACATGTGAATCGTCCAATTTAATCAAATATCGCCACTTGTTTCACTTATTTTTCTCTTATAAGAAATGTGCGAATTGCACAAAATCAGCCTTATCAACGCTAAAAGCAATTGCAACAGTTTAAAATTATGCTTCTAACTGCAACAAGCTAACGTTAAACATCTACTTATTCTGATTCGGTGGTTCAATATTGTTTATTTGAAGGATATAAGTTCTCCAATTGTAATCAACAAGAAGCACAAGAAGCAAAATAATACATGAAGTGACAGTTCGCAACATGAAAAAAAACCCAGCTTTTTGTAATATTACACATGATGTGGGAGAGTGAAACGTAATGTAAATGTAAAAAGTAAATTTCAGCTCAGTCACACATACTTATTCAGTATAAAAGTAAAGACTTTAAGATGAATAGAGATTAATACCCAAGCAGTGATGTCATATTGTTTTTACAACACGAAAGACTGTAAATGATATTATTCCGAGCGAGAGCCAAGAAAATATCGTTTTACTGGCACGAGTGTTGTATAAACAATATGACATCTCGCGAGTGTCTTAATTTCCATCACGTCGGAAACCTAAAATTCCTATCATTAGCATTTCAAGACATCGCCAATGGCTGAATGGTTAAATCAACCGTGTCAGCGTGTATGGATACATCTGTAACTTGGTCACGGTGAGCACGGTTAAAAGAACTCGTAGCGCCAGTTTCAAACAGCAGTACTAATACGGATATATCACTCTTTGATGTAATCTATCAATTTCAGGATAATCACATATTAAGTGATGCAGGATTTACATTCTTCTTTACTCCAAATCAAGTGTCAAAGTCAGTCATTTGAAATGACATGTTAGCACTGATTCACCCCGCCGCTGTGTCAATGTCCACGACTTTGCTCGTGCTGCACGCTTTTCGCGTGCTGCCTAGAAGCGTTACGCCGCGCTTAAGCAGAAAGTCGAGTAGATTGTAGAAAAGTCCAACATTCGATGTCACGTGGTTTTCTTAACTAACCAACGTAATAACCGCTAGGGTTTATTACACATGTGCAACATAACGTAATTTATGTCACGACTTAGTTCATCACATATGGATAATAACAACTGAAAATGTTTTGAAATTTTGAGGGTCGAATTGATAGAGAAATTACGGTATATAGTAATATCAACGATTCCGTCCGTCAGTCCGAGGACATTTTTTCTCGACCTGAAAAACTATTCATCGGATTGATTTCAAATTCTTTTTTAATGTGTCCGACCAATTGCAGCAAAATTCAGTATTCATCTGATTCATTTCAAATTTTGCACATGTCTTCTAACATACTAGGAGGAGTGCAGTGCCAATTAACAAGCGATTTAGTTTATTTTTTTATTTTTTTTTTACGAATTTCTATTTTTTTCTGTACTTATTCATTTTCAGTCGAAATTTGTCCAACCCACTGCAGAATAACTTTTCATCATATATATTTCAAATTGTGCACGTCTTCTACCCTTCCATGAGGGATGCAGTGCCATATAACAAGCAATTTCGTTGACCTTTCAATATTGTTCCAATTTCTATGTTTTGTACTCTGTCATTTTTCAAGATAAGAATTTGTCTGACCGATTGCAGTTATCATCAAATTATTTTCAATTCTTTGTTTAAGTTGGTGTCAATTCTGAAATATAGATGTCTATTAATGGTATGGATCATGGGATGTCTACGTTGTGGGAAGTAAGCAGTAATTTATTTGGTCAGGGGTGCACGGTCGGGGGTACTAGTGAGCTTGTTAAAAAGATTTTTTAAACGTTGTAGAAATTAACATTATTGTTGAACGTTTTTATTTCAGGATGGTTGATGAAGAATATCGACATTTCGACTCTAGAAGACGTAAGAAACGTGATGTATCGCTGGGAGAATCAGTCAAACACTATCTCGATATGAAAGAGGTTTGTTAACATACTACTAAATGAGAAAGGAGGCTATATTAAACAGTTGGCCTTCAACTTAGGTGTCTTAAAGCAACACTACCTTAACTGTGGAGGTTACGTTTTGCCAAA